>LR738710.1:751169057-751199279 GCA_902687465.1 Secale cereale
GCCCCCCCCCCCCCCCACCCCCTCAGATTGGATCTGAGGGGGCCGAACCCCCTCTCCCCGAACTCCATAACCTGCATTCGTTGGAAGAATGCCTACGAGCTACTAGATGAACCTACCTATTAATTTCCGAAAGTTTCCAGTTATGCAATCAGGTGTTGGGGATACAGGGGAAGCATCGCGCACTCAACTCTAATCCTACATCCAGCTGTATCCATCCTTCAACACATAACCAGTTATTTTCGGAAACCGTCTACCTCGGACCTTCGAAACGCATCCACTATACAAGCTATGGCAATACTCCCGAACTACCTCCCCAGTACTGGGTGATGTCGGGGTTATCTTGCCACTAACCGCATAGGAGAGTTTTCGATGTCGGCCGTCTTAAGTATTCTAGAACTGCCGTGATATGTTTGTGACGACAACACCTCGGAGCTCAACTCCCCGGGACACTGCCACAACCCCTAATGACAGGAGGCATCGAGAATGATGTTCTCGTCACAAAGACATTGGAACAATCAAAACAATACTCGCGAGATTCCTAAAAAAAATTGGTGCAATTTTTTGAGAGTAGAAGAGGCAAGAGTAATCGTCAGGAGTCCTCACCAGAGTGAAAAGAGATGAGGAGCAAAGAAATCCTACTCTCCGATATAAATATAGGACTCAAAACATTTTAAGTGTGTGCCTAGACTCAACCGTCAACGATTCGATCAATCAGTGGGGGCTTCTTGGTCGGAGAAGGCTCTGAATACCAACTTGTAATGCCAAGGATGGGATTATACCTCCTACGTGTCGAGGCACAACTTAAAGGTATAAGCCCATTCTGGAATGATCGCAAGTTCGGTATCTTTGCACATCTCATGTAAAAATAGGGATGAAAGGGAAAAAGATAGTTGGCTTACACTCGCCACGTCACACAAATCATTACATAGCCAAACATCATTCAAATAACATCACAACCCGTCTACGAGTGAAGATCCAAATGAAAGATACCAAACATACATAAAACCACAGGTCTGAATCGCCCCTAGTAGAAACCTCTACTGATCGCCGGGATAGTGCACATAGTAACGGCTACGGTCCTCGTCGTACTCCCAGTACAGCTCGGTGCCGTCACTTGAATAGATCGCCTGAGTACCTGCATCTGGTGTGGTGTAGAGTCTGTGAGCCACAGAGGACTTAGCAATCCCATTCCCGGGTAACACAACTATCCAAGCCTTGGGTGTGGAAAAAGGCTGAAGAAAGAATAAGAGGTTGCAGCAGCACTAGCACTAACTTACGTAAAAGAGAGCGAGAAGAGAAGTGCCTCGGACGAAAAGGTGATCACGAAGTGATCCTAACTAAAACATGTCAAACATAACCCCACCGTGTTCACTTCCCGAACCCCTTTCGGAAAATGACCGTCACGGTACTCACGCTGGTAGTGTATTCTGAACATGGTGTCAAGTTTTCTACAACCGGATATTAACAAATTCCCATCTGCCACATAACCGCGGGCACGGCTTTCGAAAGTTCAAAACCCTGCAGGGGTGTTCCAACTTGGCCCATGACAAGCCCACGATCCGCGGAGTCGCAACTCCAAGGTGGGAAGGCCCGAGTATCCTCGGAATCCCGTGCTCAAGATACTCCGACTAAGGTAAGGCTAATCCAGCAAATCCTCCCGGCGTGCCGACACCCTGACAGTAGCCGCGCATATCTAATCTCAGGCCACGACCGGATGAGCACAGCATACAGTGACCAAAAACCCAAGTTGCCAAGGGGGGTACCGCACACGACTCTAGTTTGGACCAACACTCAAATCGAGCACTGGCCCAGGGGGGTTGATTAATTAATCCTCGGGTTAATTACTCCCTCGGCAAGTTTTTAGTTGTTTAGGCAAATAGTACCAATGTTGGGACTTGCTGGAAAAGACTTAGCACTTAGCGGTTTATCGATGGGGTCCCATAACCCCAACCGTGTGAGGAACGCAAAATCAAGGAACATAACACCGGTTTATACGGTTCCTAGGGCGGCATGAGTGGAAAAAATCACCAAGCAAGAGGCTTAGCCTTCCACCCATTACCAATATATAGATGATTTCATTTAAGAATTAATATAGTGTGATATCCCAACAAGCTTCAACATGAAGAAAGAATCTTCAAATCTTCTCCTGCAACTAGCAATGCTATAAGAGGGGCTGAGCGAAGCTTACTTAGGCAATCAAAGGTTTGCATAGGTAGGGTGG
Organism: Secale cereale; assembly: GCA_902687465.1. Taxonomy (NCBI): domain Eukaryota; kingdom Viridiplantae; phylum Streptophyta; class Magnoliopsida; order Poales; family Poaceae; genus Secale; species Secale cereale. The sequence goes on from LR738710.1 coordinate 751,171,279, forward strand.
TTAGACAGATTCATGGTTACAATAGGAGGCTGACAGGAAAACATGGGCATCGAGGCAAAAGCTATAGAGCGAGACTTCTAGCAATAGGCAAAGATAGTAATGATATCTGGGTCAGGTCATCTTGCCTGTCGGGTCATCGATGGAATCGTAAGAGAGCTCCTCGTTCTCAACCTCGGTAGTAACCTCGTTCTCGTACTCGTTCTCGGCTTCCGGCTCTACTCAAAACAAAACACACGAGGCACGAAATCAACAAGATGCAATGCGCAAACCACAGGATGCATGTCTGATGCACTAAGGAAGCACTGCAGATGCACTTAGGATGCACAGAAAGACAACATAGGAAACACAGAGATGCAGCACAAGGAACATGACAATGTGCATCAAGAAAAATACTTCAAAACAAGTTAACAAGAGGATATTATGAATCTACATGCAAAACCACACAAGTTTCATATAGGACTTGCTCAAAACGGAGCAACGGGCTAAAAGTTACACCCGAAACAATAAACAATGTCAAGCTAAAATTAACAGCCACATAGCAACTTCGGAGCAAGAAATATATACTCTACAGCACTCAAACATCATGACAAGGAACATGGACATAAAGTATACATATCCTACAGCAAACAATTCCATTGGAGCATCTCCAAAGGAGGCATGGATCAATAGCAACAAGCTATAACATTTTGAACATGACAACAAAATCCTGACAACAGTATTTTATAGCAACTTCGGAGCAAGAGTTAAATATGCTACAGCCACCCAATGAGCATGTGAGAGCATGAATGGATAGCCAACATCATATACAACAAGGAATCAACAATAGTCACCCCAAAACTATCATGGATTTTCCTAGAACAACAAGCAAACATGGCATCTGGAAATTACAGATTCCAGACTTAGTGAAATTTCACTAAGTGTTAAAACAGCAGTAATATCATGGCATGTTTGTGAGCAAGTTTAAATCACCTCAAAGCATAACATGGCAAGTGGTTTGCACCAGAGCAAAGTACACATGATGGGGAGTCCAAAACATATAAGCATGCAACAAGGGGACAACCACATCAATAGCAACGAGCTCCTCAACTAGGCATCTCGTAACAAGTTTAACAACATAACAGCCACAAGCACTCTTGCAAAGGAGATAAACATGGCAAGATGAAATCTATCATGCAAGCTAAAGCAACCAACATGTAGAGCATCTCATGATGAACATGTGGACATATCATTTGCTTCATTTGGATAAACATGCATCAAGTTATCACATTGCAAACATGGCATGAAAACAACTAATAGCAGCAGTTTATAACAAGTAGCACTCTTCCCATGAAGATTAAGACATCTAGATGGACTCAAACATGCATGACACAATGGAACAAAACATAGTACATGTCACCACGATCATTTTGACATATCATACACACAAAACGGACATGCACAGTAAAAGTTATCCTCATCACAAAACTGCATCAGACACTGAAAAACAACTAGGGACTTAGCCAAAAACGAGAGTCAACCTGCTGGTCAACGGGCGGTCAAACGGGCTGCCGGGTCAGTGGATCGGGCGCTGTGGGCTACCGGGCGCGGACCGGCCCGTTAGGGTTCGCAGCGGGGGAGCCCGATCTGGATCGAGGGGCTGGCTCCCTCGATCGATCGAGGCCGACGGGCGGCGGCTGCTGGCTGCCTTCGAGGGCTCGGCCGGTGGTCTCCCTCGATCTGAACGAGCGGAGGCCCAGCGAGGTGGCCGGTGGCTGCAACGGTCGAGGCGGCCGGCGGGAAGGGAGCCGAGGCGGCGGCGGCGAGCTGGTGAAGGAGCGGCGGCGAGGACGGGAGGCCGGCGGCGAGGGGTGGCCCGGCGGCGAGCCGGTGAGGGAGCGGCGGCGGCGAGGCGCTCCGGCGGAGGGCGACGAGCTGCGGGGAAAAAGACGAAGGCGCGGCGAGGGCGAGATCTGGCCCGGTCGCGGGCTAGCCTCGGGCCCGCGCGGCGAGGAGGAAGCACAACGCGGCAAGGTTGGAAGCACGGCACGGCGAGGTTGGAAGCACCGAGCGGCGGCGACGGAAGCACAGCGCGGCGGCGGTGGAAGCACAGCTCGGCAACGGTGGAAGCACGGCGCGGCAATGGGGGAAGCACGGCGCGGCGGCGGTGGAAGCATAGCTCGGCAACAGTGGAAGCACGGCGCGGCAACGGGGGAAGCGCGGCGCGGCAGAGGTGGAAACACTAGGGTTTTGGACGCAAAATTGGAGGGGGGTAGTCCAAATGAGGAGAGGTTTCCGGCCACGAGTTCACAATTGAACGGCCTAGATGATGGGAAGGGTTTGAGTTGGGTTGGTGGGCTGTTGGAGGGGTGTCTTGGGCCTCAAAGAGGAGGTACTTTTAGCCCACGAGGATAACTGTTGGAGCACCAAACAAACTCCAAACGCGACAAAACTTGGCAGGCGGGTTACACGGGTCAAAACAACTTCGCACGACAAGTCTCACGCCAAACCGGAAACGTTACACGGCCAAACACAAAAGAAGGACTCTGGGAAGCCACGGGCACGTGTGAGAGCGTCGGAACTCGAAACGGACAACGGGAAGAAACGAGTGGGACCGGATGCAAACGACAACACAATGCAATGCAATGCACATGACAACATGACATGGATGGATGCACACACGCACACGACAAAACGACGAAAACCCGAAAAGACGAAGAACCCGGAATGGAACTGATGAAGCCAAAGTTATATATATTCCAAAAAGGGAAAGTATTACATCCGGGACATTACACCCCCAACCTATTGATGATAGCTTTCCTAATGAACAATTAGCTGTTATAAATACTTCTCGTACTGCTCCATGGTATGCTGATTATGCTAATTACATTGTTGCTAAGTTTATACCTCCTAGCTTCACATACCAAGAAAAGAAAAAGTTCTTCTATGATTTGAGGCATTACTTTTGGGATGACCCACATCTTTATAAGGAAGGAGTAGATGGTATTATTAGACGTTGTGTACCTGAGCATGAATAGGAACAGATCTTACGCAAGTTCCACTCCGAAGCTTATGGAGGACACCATGCTGGAGATAGAACTGCACATAAGGTATTGCAATCTAGTTTTTATTGGCCTACTCTCTTCAAGGATGCTTGTAAGTTTGTCTTATCTTGTGATGAATGTCAAAGAATTGGTAATATCAGTAGACATCAAGAAATGCCTATGAATTATTCACTTGTTATTGAACCGTTTGATGTCTGGGGCTTTGATTATATGGGACTGTTTCCTTCCTCTAATGGGTATACACATATTTTAGTTGTTGTTGATTACGTTACTAAGTGGGTAGAAGCTATTCCAACTAGTAGTGTTGATCACAACACCTCTATTAAGATGCTTAAAGAAGTTATTTTTCCGAGGTTTGGAGTCCCTAGATACTTAATGACTGGTGGTGGTTCACACTTTATTCATGGTGCTTTCCATAAAATGCTTGCTAAGTATGATGTTAACCATAGAATTGCATCCCCTTATCACCCACAGACTAGTGGTCAAGTAGAATTAAGCAATAGAGAGATGAAATTAATTTTGCAAAAGACAGTTAATAGGTCTAGAAAGAATTAATCCATGAGACTTGATGATGCATTATGGGCCTATAGAACTGCATATAAAAATCATATGGGTATGTCTCCATATAAGATGGTTTATCGAAAAGCATGTCACTTACCTCTTGAGCTAGAACATAAGGCATATTGGGCTATTAAAGAGCTCAATTATGATTTCAAACTAGCCGGTGAGAAGAGGCTATTTGACATTAGCTCTCTTGATGAATGGAGAACCCATGCTTATGAGAATGCCAAGTTGTTTAAAGAAAAAGTTAAAAGATGGCATGAAAAAAGGATACAAAAGCGTGAGTTTAACGTAGGTGATTATGTCTTGCTATACCACTCTCGTTTAAGATTTTTTGCAGGAAAACTTCTCTATAAATGGGAAGGTCCTTACGTTATTGAGGAGGTCTATCGTTCCGGTGCCATAAAAATCAACAACTTCGAAGGCACGAATCCGAAGGTGGTGAACGATCAATGAATCAAGCATTATATCTCAGGTGATCCTATAAATGTTGAAACCAATGTTACTGAAACCATAACCCTGGAGGAATACATAAGGGACACTTTCCATAACGATTCAGACCCCGAAAAGGAAGAGGTATGTGGTACGGTAAGTAACCGACTCCAAAACAGTTCTAATGGCAATTTTTCACCATTTTGGAATATTTAGAAAAATAGAAAAATAAGAGGCAGTCCGGAAGAGACACGAGCCGTCCACGAGGGTGGAGGGCGCGCCCCCTCCCCCTGGGTGCGCCCCCTGCCTCATGGGCACCTCGTGTGACTCCCAAACTCCGATTTCTTGCACGTTACTCCTTTTGGTCGGTAAAAAATTATTTTATATTCTCCCGAAGGTTTTGACCACCGTATCACGCAAAAATCCTATGTTCTTGTTTCGAGCTATTTTTCTGCTAGGGTTGACAAGGCCAGGTATCATGTCGTCCTCCTCCTCCAACAATGAGGGCAACCATGCTTGGCTAATGAAGATGGAGCTGAAGAGGGAAGGGCCCGAGGAGATCAACAAGGAGAATAGGATCAAGAAGGCTATGGAGGATCAGGCTCCGGCAACAGGAGAAGAAGACATCCTTCAACCCCTTCCCAACCTTTTTCTTCAACTCGGATTGAAGCTTTCAAGATGATTGAGTTAGCTCAAATATAGAACAAGTATCTCACAAGCGAAAATATTTTGCGGAAGGAGCATATAGCTGCACTCGAAGGTATTATCCGCAAGTTGGAGGATCTCCTACGCTCGATGTATGATGATCCGGTGTCACTACTTTCAACTCCATCATCACCAACTTCGAAGAAGGAGACATAATAATATGGGTATGGGCACTCCCCTTGGTAACTGCCAAGCTTGGGGGAGGTGCCCCGGTAATGTATCACCATCACACTCCTATCTTTACCTTTTTCTTAGTTCGACCCTTCTGGTAATATCTTGATCTAGTAGACTAAAGTTAGCATGATCTAGTTGTGAGCTTTTGCTTTATGATCTTCATCTTTGTAACCAAGTCCGTGAGCTATATAATAAAGATTAGTGTCGAGTCAAGGGCTTGATTTCCTCGCTATGGTCATGATAGAATAAAGGAAAATATAAAAAGTATCAAAGAGATCATATAGATCTTATGGGAAGTAATGACTTCACATATAAAGAGTATGATGAATAAAAGTTGTTGAGGGTTGACAAACATAGTTTGGTCATCGTTGGAATTAATAGGAAGTAATAAAGAAAGAGAGGTTTCACATACAAATATACTATCTTGGACATCTTTTATGATTGTGAGCACTCATTAAAATATGACATGCTAAAGAGTTGATGTTGGACAAGGAACACAACATAATGGGTTATGTTTTCTTATATTCGAAATAAAGTATATTGTCATGGATCATCCAACATGTCGAGCTTGCCTTTCCCCCTCATGCTAGCCAAAACTCCTTGCACCAAGTAGAGATACTACTTGTGCTTCCATACATCCTTAAACCCAGTTTTGCCACGAGAGTCCACCATACCTACCTATGGATTGAGGAAGATCCTTCAAGTAAGTTGTCATTGTTGCAAACTCTCTAAAATATGTATGATTTATTAGTGTGGAGGAAATAAGCTTTATACGATCTTGTGATATGGAAGTAATAGAAGCGACGGACTGCATAATAAAGGTCCCTATCACAAGCTGCAATATAAAGTGACGTTCTTTTGCGCTAAGACTTTGTGCATCCAACCATAAAAGCACATGACAACCTCTGCTTCCCTCTGCAAAGGGCCTATCTACTATTCTTGCCTTATAAGAGTCAAGGTGAAAATCACCTTTCCTTTCTACATTTTATCCTTTGGCAAGCACATTGTGTTGGAAAGATCCAGACATATATACCCACTTGGATGTAACTTATCATGGTCTATTACTGTTGACATTACCCTTGAGGTAAAAGGTTGGGAGGCAATACCATAAGCCCCTATCTTTCTCTGTGTCCGATTAAAACTCCATACCCATAAGTATTGCATGAGTGTGAGCAATTGTGAAAGACTATATGATAGTTGAGTATGTGGACTTGTTGAAAAGCTCTTATATTGACTCTTTCCGATGTTATGATAAATTGCAATTGCTTCAATGACTGAGATCATAGTTTGTTGGTTTTCAATGAAGTTTCTGATTCATACTTGACATTATGAATGAATTGTGTGTTGTTGTTATAAGAATGATCATGATGCCCTCATGTCCATATTTTATTTTTATCGACACCTCTATCTCCAAACATGTGGATATATTTTTTAATGTCGGCTTCCGCCTGAGGACAAGCGAGGTCTAAGCTTGGGGGAGTTGATACGTCCATTTTGCATCATGCTTTTATGTTGACATTTATTGCACTTTGGTCTGTTATTACACGTTATGTCACTATACTTATGCCTTTTCTCTCTTATTTTACAAGGTTTACATGAAGAGGGAGAACGCCGGCAGCTGGAATTCTGGGCTGGAAAAGGAGAAAACATTGGAAACCTATTATGCACAACTCAAAAAGCTCTGAAACTTCACGAGACACCATTTCAGAAAATATAAAAAATATCTGGCGAAAGAGATTCACCAGGGGGCACCACCTGTCCAAGAGGGTGGGGGCGTGCCCCCCCCTCTGGGCGCGCCCCCTGCCTCATGGGCCACCAGATGGCCCCCTGATGCCCATCTTCTCCTATATGGGGTATTTTGACCTGGAAAAAATCAGAAGGAGGCTTTCGGGACTAGACGCCGCCGTCTCGAGGCGGAACCTTGGCGGAAACCAATCTAGGGCTCCAGCGGAGCTGTTCTGCCGGTGATACTTCCCTCTGGGAGGGGGAAATCGCCACCGTCGTCGTCACCAACAACTGTCCCATCTTGGGAGGGTTATATTCATCAACATCTTCACCAGCACCATCTCCTCTCAAACCCTAGTTCATCTCTTGTATCCAATCTTTGTACCCAAACCTCAGATTGGTACATGTGGGTTGCTAGTAGTGTTGATTACTCCTTGTAGTTGATGCTAGTTGGTTTACTTGGTGGAAGATCATATGTTCAGATCCATTATGCATATTAATACCCCTCTGATCATGAACAATATTATGTCTTGTGAGTAGTTACTTTTGTTCCTGAGGACATGGGAGAAGTCTTGCTATAAGTAGTCATGTGAATTTGGTATTCGTTCGATATTTTGATGAGATGTATGTTGTCTCTCCTCTAGTGGTGTCATGTGAACGTCGACTACATGACACTTCACCATTATTTGGGCCTAGAGGAAGGCATTGGGAAGTAATAAGTAGATGATGGGTTGCTAGAGTGACAGAAGCTTAAACCCTAGTTTATGCTTTGCTTCGTAAGGGACTGATTTGGATCCACTTGTTTCATGCTATGGTTAGGTTTACCTTAAAACTTCTTTTGTAGTTGCGGATGCTTGCATTAGAGGTTAATCATAAGTGGGAGGCTTGTCCAAGTAAGGACAGCACCCAAGCACCGGTCCACCCACATACCAAATTATCAAAGTACCAAACGCAAATCTGATGATCGTGATGAAAACTAGCTTGACGATAATTCCCATGTGTCCTCGGGAGCGTTTTCCCTCATATAAGAGTTTGTCCAGGCTTGTACTTTGCTACAAAAAGGATTGGGCCATCTTGCTGCACCTTATTTACTTCTACTATTTGCCACTTGCTACCAATTACCTTATCACAAAACTATCTGTTACCTATAATTTCAGTGCTTGCAGGAAATACCTTACTGAAAACTGCCTATCATTTCCTTCTGCTCCTCGTTGGGTTTGACACTCTTACTTATCGAAAGGACTACGATAAATCCCCTACACTTGTGGGTCATCAGGCTCCACAGGTTCATCGACTTGTTCCGGTTCGTCACCGTCTTCAGTGACATTATTACTCTCATTCCCTTTGTGGGACCGGGATCGACGTTTCTGACGCTGGCGTTTAGGAGGTTCATCGACGGGTTTATCCTTCTCTAGATTTGTGTCACCATCGTCTTCCTTCCCATTGGGTGTATCCATCATATATACATCGTATGTGGAAGTATTCGTCCATCGCCCGGTTATAGGCGGGTTTGCACTTAGATCGGCTTCAACGTCGTGGTCCATCCCATCTATGTCTTCAGAAGCGTTGCTGCCTATTGAGCTTGCGTTGTTTTCCCTCGAAGAGGAAACGGTGATGCAGCACAGTACCATAAGTATTTCCCTCGGTTTTTGAGAACCAAGGTATCAATCCAGTAGGGGACCACGCGCGAGTCCCTCGTACATACAAAAACAAATAAGAACCTTGCAACCAACGCGATAAAGGGGTTGTCAATCCCTTCTCGGCCACTTGCAAAAAGTGAGATCTGATAGAGATAATGAGATAAATATTTTTGGTATTTTTGTTATATAGATTGAAAGTAAAGATTGCAAAACAAAAGTAAAGTAAAGATAAATAGTATATGGAGATTTATATGATGGAAGATAAACCCGGGGCCATAGGTTTCACTAGTGGCTTCTCTCGAGATAGCAGATTTCTACGGTGGGTGAACAAATTACTGTCGAGCAATTGATAGAAAAGCGCATAGTTATGAGAATATCTAGGCATGATCATTGTATATAGGCATCACGTCCGTGACAAGTAGACCGGAATTTTTTTGCATCTACTACTATTACTCCACACACCGACCGCTATCCAGCATGCATCTAGAGTATTAAGTTCATAAGAATAGAGTAACGCCTCAAGCAAGATGACATGATGTAGAGGGATAAACTCATGCAATATGATGTAAATGTTGGAAATATGCCCTAGAGGCTATAATAAAATGGTTATTATTATATTTCCCTGTTCATGATAATTGTCTAGTGTTCATGCTATAATTGTATTATCCGAAAATCATAATACATGTGTGAATACATAGACCACAACATGTCCCTAGAGAGCGTCTAGTTCACTAGCTCGTTGATCAATAGATGGTTACGGTTTCCTGACAACGGACATTGTATGTCATTGATGATGGGATCACATCATTAGGAGAATGATGTGATGGACAAGACCCAATCCTAAGCATAGTACAAGATCGGGTAGTTCGTCTGCTAAAGCTTTTCCAGTGTCAAGTATCTTTTCCTTAGACCATGAGATTGTGCAACTCCCGGATATCATAGGAATACTTTGGGTGTGCCAAATGTCACAACGTAACTGGGTGGCTATAAAGGTACGCTACGGGTATCCCCAAAAGCAACTGTTGGGTTGGCACGAATCGAGACTGGGATTTGTCACTCCGTATGACGGAGAGGTATCTCTGGGCCCACTCGGTAAGACATCGAGCTCAATGTGGCTAAAGAGTTGGTCACAGGGTGATGTGTTACGGAACGAGTAAAGAGACTTGCCGGTAACGAGATTGAACAAGGTATCGGTATGTCGACAAAGGGAATCGTATACAGGATTGATGATTCCTTGACATCATGGTTCATCCGATAAGATCATCGTGGAACATGTGGGAGCCAACACGGGTATCCAGATCCCACTTTGGTTATTAAACGCAGAGATGTCTCGGTCATGTCTGCATGGTTTCCCGAACCCCGTAGGGTCTACACACTTAAGGTTCGATGACGCTAGGGTTATAGGGAATATATGTACATGGTTACCGAATGTTGTCCGGAGTCCCGGATGAGATCCTGGACGTCATGAGGAGTTCCGGAATAGTCCGGAGGTAAAGATTTATATATGGGAAGTCTTGTTTTGGTCACCAGAGTGATTTCCGGGGTCACCGGTATTGTACCGGGACCACCGGAAGGTGTTCGGGGGTCCACCAGGTGGGGCCACCTACTCGATGGGCCAACTGGACTGAGCAAAGCCCTAAAGGGGGCGCCCCACTTGGCATGGGGGGCAAGCTTCCTCCCCTGGCCACCCCCCCCCCCCTCAGATTGGATCTGAGGGGGCCGGACCCCCTCTCCCTGGCTCCTATATATAGTGGGGGATGGGAGGGCAGCCTCACTCATTGCCTGGCGTAGCCCTCCCCCTCCCAACTCCTCCTCTTCTCCTGCGAAGATTGGCGAAGCCCTGCCGAAGTACCACGCTCCTCCACCACCACCACGCCGTCGTGCTGCTGCTGGACGGAGTCTTCCCCAAACTCTCCCTCTCTCCTTGCTAGATCAACGCGCGGGAGACGTCATCGGGCTGCACATGTGTTGAACGCGGAGGCACCGTTGTTCGGTGTTTAGATCAGATTCGGCCGCGATCTGAATCACATCGTGTACGACTCCATCGACCGCGTTCTTGTAACGCTTCTGTAATGAGATCTTCAAATGTATGAAGCTGCACTCCCCTCTCATTGCTAGTCACTCCATAGATAGATCTTTGGTGATGCATAGAATTTTTTTGAATTTCTGCAACGATCCCCAACATTGGTATCAGAGCTAGGTCTATGCGTAGTTTCTATGCATGAATAGAACACAAGTTGTTGTGGGCGTCGATTTGTCAATTTACTTGCCGTTACTAGTCTTATCTTGATTCGGCGGCATCGTGGGATGAAGCGGCCCGGACCGACCTTACACGTACACTTATGTGAGACAGGTTCCACCAACTGACGTGCACTAGTTGCATAAGGTGGCTAGCTGGTGTCTGTCTCTCCCACTTTAGTCGGATCGGATTTGATGAAAAGGGTCCTTATGAAGGGTAAATAGTAATTGGCATATCACGTTGTGGTTTTGGCGTAGATAAGAAACATTCTTTCTAGAAACCTATAGCAGCCACGTAAAAACTTGCAAAAACAATTAGAGGACGTCTAACTTGTTCTTGCAGCATGCGCCGTGTGATGTGATATGGCCAAAAGGATGTGATGAATGATGTATGTGATGTATGAGATTGATCATGTTCTTGTAATAGGAATCACGACTTGCATGTCGATGAGTATGACAACCGGCAGGAGCCGTAGGAGTTGTCTTATTTTATTGTATGAAATGTGTGTCATTGAAAACGCCATGTAATTACTTTACTTTATTGCTAACCGTTAGCCATAGTAGTAGAAGTAACGTTTGGCGAGACAACTTCATGAACACACGATGATGGAGATCATGGTGTCATGATGGTGACGATGATGATCATGGAGCCCTGAAGATGGAGATCAAAAGGAGCAAAATGATATTGGCCATATCATGTCACTATTTGATTACATGTGATGTTTATCATGTTTTACATCTTATTTACTTAGAACGATGGTAGCTTAAATAAGATGATCTCTCACTAAAATTTCAAGAATTGTGTTCCCCCTAACTGTGCACTGTTGCTAAGGTTCGTTGTTCCGAAGCACCACGTGATGATCGGGTGTGATAGGCTCTAACATTCGCATACAACGGGTGTAAGCCAGATTTACACACACAATACACTTAGGTTGACTTGACGAGACTAGCATGTGCAGACATGGCCTCGGAACACGGAAGACCGTAAGGTTGAACATGACTCGAATAGAAGATACGATCAACATGAAGATGTTCACCGTTGATGACTAGTCCGTCTCACGTGATGATCGGACACGGCCTAGTCGATTCGAATCATGTATCACTTAGATGACTAGAGAGATGTCTATCTGACTTGGAGTTCATTAAATTTGTTTACATGAATTTAATTATCATGAACATAGTCTAAAATCTTTACAATATGTCTTCTAGATCAAATGGCCCACACTAATGTTGCCCTCAACTTCAACGCGTTCCTAGAGAAAATCAAGCTGAAAGACGATGGTAGCAACTATACGGATTGGGTCCGTAACTTGAGGATCATCCTCATAGCTGCCGAGAAAGCATATGTCCTTGAAGCACCGCTAGGTGACGCACCCATTTTCCCAGCAACTCAAGACGTTATGAACGCCTAGCAGTCGCGTAGTGATGATTACTCCCTGGTTCAGTGCAGCATGCTTTACAGCTTAGAATTGGGGCTCCAAAAGCGTTTTGAGCAACACGGAGCATATGAGATGTTCCAAGAGCTGAAAATGGTTTTCCATGCTCATGCCCGAGTCGAGAGATATGAAGTCTCTGACAAGTTCTATAGTTGTAAGATGGAGGAAAACAGTTATGTAAGCGAGCATATACTCAGAATGTCTAGATTGCACAACCGCTTGTCTCAGCTGGGAGTTAATCTCCCAGATGACGCGGTCGTCGACAGAATCCTCCAGTCGCTTCCACCTAGCTACAAGAGCTTTGCAATATGCAAGGGATGGATAAGGCCATTCCCGAGTTATATTCAATGCTGAAATCAGCAGAGGTGGAGATCAAAAAGGAACATCAAGTGTCGATGGTGAATAAAATCACTAAGTTCAACGAAGCAAAGGGTAAGAAGAACTTCAAGAAGGACAACAAGGGAGTTGTCGCACCCGGTAAGCCAGTTGCCGGGAAGAAGCCAAAGAATGGAACCAAGCCTGAGACTGAGTGCTTTTATTGCAAGGGAACGGATCACTGGAAGCGGAATTGCCCCAAATACTTAGCGGATAAGAAGGCTGGCAACGTCAAAGGTATATGTGATATACATGTTATTGATGTGTACCTTAACAGCGCTCGTAGTAGCTCCTGGGTATTTGATACCGGTGCAGTTGCTCACATTTGTAACTCAAAGCAGGAGTTGCGGAATAAGCGGAGACTGGTGAAGGACGAGGTGACGATGCGCGTCGGGAATGGTCCTGAGGTCGATGTGATCGCCGTCGGCACGCTACCTCTACATCTACCTTAGGGATTAGTTTTAAACCTCAATAATTGTTATTTAGTACCAGCTTTGAGCATGAACATTGTATCTGGATCTCGTTTAATGCGAGATGGCTACTCATTTAAATCTGAGAATAATGGTTGTTCTATTTATATGAGAGAAATGTTTTATGGTCATGTCCCGCTGGTCAATGGTTTATTTTTATTGAATCTCAAACGTGATGTTAGACATATTCATAGTGTGAATGCCAAAAGATGTAAGGTTGATAATGATAGTCCCACATACTTGTGGCACGGCCGCCTTGGTCATATTGGAGTCAAACGTATGAAGAAGCTCCATGCAGATGGACTTTTGGAGTCTCTTCATTATGAATCATTTGACACGTGCGAACCATGCCTCTTGGGCAAGATGACCAAGACTCCGTTCTCCAGAACAATGGAGCGAGCAACCAACTTGTTGAAAATCATACATACTGATGTGTGCGGTCCGATGAGTGTTGAAGCTCGCGGTGGTTATCGTTATGTTCTCACCCTCACTGATGACTTAAGTAGATATGGGTATGTCTACCTAATGAAACACAAGTCTAAGACCTTTGAAAAGTTCATGGAATTTCAGAAGGAGGTTGAGAATCAACGTGACAGAAAAATAAAGTTCTTACGATCAGATCGTGGAGGAGAATATTTAATTCACGAATTTGGCACGCACCTAAGGAAATGTGGAATTTTTTCACAACTGACGCCACCTGGAACACCTCAACGTAATGGTGTGTCCGAACGTCGTAATCGCACTCTGTTGGACATGGTGTGATCTATGATGTCTCTTACTGACTTGCCGCTATCATTTTGGGGTTATGCTTTAGAGACTGTCGCATTCACTTTAAATAGGGCACCGTCTAAATCCGTTGAGACGACACCGTATGAACTATGGTTTGGGAAGAAACCTAAGTTGTCGTTTATAGAAGTTTGGGGATGCGATGCTTATGTCAAGAAACTTCAACCTGAAAAGCTCGAACCCAAATCAGAAAAATGCGTCTTCATAGGATGCCCTAAGGAAAATACTGGGTATACCTTCTACCTCAGATCCAAAGGCAAGGTCTTGGTTGACAAGAATGGATCCTTTCTGGAGAAAGAGTTTCTCTCGAGAGAAGTAAGTGGGAGGAAAGTAGAACTTGATGAAGTTGTTGTAACCCCTCTTGAACCAGAAAGTAGCGCAGCGCGGGAAGATGTTTCTGTGGTGCCTGCACCGACTAGAGAGGAAGTTAATGATGATGATCATGAAGCTTCGGATCAAGTTACTACTGAACTTCGTAGGTGCACTAGGACACGTTCCACGCCAGAGTGGTATGGCAACACTGTCCTGGAAATCATGTTGTTGGACAAGGGTGAACCTTCGAACTATGAAGAAGCGATGGCGGGCCCGGATTCAGACAAATGGCTTGAAGCCATGAAATCTGAGATAGGATCCATGTATGATAAAAAAGTATGGACTTTGGTTGAGTTGCCCGATGATCGGCGAGCCATAGAAAATAAATGGATCTTTAAGAAGAAGACTGGCGCGGATGGAAATGTGACCATCTATAAGGCTCGGCCTATCGCTAAGGGTTATCGACAAGTTCAAGGGATTGACTATGATGAGACTTTCTCTCCCGTAGCGATGCTGAAGTCCGTCTGAATCATGTTAGCAATTGCCGCATTCTATGATTATGAGATATGACAAATGGACGTCAAAACGGCATTCCTTAACGTCTTCCTTAACGAAGAATTGTATATGATACAGCCGGAAGGTTTTGTCGATCCTAAGAATGCTAACATGGTATGCAAGCTCCAGCGCTCCATCTATGGGCTGGTGCAAGCATCTCGAAGTTGGAACATTCTCTTTGATGAGGTGATCAAAGTGTTTGGGTTCATACAGACTTATGGAGAAGCCTGTATTTACAAGAAAGTGAGTGGGAGCTCTATAGCATTTCTCATATTATATGTGGATGACATATTGCTAATGGGAAATGATGTTGAACTCTTGGAAAGCATAGAGGCCTACTTGAATAAGTGTTTTTCAATGAAGGACCTTGGAGAAGTTGCTTACATATTAGGCATCAAAATCTATAGAGATAGATTGAGACGCCTCATTGGTCTTTCACAAAGCACATACCTTGACAAGATATTGAAGAAGTTCAATATGGATCGGTCCAAGAAAGGGTTCTTGCCTGTGTTACAAGGTATGAGATTTAGCACAGCTCAATGTCCGACATCGGAAGAAGATAGAGAAAATATGAGTGTCATCCCCTATGCCTCGGCCATAGGTTCTATTATGTATGCCATGCTGTGTACCAGACCTGATGTGAACCTTGCCATAAGTTTGGTGGGGAGGTACCAAAGTGATCCCGAAATGGAACACTGGACAGCGGTCAAGAACATCCTAAAGTACCTGAAAAGGACTAAGGATATGTTTCTCGTTTATGGAGGTGAAGAAGAGCTCGTCGTAAAGGGTTACGTCGATGCTAGCTTCGACACAAATCCGGATGACTCCAAGTCACAAACCGGATATGTGTATATTTTGAATGGTGGGGCAGTCCACTGGTGTAGTTGCAAGCAAAGCGTCATGGCGGCATATGTGAAGCGGAGTACATAGATGCTTCCGAAGCAGCACAGGAAGGAGTCTGGATGAAGGAGTTCATCATCGACCTAGGAGTTATTCCAAGCGCGTCGGGCCCGATGACTCTCTTCCGTGACAACACTTGAGCTATTGCCATTGCCAAGGAGCCCAGGTTTCACAAGAAGACCAAGCACATCAAGTGCCGCTTCAACTCCATTCGTAGTTATATTCAAGATGGAGACATAGATATTTGTAAAGTGCATACGGATCTGAATGTCGCAGATCCATTGACTAAACCTCTTCCACGAGCAAAACATGATCAACACCAGAACTCTATGGGTGTTCAATTTATCACAATGTAACTCGATTATTGACTCTAGTGCAAGTGGGAGACTATTATAAATATGCCCTAGAGGCAATAATAAAATGGTTATTATTATATTTCCTTGTTCATGATAGTTGTCTAGTGTTCATGCTATAATTGTATTATCCGGAAATCGTAATACATGTGTGAATACATAGACCACAACATGTACCTAGTGAGCCTCTAGTTGACTGGCTCGTTGATCAATAGATGGTTACATTTTCCTGACCATGGACATTGGATGTCATTGATAACAGGATCACATCACTAGGAGAATGATGTGATGGACAAGACCCAATCCTAAGCATGGCACAAGATCGTGTAGTTCGCCTGCTAAATCTTTTCCAAAGTCAAGTATCTTTTCCTTAGACCATGAGATTGTGCAACTCCCGGATACCGTAGGAATACTTTGGGTGTGCCAAACGTCACAACGTAACTGGGTGGCTATAAAGGTACGCTACGGGTATCCCCGAAACCATCTGTTGGGTTGGCACGAATCGAGACTGGGATTTGTCACTCCTTATGAGGGAGAGGTATCTCTGGGCCCACTCGGTAAGACATCATCATAATGAGCTCAATGTGACTAAAGAGTTGGTCACGGGTTGATGTGTTAAGGAACGAGTAAAGAGACTTGTCGGTAACGAGATTGAACAAGGTATCGGTATACCGACGATCGAATCTCGGGCAAGTACTATACCGGTAGACAAAGGGAATCGTATACGGGATTGATGAATCCTTGACATCGTGGTTCATCCGATCATATCATCATGGAACATGTACGAGCCAACATGGGTATCCAGATCCCGCTGTTGCTTATTGACCGGAGAGATGTCTCCGTCATGTCTGCATGGTTCCCGAACCCGTAGGGTCTACACACTTAAGGTTCGATGACGCTAGGGTTATAGGGAATGTATGTACATGGTTACCGAATGTTGTTCGGAGTCCCGGATGAGATTCTGGATGGCGTGAGGAGTTCCGGAATAGTCCGGAGGTAAAGATTTATATATGGGAAGTCTTGTTTTGGTCACCGGAGTGATTTCGGGGGTCATCGGTATTGTACAGGGACCACCGGAAGGTGTCCGGGGGTCCACCGGGTGGGGCCACCTTCTCGGTGGGACAAGTAGCCTAAGCAAAGGGGGGGAACTAGCTCCTCGTGGGCTGGTGCACCCCCCCCCCAAGGGCCCAAGGCGCCTAGGGTTGGAGGGAAACCCTAAAGGGGGGCGCCCCTCTTGGCTTGGGGGGGGGGGCAAGCCTCCTCCCCTGGCCGCAGCTCCCCCCCCCTTAGATTGGATCTGAGGGCGCCGGCCCCCCTATCCCTTGCCCCTATATATAGTGGGGGGTGGGAGGGCAACCGCACCCATTGCCTGGCGTTGCCCTCCCCCCTCCCAACTCCTCCTCTTCTCCTGCGAAGCTTGGCGAAGCCCTACCGGAGTACCACGCTCCTCCACCACCACCATGCCGTCGTGCTGCTGCTAGACGGAGTCTTCCCCAAACTCTCCCTCTCTCCTTGCTGTATCAAGGCGCGGGAGACGTCACCGCGCTGCACGTGTGTTGAACGCGAAGGCACCATTGTTCGGTGTTTAGATCGGATTCGGTCGCGATCTGAATCACATCGTGTACGAGTCCACCGACCGCGTTCTTGTAACGCTTCCGTAACGCGATCTTCAAAGGTATGAAGATGCACTCCCCTCTTGTTGCTAGTCACTCCATAGATAGATCTTTGGTGACGCGTAGAAGTTTTTTGAATTTCTGCAACGATCCCCAATAGTAAACCCCATCTTCTTATCCTCGATGGCAACAATACAATACGTACCTTGCTGCCCCTGTTGTCACTGGGAAAGGACACCGCAAGATTAAACCCAAAGCTAAGCACTTCTCCCATATCAAGAAAGATCAATCTAGTAGGCCAAACCAAACTGATAATTCAAAGAGACTTGCAAAGATATTTAAATCATGCATAAAATAATTCAGAGAAGAATCAAATATTGTTCATAGATAATCTTGATCATAAACCCAGAATTCACCGGATCTCGACAAACACACCGCAAAAAGAATTGCATCGAATAGATCTCCAAGAAGATCAAGGAGAACTTTGTATTGAGATCCAAAGAGAGAGAAGAATCCATCTAGCTAATAACTATGGACCCGAAGGTCTGTGGTAAACTACTCACAACTCATCGGAGAGGCTATGGTGTTGATGTTGAAGCCCTCCGTGATCGATGGCCCCTCCGGTGGATCTCCGGAATAGGCCCCAAGATGGGATCTCACGGGTAGAGAAAGTTGCGGCGGTGGCATTAGGGTTTCGTGGTGCTCCCTGATGTTTTCAGGGTACGTAGGTATATATAGGTGGAAGAGGCACGTCAGGGGAGCCACGAGGGGCCCACGACGGTGGGGGGAGCGCCCCTGCCCTCGTGGCCGCCTCGTTCCTTCCCTGGCGTGTACTCCAAGTCTTCTGTGTTGTATTTGTTCCAAAAATGACTCTCCCAAAGGTTTCATTCCGTTTGGACTCCGTTTGATATTCCTTTTCTGCGAAACGCTGAAATAGGCAAAAAAACAGCAATTTGTACTAGGCCTTGGGTTAATAGGTTAGTCCCAAAAAATAATATAAAAGTGTATAATAAAGCCCATTAAACATCCAAAACAGCTAATATAATAGTATGTAACAATCAAAAATTATAGATACGTTGGAGACGTATCAAGCATCCCCAAGCTTAATTCCTGCTCGTCCTCGAGTAGGTAAATGATAAAAACAGAATTTTTGATGGGGAATGCTACCCAACATAATTCTCAATGTAATTTCTTTATTGTGGCATGAATGTTCAGATCCAAAAGATTCAAGAAAAAAGTCTATATTGACATAAGAATAATAATACTTCAAGCATACTAACAAAGCAATTATGTCTTCTCAAAATAACATGGCCAAAGAAACTTCATCCCTACAAAGTCATATAGTTTGGCTATGCTCCATCTTCATCACAGAATATACTCAAATCATGCACAACCCCGGTTTCAGCCAAGCAATTGTTTCATACTTAAATTTTTTTCAAACTTTTTCAACTTTCACGCAATACATGAGCATGAGCCATGGATATAACACTATATGTGGAATAGGGTGGTGGTTGTGGAGAAGACAAAAGAGGAAGACGGTCTCACATCAATTAGGCGTATCAATGGGCTATGGAGATGCCCATCAATAGATATCAATGTGAGTGAGTAGGGATTACCATGCAACGGATGCACTAGAGTTATAAATGTATGAAAGCTCAACAAAAGAAACTAAGTGGGTGTGCATCCACTTGCTTGCTCACGAAGACCTAGGGCATTTGAGAAAGCCCATCATTGGAATATACAAGCCAAGTTCTATATTCACACTAGTATATGAAAGTGACAAAACAAGAGTGTCGGTGTATTGGGAATGACACCTATGGGATCACAAGAATCCCTACTACGGTTAGCGGGGCACGGGGTTGAGAGAAGAGCGGATCAAATAGATAGCACACGGTTCGTTTATCCAGGTTCGGGCCGCGAGGATGCATAAAACCCTAATCCTACTTTGGTGGATTGTATGTTTGTGTTCTTCAGCTAGCTATGGGGCGTGAGGAGCGCCAAAAAGCCGAATCCTTCTCCTGGTCACCTCGGGCCTCCTTTTATAGAAAAAGGGGTTGCCACAGTGGCACACAGGAGGTGGAAAGGGTACAGTGATGCGAGGTTATCCCTCGCATTACATGACAAGGCGCATTTAATGCGTCTTGCTTAGGTGTCCTTGCTTTATCAAGGACGGGAGAGATATCCGTCTTGTCCGTCGCCGCTCCTTCTTGTGTCGACACACGCCCTGGCCAGCGATGCCTGAGATGCCATGTAGGTAGGCAGGCAGTTGAGGTGGCGCTATCGTGGGTCTTCACGAAGATCTGCATGCCGCCAAGCAGTTGCCTGCCCAGCTGGTTGGGTCGGCAGCTGCATAAGGCGTTGGGATTTTAGTCGGCGTGGGCCTGATGGTGGCCCTGCGGATGTCCTCGGCAAGGGCCTTGCTGGGGCCCTGGCAAGGGTCTTGCCGTGGCGCCTGCTGCCATCCCCGGCAAGGTGCTTGCCGGAGGTCTTGTGGTCTTCCTTGGCTGGGATCCCGCCAAGGGTTGTCGTCTTCTTAGTGCGTTCTTGATCTTGAATGTCTTCACAGAGATCTGCATGCCACTACGGGGATGTCTCCCGAATCCTTGCCCTATGGGGGCAGCGGACTCAAGGGTGATTTGCCCCGTAGGCGTGGGGTGAGTTGCCGCGGCAAGGGTCTTGCCGGGCCTGCTAAAGCCAGCCCCGGCAAGGATCTTGCCAGGGCTGCTAAAACTGGCTCCCGGCAAGGATCTTGTCGGGGGAACCCACTTCGTCCCTTTGCTCTTTGTGGTCTTGTTCTTGGTGTCGCTCTAGTTCCATCGAGCTTCGGTCTCACCTTGGCTCACCTCCCTTGCCTTGCTTGGTGTGGTGGTGCCCGTGGCTCAGACTGCCTGTGCACAGTCATAGGGGTACAAAAAGTGTACCCCCCCCCCTTTTTTGTACACCGACAGGAGCCCCCGGGCCTGGGCCACACATAAGCGCGACGCGTTGTTGGGCTAGGCCCAGAACGGTGCGCGGGCAGGCGGGACGGTTTTTACCGTGGTAAGACCTTTCATGCGCTGTGCCTCCCACGATCCGCGTGCGTGGCGCGGTGTAGAGGGGTGCGCATGACGTGGGTGGCATGCGTGGGGTTGGTTCCCGCAAGCATGCATCATGTCGCAGTTAATGAGAAAGGAGGCGGCCCGCGTTTCCCCCCATAAGAAGGAATAACCGCGGGCGCGCTACTCACTTTCTCCACTTTCCTCGTGCCTTCTCCAATCTCAGAGCCGCCGTTTCCTCTCTTCCTTCCTTCCTAAGCTTCCGCCGTCGCCCGCCGTCGTTGCTTTGCCATCGCCCCTCCCTCAGTCCTCTAACTTTCTTAGCCGCCATGGCGTCCAAATCCATCAAGGGCAAGGGGGTGGCCAAGGGCGTTGGGACTATGGAGCCGCCGGAGAATGCGTTATTGGGGGACCTGACGAAATCCGCCTTCTTCTTCCCATCAACGGTTGATGTCCACAAGCTCCGGGCCTCCTTCAAGCCTCTTTGGGGGGTGAAGACGGGGGGAGAGAATTTGGGACATCCGGCGACGCGCGTCATTCCTGCCGCTTGCGCCGATCCTGGCCCAAATCGGTATCCCTTTTTCGTTGATTAGCTTTCTTGCGGGTTATGTCCCCCTTTTTCCGATTTCTTCTGCGACATCATGCATACCTTCGGCTTTTGCCTATTGGATTTTACTCCGAATGCGATGGCATGCATGGCTTTCTTTGCGCACCTTTGCGAAGGCTTCGTCGGGGTGCAGCCCAACACGGCGCTTTTCCGCCATTATTTCTCCCCTCGGATCCAGCCGGGAGGTGCCGTCTCTGGATGCATCACCTGGATCCCAAGATCCAAGGGGGCGTACCCGGACGGTGCCATGAAGGAGAGGTGGGATGAATGGCGTGGCCGGTGGTGCTGGATTGAAGACGAAGACCCGCCAAAATTCTGCAAGGTCCGCCGAGTGCCGCCGGTCCGTGGCAGTGATTGGAGCCATGTCGATGTGGCCGACGGGAGGCTCACTGTCGCCACTACAAAGATTCTTTGGCTCACCCAGGCTGGACTCACCCTTGAGATGATCGGGCGGACTTTATTCGCCGTCGGATCGCCCCGTTGCACAACAAGGGGAAGCCAGCCTGGCTCTTTACGAATCCGGCTGACGTTATGCGACTCCGTCCTGGCCTTGACCACAATTTCACGGTGATGGCACATGCCCATTTCTGCCAGCGGCTTTTCCAGCTTGATGTGGGTCGCGATGGCGAGGTCGAATGGACCGGCAAGGCCGCGAGGGCTGCCGCAAGGGCCGGCAAGGCCCTCAAGGGGCCGTTTTGCAAGTTGCCAGCGGGGGTGGTCCCGTTGTGCAACAATTCACGTCGGTCCGAGATCATTGCTATGATGCCGGACTGTAACGCGCACGGCCCTGTCCCGAGCTGGAAGGAGCCGACGGACGCGGATGTGCAGCAATTATTTGACACCCTGACTGAGGTGTATGCCAATGCTGACACCGAGCGGTGGCTTGTCATGGACACCACCCAGGCACAGCTGGACTACATCGCCACTAGGGCGAGGGAGGCGCAGCTTTCCATGGAGGCTAGAAGTGCCGGGGGTGTGGAGGACAAGGCCGCAACGGCTGCGGAGGAGGAGGATCTCACCCGGTGGGCGGCAGCCGCCGGGGAGGCTAGCAGCGCCGGCACTGGAGCTCCGCTTGTCGAAGATGCGGTCGACGAGTCATCGTCGGAGGAGTACGTGGCGGCGGGCTCGACGCCAGCCAGGGGAAGAGGGCGAGTCCTGCGACGGGCTAGTTCCGGCGAGCCGGTCCGGCCCGGCAGGGCTACACGGCCTCAATTGACCCTGGAGGGGTCCGGGCGTCACACGAGGGCCACGGCAGCGAAGAGGCTGACGAAGGCCGCTGAGAAGAAGAAGGCAATAGCCCCTTCTCCATCTAGGCGCGCACAAACCCCGCCTTCTTCGCCTCCTCTGGCAGATGTCGACTCGGATGTTGACGCGGAGCTCCCTTTTGATCTTGGGCCTCTCAGCCCGAAGAGGAAAAGGAAAGTGGTGGAAGAGGAGGAGATGGATGACGAGTAAGTACTCCGTTCCTTACTGCCATTTACATTCCCCTGAATTAAGTCACTCATCTTGATCCATTTTTGCTTTTGCAGGGATGCAAAGACATTGGCCCAGAGGGTGAAGAGGGTGAAGGCCTCGGCGAGCAGTCAGCCCTCGGCTGGGGCTTCAGGGACGCCACTGGTGGTGTTGAGTAGCCCGGACAGCAGCCCTCGGCACAGCCCCCAGCGTAAGTTCGTCACCCTCCTCTTACTCGACATGTGGTAGGTGCCCGATGCTATGGTGCTGACCTTGTCGGATTTGTAGGAAGGGAGCGGCAGCAGGAGGAGCTGCATAAGGCTACCCCCAACACACCACCCCCATCGACTACACCGTCGCGAGGGGCGTCCCCGGCAAGGGCATCAAGCACGGAGCCCACACCCATGGAGGAAGAGGGGAACTTGGGCGCTGATGACTTCACCACGGCGCCATATACTAGCGGGGAGGGGACTTCTGCTTCACAGCCTGGCATTGGTGAGTCGCCTGTCCTCTGTCTCTGTTTTCCCTTATTCTTTTTCTTGGCTTCATTGCTCCCATTACTGCCCAGGCCCTCCTTCAACAGATATGGAGGACGTGGATACTATTGTTGGGAATATTGCTGAGGAGGCCGCGGCGGAGGCCGACAGGGTTGCCGCCAAGGATGCTGACGAGGCCGCTGCCGGTGAGGCCGCCAAGGATGCTGCCGAGGACACCGCTGCGGGGGCCGCCAAAGCGGCGGGCGATGCTTCTGCCGAGGGCGCCAGTGGTGGGCCTGCCGGGGAGGCAGGCAAGGCCACAGCTGAGGAAGAGGTGGTTGATGATCAGCCTCCTTCCTCCACAACCTCGGGCCCCGGCAGATATCTGAAGGTGGGCAACGATCTTTTCGTCCATCTTCCAGGGGCGTCAAGTTCCCGAGCGCCCGCCGGAGGGGAAGTCTTCGACGGCGAGGTGCTCACCGCCACCGGGCTTGAGGTGGTCGATGAACCGGGAGTTGGGCGCGATGGTTCTCCAGAAGAGCAGCTTTTTCGTGCTATGGGAGCCAATTTTCGAAAGCTCCAAGTGCTCTACCGTGCCCGTCTAGACAAGGTTAACTCCAGGATGGCAACGGTGGACAAGGCGGAGGTGGACTTCAAGGCGCGCGTTGCTGAGGCGCAGACCTGGTTTCACCAGACTCGCGAGGAGCAGAGGGCCTTTCAAGGGGAATTGGCCAAGCGCGATGTAGAGCTCACCATGAAGATGTCTGACATCGAGAAGGCCCAGGAAGAGGCAGCGAATTTGGCTGCCGCGGCCGAGGCCGCCCGGAACCAGCATCAAGCCGCATTGGACTCCCAGGAAGAAGACCTCTCCGCGCGTGAGGCGAAGCTTGCCGCAACGCTCCGCGGTAAGGATAAGGAGCTCGAGGCCCTTGTCGTGCGGCGGACTCGCGAGCTGGAGCAGAGGCACAAAGAGGCACTTGATGCCCAGGCTCTGGCCCATGCCGGCAAGGTGAACGAGCTAGAGGTAGAGCGGGACGAGCTGAAGGAACAGGCCCTCAAGCTGTCCAACGAGAAGAGCAGGCTCAACTGTGCCTTGGTAGAGGCGCAAGGAGCGGTCATCAGCAGGGCTGGGGAGCTCTCCGAAGTGCAAAACTCCATCAGAGATCTCAAGCTGAAGCTGGAGAATCTTGAGAAGATGTTGTCAGAGAGCACGGCTCAGGAGGAGACCTGGACCAGGAGCCTGGACGAGGAGAAGCAGCTGCGGGCGAACGAGGCCGCCTCCCACCAGAAATATGTGGCGGATGAGAACAGATGGATCAGCCGCCTGGAGGACGTCGCCGGCAGGGTCACCTCGCAGTTGGCCATCATGGGGATGCTAAACGTGAGGTATTCCCCTGAGCACAGCGGGACCGTCGACGCCAAGCTGACCCAGTTCTTCGAGGGCGTCCGTGGAGCCTTGGCTGATCTTCACTCCAACAGAGCGGCCATGTTGGCCGGGGAGGCCCGGCGACTTTGCCGGGGGGTCGTGACCAAGGTCCTCACCAAGATGGCGCATTGGAATCCCGACCTTGACTTTGAAGCCGCGATGGACAGCTTGCCAGAGGGTACTGACCTCATGGTGCTCAAGGAGCGCATCAAGCCCGTCATCAGCTGCATCGACGAAATCAAGAGGGTGGAAGGCCAGCGCCGGGATTAGGCATCCCGTTCTTCTTCGCCGCTGCGGGTTCACGACCAAGACAAGTTTTATCTTTAGTTAGAACCGCAGCAATGATATGATGTAACATAACTTTGAAGTATTTTTAGGATTATGCATGCTATTTCCCTGTTTGTTGCCTCTTTGTACGTCCACCCTACGCTAGCTGGGTAGGCTTGCCGGCGCGGAAACCCAAGGCGGTGTTTTGGGGACGGGTCCCCATTGGCCTGCCGGGTGAGCGTGCTGCCGGGTGAGCCACCTTACCACCCTTAATGCAGCCGCTCGAACTGTCGAGTTTGACTCGAGTCAGAGTCGAGAGCATTGCCAATTGCGGAAGGCTACCCTACCGTTTCCAACGCAGCCATTTGAACCGTTGAGCGGACTCGAAACAGAACAAAGGCATTGCCGATCGGGAAGGGCCCCATTTGCGTACAGGTTTCTTTTTGTACAAAGAACGACAGCTCCGAGGATAATAACTTTATATAATAGAATGGAAATATCCGGGGTTCAATGTAACTTAGCTCTTGTTTGCAGCCGTTCGAGTGCTGATCTTCCGGCCTCCTTCCTTCTCAACGAGCCGCAAAGATGAAGGAGTGCTGGGCTAACTGCTAGAGCCGATTCTCACAACTATGCCCCCCTACCTGGCGCGTCTAATATGTCGGTGTATTGGGAACGACACCTATGGGATCACAAGAATCCCTACTACGGTTAGCGGGGCGCGGGGTTGAGAGAAGAGCGGATCAAACAGATAGCACACGGTTCGTTTATCCAGGTTCGGGCCACGAGGATGCGTAAAACCCTACTCCTGCTTTGGTGGATTGTATGTTTGTGTTCTTCAGCTAGCAATGGGGCGTGAGGAGCTCCAAAAAGCCAAATCCTTCCCATGGTCGCCTCGGGCCTCCTTTTATAGAAAAAGGGGTTGCCACAGTGGCACACACGAGGTGGAAAGGGTACAGTGATGCGAGGTTATCCCTTGCATTACATGACAAGGCACATTTAATGCATCTTGCTTAGGTGTCCTTGCTTTATCGGGGACGGGCGAGATATCTGTCTTGTCCGTCGCCGCTCCTTCTTGTGTCGACACGCGCCCTGGCCAGCGATGCGTGAGATGCCATGTAGGTAGGCAGGCAGTTGAGGTGGCGCTATGGTGGGTCTTCACGAAGATCTGCATGCCGCCACGCAGGTGCCTGCCCAGCTGGTTGGGTCGGCAGCTGCATAAGGCGATGGGAGTTTAGTCGGCGTGGGCCTGATGGTTGCCATGCGGATGTCCTCGGCAAGGGCCTTGCCTGGGGCCCGGCAAGGATCTTGCCGTGGCGCCTGCTGCCATCCCCGGCAAGGTGCTTGCCGGAGGTCTTGTGGTCTTCCTTGGCTGGGATCCCGCCAAGGGTCGTCGTCTTCTTAGTGCGTGTCTGATCTTGAATGTTATCACAAAGATCTGCATGCTACTACGGGGATGTCTCCAGAATCCTTGCCCTACGGGGGCAGCGGACTCAAGGGTGATTTGCCCCGTAGGCATGGGGTGAGTTGCCGCGGCAAGGGTCTTGCCGGGGCTGCTAAAGCCGGCCCCGGCAAGGATCTTGCCGGGGCTGCTAAAACTGGCTCCCGGCAAGGATCTTGCCGGGGGAACCAGCTTCGTCCCTTTGCTCTTTGTGGTCTTGTTCTTGGTGTCGCTCCAGTTCCATCGAGCTTCGGTCTCACCCTGGCTCACCTCCCTTGCCTTGCTTGGTGTGGTGGTGCCCGTGGCTCAGACTGCCCGTGCACAGTCATAGGGGTACAAAAAGTGTACCGCCCCCCCTTTTTGTACACCGACAAAGAGACTCTCTATCATGGAGATCATGGTGCTACTTTGAAGCACAAGTGTGGAAAAAGATAGTAACATTGTCCCTTTTTTCTTTTTTTCTTTTTTTCTTTTTGTCCCTTTTTTTCTTTTTTTTTCTTCTTTTTTTTGCGCCTTCCTGTTTTTCTTTGGCCTTTCTTCCTTTTTTTTGGGACAATGCTCTAATAATGATGATCATCACACTTTTATTTACTTACAACTCGATACTAGAACATTGTATGACTCTATATGAATGCCTCCGACGGTGTACCGGGATATGCAATGAATCAAGAGTGACATGTATGAAAAATTATGCATGGTGGCCTAGCCACAAATACGATGTCAACTACATGATCATGCATGGCAATATGAAAATGATGAAGCCTGTCATATGAACAGAACGGTGGAAAGTTGCATGGCAATATATCTCGGAATGGCTATGGAAATGCCATGATAGGTACGTATGGTGGCTGTTTTGAGGAAGGTATATGGTGGGTGTATGGTACCGACGAAAGTTGTGTGGTACAAGAGAGGCTAGCAATGGTGGAAGGGTGAGAGTGCATATAATCCATGGACTCAACATTAGTCATAAAGAACTCACATACTTATTGCAAAAATCTACAAGTCATCAAAACAAAGTACTACACGCATGCTCCTAGGGGAAGGGTTGGTAGGAGTTAACCTTCGCATGATCCCGACCTCCACACAAAGGATGACAGTCAATGAAATACCTCATGCTTCAAATTTGTCACACAACGGTTACCATACGTGCATGCTACGAGACTTGCAAACCTCAACACAGGTATTTCTCAAATTCACAACTACTCTACTAGCATGACTCTAATATCACCATCCTCATATCTCAAAACAATCATCAAGTATCAAACTTCTCATAATATTCAATGCACTTTAAATGAAAGTTTTTATTATACTCATCTTGGATGCCTATCATATTAGGACTAATTTTATAACCAAAACAAATTATCATGCTGTTCTAAGAGACTCCCAAAATAATATAAGTAAATCATGAGAGATCAATAATTCCTATAAAATAAAACCACCACCGTGCTCTAAAAAGATATAAGTGAAGCACTAGAGAAAACTATCTAGCTCAAAAGATATAAGTGAAGCACATAGAGTATTCTAATAAATACCGATTCATGTGTATCTCTCTCAAAAGGTGTGTCCAGCAAGGATGATTGTGGTAAACCAAAAAGCAAAGACTCAAATCATACATGACGCTCAAAGCAAAACACATATCATGTGGTGAATAAAATATAGTCTCAAGTAAAGTTACCGATAGACGAAGACGAAAGAGGGGATGCCTTCCCGGGGCATCCCCAAGCTTAGGCTTTTGGTTGTCCTTGAATTTTACCTTGGGGTGCCTTGTGCATCCCCAAGCTTAGGCTCTTGCCAATATTTGTTTCATGGTCCATCAACTCCTTACCCAAAAACTTGAAAACTTCACAACACAAAACTTAACAGAAAATCTTATGAGCTCCGTTAGTATAAGAAAACAAACCACCACTTTAAAGTACTGTAATGAACTCATTCTTTATTTATATTGGTGTTAAACCTACTGTATTCCAACTTCTCTATGATTCAT
>LR738710.1:751199307-751270510 GCA_902687465.1 Secale cereale
CCCCCCCGATACTACTCATAGATTCATCAAAATAAGCAAACAACACACGAAAATCAGAATCTGTCAAAAACAGAACAGTCTGTAGCAATCTATAACTTCTGGATACTTCTGTAACTCTAAAAATTATGAAATAAATTGTTGGACGTGAGGAATGTGTCTATTAATCATCTTCAAAAAGAATCAACTTAAAATCACTCTCCAGTAAAAATGGTAGCTAATCTCGTGAGCGCAAAAGTTTCTGTTTTTTACAGCAAGATCGCAAAGACTTCACCCAAGTTTTCCCAAAGGTTCTACTTGGCACAAACACTAATTAAAACTCAAAACCACATCTAAACAGAAGCTAGATGCATTATTTATTACTAAACAGAAGCAAAAGCAAAGAAAATAAAATTGGGTTGCCTCCCAACAAGCGCTATCGTTTAACGCCCCTAGCTAGGCATGATACAAGAATAGATCTAGGTATTGCCATCTTTGGTAGGCAATCCATAAGTGGCTCTCATAATAGATTCGTAAGGTAATTTTATTTTCTTTCTAGGAAAGTGTTCCATGCCTTTCCTTAATGGAAATTGGAATCCAATATTTCCTTCCTTCATATCAAATAATTGCACCAATCGTTCTAATGAAAGGTCTACCAAGAATAACAGGACAAGTAGGATTGCAATCTATATCAAGAACGATGAAATCTACGGGCATATAATTCCTATTTGCAAAAATAAGAACATCATTAATCCTTCCCATAGGTTTCTTAATGGTAGAATCCGCAAGATGCAAATTTAAAGAACAATCATCAAGTTCATGGAACCCTAACATATCACACAAAGTTTTTGGGATTGTGGAAACACTAGCACCCAAATCACACAAAGCATAGCATTCATGATCTTTAATCTTAATTTTAATAGTAGGTTCCCACTCATCATAAAGTTTTAAATGGATAGAAACTTCTAATTCAAGTTTTTCTTCATAAGATTGCATTAAAACATCAACTATGTGTTTGGTAAAGGCTTTATTTTGACTATAGTCATGAGGAGAATTTATCATGGATTGCAACAAGGAAATACAATCTATCAAAGAGAAATTATCATAATTAAATCCCTTGAAATCCAAAATAGTGGGTTCATTGCTATGTAAAGTTTTGACCTCTTCAATCCCACTTTTGACAATTTTAGCATCAAGATCTAAGCACTCTGAATCATTGGGACGCCTTTTAACTAAAGTAGACTCATCTCCAGTCCCATCTTTATCAAGATTCATATTAGAAAACAAGTATTTAATAGGAGATACGTCAATTACTTTTAGATCTTCGTTTTTATTATCTAGATCTTCCGGTTTAGCGGCCATCTTATTAACTAAGGTGGCTTGCTTATCCAAATTTTGGGCTATTAAGTTCTCAAGATGAGAAAACTTAGATTTTAAACCATAAAATTCTTTAGACATATCATTCCACTCATTATTCATGTACTCCATAAAACTTTTCTGATCTTTGAGCTCGTTTCTAAAAAAAATATTATGCTCAAATTGCAAAGACATAAAGCTTATAACATTGTTTTCAATCTCCTCCAACCTTCTAAGGTGAGGATCAACGCTATTTGGTAGAGCCATAGTGACGAACAAGAAATCCAACACACAAGCAAACAAGAAGCAAGCGAAAAGAGGCGAACGGAAAAAGAGCGAATAATACGACAAACGATGATGTGGGGGAGAGGAAAACGAGAGGCAAATGGCAAATAATGTAATGAGAAGGGTAAGGGTTTGTGATGGGTACTTGGTATATTACTTTTGCGTATATATCCCCGGCAACGGCGCTAGAAATTCTTCTTGCTACCTCTTGAGCTTGCGTTGTTTTCCCTCGAAGAGGAAAGCGTGATGCAGCACAGTAGCGTAAGTATTTCCCTCAGTTTTTGAGAACCAAGGTATCAATCCAGTAGGAGACCACGCGCGAGTCCCTCGTACCTACACAAAAAAAAAGAACCTTGCAACCAACGCGATAAAGGGGTTGTCAATCCCTTCTCGGCCACTTGCAAAAAGTGAGATCTGATAGAGATAATAAGATAAATATTTTTGGTATTTTTGTTATATAGATGAAAGTAAAGATTGCAAAATAAAGTAAAGTAAAGATAAATAGTAGATGGAGATTTATATGATGGAAGATAGACCCGGGGGCCATAGGTTTCACTAGTGGCTTCTCTCAAGATAGCAGATTTCTATGGTGGGTGAACAAATTACTATCGGGCAATTGATAGAAAAGCGCATAGTTATGAGAATATCTAGGCATGATCATTGTATATAGGCATCACGTCTGTGACAAGTAGACCGAAACGATTCTGCATCTACTACTATTACTCCACACATCGACCGCTATCCAGCATGCATCTAGAGTATTAAGTTCATAAGAACAGAGTAACGCCTTAAGCAAGATGACATGATGTAGAGGGATAAACTCATGCAATATGATGTAAACCCCACCTTTTTATCCTCGATGGCAACAATACAATACGTGCCTTGCTGCCCCTGCTGTCACTGGGAAAGGACACCGCAAGATTGAACCCAAAGCTAAGCACTTCTCCCATTGCAAGAAAGATCAATCTAGTAGGCCAAACCAAACTGATAATTTGAAGGGACTTGCAAAGATATTTAAATCTTGCATAAAAGAATTCAGAGAAGAATCAAATATTGTTCAGAGATAATCTTGATCATAAACCCACAATTGATCGGATCTCGACAAACACACCGCAAAAAGAATTACATCGAATAGATCTCCAAGAAGATCGATGAGAACTTTGTATTGAGATCCAAAGAGAGAGAAGAAGCCATCTAGCTAATAACTATGGACCCGAAGGTCTGTGGTAAACTACTCACAACTCATTGGAGAGGCTATGGTGTTGATGTAGAAGCCCTCCATGATCAATGCCCCTTCCGGTGGAGCTCCAGAATAGGCCCCAAGATGGGATCTCATGGGTATAGAAGGTTGCGGCGGTGGAATTAGGGTTTTGTGGTGCTCCCTGATGTTTTCAGGGTACATAGGTATATATAGGAGGAAGAGGCATGTCAGGGGAGCCATGAGGGGCCCACAAGGGTGGGGGCGCGCCTATCCCCCCTGGGCGCGCCCCTGTCCTCGTGGCTGCCTCGTTCTTTCCCTAGTGTGTACTCCAAGTCTTCTGTGTTGTATTTGTTCCAAAAATGACTCTCCCGAAGGTTTCATTCCTTTTGGACTTCGTTTGGTATTCCTTTTCTGCGAAACACTCAAATAGGCAAAAAACAGCAATTTGCACTGGGCCTTGGGTTAATAACTTAGTCGCAAAAATAATATAAAGTGTATAATAAAGCCCATTAAACATCCAAAACAGATAACAGAATAGCATGGAACAATCAAAAAATATAGATACGTTGGAGACATATCAAGCGTAATCTAGTAGATCGGTTAAGTCTTCGACCGTTGCTACTAAGTGGGTGGTGGGTAGGAAGCAAACTTCCCTGTCCTCAGCCCCCAGTTCAAACTGGGCATAGTTCGGCTGGGAATCCTCTGCTAGGGTGAGGGATTTTAGTAAGTCCAGTGCCTCGTTTACGAGTGAGTGCTGGACATATGTTCAAGCATATGCGGGGCAGAGTTCGGTGACAACCGCTTGATTGGGCCCAAGAAGTGCGGATCCCGAAAGTTCGGAACTCATAATCTAGGACGAGTCCGGTGCTCCAGCGGCGGGGGGAATCCCGGTCAATGCTGGGTCTGTGAGCGGCTCGAGTGCCGTTAAATCTGCGGTTTTTGTGGCGGGGTTGATCTTCCCGTCCTCAGGTGACGCGATCTGCTCTGGATCTAGGGCCATAGCTGTTGCAGGTGTTGTCCCCTGGACAGGGTCCAATGATAGATCTAAGACGTCTTCATCGTGGGGGCAGGGAGCAGCCATCATCGGTGTGAATCCGTCAAAGATCAAATCTCCATGGATGTCAGCAACGTAGTTCAAGCTTCCAAATCTGATCTGACGACCAGGGGTGTAGCTGTCAACCTGCTCGAGGTGGCCTTCCATGTTGGCTCGAAGCACGAAGACGACGAACACGAAAAGCTGGCCGGGGATAAAAACTCCCTCAGTGGTGGCGCCGTCGTTGATGATGAAGCAAGCCATTAATCCTTCTGTCGACGACGTAGTGGAACTCTCAATGAAAGCACCAATGTCGGTGTCAAAACTGGCGGATCTCAGGTAGGGGGTCCCGAACTATGCGTCTGAGGGTCGATGGTAATAGGAGACCGGGGACACGATGTTTTACCCGGGTTCAGGCCCTCTCGATCGAGGTAATACCCTACTTCCTGCTTGATTGATCTTGATGAATATAGGGTTACAAGAGTTGATCTACCTCGAGATCGTAATGGCTAAAACCCTAGGAGTCTAGCCTATGCAATTGTGATTGTTGTCTCTACGGACTACACCCTTCGGTTTATATATGCACCGGAGGGACCTAGGGTTGTACATGAGCATCTTGTAGAGGAAGGAAAGTTTTACACCCGAACTCTAAACTTGCTATTTTACACATATGGGAGTCCTATCCGGATACGGGAGATAGTCTTCAGTGATAATCTTCACGGCCCACTAGTCCGGCCCATAAAGAGAAATCCGGCCACCAGAGGACCCCTTAATCCAGGACTCCCTCACCGGCCGAGTTGATTCGAAGATCAGCCCTCTGGACCGCTGGTAGGCCGCCGCCTGAATCGATTTCCAGAAAGTACCTTAGCCCCTCATCTTTAGGGAAATCCCTTGTAGGGCCCAAGAAGGGGTTATGCTTTGCCTCCAATTTATGTGGAGACGTCCTCATGCTCGATGCTTCGGACGTGAAAGCCAGCCCTGCGAGCTCGGGGCCGTTGACCGGCGATCTCATTGATTCTTCTGTCGATCGCACAACGGAACTCTCAATGAAAGCACCAGTGTCGGTGTTAAAACTAATAGACCTCGGGATAGGGC
Organism: Secale cereale; assembly: GCA_902687465.1. Lineage (NCBI taxonomy): Eukaryota > Viridiplantae > Streptophyta > Magnoliopsida > Poales > Poaceae > Secale > Secale cereale. The sequence goes on from LR738710.1 coordinate 751,204,254, forward strand.
TCTCGAGCTATGGATCTCAAATAAATGGTAATGAGGACAAGGGAGACGATGTTTACCCACGTTCGGGCCCTCTTGATGGAGGTAGAACCCTACATCCTGCTCTTGTTTATATTGATGGAGATGTATCGAATACAGAGTTGATCTACCTCGAGATCATAATGTGCGGTCTAAATCTAAGGCTAGGTGAATGATATTGCGTTGATGCCCCCTCTACGGGCTAAACCCTTTGGCTTATATACACGCCAGGGAGGGGATCTAGGGTTACAACATCGGTATCTAGGAGCGAGGCAGCATGAGAGATCTTGGAGTATATGTCAATTCTTCGGTAGAGGTAGTCTTGATCATGCCTCCTATACACGGCCTTCGAAGTCCACCTTGATCATGCATGAGGGCCCATCGGCCCACCCGAAGAGATATGCCGACTAGGTTAGCACCCCCTAATCCAGGACACCGTCACATAGAGTTAATATATGCTTTAGTTCCTTAGACCATGAGAGTATCATAGTCACTTCATACCAGATGATAGACCCGGGTTGCTCACATGTCATGTGTAACATGGTGATCATTGTTGGGGAACGTTGCATGGAAAACAAAAAATTTTCTCTACGTTCACCAAGATCAATCTAGTAGATGCAACTACGAGGGGAGAGTAGGATCCACATACCCTTGTAGATCGCTAAGCGGAAGCGTTATGAACGCGGATGATGGAGTCGTACTCGCCGCGATTCAGATCGCCGAAGATCCTAGCACCGAAGCAACGGTGCCTCCGCGTTCTTCACACGTACGGCTCGGGGACGTCTCCTCCTTCTTGATCCAGCAAGGGTTGGAGGAGAGGTTGATGGAGAACCGGCAGCACGACGGCGTGGTGGTGATGGTGGAGGAGAATTCCAGCAGGGCTTCGCCTAAGCACCGCGGGAGAAGAAGATGTTGTGGGAGAGGGAGGGCAGCACCGAGGCACGAACTTGTGTTTGCTGCCCTCCCTTTGCCTCACTATATATAGGGGGGGTGGAGAGGTGAGGGCGCCCTAGGGTTTCCCCCCTAGGGGGCCGGCGGCCAGGGCAAGGGGGGGCGGCGGCCAAGGCAGGGGGGGGCGGCGGCCAGGGCCAGGCCCTAGGGTTTCCCCCCTTAGGTGCCTTGCCCCCCAAGGCTAGGGGGTGCGGCCACCCTAGAGGGGTCCACCCCCCTTGGCGCACAAGGAGAGGGCCCAGGGGGGCGCACAGCCCCCTGAGGGCTGTGGTGTTCCCCCTTGTGGCCCATTAGGCCCAGAACTGCTTCCGGACCCCCCGAAACCCCTTTCCGGTACTCCGCCGATTTCCCGATGCTCCCCGGAACACTTCCGGACTCCGAAACCTTTCATCCTATATATCAATCTTCGTCTCCGGACCATTCCGGAGACCCTCGTCACGTCCAGGATCTCATCCGGGACTCCGAACAACCTTCGGTAACCATACACTTTTCTCACTAACAACCCTAGCGTCACCGAACGTTAAGTGTGTAGACCATGCGGGTTCGGAAACCATGTAGACATGACCGAGACACTCCCAGGTCAATAACCAATAGCGGGATCTGGATACCCATATTGGTTCCCACATGTTTCTCGATGATCTCATCGGATGAACCACGATGTCAAGGATTCAGGCAATCCCGTATACAGTTCCTTTTGTCTCGTCGGTATGTTACTTGCCCGAGATTCGATCGTCGGTATCTCTATACCTAGTTCAATCTCGTTACCGGCAAGTCTCTTTACTCGTTACCGTAATACATAATCCCGTGACCAACTGCTTAGTCACTTTGAGCTCATTGAGATGACGTATTACCGAGTGGGCCCGGAGATACCTCTCCGTCACACGGAGTGACAAATCCCAGTCTCGATCCATGTCAACTCAACAGACACCCTCGGAAATACCTGTAGAGTACCTTTATAGTCACCCAGTTACGTTGTGACGTTTGGCACACACAAAGCACTCCTACGGTGTCAGTGAGTTACATGATCTCATGGTCATAGGAACTTATACTTGACATGCAGAAAACTATAGCGATAACTGACACGATCAAAAGCTATGTTAACGTTTGGGTCTCGTCCATCACATCATTCTCCTAATGATGTGATCCCGTTATCAAATGACAACTCATGTCTTATGACCTGGAAACCGCTGTCATCTTTGATCAACGAGCTAGTCCTGTAGAGGCACACTAGGGACACAAAGTCTGTCTATTCATCCACACGTGTATCTGAGTTTCCAATCAATACAGTTATAGCATGGATAATAAACGATTATCATGAACAAGGAAATATAATAATAACTCTTTTATTATTGCCTCTAGGGCATATTTCCAACAGTCTCCCACTTGCACTAGAGTCAATAATCTAGCATTACAAGGTAATGAATCTAACACCCATAGAGTCTTGGTGTTGATCGTGCTTAGCCCGTGGAAGAGGCTTAGTCAACGGATCTGCAACATTCAAATCCGTGTGTACTTTGCAAATGTTTATGTCCTCCTCCTTGACCGAATCGCGGATGGAATTGAAGCGTCGCTTTATGTGTCTGGTCCTCTTGTGAAACCTTGGTTCCTTGGCTAGAGCAATGGCACCAGTGTTGTCACAAAACAGAGTCATTGGGTTCAGTGCACTAGGCACAACTCCAAGATCTGTCATGAACTCCTTCATCCAGACACCTTCCTTTGCCGCCTCCGAGGCAGCTATATACTCCGCTTCACATGTAGAATCAGCTACCACGCTCTGCTTGGAACTGCACCAGCTTACCGCTCCCCCGTTGAGAATATATACGTATCCGGTTTGAGACTTAGAGTCATCCGGATCAGTGTCAAAGCTTGCATCGACGTAACCCTTTACGACGAGCTCTTGATCACCTCCATAAACGAGAAACATATCCTTAGTCCTTTTCAGGTACTTTAGGATATTTTTGACCGCTGTCCAGTGATCCATACCAGGATTACTTTGAAACCTTCCGGCCATACTTATGGCAAGGCTGACATCTGGTCTTGTGCACAGCATTGCATACATGATAGAGCCTATGGCTGAAGCATAGGGGACGACACTCATCTTTTCTCTATCTTCCGCAGTCACTGGGCATTGAGTCTTACTCAACTTCGTACCTTGCAATACCGGCAAGAACCCCTTCTTGGATTGATCCATTTTGAACTTCTTCAAAACTTTATCAAGGTATGTGCTTTGTGAAAGTCCTATCAAGCGTCTTGATCTATCTCTATAGATCTTGATGCCCAATATGAAAGCAGCTTCACCGAGATCTTTCAAATACCCCTTCACGCTATCCAAAAATTCTATATTGTTTCCAATCAGCAATATGTCATCCACATACAATATTAGAAACGCTATAGAGCTCCCACTCACTTTCTTGTAAATACAAGCTTCATTGTAAACTTGTATAAATCCAAACGCTTTGATCACCTCATCAAAGCGAAGATTCCAACTCCGAGATGCTTGCACCAGTCCATAAATGGAACGCTGGAGCTTGCATACTTTGTCAGCATTCTCTGGATCGACAAAACCTTCCGGTTGCATCATATACAACTCTTCCTTAAGAAAACCGTTAAGGAACGCCGTTTTGACATCCATCTGCCAAATTTCATAATCGAAATATGCAGCTATTGCTAACATGATTCGGACGGATTTAAGCATCGCTACGGGTGAGAAAGTCTCATCGTAGTCAATCCCTTGAACTTGTGAAAAACCCTTTGCCACAAGTCGAGCTTTATACACGGTGACATTACCGTCAGCGTCCGTCTTCCTCTTAAAAATCCATTTATTCTGAATGGCCTTCCGCCCTTCAGGTAATACTTCCAAAGTCCATACTTTGTTTTCATACATGGATCCCATCTCGGATTTCATGGCCTCTAACCATTTGTCGGAATCTGGGCCCACCATTGCTTCTCCATAGCTCGTAGGTTCACCGTTGTCTAACAACATGACCTCCAAGACAGGGTTACCATACCACTCAGGTGCAGTGCGTACCCTTGTCGACCTACGAGGTTCGGTAGTGACTTGATCAGAAGCTTCTTGATCATCATCATTGGCTTCCTCTTCAACCTCTGCAGGCTCCACAAAACCATCTTTCTGTGCTGCGCTACTTTCTGGTTGAAGCAGAGGTTCAATAACCTCATCAAGTTCTACCTTCCTCCCACTCAATTCTTTCGAGAGAAACTCTTTCTCGAGAAAGGATCCGTTCTTAGCAACAAACACTTTGCCCTCGGATCTGAGATAGAAGGTGTACCCAACTGTTTCTTTTGGGTATCCTATGAAGACACATTTGTCCGCTTTGGGTTCGAGCTTTTCTGGCTGAAGCCTTTTGACATAAGCATCGCAACCCCAAACCTTGAGAAAAGACAACTTCGGTTTCTTACTAAACCATAGTTCATACGGTGTTGTCTCAACGGACTTAGATGGAGCCCTATTTAAAGTGAATGCAGCTGTCTCTAACGCATATCCCCAAAACGATAGTGGCAAATCTGCAAGAGACATCATAGAACACACCATATCTAATAGGGTTCGATTACGACGTTCGGACACACCATTACGCTGTGGTGTTCCAGGTGGCGTCAACTGTGAAACAATTCCACATTTTCTTAAGTGATCACCAAACTCATAACTCAGATATTCTCCCCCTCGATCAGATCGTAGGAACTTGATCTTCTTGTTACGATGATTTTCAACTTCACTCTGAAATTGCTTGAACTTTTCAAAAGTTTCAGACTTATGCTTCATCAAGTAAATATACCCATATCTACTTAAGTCGTCAGTGAAGGTGAGAAAATAACGATATCCACCGCGCGCCGTTACACTCATCGGACCGCACACATCAGTATGTATGATTTCCAATAAGTCACTTGCCCGTTCCATTGTCCCTGAAAACGGGGTCCTTGTCATCTTGCCCATGAGGCACGGCTCGCACGTGTCAAGTGATTCAAAATCAAGAGACTCCAAAAGTCCATCAACATGGAGCTTCCTCATGCGTTTTACGCCGATATGACCCAGACGGCAGTGCCACAAGAAAGTGGTATTATCATTATCTACTCTACATCTTTTGGCATCAATGTTATGAACATGTGTATCATCACTATCGAGATTCAATAAGAATAAACCCCTAACTTCGGGTGCATGACCATAAAAGATATTACTCATATAAATAGAACAACCATTATTCTCTGACTTAAATGAGTAACCGTCTCGCAATAAACAAGATCCAGATATAATGTTCATGCTTAACGCAGGCACTAAATAACAATTATTCAGGTTCATAACTAATCCCGATGGTAATCGAAGAGCGAGCGTGCCGACGGCGATCACATCCACCTTGGAACCGTTTCCCACGCGCATCGTCACTTCGTCCTTCGCCAGCCTCCGTTTATTCCGCAGTTCCTGTTTAGAGTTGCAAATGTGAGCAACCGAACGGTATCAAATACCCAGGCACTACAACGAGAGTTGGTAAGGTACACATCAATAACATGTATATCACATATACCTTTGTTGTTGTTGGCCCCCTTCTTGTCCGCCAGATACTTGGGGCAGTTCCGCTTCCAGTGGCCGTTCCCCTTGCAATAGAAACACTCAGTCTCTGACTTGGGCCCAGCCTTGGGTTTCTTCACTGGATTAGCAACTGCTTTGCCACCCTTCTTAGAGTTACCCTTCTTGCCCTTGCCATTCTTCTTGAAACTGGTGGTCTTATTGACCATCAACACTTGATACTCCTTCTGGATGTCTGCCTCAGCGACTTTCAGCATCGAAAACAGCTCGGCGATGGTCTTGTTCATCCCTTGCATGTTATACTGCTGCACGAAGCTCTTGTAGCTTGGAGGGAGTGACTGGAGAATTCTGTCAATGATAGCCTCATCCGGGAACACAAGTCCCAGATCAGCTATGCGGGTATAGTACCCAGACATCTTCAGTAAGTGCTCAGTGACAGACGAATTCTCCTCCATCTTGCAAGCGAAGAATTTATCGGTGGTCTCATACCTCTCGATCTTAGCATTCTTCTCAAAGATGAACTTCAACTCCGTGTACATCTCATATGCACCATGACGTTCAAAACGTCTTTGAAGTCCTCCTTCCAAGCCGTACAACATGGCACACTGCACTATCGAATAGTCATCCGAACGCGTCTGCCAGACGTTCATAACGTCCGCAGAGGCTCCAGGAGCGGGGGGGTCACCTAGCGGTGCATTTAGGACATAAACCTTTTGGGCAGCTGTGAGGATGATCCTCAGATTGCGGAGCCAGTCCACAAAGTTGCTCCCGTCATCTTTCAGTTTAGCTTTCTCTAGGAACGCATTAAAATTCAGGGGAGCTACTGCGCGAGCCATCTACAACCAAAATTTGCAAAGACATTTTAGACTATTGTTCATGATAAGTGAGTTATTACCTAATCAAATTAATTATAACTCCCACTCAAAATTGACATCCCTCCGGTCATTCGAGCGTGACATGATCCAAATTCACCAACCCAAGTCCGATCATCACGTGAGATGAGGTGGTGTCAATGGTGAACATCAACATGTTGATCATATCTACTATATGACTCATGCTCGACCTTTCGGTCCTCCGTGTTCCGAGGCCATGTCTGTACATGCTAGGCTCGTCAAGTCTAACCCGAGTGTTCTGCACGTGCAAAACTGGCTTGCACCCGTTGTATGCGAACGTAGAGTCTATCACACCCGATCATCACGTGGTGCTTCGAAACGACGAACCTTCGCAACGGCGCACACTCGGGGGGAACACAATTTTATCTTGAAATTTTAGTGAAGGATCACCTTATAATGCTACCGTTGTCCTAAGCAAAATAAGATGCATAAAAGGATTAACATCACATGCAAATCATAAGTGACATGATATGGCCATCAACTCGTGCTTTTGATCTCCATCTCCAAAGCACCGGCATGATCTCCATCGTCACCGGCGCCTCACCATGATCTCCATCATCATGATCTCCATCATCGTGTCGCCATCGGGGTTGTCGGCGCCCACCATGCTCTTACTACTATTGCTACCGTTTAGCGATAAAGTAAAGCATTACAAAGCGCTTAATGATTGACACGCAGGTCATACAAAAATTAAAGACAACCCTATGGCTCCTGCCGGTTGCCGTATGCATCGACATGCAAGTCGATATTAACTATTACAACATGATCATCTCATACATCAAATATAATTCATCATGTCATTGGCCATATCATATCACATGCATACCCTGCAAAAACAAGTTAGACGTCCTCTAATTTGTTGTTGCATGTTTTACGTGGCTGCTATGGGTATCTAGCAAGAACGCTTCTTACCTACGCAAAACCACAACGGTGATATTTAAGTTGCTATTTAACCTTCTACAAGGACCGCCTTGTTCTATTCCGATTCAACTAAGATAGGAGAGACAGACACCCGCCAGCCATCTTATGCAACAAAAGTCACATGTCTGTCGATGGAACCGGTCTCATGTACGTGGACATGTAAAGTTGGTCCGGGCCGCTTCATCCTATAATACCGCTGAATCAAGAAAGACTAAGGAGGGCAGCAATTTAAACATCAACGCCACAAACCCTTTTGTGTTCTACTCGAGAAAGCATCTACGCAAGATCCTAGCTCTGATACCACTGTTGGGGAACGTTGCATGGGAAACAAAAATTTTCCTACCGTTCACCAAGATCAATCTAGTAGATGCAACTACGAGGGGAGAGTGTGATCTACGTACCCTTGTAGATCGCTAAGCGGAAGCGTTATGAACGCGGATGATGGAGTCGTACTCGCCGCGATTCAGATCGCCGAAGATCCTAGCACCGAAGCAACGGTGCCTCCGCGTTCTTCACACGTACGGCTCGGGGACGTCTCCTCCTTCTTGATCCAGCAAGGGGTGGAGGAGAGGTTGATGGAGAACCGGCAGCACGACGGCGTGGTGGTGATGGTGGAGGAGAATTCCAGCAGGGCTTCGCCTAAGCACCGCGGGAGAAGAAGATGTTGTGGGAGAGGGAGGGCAGCACCGAGGCACGAACTTGTGTTTGCTGCCCTCCCTTTGCCTCACTATATATAGGGGGGGTGGAGAGGTGAGGGCGCCCTAGGGTTTCCCCCCTAGGGGGCCGGCGGCCAGGGCAAGGGGGGGCGGCGGCCAAGGCAGGGGGGGCGGCGGCCAGGGCCAGGCCCTAGGGTTTCCCCCCTTAGGTGCCTTGCCCCCCAAGGCTAGGGGGTGCGGCCACCCTAGAGGGGTCCACCCCCCTTGGCGCACAAGGAGAGGGCCCAGGGGGGGGGCGCACAGCCCCCTGAGGGCTGTGGTGTTCCCCCTTGTGGCCCATTAGGCCCAGAACTGCTTCCGGACCCCCCGAAACCCCTTTCCGGTACTCCGCCGATTTCCCGATGCTCCCCGGAACACTTCCGGACTCCGAAACCTTTCATCCTATATATCAATCTTCGTCTCCGGACCATTCCGGAGACCCTCGTCACGTCCAGGATCTCATCCGGGACTCCGAACAACCTTCGGTAACCATACACTTTTCTCACTAACAACCCTAGCGTCACCGAACGTTAAGTGTGTAGACCCTGCGGGTTCGGAAACCATGTAGACATGACCGAGACACTCCCAGGTCAATAACCAATAGCGGGATCTGGATACCCATATTGGTTCCCACATGTTTCTCGATGATCTCATCGGATGAACCACGATGTCAAGGATTCAGGCAATCCCGTATACAGTTCCTTTTGTCTCGTCGGTATGTTACTTGCCCGAGATTCGATCGTCGGTATCTCTATACCTAGTTCAATCTCGTTATCGGCAAGTCTCTTTACTCGTTACCGTAATACATAATCCCGTGACCAACTGCTTAGTCACTTTGAGCTCATTGAGATGACGTATTACCGAGTGGGCCCGGAGATACCTCTCCGTCACACGGAGTGACAAATCCCAGTATCGATCCATGTCAACTCAACAGACACCCTCGGAAATACCTGTAGAGTACCTTTATAGTCACCCAGTTACGTTGTGACGTTTGGCACACACAAAGCATTCCTACGGTGTTAGTGAGTTACATGATCTCATGGTCATAGGAACTTATACTTGACATGCAGAAAACTATAGCGATAACTGACACGATCAAAAGCTATGTTTAACGTTTGGGTCTCGTCCATCACATCATTCTCCTAATGATGTGATCCCGTTATCAAATGACAACTCATGTCTATGACCTGGAAACCGCGGTCATCTTTGATCAACGAGCTAGTCCTGTAGAGGCTCACTAGGGACACAAAGTCTGTCTATTTATCCACACATGTATTTGAGTTTCCAATCAATACAATTATAGCATGGATAATAAACGATTATCATGAACAAGGAAATATAATAATAACTCTTTTATTATTGCCTCTAGGGCATATTTCCAACAATCATAACGACCACTTTCATGTTCATCAGAAAGTGTGACAAGGAGCTAGTAGCTCAAGAGTGGGATTTGCTCCATCGACGATGGAGAGATATTCTTAGGGTCCTCTAAGTGTGATGACATCCATCATCGTCTGGCCAGATATAGGTGACTAAGTCATAGGGATGATGGAACATGTCAATGAGAAAGTAGAACAAAACTGGTTACAAGGAGACTGGTACAATGAGCATGAGAATGACTCAAGTGGACTCTGATATATCTCACATCGGGTTTTGGAAAGTATAGTGAAGCAAAGATAATATCATATGATAACCAAAGCTTCACTTGAATAGCATTCATGTATTCATAGGGGACAATACAAATGTCCATGGTCCCGCTATTGATCATTGAACGAAAGGCGGTTTCGTTCATGTCTATGTTTTACCGAACCTATAGGGTTGCACGCTTAATGGAATCATGATCAGTTGAATGTTAGTGGAGTGAGAGTTATGAGAAAATATTCTCAAAGTAGTTTCGGGAATATAATAAATAGTTTTAAGAGGAATCAGATGTGTTTCGGGGTTTACCGGGTAATACCGGGAATTAATATATAGGTGGAAAATATTTCTGGGGACATTAACTAAATGATAAAAGGTTCTAATATTGGTTAGGAGGGTTTTAGAGTATATTTAATATCAACGGGCTCAATAAAATACTAAAAGGCCTAGTAATGGAGAGTTATTGGGCCCTAGGGCCCAATAACAAAGGAGGCGCCCCGACAAACTTGGAAGAGGGCCCATGAACACTTCCATGAATGTAAAGAACTTTGAGCCCTACAAATTTGAGAGTGACTGCGGTGATGTGTCACTTAAAAAGAGGTGGCCCATGAGTGGCATTGGCGCCAAGGACTTGGTATATTATTTATTTCCTTGTTCATATGAGCATATATCATCCTCCTATGCATATAAAGGTATCTTGTTGGTTTCATCCATATAAGTAGGTTTTTCAAGCTTTGGATACCATCAAGGTCAAACTTGGGCCCAAGCCATTCACCTTGACCTATTGTTGGATGAAAATCAACTATTGCCCAAAGTGGAGGGAGCAATATGCGGCCCAACAAAAGGTGTGGGGGGGGGCTCATCATCGGTCGTCAAGCCAAGTTAGAAGAGGCCGAGGGGGAAGACCGATTCCAAGGTTGATATAAAGTGTCAAGCTTCACCACTCGCCTTGCAAGAAACTTTGAAGGGGTTCATGATCCAAAAGGGGGTGTCCGGTAAGAAGAGGAATAGATTAAAAAGAGGAATCGCCAAGAGAAAGATGACGCATGAAGACCTTTTTTGACGTACAAAAGAAGACACTCGAGATTGATGAGGTCAATGTCTGGTCAAGAGCCAAGGAGGTAGATCTTGCACTAATCTCGAGGGAAGTGGAGATCAGCGGCCGACTTGAGAAAGATGTCCCCAAGAAAAAGGGTTTGGTTTGAGAAGAAATACAAGTTAATGCTCAAGAGAGATGCGTGATCATGTTATATTTGCGAGATGCATGAACTATGGTTGTGGCACGTGCGTGGCTCATGCGATTATTTTGACGCAATGGTGTATGTTGGAATGACATGCAAAAAATGCTAGTTTTTATGGCTAATTTTTTTCCTATGTTTGATATAAAGAAGGGACAGAATAAACCAAATGGGTCACATCGTTTGGTGCAATTCCCAGAGAAGGGCGGACGTCTGCCCTTCAGGCAATCCAAACGAACAAAAAGTGAAAATTCGCGTCCATTTAAGTCATCCAGTAGGAGTTGCCCTAGTCCAATGGCAGACGAGTTTGGACATACTAGCAAAAACACAATACCATTTTGTTTATACGGATTGATAGTTTACCCAACATTACATACATTCCTCGGCACCGATTTCTGCGAACGCCGCCATCAGCCTTGGCACCACATTGGCAAGCGCGAGCCTTAGCCCAGGCGAACACGACCGCTCGCTGCTCGTCTTGGTGGCACGTGCATCACTATAGAGCATTCCAACGCCGCACCCCTGAAGACACGCCTCACAAGCCCTCAGTATGAACCTCCCCCGACGGCGGAAATGGTCTCTGACAAACTCCTCGAACCCCAAAGGTGGTCGGCGCAGTAGATGGAGCATAGTTCGCAGGGTGAGTAGGTAGGCATTCTCGTTGTATGGCAAAGCGTTGCGGCAACCCTCTGGTGTGCCGACCAGAGCTTCGTACCCAGCCTCATTGTAGTAGGGCTGGTTGTTGAGAACGAGGCCCTGGATGGAGACTAGAACTTGGAGCAGGCTCGACGTTGCTGGTGACCAGATCTCTGTGCCCTCTCCACCAAAGGTGTTGAGAAGGCTGAGGCACACGGTTCCAGAGGCATATAGATTAGGATTGAGACGGAGGCCGTACGAGTGGTAGTACACCTGTGGCGGTGCGTCGGGGTAGGACGGTGGCAACAACAAGTCGAAGAAGAAGAGCCCGTCGTGGTACGGCGTCCCGCTAGCACCCACCATAACAGCCCGGAGCAAATCTATGCGGTTCTCGAATGCCCGCACGTATATGTGGTCTGCATAATTTTACACACAAAATCAATTCGGTTCCATAGGGCATGCTCGTGACATGCACGTGTAACAAAAACTAGCTCCGGTACCTGGTAAGTTGTTCTCTAGTATTTTCCACTCTCTCTGCACTATCTTGACCCACCTCTTTCCACCGCAGCCGCCCTGCGTTTCATGAATCATGGAAAGAAGAGTGTTAGTTGGACTTCTGAATCTTTTAATTTTAATTCCAGAAAAATGCTTAATTTGGGGCCATTATATGAATTTGAATGTATACCATAGGAAAAAAATTAGTGCATTCAAAACCACAAAAATAATACTGTCTCCTTTTCAAAATTATTGTCATGATTTCGGTTAAAATAGCATATAACCCCTCTATAAAGAAATATAAGAGTGTTTAGATCATTATTTAAAATTTAATTAATTCAGCTACGTAGATTTACTACCTGAGTCCAAGTAATTTTAATTACTAGTAATACTACTTTTACCAAATTGTAGTAAAAATCCAAAATGGACACTTTAGGTCGTTTGGGTCAATAAGGGGCAACTATATTTCCCCCCCTAAAATTTGACCTAACAAAGTCACAAGTTATGCAGTTTACCTACCAACAATTAGCAAGAACAAAAAACATTCTGCCCTCACAATATTTTTTTCTCGACGTAGCTAAGTGAGTGTAGGTTCTTTTCCCAAGGAAATAATATGCAGTTTAGCTATAGAAGAACCGGATTTGTGGATATCAAAGCTAATTTTCTGCATATCAGGAACGCAATTAACATTTGCTGGTGAACTTTACCTGGTCCGCGGTGTCGAGGTAATGGTGATCCGGAGGGCTATCTTGTACGTCAAAACGCAGAAAACGGAATGGCTCCTCATTGCCGTTAGCATCTACAGCCTCCTTCCCCTCACTGGCAGAATCGTCCGCGTCGACGAGCCCCCTTGCGGCGCCATTTGTAGGATGATCACCACCACCAGGTACTGTTTCAGGCGCTCCCACATTCTCTGCGGCTGCTGATAACTCGGAGCCTGATGACGGTGACGAAGACCAATCCGCTAGGCACCTTTTACATCGAGCTAACACATTGCTTGCCCATCCGACCACAAACGAGACGGCAGAACCCAGGCGGCCTGTTGTTATCGTGGCAGGGCCATCTCTATCCGCAGGATCCTCGTCGCTGTCGCCGTCGACGCCGGTTGGGTTTTGTGGAACATTTGCCTAGAGTAAGAGACCCATCACTTTATTAATTAAATCCATAGTGCGTACAAGTAGAAAATGATATTCAGCAATCGCCGTAAAAATTTGGATGTTCAGTTAACTATATATTTTAACGGAGAGCAAGGAGTTCCTCAATTAAAAAAAGAAGTTAAATTGATTAGAAAAATCTTTGGTGCGGAAAATATCAGGTGCTCCCATGTTCCAATTTCAAAAAATCTGGAAAAAATGAATATTCACAATGAATGTGAGTACAACTCCTAAAAATTTCAGGTCCAAACTCCAAATGCACGTTGAGAGAAAAAAAGTGAAATCTAGCATGAATAGTGTCAAATAAGACAAAAGCAACATTGCCACTATTCACATCTGAATTTGTCTTTTTTCTTTCTCGATGTGCATTTCAAGTTTGGACCTGAAATTTTTAAGGGTTGTAGTCAGATTCATTATGAACATATTAATTTTTCAGAATTTTTGAAACTTCAATTTTAAAAAAAATGAGCATGGAGAGCACCCCAAGTATGGGGTCACCTGATATTTCCCCATGTTTGGTGGTTGAGAGAAGAGAACCGGCCGACCCCCTGGTTGTTTGCTAACAGTGAATAGATTAATGCTGGATAGATACCGTGTAGTCGGTAGCCGGTTCTTGGGGTGGATCAATGCCGTCATCCTCCACCCAATCGCCCATTTCAGCCTCTAGTTCGTCGTAGTTCTGTTCGTTGATGACACAGATCTCGTGGGGCAACACCTGAAAGCTTTCGTGTCAAAAGAACTGTGACAGAATTGAGTAGAGAATGCATGCACGCACAAGTATTGCAGAAAGTAGTAATAGTAAGTAGTACTCCCTCTGCTTTTTCAAAAAAAAAAGTAGTACTCCCTCTGTAAACAAATATAAGAGCGTTTAGATCATTATTTTAGTGATCTAAATGCTCTTATATTTCTTTACGGAGGAAGTACTAATAAGTAGTACTACCAGAAGATAACATTACCGTTGACGTGCTACCATCACCCCATTTGACTTGGACTAAACCATCAGGAAGGTCTACCACACGCCCAGCCCATGAAAGATCGGCTTTGTTCTTATGGTTGCCCTGTGACGGCGGTGCACTTGGGCCGTCAGATGATCCTGATGGCAGCAGGCGAACAACGACATCTCCATAGTAAGCATAGCGCTCAGGTTCCCTTTCTAGGCTGTAAGCGCTGACGGTATCGTTGCAATCGATCACTCTTGCTTGGCCGGGGCGTGGCGCCGCTTTGAACCACGAGACGTGCACCATCTGGTCCTTGCAATCCAGGCTTCTGACGAAGCCCACACGGCTCGTCGCAGCGTGGACACTAGTTGAAGCAGCTGAGCCGTAGTCATCGTCGCCGGTAACACCGATGGCAGCATCAACAGGGGCATTTGCCGCGGGAAAGTCGTTGTCGACAACAAACTGCCCTGGGAGGAACTCATGCTCGTTCAAGATATCGAAGGGGGCGAGGGATGTCGATGGTGCACCGAGCTGCCGCGTGCCGTCCTGCCACAACACGTCGACGGTGCTGCGGGTGCTAGCAACGCTCATGGGCAGCTGGTCCAACTCCACGTGCCTCCCGACATCCAGGCATCGCGCCCTCCTCTGCCCATCGAAGTAATCCTTCCTTAGCTGCTTCCGGTAAAACCTCATCTCCTGCTGCTGCTTTGTGGGGACTGTAGTTGTTCTTGGCGATTCCCGCTCATCTTCTTCTGTTGTTCCATACTCATATTCGTCATCTGAGCATGCGACTGGTTGATCCTCCTGGTGATTGCCATCATGAGCACAGGCTACATCGCCAGCACTCTTGTTGGTTTCGCTGTCGGCGGGAAGTGAGTCGTCACTGGTTTTCCGAAGGAAGCACATGTCGGCTACGCCCCAGGTGCAATCATGCGCGGAGCAAAAGAAGGTCAGATTGCCAGGGTTCTGGTAGGCTGGGGGAGCAAACTCTTGAACGAGCTGTTGGTCGGTGCCGCCGTGCGCCGACGCGATCCAGTAGACGAGGACGCCGGACATCTCGAGCTTGGTGACGGTGCCTACTCCACGCTCCGGCTTCCAATGGCCGTTGAGCCACCGGGAGGCCTTGAAGACGGCACATGGGTCGCCGGTCACCCGCTGCCCTGGGTAAAAAGGGATGTTCATCTCAGGGCGGTAATGGGCGTCGGCCTTGGCCACTGATCGTAGCATCTTGGACACTGCGTTGGGGACCTTGCACATGGCGCCGTCGTCGAATAACACGTAGACATCAGTGGAGACCTCGACGACCCGGCCAAGCCACGGCCCGGACACGACATAATCGCCCAGGCTGAGCCCTTTAACGCGCCGCACACGAGATGGTGCCACACCCTTGATGATCTTCGCCGGCTCGCCGCCGCGGGCGTTGTGCTCGATCAGGTCGAGCGCTACGGTGACGTTGGTGACGACGCCGATCTGGCCGCCGAGGTCCGACGCGGATCCGACGACCTCACCAGGGTGGAAGTAGCTTCTATCGACGACCTTGACGTCGCAGGCCTTCCTGGTCACCACAGAGCCGTCGACGCAGAGAATCGTGACGGTCCCGACAGGGAGCGAGTAGTTGTGCACCCCGGTGGCCGGTATTACCAGGCCGCGGCTGCCAGCCCCGTGGCTTTCATATCCAAAACTCACGAGGTCTAGCAGGTAGATCTTCGAAGGTTCCGCCACGACGTCCATCTCTCTTCGATCGAATTCCAGTTCCTCCTTACAAACTTACCGACTAGATTTTCTGTAGACGGTTCGCGCAAACACGAAAACCGGTGCCGATCGCGCGCAAAATTACAACTCGAACCCGAGCATACCTCGCTGCTTATAGTGGGTAAGGAAGTTGTAACCAGGGAATTATTATAAATTATTCGTATACTAGACAGACTCAATTTTCTTGAAAAGTAAAGCCTCCGAGTTTGCATCCAAGTTCGATGCAAAAGAAGAAAAAAAGGTTTGCATCCAAGTTGAGGTTGTGTCCAGAGCCGGCCCTGACGTATCAGGGGCCTATATACAAGGACCCGATAAGTCGTTGGGCCTATATACAAGGACTCGCCAGCTGGCCCATATAGCTTGCTCGACCGCTGCTCTCGCTCTCGATTGACCTTGCCAACAAATCGTTTTCATCTAAAAAAAAATGCTGACTAATCATTCGATTCATCTAGGGAATTTTTTCTCTTGTGAGCACGTGCTGTGAAAAAGTTCACGAATTCGAAGATTTTCCCGAGTTTGAAAAAGTCCATGAATTTGAAGATGTTCCCGAGTTTGAAAAAGTTCATGAATTTGAAAATAATTCACCAATTTGAAAAAAGGTTCATGTATTTTAAAATTGATAACAAACTTTTAAAAAATCACAAAATATAAATCTGTACGTGAATTTGGGGGCAAAATGATCTGAAAAAGTTCATCATTTTTTTTAAAAGATCATGAGTTAAAAAATGAAAAAAGTTTATCGATTGTAAAAAATGTCGGATTTCAAGAGTTCATGGATTTGAAAAAACTCTATAGATTTTAAAAAAAAAACACGGATTTGGAAGAAGTTCGCAGATTTTGAAAAGGAGGTTCACTAAAAAAAGTTGCAAACAACCGAAAAAAGTTCACTGGAAAGTTAGCAAAGAACAGAAAGAACTTCACATATTTTTTAAAAAACCCACGCATTTTGAAAGAAAAGGAAAAAAAACAAGTAAAATCGAAGAAAACCGCCTAAGAAAAAAGAAAGAAAGAAAAGAAAATCTAGACTGCTCTTTTTAGTGTTACAAAGTAGAACGCACAGCGAAGAAGAAGAAAACAGTAGGTAAGGGCATCTCCAACGCTAACCAGCAACCGTCCGGATGTAGCTATCCGGACCTCGGAAGCCATCCAACCGGACCTCATCCGTCTACGAAGCATTTTGGACCACGATTTTCGCACAAACTAGAACCAAACATGGGGGCACGAGACACGTCGAACGCTGACACCCCTGGCCCACCCAAAAGAAAGGCGGGGCCCGCACTTTTGTAGCTGCCCGCCCTGTATCCGCGGTAAAATCCTCACTCTCTTCTTTCATCCCGCCACTCGCCACCCAATTCCCGCCCTTTTCTCCCACTCCCTTCTTCCCTCCCGCCACTGACGCATGAAACCGGAGGATAGCCTGCCAAAGATGGAGGTGGTGGAGATGCAGGAGAATCCTAGTATCATGCTCACCCAGAAAATCAACTCGGCAACGAGGTAAAATCACCGCGTCGAAGCAAAGGCCGCAAAGAAGGAGATGCTCAAGAAGAAGACGGCCGGTGGAGGGCGTGTGGGTGGAGGACATGGCAGTGGTTGTGCTGGCCGCAGACTGGGTGGAGGTCGCGGCCTAGGCTACGCTGCTCCGATATTGTTGCCCACCGCACATACGCCACCATGGCCGGAGCATTACAAGGCTCCGTACTTCTATGCCGCCAAGAAGCTCGATAGGCAGTCCACATCAACTGTCACTGGGCAAGTGTCTTACGTGGATGTAAACGCGATGTCGCTGCTCTTCTCAGAGTGTTCTTCGCCGCAGCTTGTCCGGGTGGGGACGGGGGTGCGGGGTAGATGGGTGTTCGCACGCTGTTCACTACTATGCCTAAAGCGGGGGAGTCGTCGTACGATGATGCGTACAAGGAGATGTTTGACATCATCCATGACGGAGGCAAATGAGGAGGAGGCTATGAGGATGGCCAGGTGGAAGACTCAGATCCCACCCAGTCTGGCAACTACACCCACACACAACAGGGCTACACCTAGACCGGTACACAACAAAGCTAGACCCAAACCGGCACGGGCACACATCAGCAGGATTGGGCCTCCGAACAGTAGGAGGAAAAGGAGGAGGACAACAAGGACAATGATCCGAATGATTTTGTCGATGATTCGAAGAAGAAGGGTAGAGGAGAAACCTACAACATGTGGGAGGACGAGCTGTTGTGCGATGCATGGTTGGCCACTGGTCTCGATCTGATCCATGTCACGGAGCAAAAGGGCACAACATTTTGGGCAACATGTTGGAAATATGCCCTAGAGGCAATAATAAATTGGTTATTATTATATTTCCTTGTTCATGATAATTGTTTATTATCCATGCTAGAATTGTATTGATAGGAAACTCAGATACATGTGTGGATACATAGAGAAACACCATGTCCCTAGTAAGCCTCTAGTTGACTAGCTCGTTGATCAACAGATGGTCACGGTTTCCTGACCATGGACATTGGATGTCGTTGATAACGGGATCACATCATTAGGAGAATGATGTGATGGACAAGACCCAATCCTAATCCTAGCACAGATCGTGTAGTTCGTATGCTAAAGCTTTTCTAAATGTCAAGTATCTTTTTCTTAGACCATGAGATTGTGCAACTCCCGGATACCGTAGGAATGCTTTGGGTGTACCAAACGTCACAACGTAACTAGGTGGCTATAAAGGTGCACTACAGGTATCTCCGAAAGTGTCTGTTGGGTTGGCACGGATCGAGACTGGGATTTGTCACTCCGTGTGACGGAGAGGCATCTCTGGGCCCACTCGGTAGGACATCATCATAATGTGCAGAATGTGATCAAGGAGTTGATCACGGGATGATGTGTTACGGAACGAGTAAAGAGACTTGCCTGTAACGAGATTGAACAAGGTATCGGGATACCGACGATCGAATCTCGGGCAAGTACTGTACCGATAGACAAAGGGAATATTATACGGGATTGATTGAATCCTTCACATCGTGGTTCATCCGATGACATCATCATGGAGAATGTGGGAGCCAACATGGGTATCCAGATCCCGCTGTTGGTTATTGACCGGAGAGTTGTCTCGGCCATGTCTGCATGACTCCCGAGCCCGTAGGGTCTACACACTTAAGGTTCGATGATGCTAGGGTTATAGGGAAAGTATGTACGCGGTTACCGAGTGTTGTTCGGAGTCCCGGATGAGATCCCGGACGTCACGAGAAGTTCCGGAATGGTCCGGAGGTAAAGATTGATATATAGGAAGTGAGGATTTGGCCACCGGAAGTGTTTCGGGCATCACCGGTAATGTACCGGGACCACCGGAAGGGTCCGGGGGTCCACCGGGAGGGGCCACCAGCCCCGGAGGCCTACGTGGGCCAATAGTGGGAAGGGACCAGCCCCTAGATGGGCTGGGGCGCCTCCCACTAGGGCCCAAGGTGCCTCCAAGAGGGGAGAGGGGCAAACCCTAGGGCAGATGGGCCCTAGGGCCCAACTTGGTGCGCCCCCCTCTCCCTCTCCTCCTCTGGCCGCCACCCTTAGATGGGATCTGGGGTGGCCGCACCCCTAGGGGTGGGAACCCTAGAGGGGGCGCAGCCCCTCCCCCCTATATATAGTTGAGGTCTAGGGCTTGCCCAACACGCGAGATGATTCTCTCCTAGGTGCAGCCATACCTCTCTCCCTCCTCGTCTCTCGCAGTGCTTGGCGAAGCCCTGCTGGAGTCCCGCGCTCCTCCATAACCACCACGCCGTCGTGCTACTGCTGGATGGAGTCTTCCCCAACCTCTCCCTCTCTCCTTGCTGGATCAAGGCATGGGAGACGTCACCGGGCTGCACGTGTGTTGAACGCGGAGGCGCCGTTGTTCGGCGCTTAGATCGGAATCAACCGCGATCTGAATCGCAGCAAGTACGACTCCTTCATCCGCGTTCTTGCAACGCTTCCGCATCGCGATCTACAATGGTATGTAGATGCACTCCCCTCTCACTCGTTGCTAGATTACTCCATAGATAGATCTTGGTGATGCGTAGGAAATATTTTGATTTTCTGCTACGATCCCCAACACAACATTCACGCATAGTTCCATGGACACAAGCATTTCACGCCCTACTACACGCGTCATCCGCGACCATGAATCAAAGTCCATCAAGCATCGAGGGTACACCATCCAAGAGGCCGTCTCAAAGTATTGTGGCCGTTTGAAGCATCTCATCACATGGTGGCCTAGTGGTGTGCAAATCACGGAGCAAGTACGTTCATTTGGCCGGATATGCATAGGTTCGTTGATCACTAGCCGGATATGCATAGTTTTGTTGATCCCTAACCAAATATGCATAATATTGTAGTCGAATATGCATAGTTTCATCGATTACTTGTCAGATATGCCTAGTTTTTTTCATCACTTCCCGGATATGCATAGTTTTGCTGATCACTAGCCGAATATGCACAGTATTGTGGACATATATGCATGGTTTTGTTGGTCACTTGCAGGATATGCATAGTTTTATTGGTCACTACCAGGATATGCATAGTTTTGTTGATCACTAGATGGATATCTATGTATAGTTCTTGATAATGTTTTATTTTTTAGCCTTCTCGTGCGTGTACAATGTTCACGAAGTTGGAGAGAAAAAACTTCACCGTCATGCATTATTGGTTCAAGTTGAATGGGCAACCGAAGTGGAACCTATTCATAGCCAAGACCGCCAACCAAGCCACCGAGGAAGAAACCGGTGACCCAACCGACGCAACAGAAGAACCGCCGAAGAAGGTTAAAAGAGGGTCTTGGAGAAAGAAGTGGGAGGAGGAGAGGGCGAAGCATGAAGGTCCGACGGCCAAGATGACGGAGAGGTTCTATCTAGGACATCTTGTCAAAGAAGGAGCAACGTCAAGCGCTCCGACATGAGGGGGGGGGGGGAAGGTGGAGAGGTTCAAATGCTTGATGGAGGCGATCGAGAAGAAGCTCAATCTCGAAGAGAAGAATGTGTTGCTTGAAGAGAAGAATGTGACAGTGGAGTCGATGCTAAGGACGCCAAAATGTTAACCTTGAATTTGGATGCTTTTGATGCCGACACAAGACTAGTCGTGCAAGTCGTCCGCTACTAAATGTTGCAGTGACAGAAAGATGAGTTGGAGGCGGCGGATAAGGAGGAGATGGAGGCGATGAAGAACGCGACGAAGGCTGCCTACGCGGCGGCGGCGGCACCTTGAGCATTGAAGCTCAGATTGCCAGTCCGGCAAGGCAGAAAATCTCATTTTCTGTGCGGAGTGCCGGACCGATATTTTTTGTGATCGGGCATATTAAAACTAGGCATACTTGCCTCTTTTTTATTTTCATCCGGCCCTGGTGTGGTCCGGCGAGCGGTATGGATTGAACTTTTTTTTTGAATTTTAAATTACCATTTACTCACGGACATATACATGGCATCATTGGATGATTGGCTCCTGCATCAGTGTTCGCGGACGGATGCCGAAGCCAATTTACGTGTCAACGTTGGGGATGCCCTGAGTCACATAAGGCGAGATGTCCTAGCCGTTTGTTGTGGTTAGATTGGAACTGAGAGGTTCACAAATCGAATACCTCATACACCCATTTTTTTGAACTTTGAAGAAATGAAAAAACGTAAATGGGCCAAGTCCCGGCAGGGAGTGCGTCGCATTTGTGAAATAGCCTTTAACGAGTGCTCACGGTGGCAAATAGAAAAAAGGCCAGATAAGCATCTGTCTTTCGCCCAGAGAAGACCCAGGATGGAGCGAATCGTTCATCGGGACGACACTAGCGATCGAATGATTTTCATTTGATACGGCAAACATCCAGCGTGAAGGCTATATCGCACTTATAGCAAGAATAGATCTCGTCTCTCTGAAGCTTTTCCCTCCCCCATCTTAAACTGACTTGGCCCAATTTGCTATTTTTTCAGTCGCTACCTAGGTGGATCCCTCGTCATAGCTTCGTTGTTTTACAATTGCTATAATGTGTTCATTCGTACGTTGATTGTTCGCTTTCCTTCGTTTTATTTTTGTATATTTTTTCAGAAACATTTGCTTGGTTTTCATATTTCTTCTCCGATTTTCTTTGGTTTTCATCTTTCGTCATTATACTTAACCTTTTTTATTTTCCATCTTTTTTCTTTAGTTTTTGTTTCTTTTTTTGGTTTTCAATTGTTTTTCTTTGTTTCTTTATCAGTTTTCACTATTCTACATTCTTTTTGCACTTGTTTCTCTATTTTGTATTTAATTTCCTTTTTTCTTTGGTTTTTTGTTTTCACTGTTTTTTCTTTATTCTTTGTTTCTTTTGGTTTTCATTAAACAGTTTCGTATACGTCAAGAATACTTTTCTAATGCAGGTTTAATTTAAAATACAATCTTTACTTTTGTTCAATATATAGTCAAATATTTTTCTATACACATTTTATAGATTTTTAAACGCTTCATTAACATTTTTTTAGTTCATCGTCAACATTCTTTTGTACATGTATTAATATTTTCAAATGATTGATTCAATTTTTAAAAATAGAAGATTAACATTTTTTAATACATGTCAAAAAAATCTATACACATTTAACATTTTTCAAATGCTTGATAACGTTTTTCAAATTCTCTTTGAATACTTTTTCAAATACTTGATTAACATTTTCTAAATACATGATCAATTTTTTCACACACATTGTATAAATTTTTGTATACATGAGAACATTTTTTATTCACATTTAATAACTTTCAAATGCCTGGTTATCATATTTTGTATAAATGGTCAACATTTTTATTTACATATTTTCAAAAAAATTCAAATTATTGATTAATATTTTCAAATACAAGATTAAGATTTTCTGCATACATGGTCAACATTTTTTCCGTACATGTTTTAACAATTTTATAAAATGCTTGATTAACATTTTGAATACAAGTAGGACATTGTTTGTATACATGGTCGACAATTTTTCTATACATATTTAAGATTTTTCAAATGCTTGATTGACATTTTTCAGAAACATGTTTAAAAAAATCAGATGCTTGAAGAAAAAAAAACTACATTATCAACTTTTTTTTGACACATATTGTATATTGTTTCTATACGTATTCATATACATGAAAAACATTTTACTTATACACATGTAACATTTTGCATATGCTTGGTTAACACTTTTTATTGAAATGTTTTCTGGAAATTTTGTTGTATATTTATTTATAATATTTGGAGGTATAAACATAAAATAAAAGAAAGAATAAAAATCGAAAACAGAAAACATGAAAGAAAAACAACGAAATGAGGCTGTGGTCTCCCGCGCACCTAGGCCGGCCCATTTAGGAAGGCGCCAGACGCGAGAGCAGGCTAGGTCTCGCTGTAAGCGAGACATACCTACCCCACTTCCAGATCGAACATAGAAACTTGTCACGACCAAAAAAATGCAGACCAGCCGATAGGAAAAATGAATTGGGACCGGAAAAGGTGGAGCACACAAGTGGCAGGCCTTGAAACAAAATTTGCAAATTATATAGACGAAATCACTAGTTAAGGAGTACTCGTTGCAAAGATCACCTCAAATCTTCACGTTGCGACAAGTGACGCGCTGAATGTCCGCCACTTGTCGCAACCTGAGCGTTTTCCCCTTTTTCATAGATTTGTTTATTCAAAATGTTTTATCTCTTAAACCATGCGTCCAAATCTCGAACCGTTTTCACCGTTGAATTCCTCCTGTCGAGATCTTCAAAACTAGATCTCATGTTGATAGGTTTTGACGAACTTTTTTTCGCAAAAAAAAAACCGGACAAAAAAACCGAACCGGGCGCACTGGTTTTCCCTTTCCGAAAGAGGCACGGCCATGACTCTCGCGAAAGCACAACCGTGCCTCTCGCTGAAGCAAAACCATGACTCCCGCGAAAGAAAAAAAACAGAAAATACGTATATATTTTTCCTTTCCGAAAGAGGCACGGCCGTGACTTTCGCAAAAGCACAACCGTGCCTCTTGCGGAAGCAAAACCGTGACTCTCGGTAAAGAAAAAACAACAGAAAACACGTTTTTTCCCTTTCCGAGAGGCACGACCGTGACTCTCGCGAAAGCAGAACCGTGTCTCTCGCGGAAACAAAACCGTGACTCTCGTGAAAGAAAAAAAAACAGAAAACGCGTTTTTTCCCTTTCCGAAAGAAGCACGGCCGTGACTCTCGCGAAAGCACAACCGTGCCTCTCGCGGAAGCAAAACCGTAACTCTCGCGAAAAAGAAAAAAAACAGGAAACGTGTTTTTTTTCTTTCAGAGAGGCACGGCCCGTGACTCTCGCGAAAGCACAGCCGTGCCTCTCGCGGAAGCAAACTCGTGACATTTCACAAAAAAAAAACGTGTTTTTTCGCACAAAATTTGTTTTGTCGAAAAGCTAAGGAAGACCGGTGGAAAACCAAAACGTCGAAAAAACCCGGAAAAAAACCCGTTCAATAAGCCGAAAACGCGTGCGGAAAAATAAAAAAATAAAATCTAGAGGGAGGGTCCAGAGCGCGACACGTGGCGAATCGCTGAGAGCGCGCCAAGTGACGCTGATCGCTGCGAGCCTCCCGAATGAGCACTCGTTAACTAGTTGTTCTCTCATATAGAGGCTACTTTTTACGCGAGCAACTAGTTAACGAGCGCTCCTTCGGGAGCCTCGCAACAATCAGCGCCACTTGACGCGCTCTCAACCATTCGCCACGTTTCGCGCTCTGGTCGCTCCTTCCGGATTTTATTATTTTATTATTTTTCCGCATGCTTTTTCGACTTTTTAAACGGTTTTTTTTTGTTTTCGATGTTTTAGTTTTCCACCAGTTTTCCTTAGCTTTTCGATAAAAAAACCGGAAAAAAACGTGTTTTTTTCGCGAGAGTCACGGTTTTAGTTTCGTCAGAGTCACGGCCGTGCCTCTCGGAAAGGGAAAAAAATATGTGTTTTTTTTTCTTTCGCGAGAGTCACGGTTTTGCTTTCGCGAGAGGCATAGTTGTGCTTTCGCGAAAGTCACGGCCGTGCCTCTCGGAAACGAAAAAAACCGCGGTTTCTGTTTTTTTATTTCGCGAGAGGCACGGTTTTGCTTCCGCGAGAGTCATGGCCGTGCATCTCGGAAACGAAAAAAGCGCATTTTCTATTTATTTTTTCTTTCGCAAGAGTCACGGTTTTGCTTCCATGAGAGACACTGTTGTGCTTTCGCGAGAGTCATGGCCGTGCCTCCTCGGAAACGAAAAAAATGCGTTTTTTCTTCTTTTTCCCGTGAGAGTCACGATTTTGCTTCCGCCAGATGCACGGTTGTGAATTCGCGAGAGGCACGGGCGTGCCTCTTTCGGAAAGAAAAAAAACAGTGCTCCCGGTCCGATTTTTTCGTCTGTTTTTTAATGAAAAAATGTTTGTCAGAACCTATCAACATGGGATCTAGTTTGAAGATCTCGACGCAAAGAATCCAACGGTGAAAACGGTTCGAGATTTGGACGCACGGTTTAAGAGACAAAACGTTTTGAATAAATGGATATACGAAAAAAGGGAAAACTCCCACGTTGTGCCAAGTGCCGCACATGCAGCGCGCGACTTGTCGTAACCTAAGGGTTTTGAGTGACCTTTGCAACGAGTACTTCTCAATTAGTGATTTCGACTTTTTGCCATGATGAAGAATAGTACTCGTATTAATATCAAAAACAAAAACATAAAGGATGAAGGGGGAGGGCGTAAGGCACAAAATTGACAAGACATATACTTTTTAAAAATTGACATGATATATCACAAGAAATTGTCATGTTGTCAGGACTAAAAAAAGTAAATCATGATTTCTCTCTCTTTCTAAGACGTAACTATTGAAAACGGCTAGCCATAATTTTAAACCATTGTACAATATTTTGTTGTGTGCGATTTTGCTGGCAAAACTATAGTCGACCAAGGAACATTCCATATTTTTTCTTATGCTTTTTATGGCATGACGAAATTCCGTTTCATAGATATTTTTTAAGACCATGGCAGTTCTGAATGCATTATAAAATGTGGTGTGACAAAACTCAAAGATTTTGCAGAATAAAAATTGCCATGATGCTTTCAAAAGAACATAAAGAGTTGTCGTGCTAGCCTAAAAAGTCAAAAAAAAAGTTCATGGTTAATAAAATCAATAAAGTTTCCATGGACAATGCAAAAATAAAACTTGCAATGAGAAACAGTTATTGAGATGTAGTGCGAAATTAAAGTGTGCCCATGGCAAAAATATGAGAAAGTTTGCCATGGGTCGTTTCCCAAATTTGGGCCTTTTCCCCGTTCAAACATGGGTCATGCCAATCTCGCGTAGCTAAAATAATTGTCGCTGTCCAAATACTAAGATTGCCATGCTACATACAGTGAAACTACCGCTACCCAATTTGTCATGATAGTGATACGTTTCCAATATATCTATATTTTTTTAAACATGTTATATTAACATAAATTATGTATGATTTTGGTGCACTTTTATAATACTTTTCTGGACTAACTTATTAATCTAGTGCCAAGTGTGGGTTGTTGTTTTCCGCCTGCTTTTGGTTTACAGAAAATTAATATCTAGGAAGGTCAAAATACTCCCAATGATTTAATATGATTTTTATAATATATATAATTTTGGGGCAAAGGAATCAACAAATGGCGATGCCCGAGGGCCGGACACGGCTAGGTGGCTATGTGGGGCGCCCATTGTTGGGAAATGTAGTAGAAAAAATATCGCCCTACGATTAATCCGGACACTATGAAGATGAAATAACGGTTTGGACCAGATCGTTACCAACTTTGAGTTGCAGAGCAACAAAATGAGTTGGTGCAGATAGTACTTGAAGTCCCTCGAACCGTTGATGAACGATCCCTCGAATGGAAGATCGAAAGGACGACCTCTCCATAGATTGCAAGCATACGGTCTTCACGATACGGCAACGCTTTGCCGTCCACAGCTAATCGTCACGAGAGAATTAGAGGGAGGAGATTAGAACTACTGGAAATATGTCATAGAGTCAATAATAAAGTTGTTATTATCATATTCCTTGTTCGTGATGAATATTTATTATCCATACTATAATTGTATTGACCGGAAAGTTAAATACATGTGTGGATACATAAATAGACACCGTGTCCCTAGTAAGCCTCTACTAAACTGGCTCGTTGATTAAAAATGGTTAAAGTTTCCTAACCATAGATATGACAGACCCAATCGTAAGCTTAGCATCTAATATTATCACTTGCTTTATTTGCTACAATTTTATTCATGTCAAGTATTTGTTCTTTAGACCATGAGATCGTGCCACTCCCGAATACCAAAATAATACTTTTTGTCGTGACATACATCCGTGATGCATTTGATTGCTCTGTTATTTATAGTTTTCTCCTTCATTACTTCCTTTCTAGTATACTTTGAGACCGTTGATGATTCGGTGATCGACTATACTGTGAAGATTCCTTTTCATCTGCAGAGCCACCAGGCAAGCAAAATTCCCTTGATCATCCAGATATCACCCATTCATTTCCTCTTATTCTTGCATTAGATTTTGCTACTGTTGTTGTTCTGATAGTTCTTATTCTGATGCATAGCCTGCTTTTGTAACCTGATGTTGATGCATTACCTGTTATCCTAGCATGCCTATATTAGATATGTTAGTGGCCCATCAGTGGCCCGACACCCTTGTCCGTGCTGCCATGCTTGTTATCCGGGTTGGCCGAGATGGTGGATCATTGTGCCGAGACTGAACACCCACTAAAGGCCCTTACAATTGTACGACTCTACCGAGGCGTATCAAGTGTGATCTACTAAGGGTGATTCCTTGTATTTCACTCTCGATGATGACTCTGTAGTGTAGCACATATGGTAAGATATACTGAGGGTGATTCCTCGTATTTCACTCTAGGTGATGACTCTGTCGTGCAGTATATCAACGTAACCCAACGAAGGTGATTCCTCAGTTTCACCTTGATGGTATGGACCTAAACCTCGACTGTTACAATGATAAAGGCGGGTCGGCCCAAAGGGTACCTGGGAGAGAAAATGTGGTGGAACGACAGTGCAGGTGGATACCACCTAGGAGAAAGGTGGGCCTGGTCCCTGGTCCTGTACCGCGAGTTACCAAGTTGGTGCAACAGGAGACATGCTTGTGTTCGCGAGCTACTAATAACACGCTTAACAAGATTGGGTATTGGATCTGAGATTGCCATTGGCATATACGCACTAACTGTTGGAAATATGCCCTAAAGGCAATAATAAAATGGTTATTATCATATTTTCCATTCATGATAAATGTTCATTATCTCATGCTATAATTGCATTGATCGGAAACTTAAATACATGTGTGAATACATAAACTACACCATGTCCCTAGTATGCATCTACTAGACTAGCTCGTTGATCAAAGAAGGTTAAGGTTTCCTAACCATGTACAAGAGTTGTCAATGATAACAGGATCACATCATTAGGAGAATGATGTGATGTACAAACCCGAACGTAAGCTTTGCATCAGATCATTTAGTTATTTGCTACAACTTTCTTCATGTCAAGTATCAGTTCCTTAGACCATGAGATCATGCCACTCACGAATATCGGAGGGATAGCTTGTGTGCTATCAAACATCACTTTGTAACTGAGTGGTCATAAAGATGCTCTACAGGTATCTCCAAAGGTGTCTATTGGGTTGCATGGATCGAGACTGGGATTTGTCACTCCGTGTGACGGAGAGATGTCTCTGGGCCCTCTCGGTAATACAACATCATATGAAGCCTCATGTGACTAATGCGTTTAGTCACGGGATCTTGTATTACAGAACGAGTAAAGAGACTTGACAATAACGAGATTGAACTAGGTATAGAGATACCGACGATCAAATATCGGGCAAGTAACATATTACCGGACAAAGGGAATTCTATACGAGATTAACTGAATCCTTGACATCATGGTTTGAGCGATAAAGTCATGGAATATGTGGGAACCAATATGGGCATTGAGGTGTCGCTATTGGTTATTGACCGGAGAGGAGTCTCGGTCATGTCTACGTGATTCTCGAACCTGTAGGGTCGCACGCTTAATGTTTCAGTAGCGCTATGGTAGTATTGAGATATTAATAGTGGAATGTCTGAAGGTTATTCAGAGTCCCGGATGGGATACGAGACATTCCGAGGAGCTTCAAAATAGTCCAAATGTAAAGATTCATATATGGAAAGTTGTTATCGGGGTTACGAAAAAAGTTTGAGTTTTTCGGCATTGTACCAGGAAGGTTCTACAAGGCTTCGGGGTGGGACCCACCTGCATGCGGGGCCCACATGAACATGGGTAGTGGTGAAATTTCCCACAATTCTGGTCTAGGCGCACCCAGATCCTCCCTTAAAAGGAATAGTATCATATCCAAAAGGGGTAAGATCAGGATCCCTAAAAAGGGGGATAGCACTCGGCGGGGAAGGAAAGGAGGTATTTCCTCCCCCCCCTTTGTCCAACGACCCTACGACCTTGTATGGCAAGCCACCAGCCCCCTCCACACCTATATAACGGTGGGGAGGAGTTGGGGGCAGCGCCCCTTCGACCCTGGCCCGTTAACTCTCCCAACTCCTCCCATGTTTCACTGTACGCGCTTGGCGAAGCCCTGCCAGAATTCCGTCGCACCACCACCATACTGCTTCCTCGCTGCTTTCCCAAGGTAACGTTGGTGTTTCCCTTGAAGAGGAAAGGGTGATGCAGCAGAGTGAAGTAAGTATTTCCCTCAGTTTGTTGAGAACCAAGGTATCAATCCAGTAGGAGATTACACACAAGTCGCCAAATACCCGCGCAAACAATCAAACAACTTGCACCCAACGCTATAAAGGGGTTGTCAATCCCTTCTAGGTTATTTGCAAAAGTGAGATCCGATAGAGATAGATAAAAAATAAAGTAAATATTTTTGGGTTTTTGGTTTATAGATTGAAAAGTAAAAGATTGCAAAATAGTAGATCTGAAACTTATAAGATGTAAAATAGACATGGGGCCATAGGTTTCACTAGAGGCTTCTCTCATGATAGCAAATATTATGGTGGGTGAACAAATTACTATCAAACAATTGATAGAAAAGCGAATAATTATGAAGACATCTATGGCAATGATCATGAATATAGGCATCACGTCCGAGATAAGTAGACCGACTCTTGCCCGCATCTACTACTATTACTCCACACATCAACCGCTATACAGCATGCATCTAGAGTATTAAGTTCATTAGAACGGAGTAACACCTTAAGCAAGATGACATGATGTAGGGGAATTAACTCAAGCAATATAATGAAAACCCCATCTTTTTATCCTCGATGGCAACAATACAATACGTGTGATGTCCCCTACTGTCACTCGGATTGAGCACCGCAAGATTGAACCCAAAGCAAAGCACTTCTCCCATTGCAAGAATTATCAATCTAGTTGGCCAAACAAAACCGATAGTTCGAAGAGAATTACTAAGATATAAGATCGTGCATAAAAGAATTCAGAAGAAACTCAAATATTATTCATAGATAATCTGATCATAAACCCACAATTCATCGGATCTTAACAAGCACACCGCAAAAGAAGATTACACCGGATAGATCTCCAAGAACAACGAGGAGAACATGGTATTGAGGATCCAAGAGAGAGAAGCCATCTAGCTACTAGCTATGGACCCTTAGGTCTATGGTAAACTACTCACACTTCATCGGAAGGGCAATAGGGTTGATGTAGATGCCCTCCGTGGTTGACTCCCCCTCACGTAGAGTAATGGAAAAGGCCTTGTGTCACATCCCTAGTTAGCACTTGCATTAGGGTTAGTTGGTGTGTGCATCATGTTTACTTTTCAAAGAAATTTGAAATGGGAATGACAGAAACTCTAGCACCCCTCTTCTAACAACTAGGGTTTGATAAAATATTTTCCAATGTACCCAAAATGCCCTTCAAAAATGTTCATCATTTCTTCCTTGGTCTCAAACCTTTGCTAAAAATGGTGCACAATTTTCTAGGACATCCAAGGTCACTGGATTAAATCATATGGTATTTGAATTTGGGCATTTAAATGCTATAAAATATTTTAAATGCTCAAATAATCATAAACTATAATGTTTCCTACTGTTGATATTATATACAGTAGGTATGACAAGTGTTATGAGTTATAAAAATGCTCTGGCATTTTATTTAATTAAACAAAGTTGTAAAACAAATGAAACAGAAAAGAAATAGAAAAAGAGAGAGAGAGAGAAGAAGTTTACCTGGCGCCCCACCCGGCCCACCTGCCGGCCCAGCCCAGCTGCCGCTCCAGCGAGCTGCTTGGCTCGGCCAGGCAGGCAGGCAGGTGCTCGACGGCGACCGCACCGCGCGCCACGCAGCTGCCCGCCGCCCTGCTTCCTCCCCTCGCCGTCTTGGAGGGCTGGATCGGTCGTACACGACGCCCCCGACCTCGCAGACACCTCCCCCTCTCCCCAGCTCCTCTCCCTCGCTCTCCCCGCGCCATGGCCGACGCCGTCGTGCTCGCACCGTCATAGAAGCCGCGCCCACCATCGTCCCTGAGCCCCGCCTTGGTGTCCGTCGTCTCCGCCGTCCTCGACTACTTCGAACAGGCCGAGCCCCGAGCGCTCGCCCGCCCTGGAGACGCCCCCGACCTCTTCTTCCCCAACTCCGGCCGCGGAGATCCCCCTCGCCGTTCCGCTCAGCTCCGACCACCCCCGAGCTCGCTCCGGCGCCTGCTGCAACCCCTGTGAGCCCAGCTTCGTCCTCCCCCTCTCCGTTGGCTCTCTACTCCCCTGGAACGCACCGCACGAAGCTCACCTGCACGCACCGCCGCGGAGCTCGTCGCCGACGAGGCTCCGGCCATCCATTGGTCCGGCCACCGTGCCTATCAGCTTCACCATCACACGTAGATGTTGTAGGACCACTTCACGCTCCTCTACGAGCACCGCACCATCGTTTTCGACTTCGCCGAACTCCGGCCGCCGCTGGACTCGTCGCCGGCGTCATCTCCGGCGACCCCGAGGCCAGCCACCACCTCCACCCAATGCGGTTTGCCTCCAGCTACCCGTAGGTGTGCTCCGCCGTTGATTTGGCAGTCGGAGCACGAAACCCGCACCCCACCGCCGTGTTTGGCCTCGCCGGCGGCTAAACGCCGGCGAGTTGGACCTGTTTTGACCACGGGTTTGACCCCCTGGGTCACTGACATGTGGGCCCTGCCTGCAAGTCAAACCTAGATTAGGTGTTAATTTAATTCTAATTAGTTAATTAGTTAACTGTGACACTGACCAGTGGGTCCCACTGGTCAGGATTGACTTGGACTGGCCCTGTTGACTGCCTGACGTCAGCATGATGTCATGCTGACGCAGTAAAGGATTTTCTGGGATTTTTAGTTTAAAAATAATTCAGGAAATTTCAGAAAATACCCAAAACTTCTAAAAATCATATAAAATCAACCATAGCTCAGATGGAAAAGATTTATATATGAAAAATGATCAGAAAAATCCAATCTTTCCAATGGCACTGGTTTCATGCATGTTTGAACAAGTTAACTTGCTGTATACATCAAAAACATGATAATGCACTTATTTAAACAATAGTTTGAACTCCAATTTGAATCTTTGATTCAAATAGGTTCAAACCCTTCTGGTTTTAGTTGCATTAGCCAACACGCATGCATCTTGCCATGTCATGAGCATGCATCATATTGTTGCATTTGTTTGTTAATGATTGTATCACCGGTATTCTCTGTGTTAGGTCCTGCTCCCGAGGATACTGCTGCGTATCCAGTTGAAGAGCAGTACCCGACAACTACTTTGTCAGGCAAGCAATCATTGATCATTCCGATACAAACCCAATCTTCTCGCTCCTGCTCTCTTTTACTGCATTAAGGCAACAACGTGTGAACTGCTACTTGCTGCGGTAGTTGAACCCTATCCCTTACATGACCTGTCATTGCCACAGTAAATAGTTGAAACCCACTAGCATGTGTAGGAGTTGATTGAGCCATGTGATGTGTGATCCACCATGCTATTTGTTTATGTTGCCTGCTATGCTTAGAGTTGTGTCTGGTCTGGTTCATCTGGGTGATGGATCAGAGTGAAATGATCATACCGATAAAGAGAGGGAAGTGTGGAACACGCTTGGTAAAGGTATCGATGAAAGGCCATGTAGGAGTACATGGTGGGTTGTTTCATTGGAATCGTCCATAGGACCCGAGATCTGTGTGTGTGATTCAAGTTACAGTTACTACCACACATTGGGCCCTGAAATATGACCCCGCTCGACTTATTGACTGCCCTTGTACTCTGTCCAGGAGTTGCAACTAGTTTCTGGTGTTTATAGTTTACTGGAGGTCGTGCACAGCGCTGACCCTCGGGGTGGGCTGTGATGCGACAGGTACGTGGCACGGTGTACCGGTTGCCCGTTTGGTAACTCGGCAACCCTGTACACATCGTTTGGGGCCGTGAGCGACACCCCGGCCGGATCTCCCCACGGATGGAACCCAAATAGGCGATAAACCTGGACGAGAGACTTGAGTGGTTGGTTAGGTCGTGGTCTACACCCACGTCGGCTTTCGCTTGAAGTCTGCCGAGCACATGTCGTGTGCAGACGCTAAGTGGTGAAAACATGTGTGAAGAAGTACACCCCTGCAGGGTTATCAATATATTCGAATAGCCGTTGTTCGCGGTACGGATTACTTGGTTACTCTTACAGTTCATAGACAAGTTGATGGATACTACTAAAAGTCTCAAGATAAGTGTGAGTGCCGCGGATGGCCCTTCCGTAGGATGACGGAAGACGATCCTCGGTAGTGTATTGATGTGGTGAGTAGAGGAATCGTGTTCATAATAACATCTTGCAATCTGTTGAGAGTTGTAGTATAGGTTAGCCAAGGTCAAAGCTGGCATTCTGCTATGAACTCCACTACCCCCTTTGATAATGTTGCATGTATAATAGGTTCTGTGGTAAGACTTGCTGAGTACCTTTGTACTCATGTTTGCTTAATAACTGTTGCAGAGGAGAACCCTGCCCCTGCTGATGGGTTCTACATAGACGTTGACGTCGACGAGTAGCTTGACACCCAGACGGAGATCTGGAGCTTGTGAAGGGCCTTGTAGATAGTCAGGCTACACCAAGCCTGTTTTATTTTCTAAGTTGTCTGTACTCAGACATGTAGCTTCCGCTTGTGCTTGTATGACTGTATGACTTGAGTGTTGGGTCATGTGACCCCTACCTGTATGGATATGTTATGTATGGCTCTTGGAGCCTTTTAAATAAAGTACTTTGAGTCATAGAGTTCTGTTGTGATGCAATGTTGTATTCGCACATATTGAGCATATTGCGTGTATGATTGAAAATGCTTGGTATGTGTGGGATCCGACACCTAGTTGTTTTCCTTTGGTAGCCTATCTTACAGGGAAATGCCTCCTAGTGTCTCCAATGAGCCTTGGTAGCTTGCTACTGCTCGGAACACGTAGGCTGGCCGGCATGTGTCCTTCTTCGTTCCTGTGTCTGTCCCTTAGGGGAAATGTCACGCGTTGTTCCTTTAAGTCCATGTAGCTTGCTACGACTTGGGTTCATACGTTGATGACCGACACGTTCGTTGCTGGGTCATGGATGCATGTCTCTGTAATTTAGTGCCACTTTTGGTTTATAACTAGCCATGTCGGCCCGGGTTCTCTGTCATATGGATGCTAGCGACACTGTCATATACGTGTGCCAAAATGCGCAAACGGTCCCGGGCCAGGTAAGGTGGCACCCGTGGGGTTACCGTGCGTGAGGCCGCAAAGTGATATGACGTGTTACAGCTAGATCGGTGTGACTTAGGATTGGGGTCCTGACAGCGTTGGCATCAGAGCTAGACTGCCTGTAGGTTTCTCAAGCCAAACTGGTCGATGTTGAGTCTAGAAAATTCTTAGTTTTATGTAGGGGAATTGATTGTGGAAGGGAACATAAGGCTCTTTTTACTCCTTTACCTTATGCCCTTCTGATCTAAGTCAGTCTATTTTTTCTACGGGGGAATTAGGACTAGGCCTCTTATCCTTATTAGGTTCACGTGTTACTAATCCGTAGACTCTTAGGATTGTTGGTCAAGCCTCAGTTCAGCTTCTATCCTTTTAGTATGATGATTGTTGGACCGGAACCTTGATATGGATTGTTGAGTGGCTATGCTATCATTTGTATGATGTCTCAAATTTTGTTTGAGCATTTACAGTTGTTATGCTGCCCGATTTCTTTCAGAAACACTAATGCCTTTGCATTATTCCGTGTTTCAGATGTCTGGCCGCATCCCTCACCAAGTGGTTCGTTTGACTCGGTGCATTAATGTGCCTGGTCACACGGCCATGCTAGTCCGTGTGCTGACTGAGACCGGTTATCACTGGTATCCTGAATACACCGTGGAGGAACAGTACCGGGATTTCAATCAGAGTCAGTATTTCTGCACAGTCCGGATATACCCCTCATATCCTGGAGCTAATGACCCCATCCATTGGTCTTATGGACTCGGGGTTACCATAGAGATGGCAGTGCAGGATGCCACTTATTCGATGATGACCATTCTCCGTGCTAGGCATGCCCTGTTGCTGAACACTGAGTTCTGTTACATGCCAGCCTCACTTCCCGGAGAGGAAGGCTACTACACTGGTCTGTATACTGATGCTGCTCATGAAGAGCCACTGCTTCAGACTACTGTTCAGATGTTGGAGGATAGGGACCGTGAGGTCCGTGCCCTCCGAATGGAGCTGTATAACACCCGAGCCACCCACTGGACTACTTTGACACGGCTTGCACCTGCTGTGCACGCCGGATATCTGGACATGCGGGATTTGTACCCCGTGCGGACTCGTCTGCCTGATCGCATGGATTGGCGTGACGTTGGGGGTATTACACCTCCACGTGGGCGTCGGTTACCACCAGCATCGGGACCGAGGCCACACCCATGCCCCTATGGTCCACAGCCTTCGAGTGCTCGCGAGTTCCAAGATCCATCTGTTCCACTTCCAGGCTACGGTGGTAATCTTTACGAGGATTACTACGCGAATGTCTGAGCTAGACCGTGGTTGTAGTAGTATCGTAGTAGTTGTATTTCCACAGTCCTGCGTCTTGTGGAATATGACATAGTGTGTACTGAGTTCCGGATGTGTAGTTAAATAATGTATAGGAGCTTGGAATGCCTCTGATGGGATGTATCGTCTTTCACCGCAGTTGTACTTTAGCCTTGGCTTGTACTAAACTTTGTATGGTGTGTGACCACTGGTGTATATATAGCAGTCCCTATATTATCATGTCGTACGGATGAACATCCTTGCATTCCGTGTCATCCATTACATTCTGCACTTCTATGTCAAATTTTTGCCATCCTTGTCTAAACCGTTGTTTTGTTTTCCTAGGATGGTTAACACTCGCAGCACTCCTGCTGCTCAGGAGCAGGGTGAGGCTAGTGGGGCTAGAGATGGGAATCTGCCCCAGCCACCCTCCTTGGCGGAAGTTATGCTTGAAGCAGAACGGAACAAGAGAGAGACCAACCGTCTGCTGGAATGCATAGAGCAGAACACTGGGTTCCGTCAGAGGAATGACGTGGTGTCAATCCACGATTTTATCAAGATGTGTCCACCGAAGTTCCATCACTCCACTGAACCTCTGGATGCTGATGACTGGCTACGTAGTATTACCCACAAGCTACACTCTGCCCGTGTGGCCGAAGCTGACAAGGTTATCTACGCCGCCTACCATCTTGAGGGCCCTGCCAGTCTTTGGTGGGAAAACTTTGAAGCTATGCGTCCTGCTGGCCAAGTCACTACTTGGGTTGAGTTCAGTGAGGCATTCCGTGAACACCACATTCCGGAAGGTCTCATGGATCGCAAGCGCGAGGAATTCTGCAATTTCACCCAGGGCCGTTTAACTGTGGATGGCTATAGTCGCGAGTTTGGTAACCTGGCACGCTATGCACCTGAAGAAGTATCCACCGATGCCAAGAAGCAGGCGAGGTTCCGCAAGGGACTCAGCCCTGAACTCCGCCGAGATCTACGTCTGCACGAGTGCACTTCCTTCCAGAAGTTGGTTAACAAGGCTATCAGTGCTGAAACAGGCCAGACTGACTTCGAGGCCACCCGCAAGCATACTCGAGATTTTGGTTCCTCATCCGGCTCTGGTTCTCACAAGCGCCGTGTGTGGGTTCCTAACACTGCTCTGCCACCCAAGTACACACCGAGGCCATCCTATGAGGCGCCTCGCCCAACTCAACAGTTTGCACCTGCTAAAACCTATGGAGGACCACCTTCCAACTTTGCTCCACGCACCACCACTGTGACATGTTTCAAGTGTGGAGAACCGGGGCACTACATGCGTGAGTGTCCTCGGAACCAACCAGGAAAACCCGTTGGCTGTGGTAAGCCAACCGGCAAGGTGAATTATGTCAAGCCAATCCCCACTACACGTGGTCATGTCAACTATGTCTCTGCTGAAGAAGCTTATGAGGATCCTAACGTCGTCCTTGGTACGCTTCTCGTAAACTGCCATCCGGCATCTGTTCTTTTCGATACTGGAGCATCCCATTCGTTCATATCTGAGAGCTATGCTCGATTGCACAACATGACTTTTTGTGACATGCCTACTTCCATGGTTATTTAAACTCCTGGTTCAAAGTGGCAAACCTCTAGGGTAAGCCATGGAAATGAAATCCTTGTCGATAGACTTGTTTTCCTAGCATCTTTAATCGCTCTCAAGTCCTCGGACATAAACATCATCTTGGGTATGGATTGGATGACAACTCATTACGCCAAAATTGATTGCTATACTAGGACCGTTCAACTTACACACCCATCCGGCAAGATAGTCAATGTCTTGACCCGAATGGCTGAGCGTCAGCTCTACTCTCTTAATGCCAGCCCTCTACCAGAACTCGAAGATATCCCGGTAGTCCGTGACTTCCCGGATGTTTTTCCAGAAGAACTGCCAGGAGTTCCACCTGACAGAGATGTCGAGTTCGTGATAGATCTTATCCCTGGAACTGTCCCAATCTCTAGGAGACCTTATAAGATGGCACCACTAGAATTAGCTGAGCTAAAGAAACAACTCGATGAGTCCTTGCAAAAAGGTTTCATCCGTCCTAGTTCTTCCCCTTGGGCTTGCCCCGTCCTTTTCGTCAAGAAGAAGGATGGAACGGAGCGGATGGTTGTAGATTACCGACCTGTCAATCTGGTCACCATAAAGAATAAGTATCCGCTTCCTAGGATCAACGACCTGTATGATCAGCTCGCTGGATCCTCAGTCTTCTCTAAGATGGATTTGAGGTTGGGCTACCATCAAATCAAAATCAAGAACGGGGACATTCCTAAAACGGCTTTTGTTACTCGTTATGGCCAATATGAGTACACCGTTATGTCCTTCGGATTAACCAATGCCCCAGCTACCTTTTCTCGGTTAATGAATTATATATTCATGGAGTATTTGGATAAATTCGTCGTGGTATACCTCGATGATATACTCATCTATTCCAAGAACAAGGAAGATCATGCCAAGCATTTAAGGCTGGTATTGACGAAACTTTGAGAGCACCGCCTTTATGCCAAATTCTCTAAATGTGAATTTTGGTTGCCAGAAGTAACCTATCTAGGTCATGTGATCTCTGGCAAGGGTATTGCTGTCAATCCCGAGCGAGTTCAAGCCGTCCTTGACTGGACTCCTCCTGAATCGGTCAAGCAAGTTAGGAGTTTTCTTGGCTTAGCGAGCTATTGCCGATGTTTCGTCGAGAACTTCTCCAAGGTTGCCAAACCTCTAACTGAACTCCTCAAGAAAGATAAAAAGTTTGAGTGGACCCCATAGTGCGAGTCCAGTTTTCAGGAACTGAAAAGACGCCTGACATCTGCACCTGTACTGGTACCACCAGATTTTTCTAAGGATTTTATAATCTATTGCGACGCCTCGCGACAAGGACTAGGTTGCATTCTCATGCAAGATCGTCAAGTGATTGCATACGCATCCCGACAGTTGCGTCCACATGAGGATAACTATCCTACTCATGATCTAGAGCTTGCAGCTGTAGTCCATGCACTCAAAACATGGCGACATTACCTCCTTGGTAATCGCTGTGAAATCTTCACTGATCACCAAAAGTTTGAAGTATATCTTCACCCAACCGGATCTAAATCTCAGGCAAAGACGTTGGGTTGAGTTGCTCAGAGACTACGACTTAGGAATCACT
Organism: Secale cereale; assembly: GCA_902687465.1. Taxonomy (NCBI): domain Eukaryota; kingdom Viridiplantae; phylum Streptophyta; class Magnoliopsida; order Poales; family Poaceae; genus Secale; species Secale cereale. The sequence goes on from LR738710.1 coordinate 751,243,263, forward strand.
TATACCCCTGGAAAGGCCAATGTCATGGCTGATGCACTAAGTCGTAAGTCATATTGTAACAACTTAATGTTACAACAAAGTCAACCACTTCTCCACGAGGAATTCCGTAAGCTTAACCTTCACATTGTTCCTCGAGGATTCCTTTCCACCTTGGTGGCGAAACCTACCCTTATGGATCAAGTTATAGCTGCCCAGAAGCGTGATAAAGGTATATCCCGACTCCAAGAGAATATTGCTAGCGGACTCGCTAAAAGTTTCTCTATGGATGATCGAGGTGTTGTTTTCTTTGAGAACCGTGTAGTGGTTCCCAAGAACCACCATCTACGACAATTAATCCTTAAGGAGGCTCATGAATCCCCTCTCACGATTCATCCCGGTAGTACTAAAATGTATCAGGATCTACGTCAGAGATTCTGGTGGACTAGGATGAAGAGAGAAATCGCTCAATTCATTGCTAACTGCGACGTTTGTCGTCGAGTCAAAGCAGAGCATCAACGGCGTGCTGGCACCCTTCAACCTTTAGCTATTCCTGAATGGAAATGGGACAAAGTCGGTATGGACTTCATTACCGGATTTCCCAGGACCAGGAAAGGGAATAATGCTATCTTCGTCCTTATCGACCGCCTCTCTAAAGTAGCTCATTTCCTGCCTGTTCGAGAGAGTATTACCGCTAGCCAGCTAGCAGATTTGTATGTCTCTCGGATAGTATCACTTCATGGTGTGCCTTTGGAGATTAACTCAGACCGTGGAAGTCTTTTTACTTCACGATTTTGGGAAAGTTTCCAGAATGCTATGGGAACCTATCTCTCCTTCAGTACCGCCTTCCATCCGCAGTCAAGTGGTCAAGTGGAACGAGTCAATCAAATCCTGGAAGACATGCTTCGAGCCTCTGTCATTTCTTTCGGTATGGAATGGGAAAAGTGTCTTCCATTTGCCGAATTCGCATATAACAATAGCTATCAAGCCAGCTTAGGCAAAGCTCCCTTCGAAGTTCTATATGAACGAAGGTGTCGAACACCTCTTAACTGGTCAGAGACCGGGGAAAGACAATTCTTTGGTCTGGATATGATCCAGGAAGCAGAAGAACAAGTTCGCATCGTTCGTGAGAGATTGAAAACAGCCCAGTCTCGCCAAAAGAGCCAATATGATAGTCATCATAAGGCTGTGACTTTTGAAGTCGGCGATAAGGCTTACCTTCGGGTTACTCCTCTTAAGGGAACCCATCGCTTCGGTATCAAAGGCAAATTGGCCCCTCGTTACATCGGTCCTTTTCGCATTCTTACCAAACGAGGAGAAGTTGCCTACCAACTGGAACTACCTCCGCACCTATCCAGAGTTCATGATGTGTTCCACGTTTCTCAACTCAGGCGTTGCTTCTCGGATCCTATCCGCGGAGTGGACCACGAAACGCTTGATCTCCAGGACAATCTCACATATCGAGAATACCCCGTTCGTATTCTTGATCAAACCGAGCGCACCACTCGACGCCACAATATCAAGTTTCTCAAGGTTCAATGGTCACATCATTCCGAGAGTGAAGCTACTTGGGAAAGGGAGGATCGTCTTCGACTTGAGTACCCCACCCTCTTTCCGGAGGAACCCGAATCTCGGGACGCGATTCTTTTAAGTGGGGGTGAGTTGTAACATCCCTAGTTAGCACTTGCATTAGGGTTAGTTGGTGTGTGCATCATGTTTACTTTTCAAAGAAATTTGAAATGGGAATGACAGAAACTCCAGCACCCCTCTTCTAACAACTAGGGTTTGATAAAATATTTTCCAATGTACCCAAAATGCCCTTCAAAAATGTTCATCATTTCTGCCTTGGTCTCAAACCTTTGCTAAAAATGGTGCACAATTTTCTAGGACATCCAAGGTCACTGGATTAAATCATATGGTATTTGAATTTGGGCATTTAAATGCTATAAAATATTTTAAATGCTCAAATAATCATAAACTATAATGTTTCCTACTGTTGATATTATATACAGTAGGTATGACAAGTGTTATGAGTTATAAAAATGCTCTGGAATTTTATTTAATTAAACAAAGTTGCAAAACAAATGAAACGGAAAAGAAATAGAAAAGAGAGAGAGAGAGAGAAGAAGTTTACCTGGCGCCCCACCCGGCCCACCTGCCGGCCCAGCCCAGCTGCCGCTCCAGCGAGCTGCTTGGCTCGGCCAGGCAGGCAGGCAGGTGCTCGACGGCGACCGCACCGCGCGCCACGCAGCTGCCCGCCGCCCTGCTTCCTCCCCTCGCCGTCCTGGAGGGCTGGATCGGTCGTACACGACGCCCCCGACCTCGCAGACACCTCCCCATCTCCCCAGCTCCTCTCCCTCGCTCTCCCCGCGCCATGGTCGACGCCGTCGTGCTCGCACTGTCGTAGAAGCCGCGCCCACCGTCGTCCCTGAGCCCCGCCTTGGTGTCCGTCGTCTCCGCCGTCCTCGACTACTTCGAACAGGCCGAGCCCCGAGCGCTCGCCCGCCCTGGAGACGCCCCCGACCTCTTCTTCCCCAACTCCGGCCGCGGAGATCCCCCTCGCCGTTCCGCTCAGCTCCGACCACCCCCGAGCTCGCTCCGGCGCCTGCTGCAACCCCTATGAGCCCAGCTTCGTCCTCCCTCTCTCCGTTGGCTCTCTACTCCCCTGGAACGCACCACACGAAGCTCACCTGCACGCACCGCCGCGGAGCTCGTCGCCGACGAGGCTCCGGCCATCCATTGGTCCGTCCACCGTGCCTATCAGCTTCACCATCACATGTAGATGTTGTAGGACCACTTCACGCTCCTCTACGAGCACCGCACCGTCGTTTTCGACTTCGCCGAACTCCGGCCGCCGCTGGACTCGTCGCCGGCGTCATCTCCGGCGACCCCGAGGCCAGCCACCACCTCCACCCGATGCGGTTTGCCTCCAGCTACCCGTAGGTGTGCTCCGCCGTCGATTTGGCAGCCGGAGCACGAAACCCGCACCCCACCGCCGTGTTTGGCCTCGCCGGCGGCTAAACGCCGGCGAGTTGGACCTGTTTTAACCACGGGTTTGACCCCCTGGGTCACTGACATGTGGGCCCTGCCCGCAAGTCAAACCTAGATTAGGTGTTAATTTAATTCTAATTAGTTAATTAGTTAACTGTGACACTGACCAGTGGGTCCCATTGGTCAGGTTTGACTTGGACTGGCCCTGTTGACTGCCTGACGTCAGCATGATGTCATGCTGACGGATTTTCTGGGATTTTTAGTTTAAAAATAATTAAGGAAATTCCAGAAAATACCCAAAACTTCTAAAAATCATATAAAATCAACCATAGCTCAGATGGAAAAGATTTATATATGAAAAATGATCAGAAAAATCCAATCTTTCCAATGGCACTGGTTTCATGCATGTTCGAACAAGTTAACTTGCTGTATACATCAAAAACATGATAACGCACTTATTTAAACAATAGTTTGAACTCCAATTTGAATCTTTGATTCAAATAGGTTCAAACCCTTCTGGTTTTAGTTGCATTAGCCAACACACATGCATCTTGCCATATCATGAGCATGCATCATATTGTTGCATTTGTTTGTTAATGATTGTATCGCCAGTATTCTCTGTGTTAGGTCCTGCTCCCGAGGATACTGCTGCGTATCCAGTTGAAGAGCAGTACCCGACAACTACTTTGTCAGGCAAGCAATCATTGATCATTCCGACACAAACCCAATCTTCTCGCTCCTGCTCTCTTTTACTGCGTTAAGGCAACAGCGTGTGAACTGCTACTTGCTGCGGTAGTTGAACCCTATCCCTTGCATGACCTGTCATTGCCACAGTAAATAGTTGAAACCCACTAGCATGTGTAGGAGTTGATTGAGCCATGTGATGTGTGATCCACCATGCTATTTTTTATGTTGCCTGCTATGCTTAGAGTTGTGTCTGGTCTGGTTCATCTGGGTGATGGATCAGAGTGAAATGATCATACCGATAAAGAGAGAGAAGTGTGGAACACGCTTGGTAAAGGTATCGATGAAAGGCCATGTAGGAGTACATGGTGGGTTGTTTCATTGGAATCGTCCATAGGACCCGAGATCTGTGTGTGTGATTCAAGTTACAGTTACTACCACACACTGGGCCCTGAAATATGACCCCGCTCGACTTATTGACTGCCCTTGTACTCTGTCCAGGAGTTGCAACTAGTTTCTGGTGTTATAGTTTACTAGAGGTCGTGCACAGCGCTGACCCTCGGGGTGGGCTGTGATGCGACAGGTACGTGGCACGGTGTACCGGTTGCCCGTTTGGTGACTCGGCAACCCTGTACACATCGTTTGGGGCCGTGAGCGACACCCCGGCCGGATCTCCCCACGGATGGAACCCAAATAGGCGATAAACCTGGACGAGAGACTTGAGTGGTTGGTTAGGTCGTGGTCTACACCCACGTCGGCTTTCGCTTGAAGTCTGCCGAGCACATGTCGTGTGCAGATGCTAAGTGGTGAAAACATGTGTGAAGAAGTACACCCCTGCAGGGTTATCAATCTATTCGAATAGCCGTTGTTCGCGGCACGGACTACTTGGTTACTCTTACAGTTCATAGACAAGTTGATGGATACTACTAAAAGCCTCAAGATAAGTGTGAGTGCCGCGGATGGCCCTTCCGTAGGCTGACGGAAGAGGATCCTCGGTAGTGTATTGATGTGGTGAGTAGAGGACTCGTGTTCGTAATAACATCTTGCAATCTGTTGAGAGTTGTAGTATAGGTTAGCCAAGGTCAAAGCTGGCATTCTGCTATGAACTCCACTACCCCCTTTGATAATGTTGCATGTATAATAGGTTCTGTGGTAAGACTTGCTGAGTACCTTTGTACTCATGTTTGCTTAATAACTGTTGTAGAGGAGAACCCTGCCCCTGCTGATGGGTTCTACATAGACGTTGATGTCGACGAGTAGCTTGACACCCAGACGGAGATCTGGAGCTTGTGAAGGGCCTTGTAGATAGTCAGGCTACACCAAGCCTGTTTTATTTTCTAAGTTGTCTGTACTCAGACATGTAGCTTCCGCTTGTGCTTGTATGACTGTATGACTTGAGTGTTGGGTCATGTGACCCCTACCTGTATGGATATGTTATGTATGGCTCTTGGAGCCTTTTAAATAAAGTACTTTGAGTCATAGAGTTCTGTTGTGATGCAATGTTGTATTCGCACATATTGAGCATATTGCGTGTATGATTGAAATGCTTGGTATGTGTGGGATCCGACACCTAGTTGTTTTCCTTTGGTAGCCTATCTTACAGGGAAATGCCTCCTAGTGTCTCCAATGAGCCTTGGTAGCTTGCTACTGCTCGGAACACGTAGGCTGTCCGGCATGTGTCCTTCTTCGTTCCTGTGTCTGTCCCTTAGGGGAAATGTCACGCGTTGTTCCTTTAAGTCCATGTAGCTTGCTACGACTTGGGTTCATACGTTGATGACCGACACGTTCGTTGCTGGGTCATGGATGCCTGTCTCTGTAATTTAGTGCCACTTTTGGTTTATAACTAGCCATGTCGGCCCGGGTTCTCTGTCATATGGATGCTAGCGACACTGTCATATACGTGTGCCAAAATGCGCAAACGGTCCCGGGCCAGGTAAGGTGGCACCCGTGGGGTTACCGTGCGTGAGGCCGCAAAGTGATATGACGTGTTACAGCTAGATCGGTGTGACTTAGGATCGGGGTCGTGACACCTTCAGATGGGATCTCGCGAGAACAAAAGGTTGCGGCGGCGGAAAAGTGGTTTCGATGGATGTTCTGATGTTTATGGAATATATGGGTATATATAGGCTGAAGAATTAGGTCGGGAGACGCTCGAGCGGCCCGCGCGCCCTACCCCCCAGGGCGCGCCCCTCCGTCCTTGTGGCCGCCTCGCAGCTCCCCTAACGTGCACTCCAAGTCCATCTGATGTCTTCTGGTCCGAGAAAAATCCTCGTGAAGTTTCGTTCCATTTGGACTCCGTTTGATATTCCTTTTCTGCGAAACTCAAAAACAAGGAAAAACCGAAACTGGCACTGGGCTTTGGGTTAATAGGTTAGTCCCAAAAATCATATAAAATAGCACAATAATGCATATAGAACATCCAAGATAGATAATATAATAGCATGGAACAATAAAAAATTATAGATACATTGGAGACGTATCAAGCATCCCCAAGCTTAATTCCTGCTCGTCCTCGAGTAGGTAAATGATAAAAAAAAAGAATTTTTGACGTGGAATGCTACCTGAAAGGATCGATATGGTTGACTAGAGGGGGGGGGGGTGAATAGGCAACTAACAATTTTTAGCTTTTCTTAACCACTTTAAATTAAGGGTCAAAGTAAGTTGTCTAGATATGCTACTAAGATGACAACTAAATGGAAGTAAAGATAACAACCTCACAAGCAAGCTATATAGGATAAACAAGTAAAGCTTGCACAAATAAAGGAAATAAATAACCACAAGTGGTGCTGGTGAAGACGAGGATGTGTTGCCGAAGTTCCTTCCCTTTGAGGGGAAGTACGTCTCCGTTGGAGCGGTGTGGAGGCACAATGCTCCCCACGAAGCCACTAGGGCCACCATATTCTCCTCACGCCCTCACACAATGCAAGGTGCCGTGATTCCACTAGTGGTTCCCTTGAAGGCGGCAACCGAACCTCTACAAACAAGGTTGGGGCTATCTCCACAACCGAATTGGAGGCTCCCAACGATACCACGAAGCTTCAACACAATGGAATATGGCTTGGAGGTGACCTCAACCGTCTAGGGTGCTCAAACATCCAAGAGTAACAAGATCCGCTAGGGATTAGTGGGGGGAATCAAATATCTCTTGGTGGAAGTGTAGATCGATGCCTTCTCGAGCAATCCCGAGCAAATCAACAAGTTTGATGGGCTAGGGAGAGAGATCGGGCGAAAATGGAGCTTGGAGCAACAATGGAGTATGTGGGGGAAGAGGTAAGTCAACAAGGAGGAAGAACATGCCTTTATATAGTGGGGGGAACAATCCAACCGTTATCCCCCCACTCAGCCCCGCAGAGAGCGGTACTACTGCTTGAGCGAGCGGTACTACCGCTTATCAAGCGGTACTACCGTTTCCCTTCAAGCGGTATTGCCGCGCCAGGGGGGTTGGGAGCCAGAGCGGTACTACCGCGGTTGCAGGGCGGTACTACCGCTGGGAGCGTTACTACCGCCCCTACTACCGCTCCTAGTATCGCAAAACCCGACACAAAAAAGCGCTCTCGAGTCGAGGCGGTAGTAACACGGAGCAGCATCGGTACTGCCGCAGAGTGCAACAAGCGGTACTACCGCTTAGTGGAGCGGTACTACCGCTTGAGGCACTCAGGCGGTACTACCGCTGAGGCCCGCGGTACTACCGCTGGGGCCAGGAAAACCATAGAAGAGGGGAATGTAGAACTCCATTGAGGCGGGAAGGTATGGTGGGTGCGATAAGGAAGTGTACGTGTTGATTCCACCCAAACCTTACCAAAGCGGATCCCCTCTTAATAGTACGGCTTTTTTATTACTCAGATCCACCGAAAAATAAGCAAAAGGAAACACCGTCTTCCAAAGATTCCGAGGGGCATCTAATCGTCTTGTGCCTAGGTGAGATATATCTAAAAGAGCTTAGAACACATGATTAGTCCGCAAAAGCATTGTCATCAATCACCAAAACACCATCGGGCTAAATATGCCCTTACAATCTCCCCCTTTTTGGTGGATTGATGACAATACGTGATTTCCACAAAAAGGAATAATGACATAGAGTAAACGCAAAAACCCACACCCCGAAAATATAGACGGGCTCCCCCCTAGATGTGTGCTATCTAGATAAGTGCTTTGGACTGCACGGCACACATACTAGGATCAACACTCCCCCTATATTTTAGAGACCAACAACCTAAGCATGATGTAATGCCCAGGATGGAGTTATACCTCCTACGTGTCGAGGCACGACTTAAAGGCATAAATCCATCCTAGAATGATCTCAAGTTTGGTAATCTTTGCACAACTCATGTAAAAGAGGGATAGTAAACGGAAAATAGTTGGCTTACACTCGCCACGTCACAGAATTACAGTACAAGTCTCAAACATCATACATTAAGAACATCACAACCCTCTAAGGGCAAAAGCCAAATGTCAAAGTACCAAACTCAGATAAATAAACCACAGGCGGATCGAATCCTAGTAAGAGACTCCACTACTGATCGTCCGGGTAGCGCACATAGTACCGACTACGCTCCTCGTCGTACTCCCAATCTAGCTCGGTGCCATCACCTGGATAGCTCACAGCTGGACCTGCATCTGGTGTGTGAAGTAACTGTGAGCCACAGAGGACTCAGCAATCCCGTTCCCGGGTAACAAGACTATCAAAGCCTTTGGGTGAGGAAAAAGGCTGAAGAAAAGAATAAGTCTGCAGCAGCAACTAGCATCTAGCTTACGTAAGTGAGAGCGAGGAGAGAAGGCCTCGGCGAGAAGTGATCACGAAGTGATCCTAGCTACAAGCTCCACAATCATAACCCCTCCGTGTTCAACTCCCGAATCCCTATTCGGAAATTGACAGTCACGGAACACACGCTGGTAGTGTATTAGAAACATTGTGTCAAGTTATCTACAACCGGAATTAACAAGCTCCCATCTGCCACATAACCGCGGGCACGACTTTCGAAAGTTCAAACCCTGCAGGGGTGTTCCAACTTGACCCATTACAAGCCCACGATCCGCGGAGTCGCAACTCCAAAGTGGGAAGACCGGAGTATCCTCGGAATCCCGTGCTCAAGATATACCGAACTAAGGTAAGGCTAATCCAGCAAATCCTCCCGGCGTGTCGACACCCTGATAGTAGCCGCGTGTATCTAAGTCTCAGGACACGACCGGATGGGCGAAGCTACGGGTGGATGCCAGATACCTCGAGTTGCCCCAAGGCGGCCCCGCAGGCTCCCCGTTTCGGACCAACACTCATGTGGAGCACTGGCCCGGGGTTGTTGATTAAGAAAGAGGGTTAATTACTCCCTATGCAAGTTTAGTTTGTTATTAGGCAAATAGTACCAATGTTGGGATTTGCTGGAAAAGACTTAGCACTTAGCGGTTTATCGAGGGGGTCCCATACACCCCAACCGTGTTAGGAACGCATAATCAAGGAACATAATACCGACTTATACGGATCCTAACGGCATGAGTGGAACAAATCACCAAGCAAAAGGCTTAGCCTTCCACCCTTGCCAATATATAGATGATTTCAGTTTAAGCATTTATATAGTGTGATATAACCCAACCAAACTTCAACATGGAGCAAGCATCTTCACTTCACCTGCAACTAGCAACGCTATAAGAAGGGCTGAGCGAAGCGTACTTAGCCAAGCAACAGTTTGCATAGGTAGGTTGGTTAAACATGGCAATGGGTTACAAATAGGAGGCTGACAAGAAGATCATGGGCATCGAGGCAAAACTATAGATCGAGACTACTAGCAATAGGCAAAGATAGTAATGTTATCGGGGTTCGGTCATCTTGCCTGAAGAGAAGTCGTTCGGATCGTAAGAAGGGTCCTCGTGCTCAACCTCGTTGGAAACCTCGTGCTCAACTTCGTACCCGGTCTCAGCTTCCGGCTCTAAACAAAACAATCACACCAAGCACCAATCAACAAGATGCAATGCGCACTCGGAAAAGATGAATGCATGATGGATGCACTAAGGATGCACATGGAGCACGGAAAATATCACTCAAGCAAAACACCTCAAAACATGATAACAATCTGATATTATTAATCTACACAGAAAAACAACCAAGTTTGATATAAGATTCGCTGAAATCGGAGTTACGGGCTAAAAGTTATGCCCGAAACAAGATTTGAGCGAAAGCTGAAAATTACAGCAACATAGCATCTTCGGAGCTCAAAATAATTAAGCTACAGCACCCAAAAAGCATGGCAAAGGACTTGAACACAAACTAGACATATAGTACAGCAACTAAGTCCAAAGTGCACCCCCAACGGAGCCACGGATCAATAGCAATGATCTTGGACATAATGAACTTGACAATAAAATTCTGGCAGCAGAATTTTATTGAAACTTTAGAGCAAAAGATAAACATGATACAGCCACTCAAATGGACATGTGAGGACATGGATGGAAAGACAACAATATATACTACAAGGAACAATCAAAATCCACTCCAAAACTAACATGCTTTGTCCTAGAACATCCCACGAACATGGCATCGGAACGTTACAGATTTCAGACTTAGTGAAAATCCACTAAGTCCTAAAACAGCAATATCATCATGGCATATAAAAGAGCATGTTTAAGTCACCTCGAAACTAAACATGGCAAAGGGTAAGCACCTCATCAAAGTGCACATGAAGGTGATCCCGAAACACACAAGTATGCATCAAAGAGGTGAACACAACGATTGCAACGAGCTCAACAAGATGGCATTTCATAACAAGTGAAAACACATCACATGAACATGGCACTTTGTAACGATGATAACAAGGCAATAATAAATCTACCATGCAACCTATCCCAAGCAACACGTAGTTCGTGGCAAGACGAACACGTGGACATGTCATTTGCATCATTTGGACAAACGAGCTAAAAGATATCACATGACAAAGGTGGCATGAAAATAACACATAACAACAGTTTATATCATGATGCACTCTTTCAACAGCAAAACAAGCACCTAGATGATCTCTAACATGCATGACTACAACAGAAGAAACGTAGAGCACATCTCCAGGAACGTCTGGACATATTACATGCGCAAAACGGAGCATCAGGCAAAAAGTTAGAGCAGTTCAAACTTAGCATTTCAGAATACAGATCTGGGACTTAGGAGTGGGGAAAACAACCTCAAAACAGATCTGGAGAAAGTCAACTCGGGCTTCGGGCCAGATCTGGAGCTACAGTGGCGGGCGGCCCGGGCCTAGAGGGAGAGGTGGCGGCCCGCAGAGGCGACTGGCCCACCGGCGCGAAGAGGCGGCCTGGCGAGGCGGTCGCGGCCCGGGAGGCGGAGGGAGGCCCGACGCGGCCTGGGCCGCTGGCGCTGGCTCTGGCTGGGCCTGGCGCCGGGGCGAGGGCAGCCCAGCTCGGAGGGAGCGGCGATCCGGCGCGGACGGTAGCGATGTGGGGACCCGAGGGGGGCCGCGGTACGGGCCGGCCGACTGGGAGGCCCAGGGGCGATGCGGCGGCGTACGGGGCGCTGCTGGGAGGAGGCCGCGGGGAGCTGGGCCTTCGGGCCCGGGTGTGAAGGAGTCGGCGATGTGGGGACCTGGGGGCCGCGGCGTACGGGCCTCGAGGAGGGAGAGGCGACGAGGGGGTGGACCTGGGCCGACGCGGTCGTCTCGCCGGCTAAGGCGATCGATCTGCGGAGAGGCTGCGGCCTCGGTGGCTGGCGCGCGGCGTTGACCCAGCGACGGCTGGCGCGCGCGGAGAGGATCGAGGGTCTGGCCAGAACGGCTGGTTCCCTCGGGATCCAGGAGAAAATTTGGGGATCTGGTGGATTTGGGGAAAAAAAGAGGGGAGGAGGAGGAAGAAGGAGGAGATGCTAAAATAAATAGACCAGGGTCTAATATATAGCAGATCTGCTAGGGTTTGGAGATTTGGGGGCGCTAGGAGCCCTCCGATCGCGATCCGACGGATCCGATCGCGGGGTAGATTTAAAAGGCCTAGACGGAGATAAAAGACTGCAGTAGGGGGTGTTTCCGGGACACGAAGTAAAGGCACATCGGACCCACATGAACAACGGATGGGAAAGTCAACGGAGTCCAAAAGAGACGAGATTCGAGAGGCGGGTTGCACACAACAAAACAACAACACACACAACAACCTCGCGGTACACCGGTAACGTAAAACACCCGAACAACAAAGTAGGCCTACGGGACGTCACGGACACGTGAGGGAGCTCCGGAACGTGAAACGGACAACGGGAAGAAACACGACGAACCGGATGCAACCGACAACACAGATGCAATGCAATGCACATGTCTACATGATATGAATGAATGCCACACACTCACACAACAAAACGACGAAGCCCGAAAGAGAAAGAACCCGGAATGGAAATAGATGAAGCCGGAGATATATTATATACCCAAAAGGGAAAGTATTACATCCGGGGCATTACAAACTCTCCTCTACTACAAAAAGATCTCGTCCCGAGATCTAGGACTGGAAAAAGGAAGGGTACTCGGAACGAAGATGATCTTCTCGTTCCCAGGTAGCTTCTCGGTCGGTGTGATGTGACCACTTGACTTTCAGAAACTTGATGGACTTGTTGCGAGTCTTGCGTTCGGTTTCTTCGAGAATTGCAACTGGATGCTCTCGGTAGGATAGGTCTTGTTGGAGGTCAATCTCCTCAAACGGAATCATGCGCTCAGGTGCCTTGAAGCATTTGCGAAGCTGAGACACATGGAAGACATCATGAACATTTGCAAAGTTGGGAGGGAGCTCAAGCTGATAGGCTAGATCGCCTCTTTTGCCAAGAATCTTGAAAGGCCCGACGTATCTAGGAGCAAGCTTTCCTTTGATACCGAATCTTTGGGTTCCTTTCATCGGAGAAACTCGGAGATAGACATGATCACCGATGTCGAAAGCCAAATCACGATGCTTTCCGTCATAGTAGCTCTTCTGACGCGACTGAGCGGCCTTGAGATTCTCACGTATGACTTTGCACATTTCTTCGGCTTCAGAGATCAAGTCATTGCCAAGAAGTTGGCGTTCGCCTGTTTCAGACCAGTTGAGAGGGGTACGGCACTTTCTGCCATAGAGAATTTCAAACGGTGCTTTGCCTGCACTTGCTTGAAAGCTGTTGTTGTAAGAGAACTCGGCAAATGGAAGGCAGTCTTCCCATTTCATGCCGAAGGAGATGACACAAGCTCTGAGCATGTCTTCTAGAATCTGATTCACGCGCTCGACTTGACCACTTGTCTGAGGGTGAAAGGCAGTGCTGAACCTGATCTTAGTGCCCATGGCGGACTGAAAGGAGTCCCAGAACCTTGATGTGAACAAGCTGCCACGGTCTGAGGATATCACTTGAGGAATGCCATGTAGGGACACAATTCTGGAAGTGTACAGCTCTGCAAGTTGAGCTGCATTGATTGATTCTTTGACTGGAAGAAAGTGAGCGACTTTGGTAAGCTTGTCAATCACCACAAAGATAGCATCATTGCCTCGCTTGGGTTTAGGAAAACCAGTGACGAAGTCCATTTCAATGTGGTCGAACTTCCACTCGGGAATAGGAAGAGGTTGGAGAAGTCCGGCTGGACGTTGATGTTCTGCTTTCACTCTTCTGCATACATCACATTCATTCACGAATTGGGCAATCTCCCTTTTCATGCGTGTCCACCAGTAAGACTGCTTGAGATCTTGGTACATCTTGGAACTGCCAGGATGAATGGAAAGGAGAGAATCATGAGCTTCTTCCATTATGAGCTTCCTGAGATCACCTTTGGGAACAACGAGTCTGTCCTCGAAGAACAAGGTATCTCTCTCATCAACACGGAAGCACTTGTATTTTGGAGTGCCCTTTGAAATCCCATGTTTCACCTTCTTCACCATGGTATCACTGAGCTGGGCCTCACGGACTTTATCTTCCAAGGTAGGAGCAATTTGGAGATTTGCAAGAAAACCCTGCGGAACAACCTGGAGGTTGAGCTTCCTGAATGCTTCACAAAGCTCAGGCTGGTACGGCTTGATAAGAAGGCTGTTGCAATATGCCTTTCTGCTCAAAGCATCTGCAATCACATTCGCCTTGCCAGGAGTGTATTCAATGCTGGGATTGTATTCTTGGATCATTTCAACCCAACGAGTCTGACGGAGGTTCAGATGCGGCTGTGTGAAGATGTACTTCAAACTCTTGTGATCAGTGAAGATGTCGACCTTTCTGCCCAACAACAGATGTCTCCACGTAATCAGAGCATGTACCACAACTGCTAGCTCGAGATCATGTGTGGGATAATTCTTCTCACTTGGCTTTAGCTGACGAGAAGTGTATGCCACAATTCTCTTATCTTGCATAAGCACACCACCAAGACCTTGAAGAGAAGCATCGCAGAATACTTCATAGGGCTTGGTTTCATCCGGAGGAGTCAGAACTGGAGCAGAGACAAGCTTCTCTTTGAGGGTTTTGAATGCAACTTCACACTCGGGAGACCAAAAGTATTTGACATTCTTCTGAAGCAGGTTGGAAAGAGGCTTGGCAATCTTGGAGAAGTTTTCAACAAACCTTCTGCAATAGCTGGCAAGACCCAGAAAACTGCGGAGCTGCTTGACGTTCTGAGGAGCTTCCCAGTTGACAATTGCTTCAACTTTCTCGGGATTAACCGCAATACCGTCAGCTGAGATGATGTGGCCCAGGTACAAAACCTTATCGAGCCAAAACTTGCACTTTGAGAACTTGGCATAGAATTTATGCTCTCGGAGTCGATCAAGAACCAGACGCAAGTGCTTTTCGTGATCTTCTTCATTCTTGGAAAACACCAGAATATCATCCAGATACACAAGCACGAACTCTCCAGTATAGGAGTTGAAGATGTAATGCATCATCCTTGAAAAGGTAGGAGGAGCATTGGCGAGACCGAAGGACATGACGGTATACTCGTATGAACCGTAGCTCGTTCTGAAGGCCGTCTTGGGAATGTCTTCCTCGTGAATGCGAATTTGATGGTAGCCCATTCGGAGGTCAAGCTTAGAGAACACTTTAGCTCCTTTGAGCTGCTCAAAGAGTTCGTTGATGTTGGGGAGCGGATACTTGTTCTTAATCGTCTTCTTGTTCAATGGCCGGTAGTCAACACAGAGACGCTCCGTGCCATCTTTCTTCTTGACAAATAAGACACCACAGCCCCACGGAGATGTACTCGGTCTGATGAGACCCATACTCTCCTGCTTATCAAGCTGCTTCTTCAATTCCTTCAATTCATCCGGAGAGAGCTTGTAAGGACGCCGGCAAGCAGGCTCAGTGCCCGGCTCGAGTTCAATGACAAACTCCACCTGACGGTGTGGAGGCATGCCTGGAAGTTCTTCTGGAAAGACGTCTTGATATTCTTTCACCACAGGAATTTGCTCTATGGCATTAATTTCGCCCTTATCATTAAGAGAGAAAAGCCGGATAGTGTTATCCCTGGAGGCGAAGATAATCACATCTTCATCAGAATGAGTCAACTTGACTTCCTTTTGAGCACAATCAATGTGAGCATCGTGCTGAGAAAGCCAATCCATTCCGAGGATGAGGTCGATGTCAGAATGACCAAGAATCACCGGTTTAGCCAAAAAACGATAATCTCCCATGCGAATAGAAACATCCGGAGCATAAACACTAGAAGTCATAAGCTTGCCCGGAGAAACAACTTGCAACTTCTGAGGCAAATTTGAAGTGGCAATATTGTGCTTGGATGCAAATGGTTGAGACATGAAAGAGCATGAAGCACCCGAATCAAATAACACTTTAGCTGGAAAAGAGTTCACTGGAAGGTTACCCAAAATGACATCAGAAGAAGCCTCCGCTTGTGCTGCATTCATCAGATTGACCCTTGCTGCCTTTGGATCATGCCTGACAATAGCTGAACTCACAGGTGGAGGAGGAGGAAGACGCTTCGGATTCGGACATCTGTTGGCATAGTGACCTTTCTGAGTGCATTTGTTGCAAGTCACTTCTGAGAGAGGACGGAAATGAGAGCCACTAGACTTGGAGCCTTGAGACTGAAACTGCTTCTTCGCCTGGTTGCTCGGGTTGGGTGGGTGGGAGAAACCATGACCACTAGAGTTCTTGTTGTTGGAGTTGTTGAAGTTGTTGGAGTTGTTGTATGGAGCTCGAATCACTGGAGGAGGAGGAAGCCAGAATTTCTGTTGCTTCGAGACCATCTGAGACGATGAGGAAGAGTGAATAGCATCTCGAATTCTCTTCTTAGAAGCCTCCATCTTAAGCTGAGCTGCTTCTTGTTTCAAAGCCATGTTATAGAACTTATCGAATTCGTCTGGCTCGAACAAAGTGAGAGCAAGCTGAAGTTCATCTTTGAGACCTCCACGGAACTGATAGATTTTACTCTTGGCATCAGGAATGTCTTGCTTTGCATAGCGAGCGAGGTTTTGGAACTTGACATTATACTGATAGACTGTCATGGAGCCCTGCTTGAGGTTGCGGAATTGCTCACGCATACCCTCGATGACACTTGTAGGAATGTGATGCGAGCGGAAATCCTTGCAGAAATTCTCCCAAGAGATCACTTGACCCGGCCTGGAGTCTTTGTACTGCTGCCACCAGTCAGCTGCTTGATCTTTCAGTTGGAAGGCTGCAAACTTCACATAGTCATCTTCTTTCACGTTACTGCACTCAAAATGCTTCTTTATGTCGGTCAACCAATCCTCAGCATCAAGAGGGTCGACACAGTAACTGAAAGCTTTAGGATTGTTAGCTAGGAACTGGTTGAGAGTATCATGGTGCTGCTGGAAGAAGTTGCCTTGGTTCACTGGAACACCCTGATTAGCTTGATTAGCTTGCATCATCTGCATCATCTGCATCATCAACTGAGTGTTCTGAGCTGTAGTCTCCATAATTGCTCTCCAAGCCTCAGGCGGAGGAGGAGGGGAAGGAGGATGCTCTGGGACCTCTTCCACCTCTGAGTTAGCGTTTGGAACCTTTTTCGGAGCCATCCTGTAAGAGATGACCACGAATCAGCAATTGATTGACAAAAGGAATAGCTGAATCAATGGAATGAATTGCAACAAGTCTTCACAATAATCGTTCGAACAATAGAACGAATGAAATCATCCGAACAAGAGGAACGAATGATATTCTTAGTTAAATGATAACATCAGTCTTCACGAGAAGCCACATAGGGGACAAAAGGATAAAATAAGAAAAACAACAAGGTACAGACGGGAACAAATACAAGAGAGGAGTTTCGTTCTAACATCTTTGTGCTGAAAGCATATGAACGCGTTACGAAAAGGTTTTGCAATCCCCGGATCAGCATAGCCAAGGACCCTTTAAGATGCAACTCCTGATAGTAACCTCGGTCATATAACCTCTTCACTCAATGTCGAACCCCGAACTCACTAACCTGCATTCGTTGGAAGAATGCCTACGATCTACTGGATAAAACCCACCTATAGATTTCCGAAAGATTCCAGTTATGCAATCAGGTGTTGGGGATACACGGGAAGCACCGCGCAATCAACTCTAACCTACATCCAGGTGTATCCATCCTTCAACACATAACCAGTCTTTCTCGGAAACTGTGTACCTCGGACCTTCGAAAAGCATCCACTATAACAAGCTATGGCAATACTCCCGAACTACCTCCCCAGTACTGGGTGATGTCGGGGTTATCTTGCCACTGGCCGTATAGGAGAGATTTTCGATGTCGGCCGTCTTAAGTATTTAGTACTGCCGCGATATGCTTGTTACAATGATACCCCGAAGCTCAACTCCTCGGTAACAGGAGGCATCGGGAACAATATCCTTGTCACAAGAACATCGAAACAATCCCAGAATACTCGCGGGATTCCTAAAAAAAATTTTGTGCAAATTTTGAAGATAGGAGAGACAAGAGTAGACGTCAGGAGTCCTCACCAGAGAGAAAGGGGATGAGAAGCAAAGAAATCCTACTCTCCGATATAATATAGGACTCAAAAAGTTTTCAGTGTGTGCCTAGACTCGACTGTCAACGATTCGATCAAACAGTGGGGGCTCCTAGGTCGGAGAAGGCTCTGAATACCAACTTGTAATGCCCAGGATGGAGTTATACCTCCTACGTGTCGAGGCACGACTTAAAGGCATAAATCCATCCTAGAATGATCTCAAGTTTGGTAATCTTTGCACAACTCATGTAAAAGAGGGATAGTAAACGGAAAATAGTTGGCTTACACTCGCCACGTCACAGAATTACAGTACAAGTCTCAAACATCATACATTAAGAACATCACAACCCTCTAAGGGCAAAAGCCAAATGTCAAAGTACCAAACTCAGATAAATAAACCACAGGCGGATCGAATCCTAGTAAGAGACTCCACTACTGATCGTCCGGGTAGCGCACATAGTACCGACTACGCTCCTCGTCGTACTCCCAATCCAGCTCGGTGCCATCACCTGGATAGCTCACAGCTGGACCTGCATCTGGTGTGTGAAGTAACTGTGAGCCACAGAGGACTCAGCAATCCCGTTCCCGGGTAACAGAACTATTTAAGCCTTTGGGTGAGGAAAAGGCTGAAGAAAAGAATAAGTCTGCAGCAGCAACTAGCATCTAGCTTACGTAAGTGAGAGCGAGAAGAGAAGGCCTCGGCGAGAAGTGATCACGAAGTGATCCTAGCTATCAAGCTCCACAAACATAACCCCTCCGTGTTCAACTCCCGAATCCCTATTCGGAAATTGACAGTCACGGAACACACGCTGGTAGTGTATTGGAAACATTGTGTCAAGTTATCTACAACCGGAATTAACAAGCTCCCATCTGCCACATAACCGCGGGCACGGCTTTCGAAAGTTCAAACCCTGCAGGGGTGTTCCAACTTGACCCATTACAAGCCCACGATCCGCAGAGTCGCAACTCCAAAGTGGGAAGACCCGAGTATCCTCGGAATCCCGTGCTCAAGATATACCGAGCTAAGGTAAGGCTAATCCAGCAAATCCTCCCGGCGTGTCGACACCCTGATAGTAGCCGCGCGTATCTAAGTCTCAGGACACGACCGGATGGGCGATTCTACAGGTTTTTACCAAACCTCGAGTTTCCTTGAGGTGGCCCCGCAGACTCCCCGTTTCGGACCAACACTCATGAGGAGCACTGGCCCGGGGTTGTTGATTAAGAAAGAGGGTTAATTACTCCCTATGCAAGTTTAGTTTGTTATTAGGCAAATAGTACCAATGTTGGGATTTGCTGGAAAAGACTTAGCACTTAGCGGTTTATCGAGGGGGTCCCATACACCCCAACCGTGTTAGGAACGCATAATCAAGGAACATAACACCGGCTTATACGGATCCTAACGGCATGAGTGGAACAAATCACCAAGCAAAAGGCTTAGCCTTCCACCCTTGCCAATATATAGATGATTTCATTTTAAGCATTTATATAGTGTGATATAACCCAACCAAACTTCATCATGAAGCAAGCATCTTCGATCTTCACCTGCAACTAGCAATGCTATAAGAAGGGCTGAGCGAAGCGTACTTAGCCAAGCAACGGTTTGCATAGGTAGGTTGGTTAAACATGGCAATTGGCTACAAGTAGGAGGCTGACAAGAAGATCATGGGCATCGAGGCAAAACTATAGATCGAGACTACTAGCAATAGGCAAAGATAGTAATGTTATCGGGGTTCGGTCATCTTGCCTGAAGAGAAGTCGTTCGGATCGTAAGAAGGGTCCTCGTGCTCAACCTCGTTGGAAACCTCGTGCTCAACTTCGTACTCGGTCTCAGCTTCCGGCTCTAAACAAAACAATCACACCAAGCACCAATCAACAAGATGCAATGCGCACTCGGAAAAGATGAATGCATGATGGATGCACTAAGGATGCACACGGAGCACGTAAAATATCACTCAAGCAAAACACCTCAAAACATGATAACAATCTGATATTATTAATCTACACAGAAAAACAACCAAGTTTGATATAAGATTCGCTGAAATCGGAGTTACGGGCTAAAAGTTATGCCCGAAACAAGATTTGAGCGAAAGCTGAAAATTACAGCAACATAGCATCTTCGGAGCTCAAAATAATTAAGCTACAGCACCCAAAAAGCATGGCAAAGGACTTGAACACAAACTAGACATATAGTACAGCAACTAAGTCCAAAGTGCACCCCCAACGGAGCCACGGATCAATAGCAATGATCTTGGACATAATGAACTTGACAATAAAATTCTGGCAGCAGAATTTTATTGAAACTTTAGAGCAAAAGATAAACATGATACAGCCACTCAAATGGACATGTGAGGACATGGATGGAAAGACAACAATATATACTACAAGGAACAATCAAAATCCACTCCAAAACTAACATGCTTTGTCCTAGAACATCCCACGAACATGGCATCGGAACGTTACAGATTTCAGACTTAGTGAAAATCCACTAAGTCCTAAAACAGCAATATCATCATGGCATATAAAAGAGCATGTTTAAGTCACCTCGAAACTAAACATGGCAAAGGGTAAGCACCTCATCAAAGTGCACATGAAGGTGATCCCGAAACACACAAGTATGCATCAAAGAGGTGAACACAACGATTGCAACGAGCTCAACAAGATGGCATTTCATAACAAGTGAAAACACATCACATGAACATGGCACTTTGTAACGATGATAACAAGGCAATAATAAATCTACCATGCAACCTATCCCAAGCAACACGTAGTTCGTGGCAAGACGAACACGTGGACATGTCATTTGCATCATTTGGACAAACGAGCTAAAAGATATCACATGACAAAGGTGGCATGAAAATAACACATAACAGCAGTTTATATCATGATGCACTCTTGCAACAGCAAAACAAGCACCTAGATGATCTCTAACATGCATGACTACAACAGAGGAAACGTAGAGCACATCTCCACGAACGTCTGGACATATTACATGCGCAAAACGGAGCATCAGCCAAAAAGTTAGAGCAGTTCAAACTTAGCATTTCAGAATACAGATCTGGGACTTAGGAGTGGGAAAAAAAAACCTCAAAATAGATCTGGAGAAAGTCAACTCGGGCTTCGGGCCATATCTGGAGCTACAGTGGCGGGCGGCCCTGGCCTGGAGGGAGAGGTGGCGGCCCGCAGAGGCGACTGGCCCACCGGCGCGAAGAGGCGGCCTGGCGAGGCGGTCGCGGCCCGGGAGGTTGAGGGAGGCCCGACGCGGCCTGGGCCGCTGGCGCTGGCTCTGGCTGGGCCTGGCGCCGGGGCGAGGGCAGCCCAGCTCGGAGGGAGCGGCGATCCGGCGCGGACGGTGGCGATGTGGGGACCCGAGGGGGGCCGCGGTACGGGCCGGCCGACTGGGAGGCCCAGGGGCGATGCGGCGGCGTACGGGGCGCTGCTGGGAGGAGGCCGCGGGGAGCTGGGCCTTCGGGCCCGGGTGCGAAGGAGTCGGCGATGTGGGGACCTGGGGGCCGCGGCGTACGGGCCTCGAGGAGGGAGAGGCGACGAGGGGGTGGACCTGGGCCGACGCGGTCGTCTCGCCGGCTGGGGCGATCGATCTGCGGAGAGGCTGCGGCCTCGGTGGCTGGCGCGCGGCGTTGACCCAGCGACGGCTGGCGCGCGCGGAGAGGATCGAGGGTCTGGCCAGAACGGCTGGTTCCCTCGGGATCCAGGAGAAAATTTGGGGATCTGGTGGATTTGGGGAAAAAAAAAGAGGGGAGGAGGAGGAAGAAGGAGGAGATGCTAAAATAAATAGACCAGGGTCTAATATATAGCAGATCTGCTAGGGTTTGGAGATTTGGGGGCGCTAGGAGCCCTCCGATCGCGATCCGACGGATCCGATCGCGGGGTAGATTTAAAAGGCCTAGACGGAGATAAAAGACTGCAGTAGGGGGTGTTTCCGGGACACGAAGTAAAGACACATCGGACCCACATGAACAACGGATGGGAAAGTCAACGGAGTCCAAACGAGACGAGATTCGAGAGGCGGGTTGCACACAATAAAACAACAACACACACAACAACCTCGCGGTACACCGGTAACGTAAAACGCCCGAACAACAAAGTAGGCCTACGGGACGTCACGGACACGTGAGGGAGCTCCGGAACGCGAAACGGACAACGGGAAGAAACACGACGAACCGGATGCAACCGACAACACAGATGCAATGCAATGCACATGTCTACATGATATGAATGAATGCCACACACTCACACAACAAAACGACGAAGCCCGAAAGAGAAAGAACCCGGAATGGAAATAGATGAAGCCGGAGATATATTATATACCCAAAAGGGAAAGTATTACATCCGGGGCATTACACATGATATATGAGAACAGAGTAAATAACAAGAGCCTAAGCATGATATATGAGAACACAGTAAATAACAAGATAAGCATGCACGCTATAGAGTATCAAGGTACATAAATAAGATATGGTAAGGTAGCATATGTCTCACACCATATGACGGGGAACTTAGGTCTCACGAAAACCAACCAAAGCAAAGTATGAGAAAGCACAAACGACAGGAACACAAAGGCAACGACACAAATTCCTAAACTCTCTCCCCCTTTGGCATCGAGACACCACCAGGGGAGAGAGCTAAGCTACGGCTCCAGGTGAGAGCAGGTGAAGGTCTCGAACATCAAATCCCAGCGGGGCCATCTGCTTCGTCGTCGTCGACCTGAAACTGCTCGGCGTCGGAACCTGTCCACGGGCAGTGCTGCTGAATCCACTCTTCCTCCTTGGTTACCTGTTCCTCAGAGCCACTGACCACAGTCGCACCCAACTGATGCATGAGCTCCTTGTGACGTCCCATGGCCTTCTTCTCTGCCACATGAGTCATGTACTGACCATGAGACTCCATGCAAAACAGCTTCTTCATCTTCTGCTTGAGCTTCTTTGCCCACGAGGGCTCTGCACCAGATGGCTCATAGTCATCATCATCATCCGCCTCAGCCTCAGCCTCCTTAGTCTCCATAGCAGCAGCGGAGGATGAACCTCCAGATTTGGGAGCATGAGTGCCCCAGTTGTCCTTCCTCCTCAGACGCTTGATCTCATGAGACACCAACTCTCCGGTTTCAATCAACACGTTGGGATAGACATGATCCCAAGCCTTCTCAATAAGCAGCATGATGAAAGGTCCATAGATCAGGCACTTGCGTTCAGAGATGGCAGACAGGAGCTCAGACCACATCACATGAGAAATATCCAGGGTCTCACCAGTGTTCCTTTCTAGCTGATGTTGGCAAAAGAGAAGCATGTCCACAAGATAGGAGTGAACCATATCATGATTCCCAACTCGAGGGAAGAGAGTCTCACAGAAGATGCGGTGAAGGATATCCAGATAGGCAGACAACTCATATGTTACCTTCTTAGTCTCAGGGTGGACCTTCACAGTGCAGTAGGGCCAAAGAGCTTGCTTGTGAGTGGAGGTAGTGTTCTGATGAGGACGAAAGCCAACCGGAGTCTCAAGCCCCTGGTCTTCCACCCCAAGTAACTCCATGAAAGCCTTCCACTTGACAGAAAGTAATTTGCCATTGGTCATCCATGTCAGAGTTCTGTCCTCATCCGTACCTAGATGGACAGTGGCATAGAATTGAGCCACAAGATCTGCATCAAAATCCTTGTTGAACTGAATGACCTGGAGAATGTTAAGCTACGAGCACATCTGAAGAGCATCACCAAAATACTCAGGATCCTTCTCCAGGTAATCCTTGTCAATGGAGCGAACACTGACAAAGAGATTCTTCTTTGCCTTGAGCACATCAAAGTAGATGGCAAACTGAAAGCGGTTCCAGAATGGACGGTTGACCAAATTGGGTTCTTGATCGACTTCATAGGGGTTGCGGCGACGCCTTGCCCAGAACTCCTTGCCACTCATTTGGGTCACAGTTTTGCCCATTGGCTTCGCCATGGACTTCTTCTGTTGAGGTGGAGGTGGAGCACTAGAGGAACCTCCTGCAGACTCAGATGTGCGGTAGCGCTTCGAGGTTGCACAATTGGGGTTGATACGGCGAGCTTGATGCTTAGGACGTTCATCACCTGGAACTAAACACAAACACAAGCGAACCAACCAGAAGGAACGAGCATAGGCCAACGAACACAACAAAGAAGATCAAAGAATGGAAAAAACATGCTTGAACTTGGCAAGCAGCGGTAGTACCGTGACCTATAAGCGGTAGTACCGCTTGAGGCGGGGGAACAACAGTTCCCTACTACCGCGGTCAGATCTGGCACTACCGGCCTGTCAAATTCAAAAATATTCCTACCATACTCTAATCTAGACAGTCTAGTTGCTTTCTCCATCCTACTCAAGCCTAGATTTAGCCAAAAATCTAGAGATGCAATCACTATTGCCCCTAAAACACAAGATCTAAAAACGAGACAAGAGGAGAAGAGGAACGGGGGCAATACCGGCATCCATGGCAAGAGGACTAGGTGGGGATCGACTCCACCAAAGGAAATGGAGAGGAACGCCCCGGCGAAGGAGATCCGCCGGAGCCCTCCCGCGGCGACGAACTGCTGGGGAGAGAAAGAGGAACGAAGGGGCGAGTGAATGGGTATGGGGGAGAGAAACCTCCCCCTGCCCCGATATAACCCCCACGTACCGCCCCGTAGCGGTAGTACCACGCTGGTGGGCGGTAGTACCACTTATAAGCGGTAGTACCGCGCACCACCAACGGTAGTACCGCCCAGCATGCCACGGCAACTAAAACCCAAGGCTTAGCTCAAGAAAAAGAGACACACAAGCAAGGAAAACAAAGACACCACACACACACACTAGCAAGAGACAAGAAACCCCTCTTCAAGAGAGGGCGTGTCACACCCTGCATTTTGTAACATGTTATTTGCATCAATGAAGCATGAAAATTTGGACCAACAAATTTTTTTTGGCATCATTTGGCTTTTATTTGGAATTGAGTTTTTCTTCCTATGTTTTTCATGTGCTCATTAAAGTCAACTATTACCTCTTGTAGAATTCATCTCCATACCCAAAACTTCTGCCCAATGATCATGCCAAGTGTTATATAGCAGTATAGTATTTTCTTACAAAATTAATTTGGCCAAAATGTATTTTATAAATTTAGTATTCCTAAAACCCCTGAATTAAGGTTTGCACTGCAAGTGCTTGATTTAGGGTGAGAAAATTATTTCAAAAAGTATATTTGAGACCTAGTAGTCATAGGACTCCCAGAAACCACAAAAGTATAATTTTAAAAGTTGTTTTCCTATTTTATTTAAAAGCTTTTTTTAAGGCCAGAAATGGTCTTTAATAGGGAAAAATTATTTAAGTATTTCAAAAATATTTGCCAGGGAGATTCATAGGACATATATTGTCCATATATAAGAGTTTCAACACTTGGTCATGTTCAAAATAATGGGCTAATACCTCAAAAACCCTTTTTGGATATTTCAAGCTTTTGAAATATTTACAAAGGAAATATTCTCCAAAAATTCCAGGGAAATTCTATTATGTCATATATGACATATTTGATGATCTTGCCAAGTCCCATGCCTTGGGAAGCTAGATAACATCCTCAAAACCCTTCAAAACCAATCTGTCCATATTTGAAGTTTGAGCAACTTTACATTGCCAAACTTATCCAAATGCTCTCAAACTTGGTGCACATGCTAGAATGGCCTAATAAGGCATCTAGACCAAATGGCACAAGATTTGGAGTAGGGTAACTTGATCAGAATACCCCAAAACCCTTTCTGTTCAAATGCAAATTTGAACAACTTTACATTACCAACTTTTTACGTGGAGCTTCAAACTTTGTGGGCATGATCAATACCCCAAATGATCAAACTACACCAAGTGGTGCATCAAGGGGAGATGATTAGCTTGACTTAAACAAGATGAAGCCATTTCTCTTGTTTTCTAGGGTTCACCAAAGTTACATTGGCTAGTTTCTTCAATTGAGCCCAAATTTGGTGAAACACCCTATTTTCATATGACATTGAATCCTGTTAAGTGTCATGGCAAGTGGAAATCATTTGCTTGACCAAACCTTGATCAAACACCTTCTGCCAAATTACCAAAACCATCTTCTTGATCACTTTTACTATTTACCTTTGCCTCAGCTTTCTACCACAACTTCATCTAGTTACTATCTACCTCCAGTAACTCCCCCATGTCCACAGCTCCATGATTGAGGGGTGAAAACCCTAGTTCACCTTGCTGGACAGCTCAAATTCACCAAGTTACCAGCTTCACCTCTCTCTCCTCAATCCTCCAGAGCATCCAAGGCCTCAGCCGAGCTGCTTGCATCACCCTGGACCCCCCAGACACGGCGAACGCGCCCAGAGGACCAATGGCATGCCATGGCATGCGATAAGGCCGCTCCAGAGCGCGCCACAGTGCGCCTCCGCACTGTAGCTTCGCACAATCGCCTGCCCCCGACAGCCTCGAGCTCTCCCCTCGCGCCAGTCGATGCCCCTCGACGTCCGCGACCTCCCCCTCCTGCTCCGCCCTCCAGTGGACGCCTCCACACGCGCGCTGGCCGCCCGCTGATGTCTACACACGCTTCTACTCTTGTATACTATGTTGGGCCTCCAAGCGCAGAGGTTTGTAGGACAGCAGCAATTTCCCTCAAGGGGATGACCTAAGGTTTATCGAACTCAGGGAAGTAGAGGTTGAAGATGGTCTCTCTCAAGCAACCCTGCAACTAAAATACAAGAAGTCTCTTGTGTCCCCAACACACCTAATACACTTGTCAGATGTATAGGTGCACTAGTTCGGCAAAGAGATGTTAAATGGCAAGTGATATGGATGGCAAAACAAAGTAATATAAATCTGTAATAAAAAAGTTCAACAAGCAAACAAGTGGTAAACGTGAGCACAAATGGTATTGCAATGGTGGAAACAAGGCCTAGGCTTCATACTTTCACTAGTGGCAACTCCCAACAACATTAACATAATCGAATCACATGATATTTCCCATAAAACATGCAAAGGGGACGCACTCGGATGTCATTCCTTCGTGGTCAAGAGAGGACGAGAATTATGTAGGGCTACAAAAGCACACCTCAAAGTTCGTAGTTCTCAATCTAAGGATTTCCCAATGTCACCGCGGCCATCCAAAGAGAGTCCCACAATCACCACAACATATCTAAAGGATAGTCAAAGACAAGCACCAAGAGACTCTCAATCTTCAATCAACACACAAGAGAGGAAATCACTCATGAAAATATTGTTCTAATCCATGTCCAATAGACCACTGTCACCTTGGTCTCGGGGATTATACTAGATAAAGACAAGTGAGTACATCAATCCAATACATAGAGGAAGGGGAAATATCATGGGATCACCCTAGATTAATATAGCCTATGATCACAACGAAGATCACATCATGGGAGAGAGAATTGACCACATAGCTACTGGTAAGAACCTCAGCCCCGAGGAGGAACTGCTCCCGCATCATGGAGGGAGGAAGCAACGTTGATGGAGATGAATCCCGGGGCACTTCCCCGTCCCGGCAGGGTGCCGGCGCAGGAATTCTGGTCCCCCGAAGCTTGATGGCGGTGGTGGCGGAGATCAAAATCGCGTCTGGAGAAAAGGGGTCTGGAATCAGGGTTTCCTCGACACGCTTTAAATATATGCCAAAGGGGGGCATCGGAGGTGCCTCGGGGGGCCCAGGCGCCCCCCCCGGCGCGGCCCAGGGG
>LR738710.1:751270620-751405310 GCA_902687465.1 Secale cereale
CGGGGGGGGGGGGGGGGGGGGGGGGCGCCAGGGCGCCCGGAGCCCTGGTGGCCCCCCCGGCTATCCTTCGGGTGCACGGTAGTTTCTGGAACGCTGATTTTTTATATAATTTTTCTGGATTTTTCCTGGCAGTTCTCGTAATGTGAAAACCTGAAATACAAAAACAGCCGAAAACAGAAACTGGCACTGGGGTGTACTGAGTTAATAGGTTAGTCCAAATATGATCAAAAGTGTATGGAAGTGTATAAATATCATAGCAATATCACCCAAAAGAGGCATGGAGCAAGCAGAAATTATAGATACGTTGTGGACGTATCAACATCCCCAAGCTTAATTCCTGCTCGTCCTCGAGTAGGTAAATGATAACAAGAATAATTTCTGTGGTGACATGCTATTAACCATATAGGACTTACTCATAGTCATATGACAAAAGCTTACTGAGACAATGAATCTGTAGTAATTAAGTTGCCTCATGAGAAAATCACAAAGAACTGAAAGTTTTACAATATGATACTGAAACATCAAATAGATTTACAATGAACATGATGTGCAAATATGATAAAGTGATATCTAGCTTGCCCCCTTTAGTGAAGCAAAACATAAATGCAGGGGCACCTCCAAGGTTTAAGTGATGACTAGATACAATGATTTCAGAATAAACGATATCACAATCATGCTAAAAGCAATGCTACTTTGGGACAATGCACTTTACACTAAGAATGACAATCATGCTCTCAGTAGTTGGTGCTTTTAAAAGAAGGTGGAGACTCTCGAACCGTGGCTTTTGTTGGCAAGGTTGAAAACTCGTAGTCGGAAACAAAGACAAAACATGTACCAGAGCTCTTGGCTTTAAAACAGAGGTAATAATTTATTTTAGATCATGCATGTTTCGTCAACGAATGCTAGCAGACAACTCAATCACTTTTTGAGATGGACAAGTTTCGAGGAACGGCTCCCGAATGAGGACGATCACATCCTCTTAATCTCCTTTGTTTATCACTACCAAAGTTTTCTGATTTCTCATGAACAAAGCGTGAAGGAGGGTTTGTTTGTTATATTATCTTTTTGAGCCGGGCGCACTCAATGCCAGTTCCTTCTCGTATTATGGGTTTGCACATTAGACATGCAATCCGGGGTGAAGCTTGTCCAACTTAAAAAGATCATGAATTAACTACTATTTCCTCATGAGCTAAAATAGAGGCACAAAAGAGAAATGCTTTTTTTTTTGAATAATTTCGAGATGGTACATGAAAGTCTCCGTTAGGAATGGCAGGTAAATACCATGTAGGAAGGTATGGTGGACTCATATGGCATAACTGGATTAAAGGTTGTGGATGCACAAGCAGTCAGTCCGCTTAGTACAGGTGAAGGTTAGCAAAAGACTGGGAGCGACCAACTAAGAGAGCAATGACGGTCATAATCATGCAGAGCGACAAAGCAACATTGAATCAGGCATGGTAGTTATATCGCTACTCAGAAACAAAAGATCATCAAGGCTTGACAGACTTTCTTTACAGTCTTAAATATGCGTGAGCATACGCCAAGTCAATCAAAATAAATTCTCGAAGGAAGATATTACTAAACCATACCACATCATAGGCAAACAAATCATGTTGGTACTCCAATAACACATTGGGAACCCTCCAGCTATTTGAGACTAACCATAAGAAAACATGAACTACTAAGCGCCATCATGCACGTAGCATCTTTATCATAGACATATCAACCAATGCAACGGAAGCAAACTCTCTTAATAAGGTGAGCATGCTAATTTAAGAGAGTTCAAGCAATCAACTAAACAAAAGCTCTTGAAAAGATAAGCATGAAAGCTAAGAGATGAACATGATAGTAGCTATTAAAAGACAAAGAACACACACAGCAAGGATAGACATGAAAATTCTATGTTATGTTCTAGGTAGAAGTGGAGCGTGTTTCTCTCCCACATAAAGAAAGCTGAGTTCCGACTCATTATGAAAAACTAAAGAAAACTAAAAGCAAGACGCTCCAAGCATAGCACATAACACATGAAGTGATTAAAATATAGTGGAACGAAAGACGAACTGATAATGTTGATGGAGAAGGGGATGCACGGGGGCATCCCCAAGCTTAGACGCTTGAGTCTCCTTGAATATCTCTTGGGGGTGCATGGGGGCATCCCCAAGCTTGAGCGCTTGACACTCCTGAATCTTTTTATCATCTTCCCTCGCACACTTGAAAACTCCCTTCATACATAACTCATCATAATCTGATTAGCGAGGTTAGTACCCATAATAAAATAATTGTACCTTGCTGGAAATAAAGATATTCTTGAAGGTCTACTGTTTCTCAAGATTGCCAAAAGGTTTTTGCAAAGAAAAAGCAAGCTCTTGGTTTGCAAAATGAAGGAAAGGCAAAACAGGACAGAATCTGTGAAAAACAGAACAACAGGTAGTAATTGATTTGTTCGGGGCACTTCTGCAACTCTAATAAAAAAACTCAGAACAGACACACGAAAGACAATTATATAGAGCACGCTGTCGAAAAACTTCAGGCCAAAAATATGATCTGGTGATTTTATACGAATTTTTCTATCCAAGGACAGAATCTGTTTCCTGGACAGCACGTCACAACTTTTGAACTTTCTTGCAATCGGTGGGTAAACTTGGCACAAAGCTGAAAAATAAAGATACAATGATGTTGCTACAGTAGTAACAAACATCAAGACCACTAAAAACTGAAAGAACAAACTGAAAGCAAGGATAACAAGGGTTGTCTCCCTAGAGCTCTTTCTTTATGCCTTTAAGCTAGGCATAAGACTTTAATGATGCTCTCATAGGAATAAGAGTTGAAGAACAAAAGAGAGCATCAAGAAGCAAAACACATTTAAGCCTAACATGCTTCCTATGCATAGGAATATTGCAATAGAATAATTCTTTGAAGCACAAAGCAATAAGCATAGGAAGACAAAACAAGTGCAGCTTCAAAACCTTCAACATAAAGAGAGGGAACTTGATATTATTGAAATATCTATAAGCATATGTTCCCTCCTCATAATAATTTTCAGTGGGATCACGAATAAACTCAACAATATAAGCATCACATAAAGCATTGTTACCATGATCCACATGCAAAAAGGTACTCTTACTCTCCACATAAGCATCTTTGGGGAGCCCATGGTTAGGACTTTTCAGCATTAACGTTTTCAGTCTCCCCCAACCTTGAGCTATGCTCTCTCCGTCATGAGACCTAAAGTTATAGATATAGTTCCTGTCTCGATGAATTTCATGAAGAGGATAAAACTTAGTATAAAAGAGAGACACAAGCTCTTGCCAATCAAGCAAGTGCGAGTTATCGAGAAGCTTATACCAATCTAAAGCTTTATCTATAAGTGATACGGCGAACAATTTCCTCATGACAAACTCCCTTGATACACCTGCAAGCTTAAATAATGAACATAGTTGTGACAGATATAGCAAGTGTTCACCGGGATGTCTGTCTCCTGCATAACGATTAGCCAAAATATAATCGATAATACCAGCCGGTATTTCATAGGGCACAATTTCAGTAGGGGGAGGAGCAACCACCACAGGTGTGGGGCGTCTTCCCGCAAGCAACGATCCAATAGCAAGGTTGTCCATAAGCATAACTAGTGAAATAAAAACAAGAACCAAAAAGATTTAATTGCAAGATCTAAAGATATACCTTCAAGCGCTCACCTCCCCGGCAACGGCGCCAGAAATAGCTTGATGTCTACACACGCTTCTACTCTTGTAGACTATGTTGGGCCTCCAAGCGCAGAGGTTTGTAGGACAGCAGCAATTTCCCTCAAGGGGATGACCTAAGGTTTATCGAACTCAGGGAAGTAGAGGTTGAAGATGGTCTCTCTCAAGCAACCCTGCAACTAAAATACAAGAAGTCTCTTGTGTCCCCAACACACCTAATACACTTGTCAGATGTATAGGTGCACTAGTTCGGCGAAGAGATGTTAAATGGCAAGTGATATGGATGGCAAAACAAAGTAATATAAATCTGTAATAAAAAGTGAAGCAAGCAAACAAGTGGTAAACATGAGCACAAATGGTATTGCAATGGTGGAAACAAGGCCTAGGCTTCATAGTTTCACTAGTGGCAACTCCCAACAACATTAACATAATCGAATCACATGATATTTCCCATAAAACATGCAAAGGGGACACACTCGGAGGTCATTCCTTCGTGGTCAAGAGAGGACGAGAATTATGTAGGGCTACAAAAGCACACCTCAAAGTTCGTAGTTCTCAATCTAAGGATTTCCCAATGTCACCGCGGCCATCCAAAGAGAGTCCCACAATCACCACAACATATCTAAAGGATAGTCAAAGACAAGCACCAAGAGACTCTCAATCTTCAATCAACACACAAGAGAGGAAATCACTCATGAAAATATTGTTCTAATCCATGTCCAATAGACCGCTGTCACCTTGGTCTCGGGGATTATACTAGATAAAGACAAGTGAGTACATCAATCCAATACATAGAGGAAGGGGGAATATCATGGGATCACCCTAGATTAACATAGCCTATGATCACAACGAAGATCACATCATGGGAGAGAGAATTGACCACATAGCTAGTGGTAAGAACCTCAACCCCGAGGAGGAACTACTCCCGCATCATGGAGGGAGGAAGCAACGTCGATGGAGATGAATCCGGGGGCACTTCCCCGTCCCGGCAGGGTGCCGGCACAGGAATTCTGGTCCCCCGAAGCTTGATGGCGGTGGCGGCGGAGATCGGAATCGCGTCTGGAGAAAAGGGGTCTGGAATCAGGGTTTCCTCGACACGCTTTAAATATATGCCAAAGGGGGGCATCGGAGGTGCCTCGGGGGGCCCAGGCGCCCCCCCGGCGCGGCCCAGGGGGGGGGGGGGCGCCGCCAGGGCGCCTGGAGCCCTGGTGGCCCCCCCGGCTGTCCTTCAGGCGCACGATAGTTTCTGGAACGCTGATTTTTTATATAATTTTTCTGGATTTTTCCTGGCAGTTCTCGTAATGTGAAAACCTGGAATACAAAAACAGCCGAAAACAGAAACTGGCACTGGGGTGCACTGAGTTAATAGGTTAGTCCAAATATGATCAAAAGTGTATGGAAGTGTATAAATATCATAGCAATATCACCCAAAAGAGGCATGGAGCAAGCAGAAATTATAGATACGTTTTGGACGTATCACCCGCAGCCTCCACTCCTCGGCTTCACACGCGCACGCTGTCTGGAGCGTCCCCCGCTCCTCCTCTCTCTTCCCTCCGCCCTGGAGATCGTCCATCAACGCCACAGACTTACTCCCGTCGCCTCCCGTGCACTGTGGCGTCGAGCAGAAGCTCGCCGGCGCACAGGTCCACGGGACCTCGCCGCACCCCTATAAATAGGGCCCCCCGAGCCCTCCACTCGGCACCAACATCCTCAACACACTCACAGCAACACGCCAGTACCACTCAATCGTCCCCAAAGAGCCTCAGTGCTCGGGATCGACTGGAGCTCCGCCGCGTCGGGCAACCGGCGATCTCGCAGTACGAGCCCTCTCAGCTCCTCCTTTTGCTCGATTTGGAACTGCCGTGCACCACTGATACTTTCCCCTCGCTTTTCCCTCTCTGTAGCTGTCGGAATCATCCGGAGCAGCGACCTCCCGAAGCTCCTCCGCCGTCCTACCTCGCCGCCGGCGAACCAGACCTCCCCGGCGAGTCGCACCACCACCACTACCTCCGCGACTCGCTGCTGAGTCCATCCCTGCCCTCCGCTTGCCCCGCCGTGCCCGGATTCGCCGCCGGTGAGCTCGCCGTGGCCGTGGCCGCAAGGTTGAAGATGACACGCGGGCCCCGCCTGTCATCCTCGCCGTCCTCGCCCTCCCCTCACAGCCGCTGACCGCCGGGCCCCGCCCGTCAGGTTTGAAATCCCGACGTGCGTGCGCTGGCGCCCGAGCGGCTGGGCTCTTCGCCTTGGGCCGTGCACTGTGGCCATTCTGGCCCAGTGGCAGAGGGCTATTTCTTCTTTTTCTTTTCTGTAAAGTTTCAAATAATTTTACAGAAATGAATATTTGTCCAAATAAATTAATTCCAACTCCTAAAATCTTGTAATATTCCAACCTATTTAATGGTGTCACTTTCACACATATCCATGAAACTTTTCTGTTCTGTTCAAATTTAAATTCAAATTTGAACACTAAAACTCCTGTTCAAAAATCCTTAGATTCCATTCTGTCACTCCAAAACTCCAACTAAGAATTTTTGCCATCTTAGTTTTCCCTCTAGTATTTAACAAAAATAAGTTGACATTTTTCTGAGCACTTTGATTTTTCTGTTTTTATTGTGGTCTTATTTTTCCGTTGTTATTATGCGACGTATAGATACCGTATTTGATGAAGTTGCTGAGGAAGAAGGTGGAGAAGGATTTGAAGACTTTGAAGACCAAGCCAATCCAGGCAAGCAGCCCTTTGACCATGATACACTTGTTCTTCGGAACCCGTTTGTTTCCGATGCATGATGATAGAGTTACGGTGGTGACCTAGATGAACCACCACATGATGCATGCTTTACTCATGATCTTGCTATGTGCTAGATGTCATGCAAATAGTTAGTAGTGATGCTTAGTGATGCATGTGTGACATGAACCTTCGAGGTTGAAACCTTTTTCATAAACCCCATCGGGTGCCCCTAATGCCCGAGGGTGATGTTGAGTTAGGTCATCACTTGAGGAAGAAGTGATGTGCCGGTAAAATCTTGTGCATGGGTGAAATAATGGATTCGATTTATGTGTGACTACCGTCCCAACCAAACATGTGCAACCACTCTAACCCTTATGGGATGGGGCTTTATTGATTACTTAGGTCGATACTAGCATGGTGCCCGCATTACTAGTGACGGGAAGACTTGAGGTCTTTCCCGGGACGGGGTCGTGCTTGGATAGACGACCATGACTGTTTTTACAGGGCACCGGACACACCGTTGGTCCCTTCGGGTACGCGTGACATTGAAATTTAGGGCAAGTCCCATGATCTATTGTTTGTACTCGAGGGCCGTGTACCAACGAGGGGACTCTATGTTAGTGTCGTCTAAGGAAATATAATGACTGGGTGCTTCCCCCGAGTACTTGAGGTACTACGGGATCGTGGGTGACACGAAAGCTTCCCGGATCTTGTGGGTAAAGTGCGCAACCTCTGCAGAGTGTAAAACTATTCGAATAGCCGTGTCCACGGTCATGGACAGTTGGGTGGTGCTACTTAAACTATGTCCAGAATTTTACCGCATCGGTGAAAGTATGTGTGTGATGATTCAAGGTGGTGACTTGACTCGATGAGTTGAATCATATTCATGTTGATATCGGTAACCTGTTTTCGAGGTTACGTGAACTCGTTGATGCATACACCTGATGGTAGAATATTTATTCTAGCCCATTGCTAGATTGCTCATTATTGTTCAATTGCATTGCTACCTTGAACCAAATCATGGGTTGCTTGCGAGTACATTCAAAGTACTCATTGGCTTGCCACTAGTTATTTAATTGGCCAGGCATGGAGGAACAGGAATATGAAGAAGAGTTCTTTGGAGACGAGCATGCGAACTAGGACGCTATCCCAGTCAGAATGCCTATAGGGTTAAGGCAGATGGCATGGGTTCTACCTATCATCGAAGACTTCCGCTATTTGAGTTATTTGCTATTCAGCCCTTGAGGCTTTATCTATGTAAGACTTGGCCATGATGGCCATAATTTGTGTAAGTCGGTATGTATGGATGTAAGACTCTTGTTATTCAGCTTATGTGTGTTCAGTGAGCATTGATCTCCGGGATCACTGTACATGTGCATTTAGTGATCTCGACTTCTAAGTCAGGGTCCCCACAGAGCTGGTATCAGAGCCATCCTGACTTTAGGAAGCCTTAGTTAGCATGGGCGTTAGTTAGATGAGACCCCTTTTCAAAAACCTTCTGAACCTCTCTTCTTTTCTAAACCTGAGATTTCATCAGCTTATTAACCTCTCCTATTCCACCTTTGTAGATAGCCGCTGTACCCGAAGAGCACCTGACCACTGGGTTTCCCTTGCTTCTCGAGGATAGCCTCCAGGAGTGTCAGTTCCACCGAGCGCCCATCCTCACATACCTTGAGCATTGGGTTAGCGACACTGAGGTGAAATACCATGTGGAAGTGATCGTGAAGGCAAACGATCCTCCCACAAGTTGGTTCTTCTAGGGACCCCAGATGGCAACACTACCACTCGCTGTCGAGGCTGCTGCACTCAAGGCACTAACCCGTCTCCGCGAGCTTCTTCCGGAGATGGCAGCCAAGATGACAACCCGCTTCTTACCTTACCGGAAGGAAGGTGAAGATGAAAGCAGCGCACGAGCCCCTCCACTGAAGGAAGGACTCTCGCTTCGGTTCCAGACCTACTTCAGTCTATGTGCCGACAGCTTGGCACAAGACTTGGCCTCGGAATCGATGAAGCTTCGAGAAGAACTTCACAAGACCAAGGCACTTCTTCGTCGAGCTCAAGAGAAGACAAATAGGATCAAGAAAGAAGGAGCACCTTCCGGACAGTCCGCTATCGCATACCGAGGCGGAAGGCCCTCCGGATATGTATCTTCCAAGAATGAAGAACCACCTCGGCGACGCCGGATGACGGCAAGGGAATATCGCAAGCTTTTCTCTGCACCACCGACGAAGCACCGTCGTATCCAACTCCTCCACTCCCCCACACCCTCAAGTGACAAGGGGGCCCAGACAGATGAAGACAAGGAGGAAGACCCAGAAGAGCCGGAATACGCGACCGAGCATTCCGCTGCTTAGGCATTATTCGCTACTCGGATATGCCAGTTGTGACCTCTACGGTAGGATAGGTCGTGTAACCCCTATGCGCAGTCGAGTCCTTGTATGGTTCATATGAAACCATCTAGTGTTTGCTTTTGTTGTGCATGTCGTATTCTTCCTTCGGGAACATGTAAACGACTGCATCACCCGTTTGGATTTTAATGAATGTGTTTGGCCTTTTGGCCCTTGCATGATTTGATTAGTGTCACACCCACCCCCTTACTAGGCACCCATCTATCTTGCTTTCCCTCTTCCGAGTCATGAGACCTTTTACCGCTCCAACAGGATGCCTGTTGTAACTCGTACTGGTACCTCTACCCAGTAGCCTGAAGCCAGAGCATCCGCTCAGTCCGAGGCAGGCCACGACCAAACCAACGACCAAGCTCCACCACCACCACCTCCTCCGAACATGGACATGGCTCAGCTTCTCCAAGGTTTCCGAGAGGAACGCCAAGCCAACACTGCAGCCCTTCAGTTGATTGCTCAAGCTGTCACCAACAACCGCCAGCCGGCGGGGAATGGCAATGGACGTTCCACGATTGCAGAGTTCAAGAAGCATGCACCGCCAACTTTCATCGAGACTGCTGAACCCCTGGATGCAGACGACTGGGTCCACACCATTGAGGACTTACTGGAACTAGTCGGATGCACCGAAGACCGTGAGAAGGTGGCTTATGCAGCCCACTGCCTCGGTGGGACTGCTAGAGCTTGGTGGGATGGATTCAAGGTCATGCATGCTGAACAAGACATCACTTGGGTTAACTTCAAGGCAGAATTCCGCAAAGCCCACATTCCTTCCGGGATCATGGCTATCAAAAAGCATGAGTTCCGAGCCCTGAAGCAAGGAAGTGGCACTGTCAAGGAGTACATGCAGAAGTTCAGTGTTCCGTCAAGGTATGCCCTTGAAGATGTCAGCACTGATGCTGCAAAAAGGGAGCGCTTCATGGAAGGCCTCAATCAGACTCTGCAGTATTCGCTTGTCGTGTGCGACTGCCCAACCTTCCCTGACCTGGTAAACAAAGCACTTATGCTTGAAGACAAGTGGCGTGCTTTGGAAGACACTCGCAAGCGCAAGATGGTCAGCAAGGGAAGTTCCAGCAACCAGAAGCCTCGTCCGTGGCAGTCAGCCCCGGCCAAGCCAACCTATCAGCAACCAAGAGCTCCTGCGCCTCTCACCAACTATCAGCCTCAGCAGTATGCCAACCCAAGGCCAGCTTTCAACCCCAATAACAGTGGTGGCAACAAGATCAACAATCCAAACCAAGTCACTTGCTTTGGATGTGGTCAGTCTTGTCACATCTCAAGGGTGTGCCCCAACAAGAAGCCAGATGCCCCACGCCCCAATGCGCCGAACCCCGGACAAGGCCGCGGGATGCCACCAAGGAACCCAGCTCCTCGCAACCCACCTAACCATGGGAAGGGGCGTGTGAATCACGTCACTGCTGAAGAAGCCCAGGAAGACCCAGACGTCGTGCTGGGTACGTTCCTTGTCAACTCAGCACCTGCAACTGTCTTGTTTGATTCCGGAGCAACGCATTCATTTGTCACTCAAAGATTTGCATTAAAAAGTGGCATGACCCCTACACCCCTGAATAACCCTATGGTGGTACAAACCCCCGGAGCAGAGACGAGAGCCAAGATAGGCTGTAAGGGAGTCAGTATTACCATTAACGGTGTAGATTTCCTAGCAGACCTCATCGTCCTGAGATCGCAAGGCTTGGATGTGATCCTAGGCATGAATTGGCTCACCAAGCACCAATGCTTATTAGACTGTGCCAATCGGACAGTCACTGTGACCAATGACCAAGGAGTCGAAGTCAAGTTTGCTTCCAACTCCTCTTCCGCTCAAGCCGTTCAAGTCAACTGTCTGTCTGAAGTTGGGCTAGAGCAAGTACCGGTGGTATGTGAGTATCCTGATGTCTTTCCGGATGAACTACCGAGAATGCCGCCTGACCGTGACATTGAGTTCATCATCGAGCTCGTGCCCGGAGCAGGACCCATCTATAAGAAGCCTTATAGAATGGGGACGGAAGAATTAGCCGAGTTGAAGAAGCAGCTGGAAGAGTAGCTGAGGAAGGGATTTATCCGCCCGAGTGCCTCCCCTTGGGGATCACCTGTTCTGTTTGTGGCAAAGAGGGACGGTGCCATCCGGTTATGCATTGACTATCGTTCCCTCAATGAAGTTACAATCAAGAACAAATACCCACTTCCCAAGATCGAAGATCTGTTTGATCAACTCAGCGGAGCCAAGGTGTTCTCCAAGATCGACCTCAGATCTGGGTACTACCAGCTGAAGATCAGACCCCAAGATATTCCGAAGACGGCATTCGTAACCAGATATGGCCTGTACGAGTGCACGGTCATGTCCTTTGGGTTAACCAATGCCCCAACTTACTTTATGTATCTCATGAATAAAGTCTTCATGGAATATTTGGACAAGTTCGTTGTTGTCTTCATCGATGACATTCTTGTCTTCTCGAAGACGGAGGAAGAACACGAGCAACATTTGAGGATGGTCCTAGACAAGCTTCGGGAGCACCACCTGTATGCCAAATTCAGCAAGTGTGAGTTCTGGCTGCATAAAGTTGGATTCTTAGGTCATGTCTTGACCGAAGAAGGATTATCAGTTGATCCCGCGAAGATCGAAGCTGTGACCCAATGGTAATCTCCAACGACCGTCAAGGAAGTCAGAAGCTTCCTCGGACTTGCGGGCTATTACCGCAAATTAGTGGAAGGATTCTCTAGCATTGCCCGGCCAATGACTCAGCTCCTCAAGAAGGACAAGAAGTTCGAGTGGACGCCAAAATGCGAAGAGAGCTTCCAAGAGCTCAAGAAGAGATTGACCACCACCCTAGTTCTGGCAACACCTGATATTCACAAGGAGTTCGTGATATATTGTGATGCCTCTCGAACCGGATTGGGAAGCGTTCTGATGCAAGAAGGCCGAGTCATAGCATACCTCTCCAGGCAGCTACGACCTCATGAGGAGAACTACGCTACTCACGATCTTGAGTTAGCGGCAGTAGTTCATGCCTTGAAGACATGGCGGTATTACCTCCTAGGGAAACGGTGTGAGATATACACATACCACAAAAGTCTGAAGTACATTTTCACCCAAAAGGAATTGAACATGAGGCAGCGAAGATGGTTGGAACTCATCAAAGACTATGACCTCAGTGTTCAATATCACCCCGGGAAGGCTAACGTGGTGGCCGATGCCTTAAGCAGGAAGGCTTGCTCTTTGAATACCATTATTCAAGAGAGGCAACCAACCTTGTTTAAGGAGTTCGAGCAATTCAGTTTGGAATTGGTCACCCCTGGATTTCTGGATCATTTGGAAGTCAGACCGACCCTGCTGGACGAAGTCAAGAAGGCACAAGATGGACACGCAAGCATCAAAGGCATCAAGAAGAAGATGAAGATAGGCAAGGCCCCAGGATTCTCTGAAGACGAGCACGAGATTGTTTGGTACAAAGGCCGCATCTGCGTACCAAACAAGACGGAGCTGAAGAACCTGATCCTGCAAGAAGCCCACGACACTCCGTATTCCATCCACCCCGGAGGAACCAAGATGTATCAAGACCTGAAGGAAAGATTCTGGTGGCACGGGATGAAAAGAGAGATTGCAACCTATGTTGCAAAGTGTGATGTGTGCCAAAGGGTCAAGGCTGAATATCAGCGACCCGCTGGATTGCTTCAACCACTCAAGGTTCCTGAGTGGAAGTGGGATAAAGTCGGAATGGACTTCATCACTGGATTACCAAGGTCAAATAGAGGACATGACTCCATCTGGGTCATAGTCGACCATTTGACCAAGGTGGCCCATTTCATTCCTGTCAAGACTACTTATGATGGCAACCGGCTGGCAGCTCTCTACATCGACAGAATCGTAAGCCTTCACGGCGTTCCCAAGGAGATTGTGTCAGATCGAGGAACCCAGTTCACCTCAAGGTTCTGGAAGAAGTTCCAAGAAGCCTTGGGAACCAAGTTATCTTTCAGCACGGCTTTTCATCCACAGACCGGAGGTCAGACAGAACGAGTAAATCAAATTCTCGAAGACATGCTCCGAGCCTGTGTCTTGGCGTATGGAGCCAAGTGGGAAGATTGTCTCCCTTTTGCCGAGTTCTCCTATAACAACAGTTATCAGTCGAGCCTTCAGATGGCACCATTTGAGGTGTTGTATGGACGCAGATGTCGCACACCCCTCAACTGGTCAGAGACTGGAGAAGGGCTAGTCTTTGGACCGGATATTCTCCGCGCAGCAGAAGAGCAAGTCCAACTAGTGAAAGAGCGTTTGAAGGCAGCCAAGTCAAGGCAAAAGAGCTATGCTGACACTCACCGTCGGGACATGAGTTTCCATGTCGGGGACCATGTGTACCTGCGGGTAACTCCTCTAAAGGGAACCAAGCGTTTCCACGTCAAGGGTTTCCACGTCAAGGGGAAGCTCGCACCAAGGTTCATTGGACCCTTTGAGATCACTGCACGACGAGGAGAAGTGGCTTACCAGTTGGAACTACCACCTGAGCTATCCGATGCGCACAACGTATTCCACGTGTCACAACTCCGTAAATGTCTCCAAGTTCCAGACAAGCCTAATCTCTACAAGGATGTTGATCACCAAGCCATTGATCTGCAGCCTGATTTGACCTACCTCGAGAAGCCCATTCGCATTCTGGATGAAGCAGAATGACGGACACGAAGCCGCACCATCAAGTACTTCAAGGTCCAGTGGAGCAACCACACGGAAGCAGAAGCAACCTGGGAACGTGAAGACTATCTTAGAGCCGAGTTTCCCGATCTCTTTTAAGACCTAGTTTAGGAATCTCGGGGACGAGATTCTTGTAAGGAGGGTAGATGTGTCACACCCTGCATTTTGTAACATGTTATTTGCATCAATGAAGCATGAAAATTTGGACCAACAATTGTTTTTTGGCATCATTTGGCTTTTATTTGGAATTGAGTTTTTCTTCCTATGTTTTTCATGTGCTCATTAAAGTCAACTATTACCTCTTGTAGAATTCATCTCCATACCCAAAACTTCTGCCCAATGATCATGCCAAGTGTTATATAGCAGTATAGTATTTTCTTACAAAATTAATTTGGCCAAAATGTATTTTATAAATTTAGTATTCCTAAAACCCCTGAATTAAGGTTTGCACTGCAAGTGCTTGATTTAGGGTGAGAAAATTATTTCAAAAAGTATATTTGAGACATAGTAGTCATAGGACTCCCAGAAACCACAAAAGTATAATTTTAAAAGTTATTTTGCTATTTTATTTAAAAGCTTTTTCTTAAGGCCAGAAATGGTCTTTAATAGGGAAAAATTATTTAAGTATTTCAAAAATATTTTCCAAAATTCAGGGAGACTCATAGGACATATATTGTCCAGATATAAGAGTTTCAACACTTGGTCATGTTCAAAATAATGGGCTAATCCCTCAAAAACCCTTTCTGGATATTTCAAGCTTTTGAAATATTTACAAAGGAAATATTCTCCAAAAATTCCAGGGAAATTCTATTATGTCATATATGACATATTTGATGATCTTGCCAAGTCCCATGCCTTGGGAAGCTAGATAACATCCTCAAAACCCTTCAAAACCAATCTGTCCATATTTGAAGTTTGAGCAAGTTTACATTGCCAAACTTATCCAAATGCTCTCAAACTTGGTGCACATGCTAGAATGGCCTAATAAGGCATCTAGACCAAATGGCACAAGATTTGGAGTAGGGTAACTTGATTAGAATACCCCAAAACCCTTTTTGTTCAAATGCAAATTTGAACAACTTTACATTACGAACTTTTTACCTGGAGCTTCAAACTTTGTGGGCATGATCAATACCCCAAATGATGAAACTACACCAAGTGGTGCATCAAGGCGAGATGATTAGCTTGACTTAAACAAGATGAAGCCATTTCTGTTGTTTTCTAGGGTTCACCAAAGTTACATTGGCTAGTTTCTTCAATTGAGCCCAAATTTGGTGAAACACCCTATTTTCATATGACATTCAATCCTCTTAAGTGTCATGGCAAGTGGAAATCATTTGCTTGACCAAACCTTGATCAAACACCTTCTGCCAAATTACCAAAACCATCTTCTTGATCACTTTTACTATTTACCTTTGCCTCAGCTTTCTACCACAACTTCATCTAGTTACTATCTACCTCCAGTAACTCCCCCATGTCCCCAGCTCCATGATTGAGGGGTGAAAACCCTAGTTCACCTTGCTGGACAGCTCAAATTCACCAAGTTACCAGCTTCACCTCTCTCTCCTCGATCCTCCAGAGCATCCAAGGCCTCAGCCGAGCTGCTTGCATCACCCGGGACCCCCAGACACGGCGAACGCGCCCAAAGGACCAATGGCATGCCATGACATGCGATAAGGCCGCTCCAGAGCGCGCTACAGTGCGCCCCCGCACTGTAGCTTCGCCCAATCGCCTGCCCCCGATAGCCTCGAGCTCTCCCCTCGTGCCAGTCGATGCCCCTCGACGTCCGTGACCTCCCCCGGCGCTGTCCCCCTCCTCCTCCGCCCTCCAGTGGCCGCCTCCATACGCGCGCTGGCCGCCCGCAGCCTCCACTCCTCGGCTTCACACGCGCACGCTGTCTGGAGAATCCCCCACTCCTCCTCTCTCTACCCTCCGCCCTAGAGATCGTCCAGCAACGCCACAGACTCACTCCTGTCGCCTCCCGTGCACTGTGGCATCAAGCAGAAGCTCGCCGGCGCACAGGTCCACGGGACCTCGCCGCACCCCTATAAATAGGCCCCCCCGAGCCCTCCACTCGGCACCAACAGCCTCAACACACTCACAGCAACACGCCAGTACCACTCAATCGTCCCCAAAGAGCCTCAGTGCTCGGGATCGACCGGAGCTCCGCCGCGTCGGGAAACCGGCGATCTCGCAGTACGAGCCCTCTCAGCTCCTCCTTTTGCTCGATTTGGAACCGCCGTGCACCACTGATACTTTCCCCTCGCTTTTCCCTCTCTGTAGCTGTCGGAATCGGCCGGAGCAGCGACCTCCCGAAGCTCCTCCGCCGTCCCACCTCGCCGCCGGCGAACCAGACCTCCCCGGCGAGTCGCACCACCACCACTACCTCCGCGACTCGCTGCTGAGTCCATCCCTGCCCTCCGCTTGCCCCGCCGTGCCCGGATTCGCCGCCGGTGAGCTCGCCATCGCCGTGGCCGCAAGGTTGAAGATGACAGGCGGGCCCCGCCTGTCATCCTCACCGTCCTCTCCCTCCCCTCACAGCCGCTGACCGCCGGGCCCCGCCCGTCAGGATTGAAATCCTGACGTGCGCGCGCTGGCGCCCGAGCGGCTGGGCTCTTCGCCCTGGGCCGTGCACTGTGGCCATTCTGGCCCAGTGGCACATGGCTATTTCTTCTTTTTCTTTTCTGTAAAGTTTCAAATAATTTTACAGAAATGAATATTTGTCCAAATAAATTAATTCCAACTCCTAAAATCTTGTAATATTCCAACCTATTTAATGGTGTCACTTTCACACATATCCATGAAACTTTTCTGTTCTGTTCAAATTTAAATTCAAATTTGAACACTAAAACTCCTGTTCAAAAATCCTTAGATTCCATTCTGTCACTCCAAAATTCCAACTAAGAATTTTTGCCATCTTAGTTTTCCCTCTAGTATTTAACAAAAATAAGTTGACATTTTTCTGAGCACTTTGATTTTTCTGTTTTTATTGAGGTCTTATTTTTCCGTTGTTATTATGCGACGTATAGATACCGTATTTGACGAAGTTGCTGAGGAAGAAGGTGGAGAAGGATTTGAAGACTTTGAAGACCAAGCCAATCCAGGCAAGCAGCCCTTTGACCATGATACACTTGTTCTTCGGAACCCGTTTGTTTCCGATGCATGATGATAGAGTTACGGTGGTGACCTAGATGAACCACCACATGATGCATGCTTTACTCATGATCTTGCTATGTGCTAGATGTCATGCAAATAGTTAGTAGTGATGCTTAGTGATGCATGTGTGACATGAACCTTCGAGGTTGAAACCTTTTTCATAAACCCCATCGGGTGCCCCTAATGCCCGAGGGTGATGTTGAGTTAGGTCATCACTTGAGGAAGAAGTGATGTGCCGGTAAAATATTGTGCATGGGTGAAATAATGGATTAGATTTATGTGTGACTACCGTCCCAACCAAACATGTGCAACCACTCTACCCCTTATGGGACGG
This sequence comes from Secale cereale, assembly GCA_902687465.1. Lineage (NCBI taxonomy): Eukaryota > Viridiplantae > Streptophyta > Magnoliopsida > Poales > Poaceae > Secale > Secale cereale. The sequence continues at coordinate 751,287,623 of LR738710.1, forward strand.
GGCTTTATTGATTACTTAGGTCGATACTAGCATGGTGCCCGCATTACTAGTGACGGGAAGACTTGAGGTCTTTCCCGGGACGGGGTCGTGCTTGGATAGACGACCATGACTGTTTTTACAGGGCACCGGACACACCGTTGGTCCCTTCGGGTACGCGTGACATTGAAATTTAGGGCAAGTCCCATGATCTATTGTTTGTACTCGAGGGCCGTGTACCAACGAGTGGACTCTATGTTAGTGTCGTCTAAGGAAAGATAATGACCGGGTGCTTCCCCCGAGTACTTGAGGTACTGCGGGATCGTGGGTGACACGAAAGCTTCCCGGATCTTGTGGGTAAAGTGCGCAACCTCTGCAGAGTGTAAAACTATTCGAATAGCCGTGTCCACGGTCATGGACAGTTGGGTGGTGCTACTTAAACTATGTCCAGAATTTTACCGCATCGGTGAAAGTATGTGTATGATGAGTCAAGGTGGTGACTTGACTCGATGAGTTGAATCATATTCATGTTGATATCGGTAACCTGTTTTCGAGGTTACGTGAACTTGTTGATGCATACACCTGATGGTAGAATATTTATTCTAGCCCATTGCTATATTGCTCATTATTGTTCAATTGCATTGCTACCTTGAACCAAATCATGGGTTGCTTGCGAGTACATTCAAAGTACTCATTGGCTTGCCACTGGTTATTTAATTGGCCAGGCATGGAGGAACAGGAATATGAAGAAGAGTTCTTTGGAGACGAGCATGCGAACTAGGACGCTATCCCAGTCAGAATGCCTGTAGGGTTAAGGAAGATGGCATGGTTTCTACCTATCATCGAAGACTTCCGCTATTTGAGTTATTTGCTATTCAACCCTTGAGGCTTTATCTATGTAAGACTTGGCCATGATGGCCATAATTTGTGTAAGTCGGTATGTATGGATGTAAGACTCTTGTTATTCAGCTTCTGTGTGTTCAGTGAGCATTGATCTCTGGGATCACTGTACACGTGTATTCGGTGATCTCGACTTCTAAGTCGGGGTCCCCATAGGGTGGTGGCCGAAGCCACCTATGTTTGAGTCAAGAGGTATGGCCCCGCGAAGATTTTAACCTTGGGCCCATGACCAAAACTCGTCCTTGAAGCACAAGTACCATCAAAGATGGTTAATGTGAAAGACTTGATCAATTTATGCATAATGGGGGGGGGGAGAGAGTTCATTGAGAGAACAACGCTCCCCCTATTTCCATGCCTACATCTGGATTAGACAATATGAAGAGTATGGTAGGGTGTGCACGTGCTCAAGCCACATTGCTCAAATCAATGATATTTAGCTCATGCCTTAATTCGCGAAATCTTGCTTCATCCAAAGGCTTTGTGAAGATATCTGCAAGGTTATCATGAGTGTTGACATAGTGAAGCTCGATCTCTCCTTGCCGTATATGATCCCGGATGAAGTGATACCGAATCATATGCTTCGTGTTGAAGTGTTGCACCGGGTTGAGAGAAATCTTGATGGCACTTTCATTGTCACACCAAAGAGGCACTTTGTCACAAGTGACACCGTAATCCTTTAAAGTTTGCCTCATCCATAGGAGTTGAGCACAACAACTGCGAGCTGCCACATACTCTGCTTCGGTGGACGAGCGAGACACACAACTTTGCTTTCTGGACGACCAACTTACCAGAGAGCAACCAAAAATTGGCACCCTTCGGAAGTGGACTTCCTATCCACTTTGTCTCCTGCCCAGTCTGAATCAGAGAAACCTACAAGGTTGAAGTTTGCTCCTCTTGGGTACCATAAGCCAAAGTTTGAGGTATGAGCCAAATATCGAAAGATTCGCTTGACTGCCACAAAGTGACTTTCCTTAGGTGAAGCTTGAAACCGTGCACAGATTCCCACACTCAACATAATATCCGGTCTAGATGCACAAAGGTAAAGCAAGGATCCGATCATAGATCGATATACCTTTTGATCCACCGCTTTACCATTTGGATCAATGTCAAGTTGGCACTTGGTTGGCATTGGAGTAGTAGCCGGCTTGACATCACTTAGATTGAACCTCTTGAGCATGTCTTGAGTATACTTGGATTGTTTGATAAAGATCCCTTCTCTTCTTTGCTTGATCTCAAACCCAAGGAAGTACTTCAACTCTCCCATCATAGACATCTCAAAATGTGTGGTCATGAGTGCGGCGAACTCATCATTGAAAGCTTTGTTAGGAGAACCAAAGATAATATCATCAACATATAGTTGGCAGACAAAAAACTCCCCTTTGACCTTCTTAGTAAAAAGAGTGGGGTCGATTTTCCCAATTTCAAACCCACGATCTTGTAACAACTCGGTAAGATGCTCATACCACGCACGTGGGGCTTGTTTAAGGCCATAGAGTGCCTTATCGAGTTGGTACACGTGATTGGGGAGCTTGGGATCCTCAAACCCTGGGGGTTGTTTAACATACACTAACTCATTAATAGGACCATTAAGAAATGCACTTTTCACATCCATTTGTTGCAACTTAAAGTTATGATGAGAAGCATAGGCAAGCAACAAACGAATAGATTCAAGGCGAGCAACGGGGGCAAAGGTTTCACCGTAGTCGATACCCTGGACTTGGGAGTAGCCTTGAGCCACCAGACGTGCCTTGTTGCGGATGACGATGCCATGAGCATCTTGCTTGTTCTTAAAGATCCACTTGGTTCCAATGACATTATGGTTCTCCTTTGGCCTCGGCACCAGACGCCACACTTTGTTACGCTCGAAGTTATGGAGTTCTTCATGCATGTCATTAAGCCAATCAGGGTCTTCGAGCGCCTCATAGACCTTCTGAGGTTCAACACAGGAGACAAAAGCTTGGTGAGCACAATAGTTAGATAATTGTCTACGAGTGCTTACCCCCCTTTTGATGCTTCCAAGAATATTCTCCATGTGATGTTCTCTAGAAGCAAGCCTGGAGGCAACTTTTGCAGCACGACGCTCCAATTGCTCCTCAAGAGATAATTGAGGAGCACTGAGTTGATCATCTTGACCGACGTTAGGAGCTGGATCTTGATCTTGAGCTTCCTCTTGATCTTGATCTTGCTCAGAGGGTAGAACTTGGCCCTGTGTATCATTTGATGGCTCCGCACCATCTTGTGATTGATCTTGCACTTGGCCTTGTTCGTCTGGTTGAGGGCCTTCACTTTGTTCTTCGGAAGCGTGTGGGTCTTGGGTTGGTGATGGTTCCACTTGAGTGGAACATTGTCCTTCTCCTTCGCCCACAAGGGGTTCCTCAATGGGTAGGATATATCCAACACCCATTCTTCTTATGGCTTGAGGAGGAATTTCATCACCTACATCACAAGTACCACTTTGCTCCAGTTGGGAGCCGTTATTTTTATCAAACTCTACGTTACTCGTTTCCTCAATGAGTCCATTGGACTTGTTGAGGACACGGTAAGCATGAGAGTTTGTAGCATAACCAACAAATATGCCCTCATGAGCTCTAGATTCAAATTTAGACAAACAAACACCTTTCTTGAGGATGAAACACTTACACCTGAACACCCGGAAGTACTTGAGGTTGGGCTTGTTACCGGTAAGTATCTCATATGGAGTTTTGTTCAAGCCTTTGCGGAGATAGAGCCAATTGGATGCATGACAAGCGGTGTTGATGGCTTCGGCCCAAAAGTTGTATGGAGATTTGAATTCTGCCATCATGGTCCTTGCCGCGTCCATCAGAGTCCGGTTCTTTCTCTTCGCTACACCGTTTTGTTGAGGGGTATAGGGTGCTGCATATTGATGTTTGATCCCCTCATCACTGAGAAACTCATCCAAGGTGTAGTTCTTGAACTCGGTGCCGTTGTCACTTCGGATCATCAAAATCTTTGCTTCATGTTGTCGTTGAGCTTCATTTGCAAAGTTGATGACGGTTTGTTGGGTCTCACTCTTCTTCTTGAAGAAGTATACCCAAGTGTATCTTGAATAATCATCCACAATCACCAAGCAATACTTTCTTCCCCCAAGACTATCAAAAGATGGAGGCCCGAAGAGATCCATGTGAAGGAGCTCTAGGGGTCTTTTTGAGTAGATGATAGTCGTGGGAGGGTGAGCCGTCTCAAGTAATTTTCCTTCAATGCAAGCCTTGCAAGCACGATCTATGGCAAAGCTAACATTTGTTAGTCCACGGACATGGTCCCCCTTGAGAAGACTTCGCAAAGATATCATATTGACATGGGCTAACCGGCGATGCCAAAGCCATCCCACATCAACTTTAGCCATTAGATATGTCGTGGTCTTAGTGGGTTGCTTCGAGAAGTTAACCACATAAAGACCGTTCTCGACATGTCCAACATAGGCTACTTTCAGAGTCTTGCTCCACAAGAGGGCCACGGTATCAATATCAAAGAATGTAGCAAAGCCCATGAGTGCAAGTTGGCGAACAGAAAGTAAATTGTATGCAAGGGACTCAACAAGCATGACTTTCTCGATCGTGAGATCATGAGAAATGACAACCTTGCCAAGACCCAATACCTTAGAAGATGAAGCATCACCCCATTTGACGTTGGTGGCCATAGATGAACCTAGATGCACGTCCACCACCAAGTCTTTGCTTCCGGTCATATGATTTGTGGCTCCACTATCGAGCAACCATGACCCCCCACTGGAAGCAAACCCCTACAAGAGACCAATGCTTGGATTTAGGTACCCATTTGGTAATGGGTCCTTTGAGGTTAGTAACAAGGGTCTTAGGAACCCAAATAGACCATTCAATGTACTCATAAGAAGAACCAACAAATTTAGCGAATACATGACCATCGCTAGCACGACATAAAACATATGAAGGATTAAAGTCGCCGGCCATGTTTGATGGTATGGTGGGGTTTTTCTTGACACCTCCACCCTTCGCATCATTCTTCTTCTTAGAGCCGCCCTCTCCCTCTTTCACAAAGGTTTGTCGGAGAGGGGGAGGTAGCTTGGTCTTGTCATTCTTCTTCTTCTTGGGCTTAGGAGCAAACCCAATTCCTTCCTTTGCCACAACCTCCTTTTGATTGCTCAAAAGGTTGTTGAGGTTCTTCTCACCTTGTATGCATGTCACAAGGCCTTTCTCAAGTTTCTTCTTCAACTTGACATTTTCTTCAACAAGATGCACATGCTCGCAACATGGGTTAGTAGCATTTGCATTATCAATCAACACAATGCGAGGAAATATGGCCTTTTCCTTGGTTAGCGAAACTTGGAGTTGATCATGAGACTCCTTGAGGGAAGCATGCATACCTTTCAAGGCCTTGTGAGCCTTGTCAAGTGTAACAAACTCCTCCTTGAGTCTATCATGGTCAACCCCAAGTTTTGCCTTCTCGAAGTTAAGCATGCGAGAGACAACTAAAGCATTATCGAGATCTTTCTTTAACTTAGCATGATCATCGTTGTGTGACTCCTCAAGAGCCAAACGAAGACCACGCTCTTCCTCTAGAGCATTAGAGAGATCCGATATTTCATCGGCATAGTCTCGACTATGACCTTCCATTTTAGCAATGGTCTCCTCGTGAGCCTCGATCATGTCATTGGCCTCACCGAGTTGTTCCAAGAGAGCAACAAAATGCTTCTTGGGTTGGCCCTTGAGTTTGTTCATGAACAACTCAAATTCATTCTCTCCCTCCTTAGTCCCCTCACTCTCATCAATACAATCCGTCAATGAAGGATTAGAAGTGATGGTAGTATTGATGTTTGGGGTTACCTTGTTGGTGGCCTTGGCCATGAGGCACTTGGCGGTGATGTTCTCATTTGGTGAGTCGAAGAGAGATGAGTGAGGAGTAGTAGCAATAGCAATTGTGGCCATGGTGACCATCTCATCATCTTCATCATTATCATCATCCTCAACATATTCTTCTTGGGCCACCAACCCTTTAGGAGGAGTCTTCTTGTTGAAGTTGTTCTTGTTGGGATAAGACTTGGCCTTGTCCTTCCGGATAAGCTTGCCTCCAAAGTCTTCTCTTTTCTCATATGGGCAATCCGCAATGAAGTGGCTTACATTTCCACAGTTGAAGCATGTCCTCACTCGTTGCTTGCCCTTGTTACCACTTGAGTTGTTCTTGTTGAAGTTGGGCCTCGTGTTCTTCTTGTTGCCCCAAAATTGCCGTGAAGCAAGAGCCATGTGCTCATGATAGGCATATTTGGTGTCCTCGGGGCAACTCTCATCATCATCCTCCTCCTCCTCTTCTTCCACACAAGCCTTGGCCTTCAATGCAAGGTTAGGCTTCTTTGATCGTTGAGCTCTTAAAACCGCATTGTCGGCGGTCTTGTCCAAGATCCTCATGGCAACGAACTCATCCAACACTTCATTTGATGAAAAGTGGTGGAAGTCCGGTCTTTGACGGATGACAGAGGACATGGCCTTATGGTAGGGCATCATGGCCTTGAGAAACTTGCGCTTGATCCAATTGTCATCCGTGTCCTTACTCCCATGATCCCAAAGAGAGACCGCAAGAGTGGTTAATCTCCGATAAAGTTCACATGGATCTTCTTCTTCGATCATAGCAAACTCATCGGCTTCATCTTGCACAACTTCATAGTTTGAGCGTTGAATGCTAGCGCTCCCCTTGTACATAGTGCCAACATGCTCCCAAGCTTCCTTGGCCACAGTGAAGGGTCAAAGATGTGCAATGTCTTCGGGAGGGATAGCATCTTGAAGTATGCAAAGAACAGACTCGTTGAATTGATGATCCGCAGTTTCTCTCGGAGTCATGTTGTCGGGATCACGTGGATAAAAACCTTGCTCAATGATTCTCTAAAGATTAGTAGAGCAATGATTTAAATGACATTTGAAGCGAAACATCCAAGTAGCAAAATCAGATTTTTTTTATAGACTTAGGAGGGGGCCCAACGGAATTTAAATGCGGTGTGGGAACGGGTCCTCCATAGTGAGTAGGAGGAGCGGAGTGGGCAAAGATGCCACTCCCATTCTTAGTAACTGGGGCTTGTTCACTACTAGCTTCTCCCTTGTCGGGAGTAGCCTCCGACACGTTGGTAGCGGGACAAACCACTTCCAACGGTGTGGTGGATAATTTAAGCCCCTCAAGCAAATCTTTAAACATGCCTTTGACCTCGGTCGCTAGTGATTCTTTCAATGTGGTCATAGACACATTGAACTCCTCATGAGAGATCGAGGCTCCCCCATCGGACGTAGGCAAGGACGGAGTTCCACCGGAATGTCCCTCCGTCTCGACTATGTTGTCACCCATACTCTTTGGACGATAAAGTCCTTAAAAAGTGACGAGGCTCTGATACCAATTGAAAGGATCGATATGGCTGACTAGAGGGGGGGGGGTGAATAGGCAACTAACAATTTTTAGTTTTTCTTAACCACTTTAAATTAAGTGTGAAAGTAAGTTGTCTAGATATGCTACTAAGATGACAACTAAATGGAAGTAAAGATAACAACCTCACAAGCAAGCTATATAGGATAAACAAGTAAAGCTTGCACAAATAAAGGAAAGAAATAATCACAAGTGGAACCGGTGAAGACGAGGATGTGTTGCCGAAGTTCCTTCCCTTTGAGGGAAAGTACGTCTGCGTTGGAGCGGTGTGGAGGCGCAATGCTCCCCAAGAAGCCACTAGGGCCACCGTATTCTCCTCACGCCCTCACACAATGCAAGGTGCCGTGATTCCACTAGTGGTGCCTTTGAAGGCGGCAACCGATCCTTTACAAACAAGGTTGGGGCTATCTCCACAACCGAATTGGAGGCTCCCAACGGTACCACGAAGCTTCACCACAATGGAATATGGCTTCGAGGTGACCTCAACCGTCTAGGGTGCTCAAACACCCAAGAGTAACAAGATCCGCTAGGGATTAGTGGGGGGAATCAAATATCTCTTGGTGGAAGTGTAGATCGATGCCTTCTCAAGCAATCCCGAGCAAATCAACAAGTTTGATTGGCTAAGGAGAGAGATCGGGCGAAAATGGAGCTTGGAGCAACAATGGAGAATGTGGGGGAAGAGGTAAGTCAACAGGGAGGAAGAAGATGCCTTTATATAGTGGGGGGAACAATCCAACCGTTATCCCCCCACTCAGCCCCGCAGAGAGCGGTACTACCGCTTGAGCGAGCGGTACTACTGCTTATCAAGCGGTACTATCGTTTCCCTTCAAGCGGTACTGCCGCGCCAGGGGGGTTGGGACCCAGAGCGGTACTACCGCGGTTGCAGGGCGGTACTACCGCTGGGAGCGGTACTACCGCTCCTAGTACCGCAAAACCCGACACGAAAAAGCGCTCTCAAGTCGACGCGGTAGTAACACGGAGCAGCAGCGGTACTGCCGCAGAGTGCAACAAGCGGTACTACCGCTTAGTGGAGCGGTACTACCGCTTGAGGCACTCAGGCGGTACTACTGCTGAGGCCCGCAGTACTACCGCTGGGGCCAGGAAAACCATAGAAGATGGGAATGTAGAACTCCATTGAGGCGGGAAGGTATGGTGGGTGCGATAAGGAAGTGTACGTGTTGATTCCACCCAAACCTTACCAAAGCGGATCCCCTCTTAATAGTACGGTGTTCCTATTACTCAGATCCACCGAAAAATAAGCAAAAGGAAACACCGTCTTCCAAAGATTCCGAGGGGCATCTAATTGTCTTGTGCCTAGGTGAGATATATCTGAAAGAGCTTAGAACACATGATTAGTCCGCAAAAGCATTGTCATCAATCACCAAAACACCATCGGGCTAAATATGCCCTTACACTACCCAACACATTTATCTATGTAATATTCTTTAGTGTGGCATGAATGTTCAGATCCATAAGACTCAAAATAAAAGTTTCTTAATATCAAAACAATAATACTTTAATCATACCAAAATCAATCTATAAAGTATCAAAAATATCATGGCTAAAGAACGTTATCCATGAAAATCATATAGTCCTTATGCTCCCTTTTCTTAACACAAAGCACCCATCATGCCCATCCCGGAGTCAGCCAAGCAATTGCTTTCACGCTCTACTCTTTCGAACTTTTCAACTCTTCATGCAATATATGAGCGTGAGCCATGGACATAGCACTACGGTTGGAATGGAGGTGGTAATAGACAAAAGGTGGGAGAAAGTCTCACATCAACTAGGCAAATCAATGGACTATGGAGATGTCCATCAATCGATATCAATGTGAGTGAGTAGGGATTGCCATGTAACAGATGCACTAGAGCAATAAGTGTATGAAAGCTCAAAAAGACAACTAGTGGGTGTGCATCAACTTGCTTGCTCATGAAGACCTAGGGCATTTGAGCAAGCCCATCGTTGGAATATACAAGCCAAGTTCTATAACAAAAAATTCCCACTAGTGATATATGAAAGTGACAACATAGGAGACTCTCTATCATGAAGAACATGGTGCTACTCTGAAGCACAAGTGTGGAAAAGATAGTAACATCGTCCCTTCTCTCTTTTTCTCTCATTTTTTTATTTTGTTTTGGGCTCTTTGGCCTCTCTTTTTTGGTGGGCTTCTTTGGCCTCTTTTTTTATATTTGGGATTCATTGGCCTCTTTTATTTTTTATAACCTCACATGGGACAATGTTCTAATAATGATGATCATCACACTTTTATTTACTTACAACTCGATATTACAACTCGATGCTAGAACAAAGATATGACTCTATATGAATGCCTCTCGCGGTGTACCGGGATGTGCAATGACCAAGAGTGACATGTATAAAAATATGAAAGGTGGCCTTGCCATAAATACTATGTCAACTACATGATCATGCAAAGCAATATGACAATGATGAAGCGTGTCATAATAAATGGAACGATGGAGCTACATGGCAATATATCTTAGAATGGCGATGCAAATGCCATAATAGGTAGGTATGGTGGCTGTTTTGAGGAAGGTATAAGGAGGGTTTTATGCACCGGCAAATGTTGCGCGGCACTAGAGTGACTAGAAAGGTGGAAGGGTGAGAGTGCGTATAATGCATGGACTCACATTAGTCATAAAGAACTCACATACTTATTGTGAAAAAATCTACTTAGCCCTCAAAGCAAAACACTACGACGCATGCCCCTAGGGGGGAGGTTGGTAGGAGTTAACCATCGCGCGCCCCCGACCTTCCCACAAAGATGAAACAATCAAGATACAATGTGCGCCAATTTGGTTACATAGGCCATATGTGCATGCTTCGGGAATCACAAACCTTAACACAATTATTTCTTTAACCTCACAAACTACCTCTAGCATGACTCTAATATTACCATCTTAACATCTCAAAACAATTACAAGTAGTCAAACTTCACATAGTATTCAATGCTCTCTATATGAAGGTTTTTATTATATCTCCTTTGGATGTCTATCATATTAGGACTAATTTAACAACCCAAGCAAATTACCATGCTGTTCTTAAGAACTCTCAAAATAATATAAGTGAAGCAAGAGAGTTCAACAATTTCTATAAAATAAAATTATCACCGTCGTGCTCTAAAAAGATATAAGTGAAGCTCTAGAGCAAAATTGCCTAGCTCAAAAGATACTCCCTCCTTTCTGGTTTATTGGGCTTATCTCAATTTTTTTCGTTTTACAAATTTAAAGGGCTCATCTCCATCTCTTATTGAGATTTCGAGGCGCATTAAATGTTTGCATGCAACAATTAAATAGGAACCCACCAATGCATGTAATGTTCCTACTCATCTAGTGGTCAAGCATGCATGCACTACAATTAATTCAAATTAATTCACCAATTTACTTTGGGAATTTTGAAAAGTACGAGATATATTCCTCCACTCACCATCTGCCTTGGTTAATGATATTTCAGATTTGAGCCCTATAAACCGGAAAGGCGGGAGTATAAGTGAAGCACATAGAGTATTCTAATAAATCACGATTGAAGTGTGTCCCTCTCAAAAGGTGTGTACAACAAGGATGATTGTGACAAACTAAAAAGCAAATACTTATATTATACACGACGCTCCAAGAAAAACACATATCATATAGTGAATAAAAATATAGCCTCAAGTAAAGTTACCGATGGATGAAGACGAAAGAGGGGATGCCTTCCCGGGGTATCCCCAAGCTTAGGCTCTTGGCCGTCCTTGAATTTTACCTTGGGGTGCCTTGGGAATCCCCAAGCTTAGGCTTTTGCGACTCTTTATTCCATAGTCCATCAAATCTTTACCCAAAACTTGAAAACTTCACAACACAAAACTCAACAGAAAATCTCGTGAGCTCTGTTAGTAAAACAAAGCAAATAACCACCCAAGGTATTGTTGTGATCTTATTATAATTTCATATTGGTGTAAGATCTACTGTATCCCAACTTCGCCATGGTTCATACCCCCCGATACTAGCCATAGATGCATCAAAATAAGCAAACAAAACATAAAAAACAGAATCTGTCAAAAACAGAACAGTCTGAAGCAATCTGTAAACTTCGCATACTTCTGTAACTTTAAGAATTCTGAAAAAATTGGACGACGTGGGGAATTTGTATATCAATTTTATGTAAAAATTTCAGAAGGTTTGGACGTTAAAGTGATTTATTCAATTTTCTGCACTGGCCGCAAAAGTTCCAGTTTTTCAGCAAAATCAAGTCAACGATACCTATAAGCCATCACAAAGGTCTTACTTGGCTCAAACACTAATTAAAAAAACAAAACACAATTAATACAAAATTAATAATGTGCAAAACTTGCAAAACAGAACCAAAAGTACAAAAGCAAAAATAAAATTGGGTTGCCTCCCAACAAGCGCTATTGTTTAACGCCCTTAGCTAGGCATAAAACGCAAACAGATCTAGGTAATCATCTTTGGTATGCAATACATAGGTAGCTCTCATAATAGATTCATAAGGAAATTTAATTTTCTTTCTTGGAAAGTGTTCCATGCCCTTCCTTAATGGAAATTGAAATCTAATGTTTCCTTCTTTCATATCAATAATTGCACCAATTGTTCTGAGAAAAGGTCTACCAAGAATAGTAAGACATGAAGGATTGCAATCTATATCAAGAACAACGAAATCCACGGGCACATAATTAATATTTGAAACAATAAGAACATCATTAATTCTTCCCATAGGTTTCTTAATAGTGGAATCCGCAAGATGCAAATTTAAAGAACACTCATCAATTTCACGGAAACCTAGCACATCACATAAAGTTTTTGGAATTGTAGAAACGCTAGCACCCAAATCAAGCAAAGCATGTCACTCATAATCTTTAATATTGATTTTAATATTTGGTTCCCACTCGTCATAAAGTTTTCTAGGGATAGAAACTTCCAATTCAACCTTTTCTTCAAAAGATTACATCATAGCAGCAATGATATGTTTAGTAAAAGCTTTATTTTGATTATAAGCATGAGGAGAATTCAACATGGATTGCAACAAGGAAATACAATCTATTAAAGAACAATTATCATAATTAAATTCCTTGAGATCCATGAGGGAGTCCTGTATTCAGGGGTCCTCAGGCATCCGGGTTGTGGAAGCTGGGCCGTATTGGTAGGCCGCGTAAAGAAGAAGCAGAAGACCCTCTCCCGTGTTCGGTCAGGACTCCTATGTACGTAGAAAGGCAGGTGTAGAGTCCGGATGTATCAATTACTTCCTCCCCAAGTCTCCCTAGTAACCCTAGGTCCCCTCTGGCGTGTATATAAGCCGGGGGGTTCAGTCTGTAGAGGGGATCATCGTTATCACAATACCCTCATAGGCTAGACTTTAGGGTTTAGCCATTACGATCTCGAGGTAGATCAACTCTTGTATTCATATTCATCCATATTAATATAGCATGAAGTAGGGTATTACCTCGATCGAGAGGGCCTGAACCTGGGTAAACATCGTGTCCCTAGCCTCCTGTTACCGTCGATCCTCTAAACGCACAGCTTGGGCCCCCCTACCCGAGATCTGCCGGTTTTGACACCGACAATGGTGCTTTCATTGAGAGCTCTGTTGTGCGCTCACGATGAGCGATCGATGGCTCGTCTCGTCACCAACGATGGGATCACCCTCAGAAACAACCTGGCTATCAGCTAGGTTCTCCAGCTCGGCGGGTTTGTTGTATGCACCCGCATGGCCTCTGGGCCGGCCGCACTCCCTGCGGCCAATAAGCACCACCTTTATGCCGATTCCGGTCACTCCGATGACATGACCTCGGCAGAACTCTCGCCTTTAAACGAGCTGCTGGATCACATAGCCGCCCTGGGGCTTTCATCACCAGGAGATCAGATCGGATCTAAATTTGGCCATGATGAGATCGATCCCTTCCCGATCACTCACCTAGTGGCAGTAGTTGAGGACGGAGCCGAAGAGACTCCCCTCTCGAGACGAAGACCGACACAGTTCTGATCTCCGAACCCATCGAGTCGAATACACCCCTTTCAGGAGGCACCTTATCTTTTGTGAGCTCCGGGATTAGCACCGGGCCCAGGGAATGATTAGACCCTGTCAAGCCCGGATCATCCACATCGGAGGTTGTCAAAACTCCGAATACCAATTTGGGTCAGTATTCAAAATTACCAACACCCACCCACCCTGGGAAAAAATCTCCAAGTAAATCTGGACTCCCGGACATAGATGATCTCGCGAACAAACAACAATAGCCTGAGGAAACGGTCAACCACTTCTGGGCCAGATTCCTACTTGTTAAAAACAAGATCAGGGACTGCTGCGACAATGAAGCGGTCTCCCTATTTTACCGCAATTGCAGGGATGAGGGCATCTTGAACGCCCTCAGCCGACATCGTATTCTGAGTTTCACAGACCTATCGCAGTTAGTACGGAAGTACTGCGTAATGGAAAATACTCGGAAAGCCCAGAATACACCTCTTGAACAGTCCATATCCAGACAGTACACTACCAAGGCTAAACGGACATTCCCTAGTAGGTCATCCGATAGCATGCCTATTGGCAAGAAAAACAAACCTTTTTTAAGTCACGGGTGCGTACTGGACGAACTACTCGATACACCTTGCCAAATACACGCAGCCCCGGACAATGTCCCAAATCATTGCCTTAGAGCGTGTTGGGTACTCCGGCAGGTAGCAAAGAGCGGTGCGGCAATCCTCGCCACTGCCGTACCAAGGGATAAAGACATCGGTGTCTTCACTATCTTCAAGACATTCTCCTCAAATAACCGCCGCAAGAGAGCGAATCTCGAACTTGCTGAGGTTTACCAAATTAGCTCTGCAAGCCCATGGAGCGACACACCAATTAGTTTTGCTGCCGAAAACGCACCTCGAGTCCGGCCGATCCGAGCATCAGCAGCTCTCGTACTAGATCCAATAGTGGACGGCTTCCGCCTCACTAAAGTACTTATGGACGAAGGAAGCGGACTAAACCTCATATATGAGGAAACGCTTGCAAAAATGCAGGTCGAGAAATCCCGCATTGAGCGCGCCAACACAACCTTTAGAGGTATTATACCAAGCCGCGAAGCCCGGTGTTTGGGAAGCATTAAGCTCGAGGTAGTATTCAGCACATCCAACAACTACATATCAGAGGAACTACTCTTCCACATTGTTCCCTTTCATAGCGGATACCACGCCCTCCTAGGACAGGACGCTTTCTCACGCTTTCAAGCTATACCCCATTACAGGTACGCGAAGCTTAAAATGCCAGGGCCCAATGGAGTGATCACATTAACAAGTGATCCGGATAGAGCGCTCCACGTCGAAAACAAGACGACATCCTTAGCCTTAGAGGCATTATCTGAATCCCTCGCGGCCGAAGAATTAACCACCCTACGATCAAAGGTGGATACGGACGATGTAATCCTCGCCAAAAGATCGAAGTCTACCTCCTTCAAGCCAGCAGATGAAATTGTCAAATTCCAAGTGCACCCAACGGACCCTAACAAGACAACATCCATCGGGGCACAGCTGGATCCGGCGGTGGACAACGCGTTACGTGCCTTCCTTTGGGAAAATTGGGATATATTCGCCTGGCACCCTTCAGATATGCCAGGAATCCAACGCAGGCTGGCCGAACACAGCCTCAATATTACCAAAGGGTTCAAATCGGTCAAGCAGTCACTGCGACGGTTTTCTGAACCCAAAAGACAAGCAATGGGAGAAGAGCTAGCCAAGCTATTGGAAGCCGGATTCATCAGAGAAATTAAACACCCAGATTGGCTAGCCAACCTAGTCATGGTACTGAAGAAGGATAAACCCTGGTGCCTCTGCGTCAACTTCACAGACCTAAATAAGGCATGTCCGAAGTATCCCTTTCCTTTGCCCCGCATTGATCAAATTATCGATGCAATGGCCAGACATGACTCGTTGTGCTTTCTTGATGCTTATTCAGGATACCATCAGATAAAGATGAAGGAATTCGATCAGGCGCACCGGCATTTATTAGCCCATACGGCCCCTTTTGTTTCAACGCTATGCCCTTTGGACTTAAAAACGTTGGTGCCACATATCAACGCATGATTCAAACATGCTTAGAAAAGCAAATTGGCAAAACAGTGGAGGCATATGTTGACGACGTAGTCATAAAGACCAAACACGTCGAGACTTTGGTGGAAGATCTCTGCCTTACGTTTGCCAACCTTCGAGAATATGACATAAGGCTCAATTCGAAAAAAATGAGTTTTCGGCATTCTAGCCGGAAAGCTATTAGGGTTCATCATATCCCATAGAGGAATCGAAGCTAACCCATCCAAAATCTGGGCCTTGTCAGAGCTCAAAATACCAACCGATCTCAAGCAAGTGCAAAAACTAGCAGGCTGCGTAGCGGCCTTAAGCCACTTCATCTCCAGATTAGGAGAAAAAGCATTGCCACTTTATAGATTGCTACGACACACTGACAATTTTGAATGGATGAATGCGGCCATAGCTGGATTGGAAGAAATAAAAGCTCTATATATCAGCCACTCACCAGGTAGTGACTGTCGTGCTCGTTGTCGAACAAGCCGAAGAGGGACATAAATTCCCTGTTCAAAAACCCGTATACTACGTATCCGAGGTTCTAACACCGTGCAAATCACGGTACCCCCACTATCAGAAAATTGCCTATGCGGTCTTCATGTCATCTCAGAAACTCCGACACTACTTTCAAGAGTGTTCGATCACAGTGGCATCCGAGGTACCACTGAACGATATTATCAACAATAAAGACGTCACGGGATGCATAGCCAAATGGGACATTGAGCTCTTACCGTTCGAAATATCCTATAAACCACGCCGGACTATTGAATCCCAGGTGTTGGCTGATTTTTTCGCAGAATGGACGGAAGCCGAACTCCCTAAAGAGTACGACTCATATTCCCACTAGACAATGTACTTCGACAGTTCCAAAATGCTAGTCGGATTGGGGGCCGGCGTAATATTGATATCTCCAACCGGGGATAAAGTCCGGTATGTTCTGCAAATTCTATACACGGACTTGAACAAATGCGGCCGAGTATGAGGCCTTATTACATGGTATCCCCCTAGCTGTATCTATGGGCATACAACGCCTCGAGGTACGTGGAGACTCAAACGTCGCTATCTCCCAAATTAATGGAGATTTTGATGTGAAGGATTCCAAAATGACAGCTTATCGCAATGCTATATTGAAAATGTCGGCTCGATTTGAGGGGTTGGAATTCCATCACGTAGCCCAGGATAATAACCAGGCCGCTGACGTACTCGCTCGCATGGGAGCTAGACGTGACCCCGTCCCACCTAACACATTTGTGGAAAGGCTACTTAAGCCATCAGTAACATGGCAGGACGCGAGCAGCGATATGAATTCGGATCCGAACACACCCCCGGCCGAACTCAATCAAGACGTCATCGGAGACCCAAATATGGAGATAACTCCTTCGGCTCACGAAATCATGGTTGTCATAGCCCCCTGGACAGAGCCCTTCCTAGCTTACCTTAAAAGGCAGGAACTCCCCGATGACTAAAATGAGGCCCGCCGCATAGTCTGGCGTTCTAAAGCCTACAAAGTTCACGAAGGTGAACTATATAAGAAAAGCACAACTGGTATTCTACAAAGGTGCATCTCCGAAGAGGAGGGAAGGAAAATTCGTACTGAAATACACGCTGCAAATCAAAGTCACATGCCTCCCACCGCTCTGAGAACAATCCCCATTACTTGGCCTTTTGCGGTCTGGGGGCTTGATATGGTCGGACCTCTTAAAGAGGGAAGCCATAAAAACAAATACTTACTGGTGATGGTAGATAAATTCACTAAATGGATAGAAGCCAAGCCAGTAAAAACAGCTGAGGCAGGGCCTGTAATAGATTTTATATCTGGCGTAGTACACCATTATGGTGTCCCGCATAATATTATCACAGCTAACGGCTCCAACTTCACAGCTGACGAGGTAAAGAATTGGTGCGCAAAGTTAGGTATTAAACTCGACTATGCTTCTGTATACCATCCTCAAACAAACGGTCAGGTCGAAAGAGCCAATGGTCTGATAATGAGCGGCATTAAACCCCAACTAGTGCGCTCCCTATGGGAGTCTGATAAACACTGGGTCGAAGAGCTTGACTCCGTACTCTCGGGGCTGCGGACCACACCCAATCGTATAACCGGATATACACCCTTTTTATAGTGTATGGCGCAGAGGCTGTTGTGCCCTATGACATTATTCATGACTCACCTCGAGTGCGCATGTACGGGGAGAGAGAAGCTGAGCTAGATCGGCAGGACGACCTAGATGGACTTGAAGAGGAGCGCGATACAGCGCAAGCCCATTCCGCCTTGAGCCGAACCCGTGGGACACTGCCAGGCTCCGGCGATTTTATGGATAGTTCGGTAGCAATTTTTTCCTCCTTATAAGTTAGGTCTTGTCTTTTACTTTCTATTTGTTCTCCTTTTCTTTCTACATTTTTTTCAAGTATTTGGCTCACCCGAACTGCCACAGGATAAGTACATCTTCAAATGTAACTACCACAAATATACATGGGGGCTTCTTTAACGAAGCCCATTACCAATAAAGCTTATTGCTCAAAATGTCACCTTTTTTTACAGTCCATCCTTGCCATTATATGCACCAATATGACTTAACTTCTGGCCAAGCTGGGTTACCTGGCTCCTATACTTACCCATACGTTCCCGGTTGTTGGGCTAGGGTGTAAAGGGAGCACCTCTGCGACTGTTACAACCGGGTAATCCGGATATGTACCTCAGACTGGGTGAAGCCGAAAGCTAGCACTCTGAAGGGAATAATCGGTCGGCGGATACACGACATATCGCATTCTAAAGTGAATTTTAAACTACTACAGGATACGGCATCCTACATTCCTTCACATAGGAGCGAAAGCCTAGGCCCGCATTCTTTATGCACGCTGACCCAGGAAAGGAACCCTTAAAAGAACTATTTTGTATCGAAGATGTTTCTTACATTAAAAAGTAATATAACATAACTCCCCGAACACAGTTTGTCTGTTCAAGCAATTATGATCGGATTGCCTGGTTTCCGAACATATCACGTGTTCACCACATATATAGTATTCAGAAGCACTCAAGCCTTTGGGTTTACGGAGGTTAAAGCAGATGGTCGGCCATGACAACCTTTTTTATAAATTCAGCCAGAGATAAGTTTGATGATTGGAAGTACATTAATACATAGAATCAAACGACTACTCATTTTCTATTCCCTCTATAAGGCTATCTAGCTTACAGTCCTATTGGGAAAACTTGGCAGCTATCTCTACTTGGTTATATACCAAATGCGGAGGAATTTCTTGTCCATCGGACCCTCGAGGTCCCACGCAGGCCATATGATTTGGATCAAGACGAGTGTAGCGCGTCTTCACCATGGCCCAGGCTTCTCGAGCACCCATGCGGCATGCTGATGCTTTCCATAGTTCGAAGCGGCGTCGATCCCCTTTGAACAGGTCCACCAAATCCTCCATAGTTTCTGGAGGTGAGTCACCCGACCATAAAGCCTTGGCCATACTCTTCATGGACTTCCGAGCCCGTTCATGGACCCTAGAAAGCTCTTGCAGCACGTCACCCTCAAAACCGGACACTCCGCCTTCAGGCTGCCCAGTTAACAAACCTCTAGGAAAAGTTTTATAAGAAACTTTAAAAATAAGAGACTATAAGGAGAGCTAGGTATAAGGGACATACTAAACGTGCCGCTTTTTGGCCTCTGGTTCTCTTCCAAGGCGCTTGAGAGTTGGGCCTTTACGCCCTTAGATCCCATTCAAGCCTAATATTTCTATCCTGCGCTTGGTTCTTTTTTCTATAGCCTGCGTCAGTGCACGCTCACCAGCGGCTGTTTCCCCTTCGGGATTTTTTTGTCCGCCAAAGCAGCTCTTAGCTCCCTCTCCAGTTGGTCGGTCGACCATGTTGGTGTATTACAAATTAGTACATACATAACACCATAGTAATCAGTAGAACTATCATAGCTTCCGGACACCATTGTTCTTACCACCAGCATCCTTTCCGGATTCCTTCGAAATTTTCAATTCGGCGAGCTGGGTCCGACACTCTTCAAGCTCCTTGGATAAAGAGTTATTCTTTTCTTGAAGCACATACAAAAAACACAACGTTCCTCAAATCAGTTGTACCAACTGCTTTAAGTCTCGGGGGCTACTGGCATGGGAACACTCAAAATGAACACTTACCTGCATATCTTTGGAAATCCGGTGAGTGGCCCCGGCGAGTCCGTCTTGAGCGGCTCGGATATACACATCTGCAGAACTGAGGGCATTAAACGCCTCCTCGGTAAAAGCAGGGTCATGCATGGCTGCTTTCCGCCGCCGGTGAATCATAGCAACCTCTACTTCGGAATTAGTAACTGACATTCCGTCTGAATCCTCCTGGAGAGGACAATCCGGCACTGAATCGGCATTAACCCCTGACGGGCCTGATGCCGGATTGGCTGGAGTTTGGTCTACATTGTCTATGGAGATAGTCCGATGTGTATTCCTCCTAAAAGGGAAAAACTAAGCGGAAAGTTGTAATACCGATTTGACCACCCAACGTGTGTTAAAATAAACATACCTCTTTGAAGATCCGCTGGTGTCTGTGGTCCTCTTTCGCTTCGAGGCCTCACCCGACACGGGCGCCACCCTCTGGGTTGACGGTCTACGCACAGTTCGGCATGAGGAGCATCGTCCATGTTCAAGCATGATAGAATATGATGGGTAAGGCGCACTGGGAATCTTCTCTTTGATGAGATATGTCCTGAAATACTTACATGGGATGAAGGAAAATGAGGCCTGGGTAATCGGCTACTATAGCCACCAGGGGACCCTCACGACAGGCTTGGTAGAAGACTCCATCTTCTAGCTTTATACCTATGTCCAGATTTTCATCGTATTCGGGGCCCGCATTCTGAAATCGGTCCTCTGGCTGTGGGACGGGACTGTTAATCCCCTCGATCACCTTCCTCCACTCCTATTAGGAGAAACCAAATTCAGTTCGGATAATAAATCACAATGAAGGAAAAAGGTGCACGGTCATGAGAGAAACTTACCCAGTCAGGAGGATTATACATAGAAAAACCCACCCGGCATGTTAAACGAATGAAGTCTTGTTTCTCTCCCTATAAAGACCTTCTAGGATAGCAGCTAGAGTGGCAGGGTCATCTAGACCTAGGCGTAAGTAGCGCGAGGCATCATCTTGGCCATTATAGTGCCACATTGGAAACCCTCTGGCTTGAAGCGGCTGCATGCACCACTTTATTGAAATAGCCATCACTTCGATTATAGATAACCCTGAACTAGCAAGCAATTTGATCTTGCCACCCAGTCTGCTAACCTCCGCTCTCTCTTCTTCCGAGGGAGTGTGGGGACACCAGTAGAAAAGCTTCTTTGGCGGAGCACTGGAACACTTGGGGAGTCCGTGCCGAACTGGATCCGGCAGAGCGACATCCTCAATGTAAAACCACTCTGAAGGCCAGTCTTCGGATGCTTTCTTTGGAGTACCGGGCAGATAACCTGTCCCGCCTATGTGCCATACTTTGGTGCCCCAACTTCAAATATGGATCCTTTTTCCGATCGAGGGACAAGGCAGAAGTACTTTCTCCACAGCTCAAAGTGAGGCTCGCAGCCCAAGAACAGTTCGCATAAAGCGACAAAACCCGCAATATGCAGGACAGACCCCGGCGTAAGATCATGCAGTTGGAAACCATAGAACTCTAGGAGTCCCCTAAGAAAGGGGTGGACGGGGAACCCAACGCCTCTTAAAAGGAAGGGGACAAAACATACCCGCTCTCCATCGGAGGGGTTGGGAAAGCTCTCTGCGAGGGCTTGGTTGTTGATAGAAGTTAGTCCGGCCCGAATGGAGACTAGATCCTCTGGAGGGAGATATCCCAGCGCTTGAAGTGTCCTCAGATGCGCATGGGATACAGAGCAGCTTTTCCGATCTCCTGCACGAGGGCCATGAGGGCGCGAGGAAGAGCTTGGGGCGCTAGCCATGTTTGAAGATTTTTTGCAGGCACTAGGGTTTCTTCTGCGTGGAATGGGATGGAGAGGCAACTTGGATCTATTCTCTTATATAGGCGCCTTCTCTGCACATTCAAGGGAGTATTTGTAAAACTGCCCAAACGGTTCGCATTCGTTGGACACGTGGAAGCCAAGGCGACGGCGGCGAGGAATCGACGGAGCACAATATTTAAAGAAGCTGAACTATCATCCAGGACGACTCACCTTGCAAGACCGAAGACATGAAGCCAGACACAATCTCGTCCTTGAAAGCAAGTCCGGGGGTTACTGAGGGAGTCCTATATTCAGGGGTCCTCATGCATCCGGGTCGTTGAAGCTGGGCCGTATTGGTAGGCCGCGTAAAGAAGAAGCAGAAGACCCTCTCCCGTGTTTGGTCAAGACTCCTATGTACATAGAAAGGCAAGTGTAGAGTCTGGATGTATCAATTACTTCCTCCCCAAGTCTCCCTTGTAACCCAAGGTCCCCTCTGGCGTGTATATAAGCCTGGAGTTTAGTCTGTAGAGGGGATCATCGTCATCAGTCATCACAATATCCTCATAGGCTAGACTTTAGGGTTTAGTCATTACGATCTCAAGGTAGATCAACTCTTGTATTCATTTTCATCCATATTAATATAGCAGGAAGTAGGGTATTACCTCGATCGAGAGGGCCTGAACCTGGGTAAACATCGTGTCCCTAGCCTCCTGTTACCGTCGATCCTCTAAACACATAGTCTGGGCCCCCTACCCGAGATCTGCCGGTTTTGACACCGACAATCCAATCTAGTTTGTTCATCACTACTTAGGGTTTTGACTTCATCTATCCCCTTTTTCTCAAATTTTTCATCAAGATATAAAACTCTGAATCATTGGGACGCCTCTTAACTAAAGTAGACTCATCTACAGTCCCATCTTTATCAAGATTTATTTTAGAAAACAAAGATACAATAGGAGTCACACCAATCACTTTAAGATCTTCAGTTTCTGGTTTAGCAGCCATCTTTCTTACTAAGGTGGCCTGCTTATCTGAAATTTGTCCAACTAAATTTTCAAGATGAGTAAATTGAGATTTCATACCATAAATTCCTTATACATATCATCAAGCTATTTATTCATAAATTCAAAAAACTTTTCTGCTCCTTGAACTCATTTCTAAAGAAAATAATGTGTTCAAATTGTAAAGACATAAAACTTTTGAAAGACAGTGGATGTCGCCTAGAGGTGGCGGTGAATAGGCGCTTTAAAAATATTATGGTTTAGGCTCGAACAAATGCGGAATAAACCTAGTGGTTAATTTGTCAAGCACAAAACCTACAACAACTAGGCTCACCTATGTGCACCAACAACTTATGCTAAGCAAGACAAACAACTAGGTCATAGCAAGATATATGACAAGAAACAATATGGCTATCACAAAGTAAAGTGCATAAGTAAAGGGCTCGGGTAAGAGATAACCAAGGCACGCGGAGACAATGATGTATCCCGAAGTTCACACGCTTGCGGATGCTAATCTCCGTTTGGAGCGGTGTGGAGGCACAATGCTCCCCAAGAAGCCACTAGGGCCACCTTAATCTCCTCACGCCCTCGCACAATGCAAGATGTCATGATTCCACTAAGGGACCCTTGAGGGTGGTCACCGAACCCATACAAATGGCAACCCTTGGGGGCGGTCACCGAACCCGTACAAATTGCTCAGGACAATCTCTACAACGTAATTGGAGACCCCGACGCTTGCCCGGAGCTTTACACCACAATGATTGTGCCCCGAACACCACCAAGGTTGGGGCTACCTCCACAACTTAATTGGAGGCTCCCAACACCACCACGAAGCTTCACCCCAATGGAATATGGCTTCACGATGACCTCAACTATCTAGGGCGCCCAAGCACCCAAGAGGAACAAGCTCAAGGGTAACAAGCACCCAAGAGTAATACGCTTCTCAACTTGTAACTTCCACGTATCACCGTGTAGAACTCAAACCGGTGCACCAAATGCAATGGCAAGGGCACACGGAGTGCCCAAGTCCTTCTCTCTCAAATCCCACCAAAGAAACTAATGCTAGGGAGGGAAAAAAGAGGAAGAACAAGAAGGAGAACACCAAGAACTCCAAGATCTAGATCCAAGGGGTTCCCTTCACCTAGAGGAGATAGTGATTGGTGGAAATGTGGATCTAGATCTCCTCTCTCTTTTCCCCCCAAAACTAGCAAGAATCCATGGAGGGATTGAGAGATAGCAAGCTCGAAGAAGGTCAACAATGGGGGAAGAACACGAGCTCAAAGGATAAGAAGAAAAGGGGGAAGAAGACCCACTTTTATAGGCCCCCACGAATCTGCCCGTTACAGCCGTTTTTACACTGCAGCGGTACAACCACTGGTACTACCAGAATTCGCGGGTTCCCCTTGCAGAAGTGCACCAGCGGTACAGCTGGTGGACCTACCGGTAGTACCGGTCGGCCGGAGCCAACCGGAACTACCGCTCCACCACCGCCCAACAACCGCCTCTGAAACAGAAGGGTTTCACCCCATTACAGTGGTTGGGGCAGTGGTTGTGCCGGTACAACCGCTGGACCAGAGTCCCGGGGAGGTGGAGATCTGGGCGGTACAACCGCCGCAGGCACCGGTAGTACCGGTATGTAAGAGCCAAACAGAACTACCGCTCCACCATTGCTCTACCACCATATCAATAACAGAAGGGTATCACCCCTAGGCAGTAGTACAAGCGGTGGTTTAACCGGAACAACCGGTCGAGCGGTACAACCGCTTTTTCAAGCGGTACAACCACTCTGCACTGAAACCACTGCCACAAAAAGACTATGAGGAAACACTCAAACCAGAACTGCCATAACTTCTGCAAATGAACTCTGAATTGAGCAAACTCAAGCTTGTTTGATAGAGGAAGACGAGTAGCTTCAAAACAGCGAGGAGTGAACCCTCCATCAAAGAAGAACTGGCATAACCTCCAACATCGAGAACATCATAGAAGATGCATGAGTGAACTCCGTTTTTGATGAACTCGAGCTTGTCATCAAGATGACCATAAGCTCCAAACCTCACAAGGAGAAAAACCAAACAAGAACCAATAAAGATGATGCAAGGATGCAATGGTTTGAGCTCTCAACGAACGATACGATCAAGCTACTCACTAGAGAGCCCCCCTTGATAGTACGACAATCAATCCTACAACTCGGTCTCCCAACTACCACTATGAGACCGGTAAAATAGAAAACCTATCAAGAGAAAACCTTTGCCTTGCACATAGTCCACTTGAGCTAGATGATGAAGATCTTGACTTCCTCAAGTTGGACCACCTTTCTTAATTGCATTGTCTTGATGAAGATTAGTAGATTGCTCCCCCATACTCCACTATGGGTGAGCCACTCTTCGGCACATCTCCACAAGTCCATTGACACCACAATGGATGGCAAGCTTCAAGCACTTGATCTCTTCGTGATGCTTTAGTTGAACATGCACACTGCAATCTTGATGTCATCCTGCATGGGTTGTATAATATCTTCCCCTTCATGAAAGCCCATGGAAACACACCTAACCGCATATAGAACTCTCACATAGACCATGGGTTAGTACACAAAGCGTAACGGACAACGCTTACCATACCACGGGATCACTTGATCGCTCTCAATACATCTTCTATGCTTTGTGTGTTGATCAACTTCATTTACTCTTTAACTTAGTCTTAATCAAACTTGAATCTTTTCCAACTCTCTTCATTTGGATGATGTCTTGAAGGTAAACATGAATGATCACACACTCTTCTTCTTCAAGACATGCTTGCAATAAGCTCAACACTCACAAGACCAATCTTTGGATAATTCCTTAATAGCACCTTGGTCATCACAAACGCTCCTTGAAACCAACAATTGGACTCCAAGAAAATCCTATGGACAAACCCTTCAAATATAACTCAAGGCAATCATTAGTCCATAAAGATTGTCATCAATTACCAAAACCAAACATGGGGGCACCACATGTTCTTTCAATCTCCCCCATTTTGGTAATTGATGACAATCACTTTGAAGAGAGTTTATACAAGGAATTATGCATCACCATACCATGCAACAATAATGTATGCACATGAGATGCAAAAGCTTAGGAACAAAACCAAAGCAAGAAGAGATGACTCTCTAAAGTACTCCACAAAACTCTCTGAAACTTCTCCCCCATTGGCATCGATTGCCAAAATGGGAGAAAAGCTTAGAAGGCCAATATAACTTGTGTTCCTCCATAAATTGTGTATTTCTCAACTAGAGAGTGGAATGCAATACACATATCCAACGGTAAATACTTGGAGGAAGACAAACTATATTGAGGCCCAAAGATTGCCAAAAGAATGATATGCCACAAAGGCATAACAAAGAGAGAAACAAGCACTCAAGCAATCAAACGATACCAATTGAAGAAAGCTATCAAAAGATACCAAATGAACCAACTAGACTGTCGGTGTACTAAGGTAGGGGTGCTCCAGTACCCCAACTTGTGCACGGACAGTAGCAGCTTCCCGCGGCAGGGTCGACCACGTGCTCGCCGGAGACCTTCCTGCTCCGTATAAAACCATTCAAAAACAAAGTATACAAGACAGAAGATCGAGACCCCGGCAAGTGGAGCTTGCCGGGAAGGCCGTTCCAGGCTCAAGATTACCTCACCCACGCAAGGCCCTGGCAAGAGGAGCTTGCCAGGAAGACTAGAAGATTCCATTACAGAAGACACGCCTCGGCACAACATGCGCCCCGGCAGGGCCCGGGGAGCGACAAGCTTCAGAGCCCGACAAGCTCCCGGGCCCGGCAAGGTCAAGGTCCCGGCAAGGTGCTTGCCGGGAGAGTTGCGTTGTGTGCCCGCGCTCCAGCTCATCGGCCCACGCGTCGCCCTGGGGCCTCTCCTGGGACGCGTGGCGGATGGCTGTGCAGCCTGGGGGACACGGTGGCACTCCACGGTGGTAAAGCCATCGCCGTGGCAAACGGAGACGCAAGGGCGGGCGCTTTTGGGGTCGACGGCGACGGGCATTGAATGCCCTTGTCCCCCACTGTCAAAGTAGGTAGCGACCACTGTTTACGCACTGTAGCTCCACTATTCCCGCACTGTTACAACTACCACCTCTTTTACATTTTTACCCCTTTCTCCTACGTTGACACCTGTCGGTGACCCCTTGCACTATAAAAGGAGGCCCATGCACAACGTAGAAAGGGTTCGGAACCTAGATTGCTCATACGCTCGGTGTAGCTAGTTTTTCAAGCTCCCGAGCTCCCCAACTCAATACACAACTAAGCAGGAGTAGGGTTTTACGCGTCCATCGCGGCCCGAACCTGGGTAAACTGCCCGCGTGTTCACTACGATCTGCTCTTCGTGCTCCCTCCGCCCTCTTACCGCACAAACGAAGGGGCTCCGGTCCCATAGGTGTTCGTGGTGGACAGTTTCCCCCGCAGGAGTAGGGTTTTACGCGTCCATCGCGGCCCGAACATCGGGGGAAACTGTCCACCACGAGCACCTATGGGACCGGAGCCCCTTCGTTTGTGCGGTAAGAGGGCGGAGGGAGCACGAAGAGCAGATCGTAGTGAACACGCGGGCAGTTTACCCAGGTTCGGGCCGCGATGGACGCGTAAAACCCTACTCCTGCTTAGTTGTGTATTGAGTTGGGGAGCTCGGGAGCTTGAAAAACTAGCTACACCGAGCGTATGAGCGATCTAGGTTCCAAACCCTTTCTACGTTGTGCATGGGCCTCCTTTTATAGTGCAAGGGGTCACCGACAGGTGTCAACGTAGGAGAAAGGGGTAAAAATGTAAAAGAGGTGGTAGTTGTAACAGTGCGGGAATAGTGGAGCTACAGTGCGTAAACAGTGGTCGCTACCTACTTTGACAGTGGGGGACAAGGGCATTCAATGCCCGTCGCCGTCGACCCCAAAAGCGCACGCCCTTGCGTCTCCGTTTGCCACGGCGATGGCTTTACCACCGTGGAGTGCCACCGTGTCCCCCAGGCTGCACAGCCATCCGCCACGCGTCCCAGGAGAGGCCCCAGGGCGACGCGTGGGCCGATGAGCTGGAGCGCGGGCACACAGCGCAACTCTCCCGGCAAGCACCTTGCCGGGACCTTGACCTTGCCGGGCCCGGGAGCTTGTCGGGCTCTGAAGCTTGTCGCTCCCCGGGCCCTGCCGGGGCGCATGTTGCGCCGAGGCGTGTCTTCTGTAATGGAATCTTCTAGTCTTCCTGGCAAGCTCCTCTTGCCAGGGCCTTGCGTGGGTGAGGTAATCTTGAGCCTGGAACGGCCTTCCCGGCAAGCTCCACTTGCCGGGGTCTCGATCTTCTGTCTTGTATACTTTGTTTTTGAATGGTTTTATACGGAGCAGGAAGGTCTCCGGCGAGCACGTGGTCGACCCTGCCGCGGGAAGCTGCTACTGTCCGTGCACAAGTTGGGGTACTGGAGCACCCCTACCTTAGTACACCGACAGGAGCCCCCGGGCCTGGGCCACACACGGTGCCGAGCGCTGTTGGGCCAGGCCCAAAACAGTGCACGGACACACGCGGCCCACGGCGCGCCGAATCCACTTCCGCATCCGCCGCGTCCCCCCGTAACGGCACGCGTCGATCGCGGCGTCGTGGGATGGGACGTGGCCACGTTCTTTTAATGGAAAGAGCGAAACGCCCCCCACTTCCCCATAAAAGCAGAGGAAGCAGGAGCGGTTCCCCTTCTTACGCTTTCATTGCATCCTATTCCATCTCCAGAGATCCCCTTTGCGCTCCGCCTCCACACCTCCGCCGTCGTCTTTCGCATCTCCGGCGCCGCCGGGCTCTTCGTCCCCCTTCCTCCGCCGCCTACGCCATGGCTCCGAAGACCGAGAAGGCGAAGGCGGAGAAGACCAAGAAGGAGAAATCGGAGCAAGCGGCGAGGCTTACCTTGTACCGGAAGCGGAACCTCGTCTTCCCGCCGAGGCTCAGCGCGCGGGAGCTTTGGAACATGTATTACTTGTTCTGGTCCAAGAAGACCAAGGCGCACCCCCGCACTCGAGCTTATCCGGCCGCCGCCAAGGACAACTACCCCGGCGGGTACTATTTCTTCGCACCCTTCTTCCACTGCGGTCTTTGCCCTCCTTTTTCTGAATTCTTCTGTGACATAATGCACACCTACGGCCTCCACCTTCTTGACTTCACCCCCAACGCCATCCTCACGATGGCGGTTTTCACACATATGTGCGAAAACTATATAGGAATATACCCAAACGTAGCGCTGTTTAGGCACTTCTTCACCCCTAGAGCAGAGGCCGGCGCCCCCCTCTCCGGAGGAATATCTTGGGTTTTTCGTCTGAACAAGAAGGAGTCCTACTTGCCGGGAGAGCTCCGCGGCAAGTGGGAGGAGTGGCGTGCGGACTGGTGTTGGATTGTTGAGGACCAGCCGCAATCTTTCACCGCGCCGCGCACAACGCCCATCGTGCGCGACAGGGACTGGAGCGAGCTGGATTCGGACGACAACAAGCTTGACATCGCCCTCATCAGGATTCTGCGTCTCCGGGTAGCAAGGTTGTCTGTCGCAGAAGTAGGCACAGACTTCCTCCGCCACCGCATCGCCCCTCTCCAAGACAGGAAAAGGCCGGCCTGGGAGTACGGCAACTCGGCGGATATCATGAGGCTGCGCCCCGGGCTCAACTTTAACTTCACGTCGCTGGAGCTGAAGGGGATGGTCCGGGAGCTATTTAAGCACGACCCGGCCCACCCGGAATGGTTCAGGGGTCCCCGGGGAGTGGTGCCTCTCTGCAACAGCACAGCCAGGGACAACCTCCGCGCCATGATGCCCGCGTGCGACTCGCACAGCGTCGACTGCACGTGGATTCCGCCCAAGCCGGACGTCGTCTTGAACCTCTTCGACAACCTGGTGGAGGTGGCGAAGAACAAGAACGAGACCCGGGAGCTGACACGGGACACCACTGACCAAGAGATAGCGTACATAGCTTCTCGGCTTGAAGAGGCCGCTGCAGCCGCAGCGGCAGGAGAATTCGGCTACACGCCCGAGGAGGCAGAGGCTGCGGAGGTGTCCTGCCAAGCAGAGGAGGCGGAGATCCGCAGGCTACTGAAGCTGCCTCCCGACGAGCTCGCCGGGGTCCCATCCTTGAGGCACTCCGGGATCATCGGAATCCAGACGGAGGCCGCGGCGAGAGGCAACGCCGCCGGAGGGAACAGGGGCGCCGCAGGGAGCGGAGGTGCCGGAGCGAAAGAGGCCGCAGCGCAGGGCGCCGGGCCCAGCAAGCCTGCCGGGGAGGAGGAGGAGGAGGACGACGCCGAGGCCGCCGAGGACTCTGACGGGTCTCTGGAGCTCTACGCCGATGACATCTCCTCGTCGTCGGAGACCTCCCCGCCCCGGGCAAGCCCTAGGCGGTCTCCGATGAAACGTCTCCGCAAGGCGACGACGGGGACAAGGGCACAGGCGCCCCGGCAACAGCCAACTCGCCGGGCAGCGCGAGCTCCCCGGGGGAGTCAAGCTGCGTCAGGGGCCCCCGGCGCACCAGCCACAGTGGAGGCGGCCCGCACGCAGGCCACGGCGGAGGCACCCCGCAAGCAGGCCACAGCAGAAGCGCCCCGCAAGCCAGCGCCGAGCGGAAGGGAGCCTTCACAGGGCGGAGCGGCGGCTCCACCCGCTCCCCGGGCCCCGGCTACCACAGGGGCTGGGTCTTCGCAGCCCCCAACCCCGGGGACCGCCAAGCGCCCGAGGGAGTCTTCGCCTCCTGCCCCCCGCGCGGACGCGCCTCAGGTGGAGTTTGACTTCTCCGCCCTGAGCGACGACGACGACGAGGAGGAACAGGAGTAAGTATCCGAGGCTTTGTATCTTCTTTAACATTGCCTTGATTCTTGTTGATGCTGATCTCGTTTCTTGTTTTGATTTCAGGACCTTGGCTCAGCGGGCGACGAAGAAGGCCAAGGTGCCCGTGGTCGAGGTCGCGGACGACTCGCCCGCCGCGGCAACTGGGGACGCGCCGGAGCCAAGCGTGCCGGACCCGAGCGCTGCTCCGAGGCGCAGCCCCCAGCGTAAGTCTGGGTTCTGTACTTCCGCTCGTCGGGCGCGCTTGGAGATTTCGTCTTGTTCTAATATCTTGATGCTTTTTTTCTTTTCTTGCGCAGAGGTGGAGCCACAGCCGCAGGAGCGTCCGGAGGTCGCCCCCGAGGAGCCGAGGGCCCCGCCGTCCCCGTCAAGGCCAAACTCCCCGGCGAGGGAGAGTGCTCCGCCAAGGGCGGGTACTCCGCCAAGGGCGAGTACCCCGCCAAGGGCGAGCAGCCCGGCGAGGGCAGCCACTCCGCCAAGGCAGAGCTCCCCGGCGAGGGAGCCCGCCGCTGATGACGTCCGTCAAGGTAAGTTCCGTCACTTGTCTTCTTGATTCGTCTCTTTTTGGATATTTGCTTGAACTCTTTTGCTTTTTCTTTTTCTTCTAGATCCTCCTCCCCCCGAGCAGATGGAGACGGAAGTCATCGTCATCGAGGAGGAGGGCGCGCAGGGCGGCGGCGGCGGCGCCCCTGTCGCCGAGGACACGGCGGGAGCCGCCGAGCCGGCCGCGCAGGAGACCGCTCCGGCTGCGGACGCAGCGGCCGGGGAGGGGGACGGCGACCGCACCGCCGGCCCGGAGGCGGCGGGAGCATCAAGCGCTGTGCCGGCCGCCGACCCCTCCGCCGGAAAGGAGCAGGCGGGCTACTACCTTGAAGCCCCCAACGGCATCTTCATCCAGGTGCCGTGGGGTTCTGCATCGCGGGCCCCCGCGGAGGGCGAGGCCTTTGACGGAGAGGTCCTCGCCTCCGCGGGCTTGAAGATCGTCGAGGCGCCCGGCGGAAGCGATGGGCCCAAGGAGGAGAAGCTGCTTCACCAGCTCCTGGCCCTTCACCGGGCCAGGCAGGCGAAGCTTGCTTCTCGGGAGGCCCTTGCCGCCAAGGCCGCCGTCGAGATGGAGAATCGCGCGGCGGAGCTCCGCGCCGCCAACCAGGCTGCCCTCCGCGAGGTAGCGGAGGAGCGCGAGAGGCTCGCCGGAGAATATCAAGAATGGCTGCTGGAGAAGGCCAAGGCCGAAGAGCAGCAGCGGCTCGCCGGGGTGGAGCTGTCCCGGCGAGAAGGAGAGCTCGCCCAGCGGAAGGTCAACCTCGACTCCCACGAGGAAGACCTTGCCGCTCGGGAGCAGGCCCTTGGCGGGGAGCTGAAGGAGGCGAAAGCCGCCGCGGCTGCCGCGGAGACCGCCAAGGAGGAGCTTGCCGCCAAGGTCGCGCAGCTGGAGGAGTCGCTGAAGGCGAGCGTGGAGAGGGTCGCCGCGCTCAACACAGAGCGCGAGAAGGACGCCCACACCAACTCAGAACTCCAGGTGCGTTTCTCTGAAAAGGGCGACGAGCTGAAGGCCGCCAAGGACTCCATCGAGGATCTGGAACTGAAGGTCTCCACACTGAAGGACTCGCTCGACGCCGTCCGGGACCGGGAGACCAAACTGAAGGAGGAGCTCCGCAAGGAGCGAGGCTTGGTGGACAGCGCCAACAAAGCGGCCGAGAACTTCCGCCGTACCGTCGAGGTATGGACCGAGGACTTGGTATCTTCTGCGTCCAACATCGACCAGGAGCTGCTGGCGCTGAAGCTGGAGCATCTCATCTACTCCCCGGATCCAAACCTCCCTCACAGCGCCAAGCTCAGCCTCTTCTTCAGGGGGATCGCGCCGGCCCTTGTAGATCTTCGGAAGAAGATTCCCGCGCAGCTGGCCGAGGAGTCGCGCCGGCTCTGTACGGGAACCTTGGAGCGTGTGCTGACGAAGATTGTATACCGCAATCCCGGCATAAACCTCGCCAACGTTCTCCGCAGCTTGCCGGCCGACGCGAACATGGAGGCGCTGAAGGAGCAGGTCGCCCACATCATTGCTAAAGTGAACAAGATCTCCAGGATCGAGGGCGACCGCGTAGATTAGGCCTCCTTTATCTTTACCTCTTTTTGTTGCTGCATAGGGTGTTATGAACTCATTAATTCATTGCGACAAGTTATCCTTTGTAAGATATTTATCTTATTTTGATCAATCAGTGCAATGTTATCTTCCTTGTCTTGGTCATCTACTTTGCATGTTTTTCACCCTATGCTCCCGGGGAGCTTGCCGGCAAGGGTCCTTTGCCGCGAGCGCTGAGTGCTGGACTCCGAGCAGCCTGCTGGCCAAGGTCTCACCGGCAAGCAACCTTGCCGCAGCTAGTCGCAACACACTTAGCTTGCTGAGTGGACTCGAAAACGAAGCAAGGGCGCGACACTTTTCGCAGCTCACTTAAGTCGTTGAGCGTACTCGAAAACAAGACAAGGGTGCGGCTAGCTACGGGTAGGTTCCTCCGCGCACAGGTTTTCCATACAAAGTGTGATTGTTCAAGGAAGACAACTAAAAATTAAAAATTTGAACTGCTCAAATCTTAATAACTTAGCTTTCGTATATTGCTTGCTTCTTGGTAAGGCTTCTCTTTCTTGAACGGCACTTGGTTCCTCTTCCATCTCCATCCCCCCCCGGCAAACTTGTGCGCGAGGAATGTTCCTTCTGCTTAAGAGGCAAGGAAAAAGAAGAGGGAAACAAGTATATGGCCTTTCGGCGTGCTAATGCTTACCGGATATGTTTGTTGCACAAGATGCCAAATAACACATGCAAATAGCGGGGAAAAGCATGTAAAAGGCAAATAGCGCGAAACACAAAAACTTTACTGATGCACGGGGTCTACGCCCGGCTTTGTACAAAGGGTTACATGCAACAGCGGCAAAGCTTGTACAAAGGGTGGTTGCCGGAGCGGATCACGACAACCGCGCCTTATGGGTGAAACTTGCGAAGATGCTCTATGTTCCAGGAGTTGCTCACCGGTAGGCCTTCTTCGGTCTCAAGGCGGACAGCGCCGGGCCTTGTGACTTGTCTCACCCGATAAGGGCCTTCCCACTTCGGCGTCAACTTATTGGAATTCTTGGCGGACTGAACACGCCGAAGAACAAGGTCGCCTTCCTCGAGACTCCTGGCCCTGACCTTGCGGCTATGATAGCGGCGCAAGGCTTGCTGGTATCGAGCAGCTCGTACAGCAGCCTGGAGACGTTCCTCCTCGAGGAGCAATGCATCATCTTGCCGCAGTTGCTCTTGCTCGAGCTCATCATAAGCGAGCACTCGAGGAGATCCGTATACGAGTTCCGTGGGGAGAACTGCCTCTGCTCCATAGACTAGAGCAAAGGGTGTCTGTCCGGTGGCTCGATTTGGTGTCGTTCTGATTGACCAAAGAGCCGCCGGAAGCTCCTCTATCCAATTTCTTCCGCACCTGCGCAGCCTGTCAAAGGTCCTTGTCTTGAGTCCGCGCAGCACTTCAGCATTAGCCCTCTCCGCTTGACCGTTGCTCCTCGGGTGAGCAACAGAAGCGAAACAGACCTTGGCGCCAAGGTCTTGGACGTACTGCATGAAGGTGCGACTAGTAAATTGTGTACCGTTGTCGGTGATGATCCTGTTGGGGATTCCGAAACGGCAAACAATTGACCTGAAGAACCTGACTGCTGACTGTGCTGTCACCTTTCTCACTGGCTCCACTTCTGGCCACTTTGTGAACTTGTCGATTGCAACGTACAAGTACTCAAAGCCCCCGACGGCTCGTGGGAAGGGGCCGAGGATATCGAGCCCCCAGACCGAGAAGGGCCAGGACAAAGGAATTGTTAGGAGAGCTTGAGCTGGCTGATGAATTTGCTTCGCATGGAACTGGCACGCTTCACACTTGGTTACTAGTTCAGTCGCATCTTGGAGGGCTTCTTGCCAGAAGAACCCTTGCCGGAAGGCTTTCCCGGCAAGCGCCCTTGCGCCAATGTGGTGGCCACATATGCCTCCATGTATTTCTGCCAACAGCTTCTGTCCATCTTCCCTGGAGATGCACTTCAGTCTGACACCATTGAGTCTCCTTCTGTACAGCTCGTTATCCACGAACTGGTACATACTTGACTGCCTGGTTATCTTCTCTATTTCTTCTGGGTCGTCGGGAAGTTCTCCAGTTTGCAGGAAACGGACGATCTGCTGCGCCCATGCCGGAGCTCGAGGCTCAACGGCAAGGACTAAAGGCATGAGGGCCGCTGCGGGGACCTCAGATTCTACGGCAAGAACCTCTGGTTCCGCCGGAGCTGATGGTCCCCCGGCAAGCTCGCCGGGGCGAGGCTTGTCGGGAACGCTCGCTTCAACTGTACAGACCCGAGGATCTACAGGAGCAAACTGTTCCTCAGCGTTCTGGTTGTTGATCTTGGGGACCTTGGCGGCGGTTTCAGGAAGATCCGCCGGCAAGTAGTCGCCGGAGACCAACTTTCTCTTCTTGGACGGCCCAATTGATGGTGTAACGGATGGTTGAGTCAGCTTGAGCAAGAAGGTCCCTGGTTCCACAGGTAACTTCATCGAAGCACACTTTGAAAGGCCATCTGCTATTTCATTCTGAGCTCTCGGGACGTGCTCCATTTGCAGACCTTCAAAGTGCTCCTCAAGCTTCCTTACTTCATCTACATAAGCTTCCATCAAAGGGCTCTGATAACTCTTGTTAACTTGCCGGACCACCAACTGAGAATCTCCCCGCACAATCAGCTTCCTGATCCCAAGTTCGGCCGCAATTCTGAGGCCGGCAAGCAAGCCTTCATATTCAGTAGTGTTGTTTGTCGCTTGCTCCCTGGGAAAGTGCATCTGGATAACATATTTGAGGTGCTCTCCGATGGGCGCGATGAGTACCACGCCAGCACCGGCGCCTTGCAGCGAGAAGGCACCGTCAAAATACATTACCCATTCACTTGTCGCTTCTTGTACGGGTGCACTTGTTTCTTGGACTTCCTCATCGGGCGTTGGGGTCCACTCAGCTATGAATTCTGCCAAAGCTCGGCTCTGTATGGTCGAAGTACTTTCAAACTTGAGTCCAAAGCTCGACAGCTCCAGTGCCCACTCAACGATCCTGCCTGTTGCTTCTGGATTGTGCAATATCCTCTTCAGCGGAAAGCGAGTGACCACTGTTATCTCATGTGCCTGGAAGTAATGGCGCAGCTTTCTCGAGGCCATGAGGAGGCCGAATAGCAACTTTTGCACACCAGAGTATCTTTATCTAGCCCCCTGGAGAAGGGAACTCACAAAATACACTGGGCGCTGCACCATCTTCTTCCGCACTTCTTCCTGTTCCTGCGCAGAGTCGCCCTTGTCGGGGCCAGAGCTTGCCGGAGCAGCCCCCTGCTTGTCGCTGGATTCGCTTGCCGGTGGTGTAGGCTCCTCGTCGGCCTCCCTCTCCGCTACTAACGCAGCACTAACCACCTGGTTGGTTGCCGCTAGGTATAGCAACAACTTTTCCTGTGGTCTAGGTGCGACAAGTATTGGAGTGGAGGATAGGTACCGTTTCAAATCTTGCAGCGCTGCCTCCGCTTCCGGAGTCCACTTCATGGGACCTGCCTTCTTCAAGATTTTGAAAAAAGGTAGGGCGTGTTCCTCAGATTTCGAAATGAACCTACTGAGAGCAGCCACACAACCTGCAAGCCTTCTGACATCCTTGACGCGCTTCGGGGCCTCGATTTGCTCAATGGCTTTAATCTTGTCGGGGTTGGCTTCAATCCCCCTCTGTGACACAAAGAACCCGAGAAGTTTGCCGGAGGGGACTCCAAAGACGCACTTCTCGGGGTTCAATTTGAGCTGTATCCTGCGCAGGTTCTGAAATGTCTCTTCCAAATCTTGGACTAGGGTTTCCTTGCTCTTGCTCTTCACCACGATGTCATCCATGTAAGCCTCTACATTTCTGTGGATCTGTGGCTCGAAAGCAGTGTGCACTACCCTTGCAAATGTTGATCCTGCATTCTTCAGTCCAAATGGCATGCTTATGAAGCAATAAGTGCCACACGGAGTGATAAATGCAGTCTTCTCTTCATCTTCCTTGGCCATAAAGATCTGGTGGTAGCCTGAATATGCATCAAGAAAAGAGAGTAGCTCACATCCGGCAGTGGAGTCAACGATCTGGTCAATGCGCGGCAAAGGGAATGGATCCTTGGGACATGCTTTATTCACATCGGTGAAGTCTATACACAGTCTCCACTTCCCGTTGGCCTTGCGCACGACGACTGGGTTTGCTAGCCACGTCGGATGGATCACACCTCTAACTAGGCCTGCTGCCTCTAGTTTCTTGATCTCTTCGTTGATGAATTCTTGGCGCTCCACGGCTTGCTTCCTCACCTTCTGCTTGACGGGCCGCGCATGAGGACAAACAGCAAGCTTGTGCTCAATTACCTTCCTGGGAACACCGGGGATGTCAGATGGTTGCCAGGCAAACACATCGACATTCGCCCGCAGGAAGGCAACGAGCGCGCTTTCCTATTTGCTGTCGAGTGTGGCACTGATGGTGAAGGTACCACCAGTGCCGTCCTCCTTGGCGGACACCTTCTTGGTTGCCGGAGGAGCGGCCATTCCCTTCTTACACTTGCCGGTGGAGCTCGATGGAACGTCCTCGACGGCAGCGCAGCACTCCGAAGAGGTGCGGTTGCTGGAGTGGGCCCCAGAGCACTTGCCGGACTTGGTCTTCGTCTTCTTCCCCCCGGGAGCTTCAGCGGCAAGTGTATCCTTTTCTGCCGCAGCTGCCGCATCCCGGTAGATCTTGTCGGCGCAGACAAGCGCATCTTTCTTGTCGCCGAGGACAGTGATGACGCTTATCGGCCTCGGCATCTTGAGTACGTTGTAAGCATAATGGGAAGCTGCCATGAACTTGGCGAGAGCGGGACGGCCGAGTATTCCGTTGTATGGCAACGGAATATCAGCAACGTCGAAAGTGATGCGCTCAGTTCTGAAGTTGAGCTCCCCGCCAAAGGTCACCGGCAGAGTTATCTTCCCCTTGGGCTTGCTCCTTCCCGGGTTGATTCCTTGGAAAGAACTGGTCTCTTCGAGCTCGCCATCTGGGATTTGGAGTTTCTTGATCACAGCAGAGGAGATCAAGTTCAGCCCGGCCCCGCCGTCAACCAGCATTTTGGTGACCTTGAGGTTGCGGATGGTGGGCGAGACCAGCATCGGCAAGCACCCGACCGCAGTGGTGTGGTCAGGGTGATCCTCAAGATCAAAAATGATGGGCGTGCTGGACCATTTGAGGAGCCTGCGCGACTCCACGGGCGGCTCTGCTGCATTCACCTCGCGCACCCACTGCTTGAGCTGGCGGTGGGAGGTGTGCAGAGAGGCGCCACCGTCGACGCACAGGACCTCCGTGGCCTTCTGGAACTCCTGCTCGCTGTTATCCTCATCCTCCATGTCTTCGTCGTCGTCCTCTTCATCCTTGTCGCGGCCCCGGGGAGGTCGATCACCTTGCCGCTGCTTGGCCTTGCCGCGGCGTCCTCCCCGGCCATTGAACGGCCGCTTCTTGCTTGGCTCTCCCCCGCCACCTTGGGCCTTCTCCTTGTCGCGCCTCTCGTACTCAGCTTTCTGCTGCTCGACGAGGTACTCGACGCGTTTGCAGTTGGAGAGGTCGTGGCCCTTGGTGCGGTGGATCTTGCAGTATTGCTTGTCGGAGCCGTCCTGCTTGTCGGCTGCCGCCACAGGGGCAGGCTCCTTGCCGGAGCCGCCAGCCTGTGTTTGCTTGGCTGGAGCCTCCTTGCCGGACTTCTCGACGGCAAGCACTTCCTTCTTGTTCTTCCTTCTGTTATTCCGCCGCCGGCTCTTCTTTGCCGGGGCGGCGTCGTCGCTGTCGCTTCCTCCTGCGCCAGCATCCTCCCCGAGGAGTCTCTTCCCCTCTTCTGCGCGTGCGCACTTATCAGCCAGAGCGTAGAGCTCGCTGACATCCCGAATCTTGGTCATCGCCATTTCCTCACGCATGCGGCGGTTACGCACGTTCTGGTGGAACGCGCTGATAACCGCGGCAGGGTGGACGTCGGGGATGTTGTGCTGTACACGGCTGAAGCGTTGGATGTACTTGCGCAGGGATTCTCCTTCCTTCTGGGCCAGAATGTGGAGATCGCTCTCCTGGCCGTGGGGTTTGTGGCCGCCGGTGAAGGCGCCAACAAACTAGTGGCAAAGGTCTGCCCAAGAAGAGATGGAGCCTTCCGGCAAGTGCATAAGCCAGGAACGAACGTTCGGCTTAAGCACGAGCGGGAAGTAGTTTGCCAAAATCTTCTCGTCGCGCCCCCCGGCAGCCTGCACCGCTATGGTGTAGATGCTGAGGAATTCCGAGGGGTGCGTCTTGCCGTCGTACTTCTCCGGTACGTCGGGCTTGAAATTCTTCATGCTGGGCCACTGGACGCGCCGCAGCTCGTGGGTG
Organism: Secale cereale; assembly: GCA_902687465.1. Taxonomy (NCBI): domain Eukaryota; kingdom Viridiplantae; phylum Streptophyta; class Magnoliopsida; order Poales; family Poaceae; genus Secale; species Secale cereale. Next base: position 751,326,169 of record LR738710.1, read on the forward strand.
AACGCAGGGCAGCCTGCCGCGTACGGCAAGTCACCTGGTTCACCGGGCGCGCGCGCGTCGACAGCGTTCCCAGCTCTCTGGTCTGATTGTCGCCGAGCTTCTCGGCGGTGCTCGATTGTTGTCTGAGCGTCTTCTTTTCGCCGGTCGTCAAGGACTTGGCGCTGGTCCCGACGAGCCCGCGGATCCGACGACGCCGTGGAGCCGTCGTCGGCGTTGTTCCGGCGGGGCGGCGTCTTCTGCTTCCGCGGCGGGGAGTGCACGTTTGTTGCACCCCCGGCGGTCTTGTCGCCGTCGGCCTTCGTCTTCTCAGCTTGCCGCGGCCGCGAGGTCGCCGGCTGCTGTGGAGAGTCGTTGTTGGCGAAGGCGATCAGGCTCTGGATGGTAGCCCTCCAGTCTTCGGCCTTGTCTGCCGCTGGGGGGAAATCGAGGAGCAGTTGCGCCCTTGCGAGCGCTTCTGCTGGAGTGGAGGGGAGCGGGGGCGAGCGGTGCGAGGAGCGGGATATGCTCGGACTTCTAACAGCGTTAGAAGGAGCAGGGTCCCGCCCCGGCGACCACGCCTTGCTGGTGCCCGGACGGCGGTCCGGAGCGTCCCGCGAGCCTCCGGTTTGCCCTTGTCCCAGCAAGCGGATACCACCTCCTGTGGTATGGCGCTGCTGGGTTGTCGTGTGCTGAGATGGACGCGGCGCGTCCACGGAGACCGAGGCTCGGTCGTCCGTCCTGTCCTTTGATTTGGTGGCGCCGCGAGTGTCCTCGCCGGCGACCACCCTTCCGACGGCGTCTCCCCCGCCCACCGTTGGCTCCGGTGGCGGCGGATGAGACGCAGACGGGCCTCCGACCTCCGAAACCTTCTTCTTCGGGGCCATGGTGCTGTTGCTGATGAAGTTGCTGATGAAACTGGAGAGGTTGATGAAGAACGCGCTCGCGTGAACGCCGGATCAGATTCGCACAACCTCGACGCCCCCTACCTGGCGCGCCAAAGATGTCGGGGGAAACTGTCCACCACGAACACCTATGGGACCGGAGCCCCTTCGTTTGTGCGGTAAGAGGGCGGAGGGAGCACGAAGAGCAGATCGTAGTGAACACGCGGGCAGTTTACCCAGGTTCGGGCCGCGATGGACGCGTAAAACCCTACTCCTGCTTAGTTGTGTATTGAGTTGGGGAGCTCGGGAGCTTGAAAAACTAGCTACACCGAGCGTATGAGCGATCCAGGTTCCACACCGCCGTCCGGGCACCAGCAAGGCGTGGTCGCCGGGGCGGGACCCTGCTCCTTCTAACGCTGTTAGAAGTCCGAGCATATCCCGCTCCTCGCACCGCTCGCCCCCGCTCCCCTCCACTCCAGCAGAAGCGCTCGCAAGGGCGCAACTGCTCCTCGATTTCCCCCCAGCGGCAGACAAGGCCGAAGACTGGAGGGCTACCATCCAGAGCCTGATCGCCTTCGCCAACAACGACTCTCCACAGCAGCCGGCGACCTCGCGGCCGCGGCAAGCTGAGAAGACGAAGGCCGACGGCGACAAGACCGCCGGGGGTGCGACAACCGTGCACTCCCCGCCGCGGAAGCAGAAGACGCCGCCCCGCCGGAACAACGCCGACGACGGCTCCACGGCGTCGTCGGATCCGCGGGCTCGTCGGGACCAGCGCCAAGTCCTTGACGACCGGCGACAAGAAGACGCTCGGACAACAATCGAGCGCCGTCGAGAAGCTCGGCGACAATCAGACCAGAGAGCTGGGAACGCTGTCGACGCGCGCGCGCCCGGTGAACCAGGTGACTTGCCGTACGCGGCAGGCTGCCCTGCGTTCACCCGCGAGCTGCGGCGCGTCCAGTGGCCCAGCATGAAGAATTTCAAGCCCGACGTACCGGAGAAGTACGACGGCAAGACGCACCCCTCGGAATTCCTCAGCATCTACACCATAGCGGTGCAGGCTGCCGGGGGGCGCGACGAGAAGATTTTGGCAAACTACTTCCCGCTCGTGCTTAAGCCGAACGTTCGTTCCTGGCTTATGCACTTGCCGGAAGGCTCCATCTCTTCTTGGGCAGACCTTTGCCACCAGTTTGTTGGCGCCTTCACCGGCGGCCACAAACCCCACGGCCAGGAGAGCGATCTCCACATTCTGGCCCAGAAGGAAGGAGAATCCCTGCGCAAGTACATCCAACGCTTCAGCCGTGTACAACACAACATCCCCGACGTCCACCCTGCCGCGGTTATCAGCGCGTTCCACCAGAACGTGCGTAACCGCCGCATGCGTGAGGAAATGGCGATGACCAAGATTCGGGATGTCAGCGAGCTCTACGCTCTGGCTGATAAGTGCGCACGCGCAGAAGAGGGGAGGAGACTCCTCGGGGAGGATGCTGGCGCAGGAGGAAGCGACAGCGACGACGCCGCCCCGGCAAAGAAGAGCCGGCGGCGGAATAACAGAAGGAAGAACAAGAAGGAAGTGCTTGCCGTCGAGAAGTCCGGCAAGGAGGCTCCCGCCAAGCAAACACAGGCTGGCGGCTCCGGCAAGGAGCCTGCCCCTGTGGCGGCAGCCGACAAGCAGGACGGCTCCGACAAGCAATACTGCAAGATCCACCGCACCAAGGGCCACGACCTGTCCAACTGCAAACGCGTCGAGTACCTCGTCGAGCAGCAGAAAGCTGAGTACGAGAGGCGCGACAAGGAGAAGGCCCAAGGTGGCGGGGGAGAGCCAAGCAAGAAGCGGCCGTTCAATGGCCGGGGAGGACGCCGCGGCAAGGCCAAGCAGCGGCAAGGTGATCGACCTCCCCGGGGCCGCGACAAGGATGAAGAGGACGACGACGAAGACATGGAGGATGAGGATAACAGCGAGCAGGAGTTCCAGAAGGCCACGGAGGTCCTGTGCGTCGACGGTGGCGCCTCTCTGCACACCTCCCACCGCCGGCTCAAGCAGTGGGTGCGCGAGGTGAATGCAGCAGAGCCGCCCGTGGAGTCGCGCAGGTTCCTCAAATGGTCCAGCACGCCCATCATTTTTGATCTTGAGGATCACCCTGACCGCACCACTGCGGTCGGGTGCTTGCCGATGCTGGTCTCGCCCACCATCCGCAACCTCAAGGTCACCAAAATGCTGGTTGACGGCGGGGCCGGGCTGAACTTGATCTCCTCTGCTGTGATCAAGAAACTCCAAATCCCAGATGGCGAGCTCGAAGAGACCGGTTCTTTCCAAGGAATCAACCCGGGAAGGAGCAAGCCCAAGGGGAAGATAACTCTGCCGGTGACCTTTGGCGGGGAGCTCAACTTCAGAACTGAGCGCATCACTTTCGACGTTGCTGATATTCCGTTGCCATACAACGGAATACTCGGCCGTCCCGCTCTCGCCAAGTTCATGGCAGCTTCCCATTATGCTTACAACGTACTCAAGATTCCGGGGCCGATAAGCGTCATCACTGTCCTCGGCGACAAGAAAGATGCGCTTGTCTGCGCCGACAAGATCTACCGGGATGCGACAGCTGCGGCAGAAAAGGATACACTTGCCGCTGAAGCTCCCGGGGGGAAGAAGACGAAGACCAAGTCCGGCAAGTGCTCTGGGGCCCACTCCGGCAACCGCACCTCTTCGGAGTGCTGCGCTGCCGTCGAGGACGTTCCATCGAGCTCCACTGGCAAGTGTAAGAAGGGAATGGCCGCTCCTCCGGCAACCAAGAAGGTGTCCGCCAAGGAGGACGGCACTGGTGGTACCTTCACCATCAGTGCCACACTCGACAGCAAATAGGAAAGCGCGCTCGTTGCCTTCCTGCGGGCGAATGTCGATGTGTTTGCCTGGCAACCATCTGACATCCCCGGTGTTCCCAGGAAGGTAATTGAGCACAAGCTTGCTGTTTGTCCTCATGCGCGGCCCGTCAAGCAGAAGGTGAGGAAGCAAGCCGTGGAGCGCCAAGAATTCATCAACGAAGAGATCAAGAAACTAGAGGCAGCAGGCCTAGTTAGAGGTGTGATCCATCCGACGTGGTTAGCAAACCCAGTCGTCGTGCGCAAGGCCAACGGGAAGTGGAGACTGTGTATAGACTTCACCGATGTGAATAAAGCATGTCCCAAGGATCCATTCCCTTTGCCGCGCATTGACCAGATCGTTGACTCCACTGCCGGATGTGAGCTACTCTCTTTTCTTGATGCATATTCAGGCTACCACCAGATCTTTATGGCCAAGGAAGATGAAGAGAAGACTGCATTTATCACTCCGTGTGGCACTTATTGCTTCATACGCATGCCATTTGGACTGAAGAATGCAGGATCAACATTTGCAAGGGTAGTGCACACTGCTTTCGAGCCACAGATCCACAGAAATGTAGAGGCTTACGTGGATGACATCGTGGTGAAGAGCAAGAGCAAGGAAACCCTAGTCCAAGATTTGGAAGAGACATTTCAGAACCTGCGCAGGATACAGCTCAAATTGAACCCCGAGAAGTGCGTCTTTGGAGTCCCCTCCGGCAAACTTCTCTGGTTCTTTGTGTCACAGAGGGGGATTGAAGCCAACCCCGACAAGATTAAAGCCATTGAGCAAATCGAGGCCCCGAAGCGCGTCAAGGATGTCAGAAGGCTTGCAGGTTGTGTGGCTGCTCTCAGTAGGTTCATTTCGAAATCTGCGGAACGCGCCCTACCTTTCTTCAAAATCTTGAAGAAGGCAGGTCCCATGAAGTGGACTCCGGAAGCGGAGGCAGCGCTGCAAGATTTGAAACGGTACCTATCCTCCACTCCAATACTTGTCGCACCTAGACCACAGGAAAAGTTGTTGCTATACCTAGCGGCAACCAACCAGGTGGTTAGTGCTGCGTTAGTAGCGGAGAGGGAGGCCGACGAGGAGCCTACACCACCGGCAAGCGAATCCAGCGACAAGCAGGGGGCTGCTCCGGCAAGCTCTGGCCCCGACAAGGGCGACTCTGCGCAGGAACAGGAAGAAGTGCGGAAGAAGATGGTGCAGCGCCCAGTGTATTTTGTGAGTTCCCTTCTCCAGGGGGCTAGATAAAGATACTCTGGTGTGCAAAAGTTGCTATTCGGCCTCCTCATGGCCTCGAGAAAGCTGCGCCATTACTTCCAGGCACATGAGATAACAGTGGTCACTCGCTTTCCGCTGAAGAGGATATTGCACAATCCAGAAGCAACAGGCAGGATCGTTGAGTGGGCACTGGAGCTGTCGAGCTTTGGACTCAAGTTTGAAAGTACTTCGACCATACAGAGCCGAGCTTTGGCAGAATTCATAGCTGAGTGGACCCCAACGCCCGATGAGGAAGTCCAAGAAACAAGTGCACCCGTACAAGAAGCGACAAGTGAATGGGTAATGTATTTTGACGGTGCCTTCTCGCTGCAAGGCGCCGGTGCTGGCGTGGTACTCATCGCGCCCATCGGAGAGCACCTCAAATATGTTATCCAGATGCACTTTCCCAGGGAGCAAGCGACAAACAACACTACTGAATATGAAGGCTTGCTTGCCGGCCTCAGAATTGCGGCCGAACTTGGGATCAGGAAGCTGATTGTGCGGGGAGATTCTCAGTTGGTGGTCCGGCAAGTTAACAAGAGTTATCAGAGCCCTTTGATGGAAGCTTATGTAGATGAAGTAAGGAAGCTTGAGGAGCACTTTGAAGGTCTGCAAATGGAGCACGTCCCGAGAGCTCAGAATGAAATAGCAGATGGCCTTTCAAAGTGTGCTTCGATGAAGTTACCTGTGGAACCAGGGACCTTCTTGCTCAAGCTGACTCAACCATCCGTTACACCATCAATTGGGCTGTCCAAGAAGAGAAAGTTGGTCTCCGGCGACTACTTGCCGGCGGATCTTCCTGAAACCGCCGCCAAGGTCCCCAAGATCAACAACCAGAACGCTGAGGAACAGTTTGCTCCTGTAGATCCTCGGGTCTGTAAAATTGAAGCGAGCGTTCCCGACAAGCCTCGCCTCGGCGAGCTTGCCGGGGGACCATCAGCTCCGGCGGAACCAGAGGTTCTTGCCATAGAATCTGAGGTCCCCGCAGCGGCCCTCATGCCTTTAGTCCTTGCCGTTGAGCCTCGAGCTCCGGCATGGGCGCAGCAGATCGTCCGTTTCCTGCAAACTGGAGAACTTCCCGACGACCCAGAAGAAATAGAGACGATAACCAGGCAGTCAAGTATGTACCAGTTCGTGGATAACGAGCTGTACAGAAGGAGACTCAATGGTGTCAGACTGAAGTGCATCTCCAGGGAAGATGGACAGAAGCTGTTGGCAGAAATACACGGAGGCATATGTGGCCACCACATTGGCGCAAGGGCGCTTGCCGGGAAAGCCTTCCGGCAAGGGTTCTTCTGGCAAGAAGCCCTCCAAGATGCGACTGAACTAGTAACCAAGTGTGAAGCGTGCCAGTTCCATGCGAAGCAAATTCATCAGCCAGCTCAAGCTCTCCTAACAATTCCTTTGTCCTGGCCCTTCTCGGTCTGGGGGCTCGATATCCTCGGCCCCTTCCCACGAGCCGTCGGGGGCTTTGAGTACTTGTACGTTGCAATCGACAAGTTCACAAAGTGGCCAGAAGTGGAGCCAGTGAGAAAGGTGACAGCACAGTCAGCAGTCAGGTTCTTCAGGTCAATTGTTTGCCGTTTCGGAATCCCCAACAGGATCATCACCGACAACGGTACACAATTTACTAGTCGCACCTTCATGCAGTACGTCCAAGACCTTGGCGCCAAGGTCTGTTTCGCTTCTGTTGCTCACCCGAGGAGCAACGGTCAAGCGGAGAGGGCTAACGCTGAAGTGCTGCGCGGACTCAAGACAAGGACCTTTGACAGGCTGCGCAGGTGCGGAAGAAATTGGATAGAGGAGCTTCCGGCGGCTCTTTGGTCAATCAGAACGACACCAAATCGAGCCACCGGACAGACACCCTTTGCTCTAGTCTATGGAGCAGAGGCAGTTCTCCCCACGGAACTCGTATACGGATCTCCTCGAGTGCTCGCTTATGATGAGCTCGAGCAAGAGCAACTGCGGCAAGATGATGCATTGCTCCTCGAGGAGGAACGTCTCCAGGCTGCTGTACGAGCTGCTCGATACCAGCAAGCCTTGCGCCGCTATCATAGCCGCAAGGTCAGGGCCAGGAGTCTCGAGGAAGGCGACCTTGTTCTTCGGCGTGTTCAGTCCGCCAAGAATTCCAATAAGTTGACGCCGAAGTGGGAAGGCCCTTATCGGGTGAGACAAGTCACAAGGCCCGGCGCTGTCCGCCTTGAGACCGAAGAAGGCCTACCGGTGAGCAACTCCTGGAACATAGAGCATCTTCGCAAGTTTCACCCATAAGGCGCGGTTGTCGTGATCCGCTCCGGCAACCACCCTTTGTACAAGCTTTGCCGCTGTTGCATGTAACCCTTTGTACAAAGCCGGGCGTAGACCCCGTGCATCAGTAAAGTTTTTGTGTTTCGCGCTATTTGCCTTTTACATGCTTTTCCCCGCTATTTGCATGTGTTATTTGGCATCTTGTGCAACAAACATATCCGGTAAGCATTAGCACGCCGAAAGGCCATATACTTGTTTCCCTCTTCTTTTTCCTTGCCTCTTAAGCAGAAGGAACATTCCTCGCGCACAAGTTTGCCGGGGGGGAAGGAGATGGAAGAGGAACCAAGTGCCGTTCAAGAAAGAGAAGCCTTACCAAGAAGCAAGCAATATACGAAAGCTAAGTTATTAAGATTTGAGCAGTTCAAATTTTTAATTTTTAGTTGTCTTCCTTGAACAATCACACTTTGTATGGAAAACCTGTGCGCGGAGGAACCTACCCGTAGCTAGCCGCACCCTTGTCTTGTTTTCGAGTACACTCAACGACTTAAGTGAGCTGCGAAAAGTGCCGCGCCCTTGCTTCGTTTTCGAGTCCACTCAGCAAGCTAAGTGTGTTGCGACTAGCTGCGGCAAGGTTGCTTGCCGGTGAGACCTTGGCCAGCAGGCTGCTCGGAGTCCAGCACTCAGCGCTGGCGGCAAAGGACCCTTGCCGGCAAGCTCCCCGGGAGCATAGGGTGAAAAACATGCAAAGTAGATGACCAAGACAAGGAAGATAACATTGCACTGATTGATCAAAATAAGATAAATATCTTACAAAGGATAACTTGTCGCAATGAATTAATGAGTTCATAACACCCTATGCAGCAACAAAAAGAGGTAAAGATAAAGGAGGCCTAATCTACGCGGTCGCCCTCGATCCTGGAGATCTTGTTCACTTTAGCAATGATGTGGGCGACCTGCTCCTTCAGCGCCTCCATGTTCGCGTCGGCCGGCAAGCTGCGGAGAACGTTGGCGAGGTTTATGCCGGGATTGCGGTATACAATCTTCGTCAGCACACGCTCCAAGGTTCCCGTACAGAGCCGGCGCGAGTCCTCGGCCAGCTGCGCGGGAATCTTCTTCCGAAGATCTGCAAGGGCCGGCGCGATCCCCCTGAAGAAGAGGCTGAGCTTGGCGCTGTGAGGGAGGTCTGGATCCGGGGAGTAGATGAGATGCTCCAGCTTCAGCGCCAGCAGCTCCTGGTCGATGTTGGACGCAGAAGATACCAAGTCCTCGGTCCATACCTCGACGGTACGGCGGAAGTTCTCGGCCGCTTTGTTGGCGCTGTCCACCAAGCCTCGCTCCTTGCGGAGCTCCTCCTTCAGTTTGGTCTCCCGGTCCCGGACGGCGTCGAGCGAGTCCTTCAGTGTGGAGACCTTCAGTTCCAGATCCTCGATGGAGTCCTTGGCAGCCTTCAGCTCGTCGCCCTTTTCAGAGAAACGCACCTGGAGTTCTGAGTTGGTGTGGGCGTCCTTCTCGCGCTCTGTGTTGAGCGCGGCGACCCTCTCCACGCTCGCCTTCAGCGACTCCTCCAGCTGCGCGACCTTGGCGGCAAGCTCCTCCTTGGCGGTCTCCGCGGCAGCCGCGGCGGCTTTCGCCTCCTTCAGCTCCCCGCCAAGGGCCTGCTCCCGAGCGGCAAGGTCTTCCTCGTGGGAGTCGAGGTTGACCTTCCGCTGGGCGAGCTCTCCTTCTCGCCGGGACAGCTCCACCCCGGCGAGCCGCTGCTGCTCTTCGGCCTTGGCCTTCTCCAGCAGCCATTCTTGATATTCTCCGGCGAGCCTCTCGCGCTCCTCCGCTACCTCGCGGAGGGCAGCCTGGTTGGCGGCGCGGAGCTCCGCCGCGCGATTCTCCATCTCGACGGCGGCCTTGGCGGCAAGGGCCTCCCGAGAAGCAAGCTTCGCCTGCCTGGCCCGGTAAAGGGCCAGGAGCTGGTGAAGCAGCTGCTCCTCCTCGGGCCCGTCGCTTCCGCCGGGCGCCTCGACGATCTTCAAGCCCGCGGAGGCGAGGACCTCTCCGTCAAAGGCCTCGCCCTCCGCGGGGGCCCGCGATGCAGAACCCCACGGCACCTGGATGAAGATGCCGTTGGGGGCTTCAAGGTAGTAGCCGGCCTGCTCCTTTCCGGCGGAGGGGTCGGCGGCCGGCACAGCACTTGATGCTCCCGCCGCCTCCGGGCCGGCGGTGCGGTCGCCGTCCCCCTCCCCGGCCGCTGCGTCCGCAGCCGGAGCGGTCTCCTGCGCGGCCGGCTCGGCGGCTCCCGCCGTGTCCTCGGCGACAGGGGCGCCGCCGCCGCCGCCCTGCGCGCCCTCCTCCTCGATGACGATGACTTCCGTCTCCATCTGCTCGGGGGGAGGAGGATCTAGAAGAAGAAGAAAAAGCAAAAGAGTTCAAGCAAATATCCAAAAAGAGACGAATCAAGAAGACAAGTGACGGAACTTACCTTGACGGACGTCATCAGCGGCGGGCTCCCTCGCCGGGGAGCTCTGCCTTGGCGGAGTGGCTGCCCTCGCCGGGCTGCTCGCCCTTGGCGGGGTACTCGCCCTTGGCGGAGTACCCGCCCTTGGCGGAGCACTCTCCCTCGCCGGGGAGTTTGGCCTTGGCGGGGACGGCGGGGCCCTCGGCTCCTCGGGGGCGACCTCTGGACGCTCCTGCGGCTGTGGCTCCACCTCTGCGCAAGAAAAGAAAAAAAGCATCAAGATATTAGAACAAGACTAAATCTCCAAGCGCGCCCGACGAGCGGAAGTACAGAACCCAGACTTACGCTGGGGGCTGCGCTGGGGGCTGCTCCTCGGAGCAGTGCTCGGGTACGGCACGCTTGGCTCCGGCGCGTCCCCAGTTGCCGCGGCGGGCGAGTCGTCCGCGACCTCGACCACGGGCACCTTGGCCTTCTTCGTCGCCCGCTGAGCCAAGGTCCTGAAATCAAAACAAGAAACGAGATCAGCATCAACAAGAATCAAGGCAATGTTAAAGAAGATACAAAGCCTCGGATACTTACTCCTGTTCCTCCTCATCGTCGTCGTCGCTCAGGGCGGAGAAGTCAAACTCCACCTGAGGCGCATCCGCGCGGGGGGCAGGAGGCGAAGACTCCCTCGGGCGCTTGGCGGTCCCCGGGGCTTGGGGCTGCGAAGACCCAGCCCCTGTGGTAGCCGGGGCCCGGGGAGCGGGTGGAGCCGCCGCTCCGCCCTGTGAAGGCTCCCTTCCGCTCGGCGCTGGCTTGCGGGGCGCTTCTGCTGTGGCCTGCTTGCGGGGTGCCTCCGCCGTGGCCTACGTGCGGGCCGCCTCCGCTGTGGCTGGTGCGCCGGGGCCCCCCGTCGCAGCTTGACTCCCCCGGGGAGCTCGCGCTGCCCGGCGAGTTGGCTGTTGCCGGGGCGCCTGTGCCCTTGTCCCCGTCGTCGCCTTGCGGAGACGTTTCATCGGAGACCGCCTAGGGCTTGCCCGGGGCGGGGAGGTCTCCGACGACGAGGAGATGTCATCGGCGTAGAGCTCCAGAGACCCGTCGGAGTCCTCGGCGGCCTCGGCGTCGTCCTCCTCCTCCTCCTCCCCGGCAGGCTTGCTGGGCCCGGCGCCCTGCGCTGCGGCCTCTTTCGCTCCGGCGCCTCCGCTCCCTCCGGCGCCTCCGCTCCCTGCGGCGCCCCTGTTCCCTCCGGCGGCGTTGCCTCTCGCCGCGGCCTCCGTCTGGATTCCGATGATCCCGGAGTGCCTCAAGGATGGGACCCCGGCGAGCTCGTCGGGAGGCAGCTTCAGTAGCCTGCGGATCTCCGCCTCCTCTGCTTGGCAGGACACCTCCGCAGCCTCTGCCTCCTCGGGCGTGTAGCCGAATTCTCCTGCCGCTGCGGCTGCAGCGGCCTCTTCAACCCGAGAAGCTATGTACGCTATCTCTTGGTCAGTGGTGTCCCGTGTCAGCTCCCGGGTCTCGTTCTTGTTCTTCGCCACCTCCACCAGGTTGTCGAAGAGGTTCAAGACGACGTCCGGCTTGGGCGGAATCCACGTGCGGTCGACGCCGTGCGAGTCGCACGCGGGCATCATGGCGCGGAGATTGTCCCTGGCTGTGCTGTTGCAGAGAGGCACCACTCCCCGGGGACCCCTGAACCATTCCGGGTGGGCCGGGTCATGCTTAAATAGCTCCCGGACCATCCCCTTCAGCTCCAGCGACGTGAAGTTAAAGTTGAGCCCGGGGCGCAGCCTCATGATATCCGCCGAGTTGCCGTACTCCCAGGCCGGCCTTTTCCTGTCTTGGAGAGGGGCGATGCGGCGGCGGAGGAAGTCTGTGCCTACTTCTGCGACAGACAACCTTGCTACCCGGAGACGCAGAATCCTGATGAGGGCGATGTCAAGCTTGTTGTCGTCCGAATCCAGCTCGCTCCAGTCCCTGCCGCGCACGATGGGCGTTGTGCGCGGCGCGGTGAAAGATTGCGGCTGGTCCTCAACAATCCAACACCAGTCCGCACGCCACTCCTCCCACTTGCCGCGGAGCTCTCCCGGCAAGTAGGACTCCTTCTTGTTCAGACGAAAAACCCAAGATATTCCTCCGGAGAGGGGGGCGCCGGCCTCTGCTCTAGGGGTGAAGAAGTGCCTAAACAGCGCTACGTTTGGGTATATTCCTATATAGTTTTCGCACATATGTGCGAAAACCGCCATCGTGAGGATGGCGTTGGGGGTGAAGTCAAGAAGGTGGAGGCCGTAGGTGTGCATTATGTCACAGAAGAATTCAGAAAAAGGAGGGCAAAGACCGCAGTGGAAGAAGGCTGCGAAGAAATAGTACCCGCCGGGGTAGTTGTCCTTGGCGGCGGCCGGATAAGCTCGAGTGCGGGGGTGCGCCTTGGTCTTCTTGGACCAGAACAAGTAATACTTGTTCCAGAGCTCCCGCGCGCTGAGCCTCGGCGGGAAGACGAGGTTCCGCTTCCGGTACAAGGAAAGCCTCGCCGCTTGCTCCGATTTCTCCTTCTTGGTCTTCTCCGCCTTCGCCTTCTCGGTCTTCGGGGCCATGGCGTAGGCGGCGGAGGAAGGGGGACGAAGAGCCCGGCGGCGCCGGAGATGCGAAAGACGACGACGGAGGTGTGGAGGCGGAGCGCAAAGGGGATCTCTGGAGATGGAAGAGGATGCAATGAAAGCATAAGGAGGGGAACCGCTCCTGCTTCCTCTGCTTTTATGGGGAAGTGGGGGGCGTTTCGCTCTTTCCATTAAAAGAACGTGGCCACGTCCCATCCCACGACGCCGCGATCGACGCGTGCCGTTACGGGGGGACGCGGCGGATGCGGAAGTGGATTCGGCGCGCCGTGGGCCGCGTGTGTCCGTGCACTGTTTTGGGCCTGGCCCAACAGCGCTCGGCACCGTGTGTGGCCCAGGCCCGGGGGCTCCTGTCGGTGTACTAAGGTAGGGGTGCTCCAGTAGCCCAACTTGTGCACGGACAGTAGCAGCTTCCCGCGGCAGGGTCGACCACGTGCTCGCCGGAGACCTTCCTGCTCCGTATAAAACCATTCAAAAACAAAGTATACAAGACAGAAGATCGAGACCCCGGCAAGTGGAGCTTTCCGGGAAGGCCGTTCCAGGCTCAAGATTACCTCACCCACGCAAGGCCCTGGCAAGAGGAGCTTGCCAGGAAGACTAGAAGATTCCATTACAGAAGACACGCCTCGGCGCAACATGCGCCCCGGCAGGGCCCGGGGAGCGACAAGCTTCAGAGCCCGACAAGCTCCCGGGCCCGGCAAGGTCAAGGTCCCGACAAGGTGCTTGCCGGGAGAGTTGCGCTGTGTGCCCGCGCTCCAGCTCATCGGCCCACGCGTCGCCCTGGGGCCTCTCCTGGGACGCGTGGCGGATGGCTGTGCAGCCTGGGGGACACGGTGGCACTCCACGGTGGTAAAGCCATCGCCGTGGCAAACGGAGACGCAAGGGCGGGCGCTTTTGGGGTCGACGGCGACGGGCATTGAATGCCCTTGTCCCCCACTGTCAAAGTAGGTAGCGACCACTGTTTACGCACTGTAGCTCCACTATTCCCGCACTGTTACAACTACCACCTCTTTTACATTTTTACCCCTTTCTCCTACGTTGACACCTGTCGGTGACCCCTTGCACTATAAAAGGAGGCCCATGCACAACGTAGAAAGGGTTCGGAACCTAGATCGCTCATACGCTCGGTGTAGCTAGTTTTTCAAGCTCCCGAGCTCCCCAACTCAATACACAACTAAGCAGGAGTAGGGTTTTACGCGTCCATCGCGGCCTGAACCTGGGTAAACTGCCTGCGTGTTCACTACGATCTGCTCTTCGTGCTCCCTCCGCCCTCTTACCGCACAAACGAAGGGGCTCCGGTCCCATAGGTGTTCGTGGTGGACAGTTTCCCCCGACATAGACCAATGATCCTACGTGCCACATTAATAAAAGATATTATGATATGAGCAAAGGAGTGTTCTAGAGAAACTAGAGAAGCTCCCCTTGTTTTGTGCTCAATTTAGTTTTGCAATTGGATACAACGAGCACAAAATAGGATCGTCACTCCTCCAAGACAAATGGAACCTCACAACAAGTGCAAGTGAGCATGTAGGAAACAAAGCCTAGCACTTGCAACAACCAAATGGTTGAGCAATATATAAAAGAGGCAACTTGGAAATAGGCTCAACCAAAAAGATGGTGGATTCATGGCAAATCACTTGAGAAGACTAATATAAGGATGCACATTAAGCATCAACAAAGTCTTTAATAGTTGATATACAAGGTGCATGACATGTTCTTCCCACACACACAACTAGCGAATGGATTCACAAGCTCACTAAAAAAAATAACAACCAAGCTTGTGACAACCCATGATGAGGATAGAAAAAGAAGGTCTCATCAAAATGAGGGATACTAATTAGATGGCAAAGCCTTGTCAAGACAAGCATGAGGGAAATGATCTTCACCACAAAAGAGTGCATCAAGATGCAACAATATAAGATCTGCACTCAAGACAAATGCTTTCATGAATCCACCAAAAAATAATACAAGAAAGACAAGGTGGTCGTGAAAGAAAAAGATATCTTCTAGATATGTAATTTCAAAAGATATCTTCTAGATATGTAATTTCTCTCAAGTGTATAAGATTCTAGGTGCATGAACATCATGATGATATCAATCCTCAAAGAAGGATGTACACAAGAAATAGTTACAAAAAGGAAAGAATAAGATATCCACATGGAAGTCATAAATATACCAATAAGATATTTGCATGAAAGCATAGCACATGGCTAGATATGGTCTTATTGTATACAAACGAAATCCAACCACACGAGAATAAAAAACATCACAACTAGCAACAAGAGATTATTGTTGTGATGCTTTGAGAAAGGAAACAAGTATCACAATAAAGAATGAATTACATGACATGATACAACCTACACAAGGTTGGTGCAAGAAATGTGTGCATGAAGCATATGATGATACTTGTTACCGAGATACCATTGGAAGGATGTAGTAGATACCAATTGAAGGTAGATAGTAGTTCATTGATCATCCTAGCTAGACTCCAATAATCACATGGTGACAACACCTTCCTTGTGAGTGAGCCGAGCATCCAATGCCTCTCCAATTGTTCCTAGAACAACCACACAAACAAAATGGTACCCAAACTCATTGGGACCAAAGAGTTAGAAACACCAATACATAGGATAAACTCCACATACATATGTGCATATATATATGAAAATGAATTTCATGCACATCTCATCCAAATTGAGACTAGGTGGAGTTTCCACTATGTATTGGGTCAAAGAAAGAAAGCATGCCAAAGAAACTACACGAAGTAATTATGCATGCTCAATACTTTCAAGAAACGATACCAAATGAAAAATAAATACCAAGTGAAGATAGGATACCAAATAGAGAAATCATCACTTGGAAGATATCATTAAAAGATACATCAACGAATGAGATATCCATTGACACACTCAAAAAGAAAGATATCGAACTCCCCAAAAAAAGGATGGTTCCAAACAAACCAAGCCCTCTATAAAGTTTCATGATGGCACAAAGTACCAAAAAGAAACGGCTTGCCTTCCACCAACACACACTTGAAATGGATCACAAGATGTGTGTTTCATAGAAAATAGGATAGCTCCCCCAAGAGTTGTGCATTATAGAGAATTTGCATTTGAATACAAAATGCAAAAGATGGGATCACCACTTTCACTATATCTAGAAAACACTAGACAAGATCAAGAAAACAAAAATATCCACAAGTGGCACGGAAGGCAATGGGAGTTGACACAATCTTGGCAAGAGATAAGACAAATAAAACCACAAGACAATGTAAAGATGATCAATAATTTTGACCACATAAAAGATTACCAATTGTCAAAGACAAGAGGTATTTGGAAATAATTTCCGGAGGTAGATAGAAATGATATCCAACATCATCTCCACACCAAACACAAGCAAAATGCAACTTGTAGAGCTAACATGTCACCTAAGAACAAGATAATTTACAATATCAACTCTAGGTGACAATATCTCAAATGTACACATTTTCTAGGCTAGTAATACGCACATAGCACATTACTCCCCTATAATGTGATACCAAATAAAACTTAAACAAGAGGCAATAAGAGGAACCTACAAGAGATAATTAATGGAAAATTTAGAATTTGAATTTCTCATGAGAAGATATACCACATAGTGACTAGATAATCTTGTAATATCAAAACTAGATGATATTCCTCATGTACACACATTTATAGGATTGTGAGGTACACAAAGCACATCACTCCACCAAAATGGAATGTTCCATTAAGCTCTCACAAGAGCCAACTAAGATACAAACAAGATGCACAAAGGCTCAAACCACTACACACACATACATGATGTGCAAACCAACATACACATACTTGATTTCTCAAGATAAGCAAATTGGAAGCACAACATATACATGAACATGCAAGGTACAAAACCACAACATGCTAAGGGGGCAAGTAACTTTCAATGTAAACAATTTAAGCACAAGTTACCACAAGGAGGAACATTGGATATAAGATAGAAACTTGATAATCCGAATGAATTGGCTTGAGACAATATGAATGATGAAGACCGCTTAATTCTTCATAATGTAACCAAGTCTCCAATGCCCTCCAATACACCTATTGATCAATTTTGAGCTAGTTGGTCCCCAACCAAGTTGGGTCCTAAGAGGTTAGTCACAATAGGCTTGGCAACCCAAATGGTTCTTTGTTTGACACCACTTTGAGTACCAACAAACTTGGCAAACAAATTGCCAACCTTATCCTTCCCAAGAGAATAGATATCATCAATAATAATTGGGTTGGATAAGTTACCACTAGTGCATGAAGAAGCGGCGTGACCTTTCTCACGACATAAGTAGCAACGTCAACTCTTCATTTTCTTCTCACTTGATTTCTCAACAAGAGAAGCATGAACTTGAGTCTTCTTGGGAAGTGGCCTTTCTTCAACTTGTGGTTGAGCATGAGATTGAACTTGTGGCCTCTTCCCTTGTTGCTTGTCATTAATGGGCTTCTTCTTCAATGGGCAAGATCTAACATGATGCCCTTGAATTTTGCACTTGAAGCAAATAATCTTGGCCGAATTCTTGAGTTGTTCTTGGCCCTTCTTCTTGTTTCTCTTGGACTTCTTCTTTTTGTTGGACTTGAATCTAAGTCCACCTTTGTCATTGGGGCATTTTTGCACACTCAAGATATTGTTGAGTATGGACTTCCCTTCATGACACTTTTCCAAGTCTTTCTTCAAAGAAGTGACTTGGGCCTTGAGCTCTTTGATTTCCTCTACATGGTTAGTATCAACACAAGTACTAGAGGAAGTATACGCTTCATCATTAGAGCAACAACGCAAGGAAAGTAATTCATCACAAGATGTACCAATATTGTGAGTAGATGAATTACAAGGACTAGCACATGGTAATATAGCATTTTGACTAGAAGTAGTGCTAGTACCCACACGAGACTCGCTAGATGTTACCTTAGTGATCATAGCCTCATGAGCTATCTTTAGCACATTGTGGGATACTAGAAGATCATCATGATAGCTTGTGAGCTTTACACGACTTTCTTCCAATTTCCCATACTTGTTAGATAGCAAGTCAAGTTGAGCCCTTAGCTCAACATTCTCCTTCAAAATGGATGCTTCACTAGAAATAGAGTTAGTAGCACAAGCATCATCAATAATAGCAAGAGGAGAAGGCAATTTGGCAAGTTCTTTAGAATATGGAACTTTAAGTTGAGCATCAGACTCGGTGAGTTTGATGAGCTCACTCTTAATGACCCTTGAGCCATTTTCGAGGTGCTCAAAGTCCTCAAGGAGTTTAGCATGCACAACTTCAAGCTTCTCATTTTTAGTTTCAAAATAATTAGCCACCTTGAGAGCTCTATCACGGGATTCCTTTATTCTAGATAGTTCTAGAGCAAAAGTCTCCTCAAGAGATTCCTTGATGGTTTGTTCAAGTTCAAGAGCTTGCGAGAGGTCGGCGATCTCATTAGCGTAATCACGCTCATGACCTTCCATTTTCTCAATGGTGACCTCATGCTCCTCTAGATGAGATTCCAACTCCTCTATATATATCTTGCCCTCAATGGCAATAGACGTGATATCCATGAAGTTGGAACGAGCAACTTTATTCTTATGAAGAGCTTTAAAAATCATTTCCCCCTTAATTTTTAAAGAGGCAACATTATCATTCTCTTCATCACTATCAATATCATCATCATTCTTTTCATCATCAATATTATCACAAGATATATTGGGATTCAAAGTGGGAGATACCTTTGAAGCCTTAGCCATAAGGCAATATGCAATAGATGATCATGTTGGATCCCTCAAAGCACCATTCAAGGCCACATCTTGTTCCATGGGGCGTTGGATTTCCTCTACATTGTTAGCACAACAATTCGAGGAAATATATGCATTTTTATCATGGCAACGAGACATGGCAAGAATATCATCATGAGATTTAGTCAAGAAATTTCTACATGATATGCAAGGACTATCAACACAAGCATGTGAAACATGTAGGGTGCTTGAAGTGTTAAAGTCCAAAGAAGATGCATTGCAATATGATAGTGATGAAGGATCATCTACAATAAGCATACTATCATCATTGCAATGACCAACACTACTCACCATATCATTACCTTGTGGAAAACCACATGTAGGTGAAGTAGAAGAAGTTGAGAAAGCAACACTGCCGGAGGTGGAGGGAGAACAATCATTCCCACAATTTTTGGACATGCTATATTTATCTTGAAGCTTTGTCCACAACTCATGAGCATCCCGAAACGGCATGAGTTGAAATATCACTACATTGCTCAAAGCATCAAAAAGCACATTAGAAGCTTGAGCATTTAGATAAGAGTTTTCTCATCCTCTAAAGATAATCTTTGGGGATCCTTTGGAGGAGAAAACCCATATCTACAATTCGCTCTAAATTGGGGTCCATGACCCTAAAGATATTAAGCATGCGAATTACCCAAACATCAAAATTTGTGCCATCAAAACTAAGAGTGTCAGAGAATCCTAAACCCCTAGTCGATATCCTTACTCTCTAGGCGGTTAAACCCTATAAAGAGAGACGAGGCTCTGATACCAATTGAAAGACCGTGGATGTTGCCTAGAGGGGGGTGAATAGGCGCTTTAAAAATATTACGGTTTAGGCTCGAATAAATGCGGAATAAACCTAGCGGTTAATTTGTCAAGCACAAAACAATATGGCTATCACAAAGTAAAGTGCATAAGTAAAGGGCTCGGATAAGAGATAACTGAGGCACACAAAGACGATGATGTATCCCGAAGTTCACACCCTTGCGGATGCTAATCTCTGTCTGGAGCGGTGTGGAGGCACAATGCTCCCCAAGAAGCCACTAGGGCCACCATAATCTCCTCACGCCCTCGCACAATGCAAGATGCCGTGATTCCTCTAAGGGACCCTTGAGGGCGGTCACCGAACCCATACAAATGGCAACCATTGGGGGCGGTCACCAAACCCGTACAAATTGCTCGAGGAAATCTCCACAACCTAATTGGAGACCCCGACGCTTGCCCGGAGCATTACACCACAATGATCGTGCACCGAACACCACCAAGGTTGGGGCTACCTCCACAACTTAATTGGAGGCTCCCAACAACACCACAAAGCTTCACCACAATGGAATATGGCTCCGCGGTGACCTCAACCATTTAGGGCGCCCAAGTACCCAAGAGGAACAAGCTCAAGGGTACCAAGCACCCAAGAGTAGTAAGCTTCTCAACTTGTAACTTTCACGTATCACCGTGGAGAACTCAAACCGATGCACCAAATGCAATGGCAAGGGCACACAGAGTGCCCAAGTCCTTCTCTCTCAAATCCCACCAAAGCAACTAATGCTAGGGAGGGAAAAGAGAGGAAAAACAAGAACGAGAACACCAAGAACTCCAAGATCTAGATCCAAGGGGTTCCCTTCACCTAGAGGAGAAAGTGATTGGTGGAAATGTGGATCTAGATCTCCTCTCTCTTTCCCCCCCAAAATTAGCAAGAATCCATGGAGGGATTGAGAGATAGCAAGCTCGAAGAAGGTCAACAATGGGGAAAGAACACGAGCTCAAAGGATAAGAAGCAAAGGGGGAAGAAGACCCACTTTTATAGGCCCCCACGAATCTGCCCGTTACAGCCGTTTTTACACTGCAGCCATACAACTGCTAGAACCACCGGTACTACCGGAATTCGTGGGTTCCCCTTGCAGAAGTGCACCGGCGGTACAATCGGTGGAGCTACCGGTAGTACCGGTCGTTCAGAGCCAACCGGAACTACCGCTCCACCACCGCCCAACAACCGCCTCTGATACAGAAGGGTTTCCCTATAGCAGTGGTTGGGGCGGTGGTTGCGCCAGTACAACCGCTGGACCAGAGTCCCAGGGAGGTTACGATCTGGGCGGTACAACTGCCATAGGCACCAGTAGTACTGGTATGTAAGAGCAAAACGGAACTACCGCTCCACCACCGCTCTACCACCGTATCAATAACAGAAGGGTATCACCCCTAGGCGATGGTACAAGACGTGGTTTAACCGGAACATCCGGCCGAGCGGTACAACCTCTCTTTCAAGCGGTACAACCGCTCTGCACTGAAACCACTGACACAGAAAGACTATGAGGAAACACTGAAACCAGAACTGCCATAACTTCTACAAATGAATTCCGAATTGAGCAAACTCAAGCTTGTTGGATAGAGGAAGATGAGTAGCATCAAAACAGTGAGGAGTGAACCCTCCATCAGAGAAGAACCGGCATAACCTCCAACATCGAAAACATCATAGAAGATGCATGAGTGAACTCCGTTTTTGATGAACTCGAGCTTGTCATCAAGATGACCATAAGCTCCAAATCTTACAAGGAGAAAAACCAAACAGAAACCAATAAAGATGATGCAAGGATGCAATGGTTTGAGCTCTCGACGAACGATATGATCAAGCTATTCACTAGAGAGCACCCCTTGATAGTACAAAAATCACTACAACTCGGTCTCCCAACTACCACTATGAGACCGGTAAAATAGAAAACCTATCAAGGGCAAGCCTTTGCCTTGCACATAGTCCACTTGAGCTAGATGATGATGATCTTGACTTCCTCAAGTTGGACCACCTTTCTTGATTGCATTGTCTTGATGAAGATTAGTAGATTGCTCCCCCATACTTCACTATGGGTAAGCCACTCTTCAGCACATCTTCACAAGTCCATTAACACCACAATGGATGGCAAGCTTCAAGCACTTGATCTCTTTGTGATGCTTCATTTGAACATGCACACCGCAATCTTGATGATGATCACCACTTGATGTCACCCTCCATGGGTTGTATAATATCTTCCTCTTGATGCAAGCCCATGTAAACACACCTAACCCCACATAGAACTCTCATGTAGACCATGGGTTAGTACACAAAGCGTAATGGACAACGCTTACCATACCACGGGATCACTTGATCCCTCTCGATACATCTTCTATGCTTTGTGTGTTGATCAATTTGATTCACTCTTTGACTTAGTGTTGATCGAACTTGAATCTTTTCCAACTCTCTTCATTTGGATGATGTCTTGAAGGTAAACATGAATGATCACACACTCTTCTTCTTCAAGACATGCTTGCAATAAGCTCAACACTCACAAGACCAATCTTTGGATAATTCCTTAATAGCACCTTGGTCATCACAAACTCTCCTTGAAACTAACAAATGGACTCCAAGAAAAGCATATGGACAAACCCTTCAAATATAACTCAAGGCAATCATTAGTCCATAAAGATTGTCATCAATTACCAAAACCAAACATGGGGCACCACATGTTTTTTCAACTTTTAACATTGTTCTCAATTTCTTCCAACCTTCTAGAGTAAGAATCAACGTTTTTTGGTTGAGCCATAGTGACAAAGCAAGCAATCCAACACACAAGCACACAAGAAGCAAGCGAACAAGACAAAGAAAGACGAGCAAAGAAAAGGCAAATCTTTCGAAAATCATTTTATAAGTGGGGGGAGGAAAACGAGAGGCAAATGGAAAATAATGTAAATGCGAGAGATGAGGGTTTAATGAAGGGTACTTGGTGGGTCTTGACTTGGCTTAGATCTCTCCGGCAACGGCTGAGGGAGTCCTAGATCGAGGGGTCCTCATGTAGCCGGATAAACTCCTGGTGGGCCGTGAGGATTATAATAGAAGATCATCTCTCCTATCTGGATAGGACTCCTGTATTCCTGTAATGGCAAGTTTAGGTTCGGGTGTAGGTTTTCCTTCCTCTGCAAGATGACATGTACAAACCCTAGGCCACTCCGGCGCGTATATAAATCGGAGGGTTTAGTCCGTAGAGGCTAGAAGAGAATCACAATATCCTCATAGGCTAAACTTAGGGTTTAGCCATTACGGTCTCGAGGTAGATCAACTCTTGTATTAATATTCATCCATACTAATATAGCAGGAAGTAGGGTATTACCTCGATCGAGGGGGCCTGAACCTGGGTAAACATCGTGTCCCCAGTCTCATGTTACCATCGATCCTCAGACGCATAGTTCGGGACCCCCTACCCGAGATCCGCTGGTTTTGACACCGACATTGGTGCTTTCATTGAGAGTTCCACTATGTCGTCGACGGAAAGACAGAGGGATCACGTCATCAACCGCAACGGCGACACCGAGGGAATTTTCCCTCCAGGCCAACTTTTCGTGTTCGCGGCTTTGCGCTCCATGCCAACACTGAAGGCCACCTCGAGCAGATCGAGAGCTATGCCCCTGGCCATCAAGTCAGATTCGGAAGCTTGAACTACGTTGCTGATATCCGCGGAGACTTCATCTTCGTCGGATTTGAGCCAGCGGCAACTTCTCTCTACCACCATGATGAGCATGACCTAACTTTGTGATCGGATCAGGAAATAGCACCTGCAACTGTTCTGGCCCTACATCCAGAACAAATCGCGTCACCCAAGGACGGGAAGCTCAACCCCACCACGGGAGCCGCAGACTCTACGGTGTTGGATCCGCACACGGACCCAACTACGAGCGGGGTCTGTGTTACCAGAACCCCGGACTCAACTCCGGCCTCTGTTTCCGAGTCACACGCATCCGCGCCCTTCAAACCCAATCAGGCGTCTATCGCCAAATTCAGTGTTGCAGATATCTTCCAGCACTCACCCTTGGGCGACATGTTAAAGTCGTTAAGATACCTCTCCCTAGAAGAGGACACACAGCCGTATTGTATCCAGTTCAAACTGGAGGCTGATGGAGAATTCTGTTGCCCACCCACCACTCACTTGATAGCAACACTGTGACTAATGATGGTGATATTCCGGAACAAGCCGAAGACCCCGCAGACCCAATGATGGAGCAGGAGGAGCAAGAGGACGACAAACAGAGTCCAAAGCCGCAATCCGGTGACAGCGATGCCGAAGATGGTACTTATGAACCGATCTCCAAAGAAGAGGATAGCCAGGGCGACGATGAATTCATCGTCCCAGAAGAACCCTCAGAGCAAAAGCGCTTCCACCGGAGGCTTATTGCCACCGCAAGGAGCTTGAAAAAGTAGTAGAGACGGCTTCGAGCCGCACAGGACACGCTCAATGATAGATGGAATGAGGTGCTAGAAGCCGAACAGAAACATGGCTATAACGGCCAAACCAAAGGCTATCCCAAGCGTAAACTGATGCCCGAATTCGATGACGAGGCCGCTGAGCCCGTCCCGCCGAAGAATAACACCGACGACAAGCCGGACCGACCACCTCGCGGACGGGACAAAGTCACTAGCAATGGTGTACACAAGCCCGCACCACCACTACGTAGAGGAAAGGAGGATGCTGCTCAAGTCCGAAAACACGATCTCCGTGAGGACCTGAACAAAAAAGCTAGCAAGACCAGGTCTATATACGGACCTAGGGACCGGGCTCCCGTACTGGACAGCGGCTATCAAACCAATCACGCCGGTGACATACCAGTTCGGGGCAATACCGAACACCACAACCATCGGACATACGCCACGATATAGCAAGATACAGAGGAGCTGCACACCCTCTGTGCTTCACCGATGAGGTGATGGGTCATGATTTCCCAGAAGGGTTTAAACCCGTGAACATCGAAGCATACGATGGAAGGACGGATCCTGCCGTCTGGATAGAGGACTTTATTCTTCACATCCACATGGCTCGAGGAGATGATCTCCATGCCATCAAATACTTAACCCTCAAGCTGAAAGGACCAGCTCGGCACTAGTTAAACAGCCTCCTAGAGAACTCCGTTGGGAGTTGGGAAGAACTTGAGGATGCTTTTCGGGCCAATTTTCAAGAGACTTATGTCCGGGCCCCGGACGCTGACGATCTAAGTCACATCATCCAACAACCCAGGGAGTCAACCCGCAAGCTTTGGAATTGGTTTCTTACCAAGAAGAACCAAATCGTGGACTGTCCAGACGCTGAAGCCTTAGCGGCATTTAAGCACAATATCCAGGATGAATGGCTAGCCAGACACCTTGGACAGGAAAAGCCGAGGACAATGGCAGCCTTAACTACACTCATGACTCACTTTTGCCCGGGTGAGGATAGCTGGTTAGCTCGTAGCTGTACCAGTGACCCTGGAACATCTGAAGTCAGGGATGGCAATGGAAAGCCAAGACGTAACAAAAACAAACATCGAAACAATTATGGAAGCCCAAATGATACAACGGTAAACGCCGGATTCAGTGGCTCTAGACCCGGTCAGCGGAAGAAGCCATTTAAAGGCAATAAAGATGGTCCATCAAGTTTGGACATAATATTAGATAGGCCCTGCCAAATTCATGGCACCCCAGAGAAACCTGTCAACCATACCAACCGCAACTGTTGGGTTTTCAAGCAGGCCGGCAAGCTAAACGCCGAACACAAAGGGAAGGAGCCTTAGAGTGAAGACGAGGATGAACATCGCTAGCCGAATATAGGGGGCAGAAGAAATTTCCACCGGAGGTCAAAACAGTGAACATGATATATGCTACTCATATCCCAAAGAGGGAGCGCAAGCGCGCACACCGAGACGTCTACGCCGTTGAGCCTGTCGCCCCCAAATTCAACCCATGGTCAGCCTGTCCGATCACTTTTGATCGCAGGGATCATCTGTCTAGTATTCGGTATGGGGGTTCGGCTACCCTAGTGCTTGACACAATAATTGATGGATACCATCTAACCCGAGTCCTTATGGACTGCAGCAGCAGTCTCAATCTGATATATCAGGATACTGTCCGCAAGATGGGATTGACCCGTCAAGAATCAAGCCAAGCAGCACAACCTTTAAAGGAGTGATACCGGGCGTTGAAGCCCGCTGCACGGGCTCTCTAGCGTTGGAAGTTGTATTCGGTTCTCCCGACAACTTTCGAAGCAAAGAACTAATCTTCGACATAGCTCTGTTCTGAAGTGTCTATCACGCTCTACTCAGAAGAACGACCTTCGCCTACTTTAATGCAGTCCTGCATTATGCCTACCTAAAGCTTAAAATGTGTGGACCATGTGGCGTTATCATGGTCAATGGAAATATGGAGCGCTCTCTCCGTACGGAGGAGGACACTGCGGCCTTAGAAGTGATACGTCTCCAATGTGTCTATAATTTTTGATTGTTCCATGCTATTATATATATGATGTTTTGGATGTTTAATGGGCTTTATTATACACTTTTATATTATTTTTGGGACTAACCTATTAACCCAGAGCCCAGTGCCAGTTTATGTTTTTCTCCTGTTTTAGGGTATCACAGAAAAGGAATATCAAACGGATCCAAATTGACCTGAAATTCAACGGAGGTGATTTTTGGACCAGAAGAAGCCCACGGAGTACTGGAGGAGGACCTGGAGATGCACGGGCTGCCCACGAGGGTAGGGGGCACGCACCCCCCCCTACTGGGCGCGCCCCCTGCCTCGTGGACAACCCGGAGACCCCCTTTACTTGGCCCCGACTCCAACACCTCCTATATATAGTGAAACCTCCAGAAAATAACCTAGATCGGGAATTCCGCTACCGAAAGCCTATATTGCCACCGAAAACCAATCTAGACCCGTTCTGGCACCCTGCCAGATGGGGGAATTCCTCTCCGGTGGCTATCTTCATCATCCCGGCGCTCTCCATGACGAGGGAGGAGTAGTTCACCCTCGAGGCTGAGGGTATGTATCAGTAGCTATGTGTTTGATCTCTCTCTCTCCTGTTCTTGAGATGACACGATCTTGATGTATTGCGAGCTTTGCTATTATAGTTGGATCTTATGATGCTTCTCCCCCTCTACTCTCTTGTAATTCATTGAGTTTTCCCTTTGAAGTTATCTTGTCAGATTGAGTCTTTAAGGATTTGAGAACACTTGATGTATGTCTTGCGTGGGATACCTATGGTGACAATGGGGTATTCTCTTGATTCATTTGATGTGTGTTTTGGTGATCAACTTGCGGGTTCCGTGACCTTGGGAATCTATGCATAGGGGTTGGCACACGTTTTCGTCTTGACTCTTCGGTAGAAACTTTGGGGCACTCTTTGAAGTACTTTGTGTTGGTTGATGAATCTGAGATTGTGTGATGCATATCGTATAATCATGCCCACGGATACTTGAGGTGACAATGGAGTATCTAGGTGACATTAGGGTTTTGGTTGATTTGTATCTTAAGGTGTTATTCTAGTACGAACTCTTGAATAGATCGATCATAAAGAATAACTTTGAGGTGGTTTCGTACCCTACCATAATCTCTTCGTTTGTTCTCCACTATTAGTTACTTTGGAGTGACTCTTTGTTGCATGTTGAGGGCTAGTAATATGATCCAATTATGTTATCCTTGTTGAGAGAACTTGCACTAGTGAAAGTATGAACCCTAGCCCTTGTTTCCTATCGTTGCAACACCGTTTATGCCCACTTTTATCTTTAGTTACCTTGCTGTTTTTATATTTTTAGATTACAAAAACCTATATCTGCCATCCATATTGCACTTGTATCACCATCTCTTCGCCGAACTAGTGCACCTATACAATTTACCATTGTATTGGGTGTGTTGGGGACACAAGAGACTCTTTGTTATTTGGTTGCAGGGTTGTTTGAGAGAGACCATCTTAATCCTACGCCTCCCACGGATTGATAAACCTTAGGTCATCCACTTGAGGGAAATTTGCTACTGTCCTACAAACCTCTGCACTTGGAGGCCCAACAACGCCTACAAGAAGAAGGTTGCGTACTAGACATCAAGCTGTTTTCTGGCGCCATTGCTGGGGAGGTTAGTGCTTGAAGGTATATATTTAGATCTTCCAAAATGTTTTAGTTTCTTGTTTGATCACTAGTTTAGTTTATAAAAGAAAACTACAAAAAAATGGAATTAAGGTTACCTCATATGCTTCATCTTTTTAATATCTTTCGTGAAAATGATGGGAAGGAAAATTGTGCTCAAGTACTAGAAGAAGAATTACATAGAATTCTTGTCATAAAATATGTGCATGATGAGCATGATTGCAATGTTGTTAGTATGAATCCTTTGAATATCCATGATGCTAATGATATGCAAAGCCACAAGCTTGGGGAAGCTATGTTTGATGAAGATGATATTTTTAGTCCCCCAAGTTTTGATGAGCAAATTTATTATGATGAAAGCATGC
Source organism: Secale cereale (assembly GCA_902687465.1). Taxonomy (NCBI): domain Eukaryota; kingdom Viridiplantae; phylum Streptophyta; class Magnoliopsida; order Poales; family Poaceae; genus Secale; species Secale cereale. The sequence continues at coordinate 751,353,507 of LR738710.1, forward strand.
CTCCTATTTATGATGATTATATTGATGAAAGTGGATTTGGAGAGGTCATGACTTTATTTAGTGATGAATCCACTATTTCGGAAGAGGTTCCAATTGATTATGAGAACAAAGTTGCTATCTATGATGATTATTGTCATGACTTGTATGCTATAAAGAGTAAAGATAACCATGAAACTTGTCATCATGATTTTAATTTTCAATTGGATTATGCTTCACATGATAGTTATTTTGTTGAGTTTGCTCCCACTACTATGAATGAGAAGAATTTTGCTTATGTGGAGAGTAGTAAAATTTCTATGCAAGTAGATCATGAAAAGAATGATTTATGTGCTGGTTATATTGTTTAATTCATTCATGATGCTACTGAAAATAATTATGACAGAGGATCATATGCTTGTAGGAATTGCAATAATATCAAGTTTCCTCTCTATGTGCTTAAAATCTTGAAGTTATGCTCGTTTTCCCTTCCTATGCTAGTTGATTATCGTTCCCATAAGTTGTTTGCTCACAAAATCCCTATGCATAGGAAGTGGGTTAGACTTAAATTTGCTAGTAATATTCTTCATGATGCTCTCTTTATGTTTCTATTCTTATCTTTATGCGAGCATCATTGAAATCATTGTGCCTAGCTAGGGGCGTTAAACGATAGCGCTTGTTGGGAGGCAACCCAATTTTATTTTCTTTGATTTTGCTTCTGTTTAGCAATAAATATTACATCTATCTTATTTTTAGATGTGGTTTTGTGTTTTAATTAGTGTTTGTGCCAAGTAAAACCTTTGGGAAGACTTGTGTGAAGTTTATGTGATCATGCTGTAAAAAACAAAAACGTTAGCGCTCACGAGAATAGTCACCAGATTTTACTGGAGAGTGCTATTTCGTTGATTATTTTTGCAGATGATTGATAGACAATTTCCTCACGTTTACCAATTTATTTCAATTTTTTGGAGTTACAGAAGTATTCGAAAGTTACAGATTACTACAGACTGTTCTGTTTTTGACAGATTCTGTTTTTCGTGTGTTGTTTGCTTATTTTGATGCATCTATGAGTAGTATTGGGGAATATGAATCATAGAGAAGTTGGAATACAGTAGATAGTACACTAATATAAACAAAGAATGAGTTCATTACAGTACCTTCGAGTGGTGGTTTGTTTTCTTATACTAACGGAGATCACGAGATTTCTGGCTAAGTTTTGTGTTGTGAAGTTTTCAAGTTTTGAGTATGGCTTTGATGAAATATGGAACAAAGAGTGGCAAGCGCCTAATATTGGGATGCCCAAGGCACCCCAAGGTAAAATTCAAGGACAACTAAAAGCCTAAGCTTGGGGATGCCCCGGGAAGGCATCCCCTCTTCCGTCTTCATCTATCGGTAACTATACTAGGGACTATATTTTTATTCACCACATGATATGTGTTTTACTTGGAGCGTCGTGTATAATTTGAGTCTTTGCTTGTTAGTTTGCCACAATCATCCTTGCTGGACATACCTTTTTGAGAGAGATAAATATGGCCTAGAATTTGTTAGAACACTCTATGTGCTTCACTTATATCTTTTGAGCTGAATAATTTTGCTCTAGTGCTTCACTTATATCTTTTAGAGCACGGTGGTGATTTTATTTTGTAGAAATTGTTGATCTCTCATGCTTCACTTATATCCTTTTGAGAGTATTTTATAACAGCATGGTAATGTGCTTTGGTTATAAAACTAGTCCTAATATGATAGGCATCCAAGATGAATGTAGTAAAAACTTTCATACAAAGTGCATTGAATATGATGAGAAGTTTGATACTTGATGATTGTTTTGAGATATGAGGACAGTGATATTAGAGTCATGCTAGTCGAGTTATTATGATTTCAAAATATACTTGTGTTAAAGTTTGTGATTCCCGTAGCATGCACGTATGCTGAACCGCTATGTGACGAAGTTAGAGCATGATGTATTTGTAGAGTGTCATCCTTTGTGTGGAGGTCGAGGGCGCGCGATGGTTAACTCCTACCAACCTCCCCCTAGGAGCATGCGTTGATTGCTCTGTTTTGATGACCCATAAATTTTTGCAATAAGTATATGATTCTTTATGACTAATGTGGAGTCCATCGATTATACGCACTCTCACCCTTCCACCATTGCTAGCCTCTCTTGTACCCCGCAACTTTCGCCGGTACCATACACCCACCATATACCTCCTCAAGACAGCCACCATACCTACCTATCATGGCATTTCCATAGCCATTCGGAGATATATTGCCCTGCAACTTTCCACCGTTCCGTTCAAATGACATGCTTCATATTCTCATATTGCCATGCATGATCATGTAGTTGACATCGTATTTGTGGCTAGGCCACCATGCATAATTTTTCATACTTGTCACTCTTGATTCATTACACATCCCGGTACACTGCCGAAGGCATTCATATAGAGTCATACTTTGTTCTAGTATCGAGTTGTAATATCGAGTTGTAAATCAATATAAGTGTGATGATCATCATTATTAGAGCATTGTCCCAAAGAAAAAAGAAAAAGAAAAAAAGAAGGAAAGGCCAAGAAAAAGAAAGGCCCAAAAAAAGAAAAAAAAGAAAAAAAGAAAAAAGAATAGAAAAGAAAAGGGACAATGCTACTATCTTTTTTCCACACTTGTGCTTCAAAGTAGCACCATGTTCTTCATGATAGAGAGTCTCATGTTTAGTCACTTTCATATACTAGTGGGAATTTTCATTATAGAACTTGGCTTGTATATTCCAACGATGGGCTTCCTCAAATGCCCTAGGTCTTCGTGAGCAAGCAAGTTGGATGCACACCCACTTAGTTTATTTTGTTGAGCTTTCATACATTTTTAGCTCTAGTGCATCCGTTGCATGGCAATCCCTACTCACTCACATTGATATCTATTGATGGGCATCTTCATAGCCTATTGATATGCCTAGTTGATGTGAGGCCATCTTCCTCCTTTTTGTCTTCTTCACAACCACCATTCTATTCCACCCATAGTGCTATATCCATGGCTCACGCTCATGTATTGCGTGAAAGTTGAATGGTTTGAAAAGATAGAGCATGAAAACAAATGCTTGGCTGAAATCGGGGTTGTGCATGATATGAATATTTTGTGTGATGAAGAGGGAGCATAGCCATACTATATGGTTTTGTAGGGATAACTTTCTTTAGCCATGTTATTTTGAGAAGACATGATTGCTTTCTTAGTATGCTTGAAGTATTATTATCTCTTATGTCAATATATACTTTTGTCTTGAACCTTTCGGATCTGAACATTCATACCACAATAAAGAGAAATACATTGAAAATTATGTTGGTTAGCATTCCATATCAAAAATTCTTTTTTTATCATTTACCTACTCGAGGATGAGCAGGAATTAAGCTTGGGGATGCTTGATACGTCTCCAACGTGTCTATAATTTTTGATTGTTCCATGCTATTATATATGATGTTTTGGATGTTTAATGGGCTTTATTATACACTTTTATATTATTTTTGGGACTAACCTATTAACCTAGAGCCCAATGCTTGTTTCTGTTTTTCTCTGTTTTAGGGTATCGCAGAAAAGGAATATCAAACAGAGCCCAATTGACTTGAAATTCATTGGAGGTGATTTTTGGACCAGAAGAAGCCCACGGAGTATCGGACGAGGACCAGGAGATGCACGGGCTGCCCACGAGGGTAGCCCCCCCCCATACTGGGCACGGCCCCCTGCCTCGTGGACAGCCCGGAGACCCCCTTTACTTGGCCGCCGAAAGCCTCTGTTGCCATCGAAAACCAATCTAGACCCGTTCTGGCACCCTGCCGGAGGGGGGAATCCCTCTCCGGTGGCTATCTTCATCATCCCGGCACTCTCCATGACGATGGAGGATTAGTTCACCCTCGGGGCTGAGGGTATGTATCAGTAGCTATGTGTTTGATCTCTCTCTCTCTCTCTCTCTCTCTCGTGTTCTTGAGATGGCACGATCTTGATGTATCGCGAGCTTTGCTATTATAGTTGGATCTTATGATGCTTCTCCCCCTCTACTCTCCTGTAATGGATTGAGTTTTCCCTTTGAAGTTATCTTATCGGATTGAGTCTTTAAGGATTTGAGAACACTTGATGTATGTCTTGCGTGGGATACCTGTGGTGACAATGGGGTATTCTATTGATTCATTTGATGTATGTTTTGGTGATCAGCTTGCGGGTTTCGTGACCTTGGGAATCTATTCATAGGGGTTGGCACACGTTTTCGTCTTGAATCTCCGGTAGAAACTTTGGGGCACTCTTTGAAGTACTTTGTGTTGGTTGAATAGATGAATCTGAGATTGTGTGATGCATATCGTATAATCATGCCCATGGATACTTGAGGTGACAATGGAGTATCTAGGTGACATTAGGGTTTTGGTTGATTTGTATCTTAAGGTGTTATTCTAGTAAGAACTCTTGAGTAGATCGATCAGAAAGAATAACTTTGAGGTGGTTTCGTACCCTACCATAATCTCTTCGTTTGTTCTCCGCTATTAGTTACTTTGGAGTGACTCTTTGTTGCATGTTGAGGGCTAGTAATATGATCCAATTATGTTATCCTTGTTGAGAGAAATTGCACTAGTGAAAGTTGAACCCTAGGCCTTGTTTCCTATCATTGGAACACCGTTTATGCTCACTTTTATCTTTAGTTACCTTGCTGTTTTTATATTTTCAGATTACAAAAACCTATATCTACCATCCATATTGCACTTGTATCACCATCTCTTCGCAGAACTAGTGCACCTATACAATTTACCATTGTATTGGGTGTGTTGGGGACACAAGAGACTCTTTGTTATTTGGTTGCAGGGTTGTTTGAGAGAGACCATCTTCATCCTACACCTCCCACGGATTGATAAACCTTAGGTCATCCAGTTGAGGGAAATTTGCTACTGTCCTACAAACCTCTGCACTTGGAGGCCCAACAACGTCTACAATAAGAAGGTTGCGTAGTAGACATCAAGCAGCCGAAGTCCAATGCGGCCTATTCAAGCCGGATAATCCATCAATAGCGGACACAATCAAATGTGTCCGGCACACGCCTCAGTGCGGCAGCTCAGATGACCCTGAGCAAGATTGACAGCTACGCCCCCGTCGACTGCTCCACAAGGTAATGGCATACGTACCCCGAGTACATAATTATGCCTTGAAAATTCCTTGGGCAGCGAGCGGGGGCACCTGCATATAGTCCATAGTTCGGCTAGACCCTATCCGGACTCTAAACTTATCTTATTTAGGTTCATTAAACGAACCAGACTTGTCATGGCCACACCGGATTAACTTTTCTTTCCCAGGTTTATTTTCTTTCTTTTTTACAGATGGCCATCGTATTCTCACCCCTTCAAGGACACATTACAGAGTAGTAAACGGCGCAGACGTGCAGGAGGGACCCGCACTAAGGTTTCTTGTTAGATTAAGACCTTGTGTAACCTTTTTTCTCTTTCTTGTTATATACCTTCTTGGCATGTAAAATGTCCAAAAAAGGGTTTTCGGCATTATAGAGGGATATTAATAGAACGGCTTTACTCGCATTATGCTTGGAGTTTTATTCACTCACCATAAAATGTTCTCTTCCCGCATCAGATTGCCATATGTGCCTTGTCAATAAGGGTTTATTACCAGGGGCTGTATTCAGCCTTGGTATATCTCGAAAAGACCAAACACCTATAGGGAGTGTTCGGCGTCCTAGATGTTTGCCTTATATGCATCAGTTCCGAGTCATGTCTTGGGTCAATAGTTGGGTTGCCCGGCTCCTGTGCTTACCCTACGTTCCCGATTGTTTGGCTAGGGATTAAAGGGAGAACTACTGCGATTGTACTTTTGGCTAGTCTGGTCAAGTACCTCAGTAGAGAAAGCCGAAAACTGACGGTCATGATAAGCGAGAACCTGGTATGCAATCCGGTGACTTAGTTTTATACTACTGTCTATAGAGATCTACCCCTTGTTATACGAAGGGTTGGTTCTTCGCCCAGCCAGGTGTAATTGTTGCCTTAAGTAAGGAATATTATATCCGCACCAGGGGCTAGTACCTAGCCCCACATGTTTAACTCCTACGACTAAGTGAAAGCAATAATGCTGCATAGTCTGATTGCCTGGTTCGCTCCGCATACACCTCCTATACGGACCAACATGTTGGATAAAGAGTGTACATGCATATGACCGAAAACCCCAGTACTATGTACATGGGGGCTGAAGCCGATGATTGGAAACTTTTAGATTTAGATAAACAGTCACACAGGAGGTAAAAGACACTGATATTATAATAGCGCAAAAGTTATATACACTGGATTCATAAGCATAGTCTTTACATCCGGATACAATTAGTCGAAAACAACACCCTTCGAACACTGGCCTTCTACAAGGCGGGCGCCCTCGATGACGTCCTCGAAGTACTTCTCCGGTTTGCGGTGCTCCTTGCCTGCGGGCGGGCCAACAGTAGCTATATGCACTGCGTTCATCTTCGCCCAGTGCACTTGGACACAAGCGAAGGACATCCGAGCACCCTCTATGCAGATCGAACGTGTTAACGCGTCGACCCGTGGACTCACCTCAATGAGCTGCTTTACCAATCCGAAGTAGCTACTTGGGATTGGCTCAGCGGGCCATAGCCAGACTATTAAGTCCTTCATGGCCGAGCTCGCCATGTTGTGTAGCTCGACCAGCTGCTTCATCTGGTCGCTGAGGGGCATCGGATGTTTTAGCGCATAGAAATGCAACCAAAACAGCTTCTCCGTGTTGTTCCCCTCCAGGGCTCAGAAATATTGGGCGGCATCTGCACTGCTCCTCGGAAGATCAGCAAACACGCCTGGAGGACTCCATAATCATGTCAGCCCAATGTACTTCTGCCCTCCAAAGATGCTCTGTAAGAGAAATGTCTTACCAGATGCTAACTGCCATGCCTGCTCGATTTCCTGATGAACAGTGTGTGACTCGCTTCGCGCATCCTGGGCAGTCTTCACTGCCGCAAACAGCTCGGTTGCTTGCTCCGAAGTCTTCTTCTCCAATGCCTCACATTTGAGAATGACATTGTTGAGATCGACCTCGACTTCGGACACCCGAGCCCGATGCTTCTCGCACTCAGCCTTTTCGGCCTCTAAGTCGACAGCTGCTTTGTCAGCGGCCACCTTGTTCGCCTCAGCCTCCTTCTTGGCCTTGGCAACCTCGCCCTTGAGGGCCTCGAGCTTAGTGGCGCCAACTGTGTAATACAGAATACAATATTAGAGTTTATAAACATACTCTATCAATTAAGTCTTATTGACATTTCAAAAAATCTGCATACCTTGCGTTTCATCCAAACGCCGGTTGACGCGGTCGAGGTCCGCGTTGGCCAACTCGAGCTTCCGATTTAGTTCGGCAACCTCTGCGTCTCGCGTAGTTGCCATAACTAATGAAGCATGCACAACAGTTCGGCTCTGTAAGCATGCTATACTACAGATACTTCGTCCGATTCTTTTCAGAATCACACCAAGCATCAGGGGCTATTGGCTATGTATGTGCATTAAAAATAAAAATTCTATAACAAGCATTACATTGCTTACCTCAAAGCCTGCTGATAGGCTGTTGAAGGCTTCATTCAGTCCTCCATTGATGGACTGAATCTTCCTCATCACTGCACCCATAACGGTGCGGTGCTCCTCCACGATGGAAGCAATTTGCAGTGCTCTCTCCATAGAGTCCGGCGCTTCCGGATTAACTCCGGGCGCCGCCGTATCCTCCTCCGCTTGAGGAGTCGGGTCTTCAGACCCCGGAGCCGCGCTAGGCTCCGGGATGGTGTTCGGTGGGGCCCCGGACTATTTGGGCCCCACGTCTTCGGTCTCCATAGGGACAGTCTCCCCATGGTCGGCAGCTGTCAGGGTATTAACCCCGGCCGCCTTATCACCTGCCCCGCCCTCGTCTCCTTGGGCAGAGGTACCCGATGGGACGACACTTCGGTATCCCCGCCAATCACGGGCGATGAAGCCTGGACTTGTGGGTCACTATCCGTCTCTCCAGGCACTAGAGAGTTCCCCTTCGATGAGGAGGCATCGGGGTGTCCTCCGGGAGGGCAGTGGTCAGCAGGAGAAAAAGGCAAAGTAAAGCATAAAAAATACCAAACGAATAAAGGTGAAATAGTCAATCCGGACAAACTTACGATTCGGGCAGGGGTTTCACCCTGGGCTTTGTCAGTGTCAAAACCGGCAGATCTCGGGTAGGGGGGGGGGCAAGTTATGCGCCTAGAGGATCGATGGTAACAGGAGGCTGGGGACACAATGTTTACCCAGGTTCAGGCCCTCTCGATCAAAGTAAAACCCTACTTCTTGCTATATTAGTATGGATGAATATGTATACAAGAGTTGATCTACCTCGAGATCGTAATGGCTAAACCCTAGGTCTAGCCTATGAGGATATTGTAAAGATGATCCCCTCTACAGACTAAACCCCTCGGTTTATATACACACCGGACCTAGGGTTACAAGGGTGACTTGGGGAGGAATTGATTGATAAATCCGGACTCTACACCTGCCTTTCTACGTACATAGGAGTCCTGACGGAATACGGGGGAGGGCCTTCTGCTTCTTCTTCATGGGGCCCATCAATGCGGCCCAGCTTCAATGACCCGGATGACTGAGGACCCCTGAATACATGACTCCCTCAGTAGCCCCCGGACTTGCCTTCAACGACAAGATTGTATCCGGCTTCATGTCTTCGGTCTTGCAAGGTGAGTCCTCCTGGATGATAGTTCGGCTTCTTCAAATATTATAATCTCCCAATTCCCCACCGCCGTTGCCTCGTCTTCCACGTGTCCAATGAATGTGAATTGTCTGGTCGCCTTTTGCATATAACCCCTGCACTGTACAGGGAAGGCGCCTATATAAGAGAATAGATCCAACTGCCTTTCCATCTCATTCCACGCGGAAGAAACCCTAGTGCCTGCAAAAAATCTTCAAACATGGCCAATGCCCCGAGCTCCTCTTCGCGCCCTCATGGCCCTCGTGCGGGAGATTAGAAAAGCTGGTCTGTGTCTCACGCGCATCTGCGGACACTGCAAGCACGGGGGTATCTCCCTACAGAGGATCTAGTCCCCGTCCAGGCCAGACTAACGTCTGTCGACAACCAAGCCCTGGCAGAGAGCTTTCCCAACCCCTCCGATGGAGAGAGGGTATGTCTTGTCCCCTACCTTTTAAGAGGCGTGGGGTTCCCTATCCATCCCTTTCTTAGGGGACTCCTGGAGTTCTACAGCCTCCAACTGCACAATCTTACTCCAGGGTCAATTATGCACATTGTGGATTTTGTCGCTTTATGCAAACTGTTATTGGGCTGCGAGCCTCACTTTGAACTGTGGAGAAGGTATTTCTGCCTTGTCCCTCGATCGGAAGAAGGATCCGTATTTGAAGTTGGGAGCACCGAAGTATGGCGCATAGCCGGGACATGCTATCTCTCCGGGACTCCGAAGAAGGCATCCGAAGAGTGGCCCTTGGAGTGGTTTTACATTGAAGATGTCGCTTTGCCGGATCCAGTTCGGCGCGGACTTCCCCCATATTCCGGTGCTCCGCCAAAGAAGCTTTTCAACTGGCGTCCCCGCAGTCATCCAACTGGCCGGCAAGATCAAATTGCTTGCCAGTTCTGGATTAACTATAATCGAAGTGATGGCCATTTCAATGAAGCGACGTGTGCAACCGCTTCAAGCCAGAGGACTTCCAATGAATCATTATAATGGTCAGAATGATGCCTCGCGCCGCCTACGCCTGGATCTAGATGACCCTGCCATTCTAGGCGCTGTCCTGGAAGGCCTCTACAAAGGAGAGAAGCAGGACTTCATCCATTTAACATGCCGAGAAGGTCTTTCTATGTACAATCTTCCCGATTGGGTGAGTCCCTCTCTTTGACTGCTCAATTTTTCTTTGTTATGATGCATTGACCAAACTGTATTCGGTTTCTCCCAACAGGAGTGGAGGAAGGTAGTCAAGGGGATTAACAATCCCGCCCCGCAGCCAGAGGACCCGTTCCAAAAGATGGGCCCCGGATATGGAGGACCCGGATATAGGCGTAGAGTTAGAAGAGGGAGTCTTCTATCAGGGCTGCCGCAGGGGCACCTTGGTGGCTATTGTATCCGATTACCCAGGCCTCATTCCTTCTTCCCGTGTAAGTAATCTAGGGCATATCTCGCCAACAAGAAGATTCCCAGTGCGCATTTACCCAATGTATTCTATCATACTTAAACAGGGACGGCGCTCCTCACGCCGAACCGCGCGTAGGCCGACAACCCAGAGGGCGGCGCCCGCGTCGGGCGAGGTCTTGAAGCGGAAAAGGACCACAAACATCAGCGGACCTTCAAAGAGGTATGTTCGTTTTATCTTGTGTTGGGTGGTGAAATGGTTATTATAACCTTCCGCATTGTTTCTTCCTTTTAGGAGGAATTCAGGCCGGACTGTCTTCGGAGGTGACGTGGGCCAAGCTCCAGCCAATCCGGCATTGGGCCCGTCAAGGGTGAATGCTAATTCGATGCCGGATTATCCTTTCCAGGAGGATTCGGATGAAGTATCACCTACCAATTCTGAAGTGCAGGTCGCCATGATTCATCGGCGGCGGAAAGCGGCCATGCGTGGCCCTGCTTTTTCTGAGGAGGCGTTTAACGCCCTCAATTCTGCAGATGCCTATATCCGAGCCACTCAAGACGGACTCGCCGGAGCCACTCATCAGCTTTCAAAAGATATGAGAGTAAGTTTTAGTTTGAGTATTCCCATGCTAGTAGCCCCCTAGACTTAAAGCAGTTGGTACAACTGATTTGAGGATCATTGTATTTTTATAGGTCATTCGAGAAAAGAATAACTCTTTATCCAAGGAACTCGAAGAGTGCCGGACTCAGCTCGCCAAATTGAAAAATTCAAAAGAATCCGAAAAGGATGTTGTTGGTAAGAATAATTGTGTCCGGAAGCTATAACAGTTCTGCTGATTACTATGATATACATACTAATGTGTAATACAACACCAGGATCAACCGACCAACTGGAGAGGGAGTTAAGAGCTTCCCTAGTGGACAAGAAATTTGTCGAAGAGGAAAAAGCTGCTGGCGAGCGTGCATTAACGCAAGCTATGGAGAAAAGGAACCAAGCGCAGGATGGAAATATTAGGCTCGAACAAGAGCTAAAGGGCGTAAAGGCCCAACTCTCAAGCACCTTGGAAGAGAACCGGATGCTAAAAAGCGGCATGTTCAGTATGTCTCTTATGCCTAGCCCTCCTTATAGTCTCTTAGTTTGAAAGTTTCTTTATAAAAACTTTTTCTGCAGGTTTATTGACTCGTCAGCCTGAAGGCCGAGTGTCCAGTTTTGAGGGCAATGTGCTGCAAGAGCTTTCTAGGGTCCATGAACGGGCTCGGAAGGCCATGAATAGTATGGCCAGAGCTCTATGGCCTGGCGACTCCCCTCCAGAATCCATGGAGGATTTGGCGGACCTGTTCAAAGGGGCTCGGAGGATTTGGCCAAATACTTGCCAATTGAAGAAAACGTAAAGAGAAAAAGGGAGAGAAAAAAGTAAAAGACAAGACCTAAATTTTAAAGAGGAAGAAATTGCTACCAAATTATCCATAAAATCGTCGGAGCCTGGCAGCATTCCACTGGTTCCGGTCAAGGCGGTTGTCCGGTGCATTGCGAAGGCGATAAGCTCCACCGATGAGTACTTTGTCGATAATGAAGGGGCCCTCCCATTTTGGTTTGAGCTTGTCCTTTTCCTTCTCCGGGAGGCGTAAAATGAGTTCACCGATGTTGTATGTCTTGGCCCGCACTTCTCTGCTCTAGTATCGCCTAGCCTGTTGTTGGTAAAATGCGGAACATGCTAGCATTGTATCGCGCTCCTCTTCAAGTCCATCTAGGTCATCCTGTCGAACTAACTCGGCCTCCCTTTCCTCGTACATGCGCACTCTAGGTGAGTCATGAATAATGTCGCAGGGCAGAACAGCCTCTACGCCGTACACCATGAAAAAAGGTGCATATCCAGTCGTATGATTGGGAGTGGTCCGCAGCCCCCAGAGTACGGAGTCAAGCTCTTCGACCCAGTATTTATCAGACTCCCGTAGGGAGCGCACTAGTCGGGGTTTAATGCCGCTCATAATCAGACCATTGGCCCTTTCGACCTGACCATTTGTTTGAGGATGGTATACGGAAGTGTAGTCGAGTTTTATACCCAAATTTGCGCACCAATATTTTACCTAGTCAGCTATGAAATTTGAGCCATTATCTGTGATAATACTATGCGGGACACCATAATGGTGTACAACGCTGGATATAAAATCTATCACAGGCCCTGCTTCAGCTATTTTTACTGGCCTGGCTTCGATCCACTTAGTGAACTTATCTACCATCACCAGTAAGTATTTTCTTTTATGACTTCCCCTTTAAGGGGTCCGACCATATCAAGCCCCCAAACCGCAAAAGGCCAAGTAATGGGGATTGTTCTCAATGCGGTGGGAGGCATGTGACTTTGATTTGCAAAGAGCTGGCAGCCAACGCAATGTTGGACTAAAGTTTGGGCATCTGCTCGGGCAGTAGGCCAGTAAAAGCTAGCGCGAAAAGCTTTGCCTAAAAGCGCCCTTGTTGCGGCATGGTGACCACCCATTCCAGCGTGTATTTCAGTGAGAATTCGCCTTCCCTCCTCTTCGGAGATGCACCTTTGGAGAATACGGGTTGTGCTTTTCTTGTATAGTTCACCTTTGTGAACTTTGTAGGCTTTAGAGTGCCAGACTATGCGGTGGGCCTCATTTTGATCATCGGGGAGTTCCTGCATATTAAGGTAAGCTAGGAAAGGCTCTGTCCAGGGGGCTATGACAGCCATGATTTCGTGAGCCGAAGGAGTTATCTCCATGCTTGGATCTCCGATGACATCGTGATTGAGTTCGGCTGGGGGTGTGTTTGGATCCGTATTTGCATCGCCGCTCGCGTCCAGCCATGTTACTGATGGCTTGAACAACCGTTCCACAAATGTGTTCGGTGGGATGGTGTCGCGTTTAGCTCCCATGCATGCGAGTACGTCAGCGGCCTAGTTATTATCCCGGGCTACGTGCTGGAACTCCAATCCCTCAAATCGAGCCAATATTTTCAATATGGCATTATGATAAGCTGCCATTTTTGAATCCTTCGCATCAAAATCCCCATTGATTTGGGAGATGGCGAGGTTTGAGTCTCCGCGTACCTCGAGGCATTGTATGCCCATGGATACAGCTAATCGGAGACCATGCAATAGGGCCTCATATTCGGCTACATTGTTCAAGTCCGTGTACATAATCTGTAAAATGTACCAAACTGTATCCCCTGTTGGGGATGTCAGTATTACGCCGGCCCCCAGCCCGGCTAGCATTTTGAAACCATCGAAGTACATTGTCCAGTGGAAGTATGAGCTGTACTCTTTAGGGAGTTCGGCTTCGGTCCATTCTGTGACAAAGTCGGCCAACACCTGGGATTTAATAGTCTGGCGTGGCTTGTAGGATATTTCGAACGGTAAGAGCTCATGGCCCATTTGGCTATGCGTCCCGTGGCATCTTTATTATTGATAATATCAGTGAGTGGTACCTCGGATGCCACTGTGATCGAACACTCTTGAAAGTAGTGTCGGAGTTTCCGAGATGACATGAAGACCGCATAGGCAATTTTCTGATAGTGGGGGTACCGTGACTTACAGGGTGTGAGAACCTCGGATACATAGTATACGGGCTTTTGAACAGGGAATTTATGTCCCTCTTCGGCTCGTTCGACGACGAGCGCGGCACTCACCACCTGGTAAGTAGCTGATATGTACAGCAACATTGGTTCGCTAGCACCGGGGGCGGCTAGGATTGGGTTGCTTGCTAGTAGAGCTTTTATTTCTTCCAATCCGGTTGTGGCCACATTTGTCCATTCAAAATTGTAAGTGCGTTGTAGCAATATGTAAAGTGGCAATGCCTTTTCTCCTAACATGGAGATGAAGCGGCTTAAAGCCGCTACGCAGCCTGCTAGTTTTTGCACTTGCTTGAGATCTGTTGGTATTTTGAGTTCTGACAAGGCCCGGATTTTGGCTGGGTTAGCTTTGATTCCTCTATGGGATACGATGAACCCTAATAGCTTTCCGACTGGAGCACCGAAGACACATTTTCCGGATTGAGCCTTATGTCATATTCTCGGAGGTTGGCAAACGTAAGGCGGAGATCATCCACCAAGGTCTTGACGTGTTTGGTCTTTACGACTACGTCGTCAACATATGCCTCCACTGTTTTGCCAATTTGATTTTCTAAGCATGTTTGAATCATGCGTTGATATGTGGCGCCAGCGTTTTTTAGTCCAAATGGCATAGTGTTGAAACAAAAGGGGACGTACAGGGTGATAAATGCCGTTGCGGCATGATCGGATTCCTTCATCTTTATCTGATGGTATCCGGAATAAGCATCTAGGAAGCACAGTGAGTCGTGTCCGGTCGTCACATCGATAATATGGTCAATGCAGGGCAAAGGAAAGGGATCCTTTGGGCAAGCCTTATTCAGGTCTGTGAAAATGACACAGAGGCGCCAAGATTTATCCTTCTTCGGTACCATGACTAGGTTGGCTAGCCAATCCGGATGTTTAATTTCTCGGATGAATCTGGCTTCCAATAGTTTGGCTAACTCTTCTCCTATTGCTTGTCTTTTGGGTTCGGAAAATTGTCACAGTGACTGCTTGACTGGTTTGAACCCTTCGATAATATTGAGGATGTGTTCGGCCAGCCTACGTGGGATTTCCGGCATGTTTGAAGGGTGTCAGGTGAATATATCCCAATTTTCCTGAAGGAAGGCACGTAACGCGCTGTCTACCGCCGGATCCAGCTATGCCCCGATGGATGCCGTCTTGTTAGGGTTTGTTGGGTGCACTTGGAATTTGATGATTTCGTCAGCTGGCTTGAAGGAGGTAGACTTCTATCTTTTGGCGAGGATGATATCGTCGGCATCCACCTTTGATCATAGGGTGGTTAGTTCTTCAGCCGCGAGAGCTTCGGATAATGCCTCTAAGGCTAAGGATGTCGTTTTGTTTTCGGCGCGGAGTGCTCTATCCGAATCACTTATTATTGTGATCACCCCATTGGGCCCTGGCATTTTAAGCTTCATGTACCCATAATGGGGTATAGCTTGAAAGTGTGAGAAAGCATCCCGTCCTAGAAGGGCGTGGTATCCGCTATGAATGGGCATAATGTGAAAGAGTAGTTCCTCCAATCTGTAGTTGTCGGGTGAGCCGAACACTACATTGAGCTTAATGCTTCCCGAACACTTGGCCTCGCGGCTTGGTATAATTCCTCTAAAGGTTGTGCTGGTGTGCTCAATGCGGGATTTCTCGACTTGCATTTTTGCAAGCGTTTCCTCATATATGAGGTTTAGTCCGCTTCGTCCGTCCATAAGTACTTTAGTGAGGCGGAAGGCATCTACTATTGGGTCTAGTACAAGAGCTGCTGATGCTCGGATCGGCCAGACTCGTGGTGCGTCTTCGGCAGAAAAACAATTGCCGTGTCGCTCCATGGGCTTGCAGAGCTAATTTGGTAAACCTCGGCAAGTTCGCGATTTGCTCTCTTGCGATGGTTACTTGAGGATAACGTCTCGAAGACAATGAAGACATCGATGTATTTCTCCCTTGGTGCGGTGGTGGCAAGAATTTCCGTACCGCTCTTTGCTACCTGCCGGAGTACCCAACATGCTCTAAGGCGATGGTTTGGGACATTGTCCGGGGTTGCGTGTATTTGGCAAGGTGTATCGAGTAGTTCGTCCAGTACGGACCTATGCCTTAAAAGAGGCTTGTTCTTCTTGCCAATAGGAATGCTATCAGATGACCAACTAGGGTAAGTCCATTTAGCTTTGGTAACGTACTGTCCGGATATGGACTGTTCTAGAGGTGTATTCTGGGCTTTCCAAGTATTTTCCATTGCGCACTACTTCCGTACTAACTGCGATAATTCTGTGAAACTCAGAACACGATGTCGGTTGAGGGCGATCAAGACTCCCTCGTTCATGCAACTGTGGTGAAATAGGGAGACCGCTTTGTCATCGCAGCAGTTCCTGACCTTGTTTTTAACAAGTAGGAATCTGGCTCAGAAGTGGTTGACCGTTTCCTCGGGCTGCTGTTGTGTGTTCGCGAGGTCATCTATGTCCAGGATTCTGGATTTATTGAAGAGTTTTTCCCAGGGTGGATGGGTGTTGGAGATTTCGAATCCCGACCCAGAGTGATATTAGAGGTTTTAGCAACCTCCGATGGTGACAATCCAGATTCAATGGGTTCTAATTGCCCTTCGGGTCCAGCGTCGGTCCCAGAGCTCAAACAACATAGTGCGTCTCCTGACTGGGAGGTGTTCGGCTCGATGGGTTCGGAGATCCGGACTGTTGCAGTCTCCGTCTGGAGAGGAGAAGCCTCTATGGCTCCGTCCTCCACTGCTGCTACCAGATGAGTGATCGGAGAAGGGCCAATCTCATCAAGGCCGGATTTAAGTCCGATCTAATCTCCTGGCGATGAAAGCCCCAGGGCGGCGATGCGATCCAGCAGCTCGTTTATGGGCGAGAATTCTTCCAAAGCCGCGTCATCGGAATAGCCAGAATCAGCATAAAGGTGATGCTCGACGGCCGCAGGGAGTGCGGCCGGCCCAGAGGCCATGCGGGCGCATACAGCGAACCCGCCGAGCTGGAGGACCTGGCCGATAGCCAAGTTGTTTCCGAGGGTGATCCCGTTGTTGATGACGAGACGCACCATTGATCGCTCATTGCGAGCACACGGCGGAGCTCTCAATGATAGCACCATTGTCGGTGTCAAAACTGGCAAATCTCGGGTAAGGGGGCCCAAGCTATGCGCCTAGAGGATTGATGGTAACAGGAGGCTGGGGACACGATGTTTACCCAGGTTCAGGCCCTCTCGATCGAGGCAAAACCCTACTTCCTGCTATATTAGTATGGATGAATATGTATACAAGAGTTGATCTACCTCGAGATCGTAATGGCTAAACCCTAGGTCTAGCCTATGAGGATATTGTAAAGATGATCCCCTCTACAGACTAAACCCCTGGTTTATATACACACCGGAGGGGACCTAGGGTTACAAGGGTGACTTGGGGAGGAATTGATTGATACATCTGGACTCTACACCTGCCTTTCTATGTACATAGGAGTCCTGGCAGAATACGGGGGAGGGCCTTCTGCTTCTTCTTCGTGTGGCCCATCAATGCGGCCCAGCTTCAACGACCCGGATAACTGAGGACCCCTGAATACAGGACTCCCTCAGGCTTCACCATGAAGCTATGATCGGACAAATGCGAACTAGCTCTGAGTTTCAGTTTCCTTCAGGGCGCGGTCGTGCGTGCGTCAGCAACGGCCCCCCTCTTTGTCCCCCCGCCTTGTGCAGGGAACTCCTCTTCTTCCTATTCCTCCTCATCATCTTCCTCCGCCTCATCAGAGGAGAGGATGTGGAGGTCCTCGGGCTTCTTGCCCGCAGGACGGGGGCTATCTTCGGCCCCATTGCCCTTCGTCTTCTTGGGCTTCTTGGTCGGCGCCTTTTACGGCGCCGGGACCAGCATCGCCGTCACTAGAGGCGATTCTGGATCTTCGGGCAAAGGTGCCGGACTGTTAATTCGGGTCGCCTTCTTTGTCCAGCCCTGTATATCACGTAAAAATTCCAATTCCTATTATCGTCAAATATGGGAAAGGGTATGTGTTCGACAAGGATTTCTATTACCTCTGGGGCGGAGGCCACAGTGATGTAGCCCGCATCCTCGGTCTCTTCGGGCCATTCCTTCTGGCTCTTGAAGAGATGCTTCCAGATCTCCTTGTGGGTAAAGCCGAAGAGATGCTTCAGCGGCTTGTCTCCTGCCCGATCGAACTCCCATAGGGAGGAGCCCCGGCTTTGGCAAGGGAGAACAAGCTGGGTCAGCATCACCTGGACCACGGAGGAGAGCAGGTGCCTCTTGGAGATCAAGCCGGACACTCGGCTCACCAGAGTCGTCACTTCAGTTGTAGACCCCCAGTCTAGACCCTTTTTGGTCCAAGAGGACAGCCTCTCTGGGGGGCGGATCTGAGAGCAGGCTCCGCCGCCCACTTAGCGTCACGGGGTTCGGTGATGTAGAACCACTCCTGCTGCCAGACCTTATTCGTCTCCACGAATGAGCCCTTGGGCCAAGTTGCATTCGGGAGCTTGCTAATCATGGCGCCCCCGCAGTCCGCGTGTTCCCCGTCCACCACCTTCGGCTTCACGTTGAAGGTCTTAAGCCAGAGGCCGAAGTGTGGGGGGGATGCGGAGAAAGGCCTCACATACCACTATAAAAGCGGATATGTGGAGGATTGAGTACGGGGCTAGATCATGGAAATCTAGCCCGTAGAAAAACAAACGACCCCGAACAGACGGGTGGAGTGGAAACCCTAGCCCCCAAACAAAGTGGGATGTAAACACCTCCCTCTCACCCGCCTCAGGGACGGGAATTACCTGACCCTTGGCAGGAACTCGGTGCGCGATATCAGCGATGAGATAGCCCGCGCTCTTAAGATCTTCCATGGTCTTTTCAGTGGTCATGGAAGCTTCCCACTTTCCCTTGGCACCGGATCTAGCCATCCCTGGGAAGGGGAGTAGTGGTTGAGGAACGAGGAGCAGTGTGCGGAGGAGATGAGAATGCTGGGGCTAGGGAGATTGGAGAGCTCGAGCTTGAGGAAGGCGTGGGGCTGATGAAAGGGATCGGTGTCCTTTTATAATGCTGTGAATACAGAACGTCCCCCCACTTTAGCCATAAAACTCGCTGGTTCCCAAAGCGGTCGTGCGTAATGCGCGGCATGGGTTCTCACGTCATATTGATGAGGATCCCACAATAAGCGGGCACGCTCTCTATTCTGACGGGACGTGTCAATGAGGATATACCTCGAAATGCGAAACTAGGACCGAATGAAATGGTTCGATATGTTAGTGGGATGGATGCGACGCTTCGTCCAAAAGTTGTCAGTAGAGACACACTATTGATTTTCTTTTAAGAGCATTGCCTTCGAGGCTAAGGGTTGTACTAACCTTGCAGAGCCGAGCGCAATAAACCTTTTTTCATAAGATTTATTCGGAAGAAGGAACCCGCCTTGCAATGCTGAAGACAATACGGAAACCGAACTCATCGTCATCAAAGACAGGTTCACGGGCTACTGAGGGAGTCCTAGATCGAGGGGTCCTCATGTGGCCGGATAAACTCCTGGTGGGCCGGACTGGTGGGCCGTGAAGATTATAATAGAAGATCATCTCTCGTATCCGGATAAGACTCCTGTATTCCTGTAACAGCAAGTTTAGGTTCGGGTGTAGCTTTTCCTTCCTTTGCAAGATGACATGTACAAACCCTAGGCCCCTCCGGTGTGTATATAAACCAAAGAGTTTAGTCCGTAGAGGCTAGAAGAGAATCACAATATCTTCATAGGCTAGACTTAGGGTTTAGCCATTACGATCTCAATGTAGATCAACTCTTGTATTCATATTCATCCATACTAATATAGCAGGAAGTAGGGTATTACCTCGATCGAGAGGGCCTGAACCTTGGTAAACATCGTGTCCCCAGTCTCCTGTTACCATCGATCCTTAGACGCATAGTTCAGGACCCCCTACCCGAGATCCGCTGGTTTTGACACCGACATCGGCGCCAGTAATTCTTCTGTTTCTTCGCTGATTTCCCGAGGTAACATTGGTGTTTCCCTTGAAGAGGAAAGGGTGATGCAGCAGAGTGAAGTAAGTATTTTCCTCAGTTTGTTGAGAACCAAGGTATCAATCCAGTAGGAGATTACACACAAGTCGCCATATACCTGGACAAACAATCAAACAACTTGCACCCAATGCTATAAAGGGGATGTCAACCCCTTCTAGGTTATTTGCAAAAGTGAGATCCGATAGAGATAGATAAACAAGTAAAGTAAATATATTTGGGTTTTTGGTTTAAAGATTGAAAAGTAAAAGATTGCAAAATGCTACTTCTCGAGCTTGCGTTGTATTCCCTCGAAGAGGAAAGGGTGATGCAGCACAGTAGCGTAAGTATTTCCCTCAGTTTTTGAGAACCAAGGTATCAATCCAGTAGCTGACCACGCGTGAGTCTCTCATACCTACACAACAAATAAGAACCGTGTAACCTACGTGATAAAAGGGGTTGTCAATCCCTTATCGATCACTTACAAAAGTGAGATCTGATAGAGATGATAAGATACTATTTTTAGTATTTTTTATATGGAGTAAAGATTGCAAAACAAAAGTAAAGTAAAGCTATATAGTTGATGGAATATTAATATGAAGAAGATAGACCCGGGGGCCATAGGTTTCACTAGTGGCTTCTCTCATGATAGTAGATTTCTACGGTGGGTGAACAAATTACTGTCGAGCAATTGATAGAAAAGCGCATAGTTATGAGAATATCTAGGCATGATCATTGTATATAGGCATCACGTCCGTGACAAGTAGACCGAAATGATTCTGCATCTACTACTATTAGTCCAACATCGACCGCTATCCAACATGCATCTAGAGTATTAAGTTCATAAGAACAGAGTAACGCCTTTAGCAAGAAGACATGATGTAGAGGGATAAACTCAAGCAGTATGATATAAAACCCATCTTTTTATCCTCGATGGCAACAATACAATGCATGCCTTGCTGCCCTGCTGTCACTGCGAAAGGACACCGCAAGATTGAACCCAAATCCAAGCACTTCTCCCATTGCAAGAACTATAGATCTAGTAGGCAAAACCAAACCGATAATTCGAAGAGACTTGCAAGGATATTTAAATCATGCATAAAAGATTTCATAAAAGAATCCAATATTGTTCCTAGATAATCTTGATCATAAACCCACAATTCATCAGATCTCGACAAACACACCGCAAAAAGAAATACATCGAATAGATCTCCTCGAAGATCAAGGAGAACTTTGTATTGAGATCCAAAGAGCGAGAAGAAGCCATCTAGCTAATAACTATGGACCCGAAGGTCTGTGGTATACTACTCACAACTCATCGGAGAGGCTATGGTGTTGATGTAGAAGCCCTCCGTGATCGATGCCCCCTCCGGTGGAGCTCCGGAATAGGCCTCAAGATGGGATCTCACGGGTACAGAAGGTTGCGGTGGTGGAATTAGGTTTTCGTGGTGCTCGTCGATAGTTTCAAGGTACGTAGGTATATATAGGATGAAGAGGGACGTCGGGGGAGCAATAGGGGCCCACGAGGGTGGGGGCGCGCCCCTGCCCTCGTGGCCGCCTGTCTCGCTTCTTGGCGTGTACTCCAAGTCTTCTGTGTTGATATTGTTCCAAAAATAACACTCCCGAAGGTTTCATTCTGTTTGGACTCCGTTTGATATTCCTTTTCTGCAAAACACTAAAATAGGCAAAAAACAACAATTTGCACTAGGCCTTGGGTTAGTAGGTTAGTCCCAAAAATAATATAAAAGTGTATAATAAAGCCCATTAAACATCCAAAATAGAATATATAATAACATGGAACAATCAAAAATTATAGATACGTTGTCAAGCATCCCCAAGCTTAATTCCTGCTCGTCGTCAATGATAAAAACAAAAAATTTGATGTGGAATGCTAACTAACGTAATTCTCAATGTAATTTTCTTTATTGTGGCATTGATTTTCAGATCCGAAAGATTAAAGACAAAAGTCTATATTGACATAAGAATAATAATATTTCAAGCATACTAACAAAGCAATCATGTCTTCTCAAAATAACATGGCCAAAGAAAGTTCAACCCTATAAAATCATATAGTTTGGCTATGCTCCATCTTCGTCACACAAAATACTCAAATCATGCACAACCCCGGTTTCAGCCAAGCAATTGTTTCATACTTATTTTTTTTTGAACTTTTTCAACTTTCACGCAATACATGAGCGTGAGCCATGGATATAGCTATATAGGTGGAATAGAGTGGTGGTTGTGGAGAACACAAAAGGAGGAAGATGGTCTCACATCAACTAGGCATATCAATGGGCTATGGAGTTGTCTATCAATAGATATCAATGTGAGTGAGTACGGATTGTCATGCAACGGATGCACTAGAGCTAAAAATAGCTCAACAAAAGAAACTAAGTGGGTGTGCATCCAACTTGCTTGCTCACGAAGACCTAGGGCATTTGAGGAAGCCCATCGTTGGAATATACAAGCCAAGCTCTATAATGAAAATTCCCACTAGTGTATGGAAGTGACAAAACAAGAGACTCTCTATCATGAAGATCATGGTGCTACTTTGAAGAACAAGTGTGGAAAAAGATAGTAGCATTGTCCCTTTTTTTCCTTTTTTGGGCCTTTTTTTCTTTGTTTTTCCTTTTGGGACAATGCTCTAATAATGATGATCATCACACTTATATTGATTTCCAACTCGATATTACAACTCGATACTAGAAAAAAGTATGACTCTATATGAATGCCACCGGCGGTGTACCGGGATGTGCAATGAATCAAGAGTGACATGTATGAAAAATTATGCATGGTGGCCTAGCCACAAATACGATGTCAACTACATGACCATGCATGGCAATATGACAATGATGAAGCGTGTCATATGAACGGGACGGTGGAAAGTTGCATGGAAATATATCTCGGAATGCCTATGGAAATGCCATGATAGGTAGGTATGGTGGCTGTTTTGAGGAAGGTATATGGTGGGTGTATGGTGCCGGCGAAAGTTGCGCGGTACTAGAGAGGCTAGCAATGGTGGAAAGGTGAGAGTGTGTATAATCCATGAACTCAGCATTAGTCATAAAGAACTCACATACTTATTGCAAAAATATACAAGTCATCAAAACAAAGTACTACACGCATGCTCCTAGGGGAGGGGTTGGTAGGAGTTAGCCATCGCGCGATCTCGACCTCCACACAAAGGATGACAGTCAATGAAATACCTCATGCTTCAAATTTGTCTCATAACGATTACCATACATGAATGATACGGGACTTGCAAACCTCAACACAAGTATTTCTCAAATTTGAAACTACTCTACTAGCATGACTCTAATATTACCATCCTCATATCTCAAAACAATCATCAAGTATCAAACTTCTCATAATATTCAATGCACATTATATGTAAGTTTTTACTATACCCATCTTGGATGCCTATCATATTATGACTAATTTATAACCAAATCACATTACCATTCTGTTCTAAAAGACTCTCCAAATAATATAAGTGAACCATGAGAGATCAATAATTTCTACAAAATAAAAGCACCACCGTGCTCTAAAAAGATATAAGTGAAGCACTAGAGCAAAACTATCTAGCTCAAAAGATATAAGTGAAGCACATAGAGTATTCTAATAAATTCTGATTCATGTGTATCTCTCTCAAAAGGTGTGTCCGGCAAGGATGATTGTGGTAAACTAAAAAGCAAAGACTCAAATCATACATGACGCTCCAAGCAAAACACATATCATGTGGTGAATAAAAATATAGTCTCAAGTAAAGTTACCGTTAGACGAAGACGAAAGAGGGGATGCCTTCCCGGGGCATCCCCAAGCTTAGGCTTTTGGTTGTCCTTGAATTTCACCTTGGGGTGCCTTGGGCATCCCCAAGCTTAGGCTCTTGCCACTCTTTGTTCCGTAGTCCATCAAATCCTTACCCAAAACTTGAAAACTTTACAACACAAAACTTAGCCAAAAATCTCGTGAGTTCCGTCAGTATAAGAAAACAAACCACCACTCAAAGGTACTGTAATGAACTCATTCTTTGTTTATATTGGTGTTATACCTACTGTATTCCAACTTCTGTATTATTCATACCCCCCCCCCGATACTACTCATAGATTCATCAAAATAAGCAAACAACACACGAAAAACAGAATCTGTCAAAAACTAGAATACTTCTGTAACTATAATTTTTTTGAAATAAATTGGTGGACGCGAGGAATTTGTCTATTAATCGTCTTCAAAAAGAATCAACTAAAAATCACTCTCCAGTAAAAAATGGTAGCTAATCTCGTGAGCGCTAAAGTTTTTCTTTTCTACATCATGATCGCCTAAATTTCACCCAAGTCTTCCCAAAGGTTCTACTTGGCACAAGAACTAATTAAAACACAAAACCACATATAAACAGAAGCTAGATGCAATATTTATTACTAGACAAAAGCAAAAACAGAGAAAATAAAATTGGGTTGCCTCCCAACAAGCGCTATCATTTAACGCCCCTAGCTAGTCATGATACAAGAATAGATCTAGGTATTGCTATCTTTGGTAGGCAATCCATAAGTGGCTATCATAATAGATTCATAAGGTAATTTGATTTTCTTTCTAGGAAAGTGTTCCATGCTTTCCTTAACGGAAATTGGAATCTAATAGTTCCTTCCTTCATATCAATAATTGCACCAATCGTTCTAAGGAAAGGTCTACCAGGAATAATAGGACATCTAGGATTGCAATCTATATCAAGAACGATGAAATCTACGGGCACATGATTCCTATTTGCAACAATAAGAACATCATTAATCGTTCCCATAGGTTTCTTAATGGTAGAATCTGCAAGATGCAAATTTAAAGAACAATCATCAAGCTCATGGAAACCTAACATATCACACAATTTTTTTGGAATAGTGGAAACACTTGCACCCAAATCACACAAAGCAAAGCATTCATGATCTTTAATCTTAACTTCAATAGTAGGTTCCCACTCATCATAAAGCTTTCTAGGGATAGAAACTTCTATTTCAAGTTTTTCTTCATAAGATTGCATTAAAGCATCAAATATGTGTTTAGTAAAAGCTTTATTTTGACTATAAGCATGAGGAGAATTTAGCACGGATTGCAACAAGGAAATACAATCTATTAAAGAGCAATTATCATAATTAAATCCCTTGAAATCCAAAATACTGGGTTCATTGCTATGTAAAGTTTTGACCTCTTCAATCCCACTTTTAGCATCAAGATCTAAAAACTCTGAATCATTGGTACGCCTTTTAACTAAAGTTGACTCATCTCCAGTCCCATCTTTATCAATATTCATACTAGAAAACAATGATTTAATAGGAGACACATCAATCACTTTTATATCTTCATCTTTATTTTCATGAAAACTAGAAGAACACGCTTTCATAAAGTACTCTCTTTTGGCACGCATCCTAGCGGTTCTTTCTTTGCACTCATCAATGGAAAATCTCATGGCTTTGAGAGACTCATTTATATCATGCTTAGGTGGGATAGATTTAAGTTTCAAATAATCAACATCAAGAGAAATTCTTTCCACGTTCCTAGCCAACTCATCAATCTTAAGCAATTTTTCTTCAAGCAAAGCATTGAAATTCTTTTTTCTTTAACACTAGTCTCAAAATCAGAGGGCATCTTACTAAAATTTCCATAAGAGTTGTTGTAGGAATTACCATAATTATTAGAGGAATTACTAGGGATAGGCCTAGAAGAGTTTCCTCTATAAGCGCTGTTACCAAAATTATTCCTACCAACAAAATACACATCCGAAGATTCATTATTATTTTCAATCAACTTGGACAAAGGCATATTATTAGGATTAGAAGAAGCACTCTTAGTAGCAAATAATTTCATAAGTTCATCCGTCTTTCCACTCAAAACACTAATCTCTTCAATAGCATGTACTTTTTTACTAGTATATCTTTCGGTGTGCCATTGAGAGTAATTAACCATAATATTATCTAGGAGTTTAGTAGCTTCTCTGAAAGTGATTTCCATGAAAGTGCCCCCCGCGACCGAATCCAAAAGATTTCTAGAAGCAAAATTCAAGCCAATATTAAGTTCTGTATAATCATCCATAAGTACGAACCATGTGTAGGCCAATTACGTATCATTAATTTCATTCTCTCCCAAGCTTGTGCAACATGCTCATGGTCTAGTTGCTTAAAATTCATGATATCGTTTCTAAGAGAGATAATCTTAGTGGGAGGAAAATACTTAGAGATAAAGGCATCTTTGCACTTATTCCATGAATCAATACTATTTCTAGGCAAAGAAGAGAACCAAGTTTTAGCATGATCTCTAAGCGAAAATGGAAATAGCTTTAATTTGACAATATAATTATCCGTATCCCTCTTCTTTTGCATATCGCACAAATCAACAAAGTTGTTTAGATGGGTAGCGTCATCTTCACTAGGAAGGCCAGAAAATTGATCTTTCATGACAAGATTCAACATAGCAGCATTGATTTCACAAGATTCAGCATCGGTAATAGGAGCAATCGGAGTACTAATAAAATCATTATTGTTGGTATTGGAGAAGTCACACAATTTGGTATTGTCTTGAGCCATAGTGACAAGCAAGCGAACAGGGGAGAACAAAAAAAGAAGGGCGAATAAAACGGCAAAGGTGAAGTGGGGAGAGGAAAACAAGAGGCAAATAATGTAATGCGAGGGATAAGGGTTTGTGATAGGTACTTGGTATATGACTTTTGCGTAGATCTCCCCGGCAATGGCACCAGAAATTCTTCTTGCTACTTCTCAAGCTTGCGTTGTATTCCCTCGAAGAGGAAAGGGTGATGCAGCATAGTAGTGTAAGTATTTCCCTCAGTTTTTGATAACCAAGGTATCAATACAGTAGGGGACCACGTGCGAGTCCCTCGTACCAACACAAAAAAATAAGAACCTTGTAGCCAACGCGATAAAAGGAGTTGTCAATCCCTTCTCGGTCACTTACAAAAGTGAGATCTCATAGAGATGATAAGATAATATTTTCGGTATTTTTTATATGGAGTATAGATTGCAAAACAAAAGTAAAGTAAAGATAAATAGTTGATGGAAGAATAATATGACGAAGATAGACCTGGGGGCCATAGCTTTCACTAGTGGCTTCTCTCACGATAGCAGATTTCTACGATGGGTGAACGAATTACTGTTGAGCAATTGATAGAAAAGCGCATTGTTATGAGAATATCTATGCATGATCATTGTATATAGGCATCATGTCTGTGACAAGTAGACCGAAATGATTCTGCATTTACTACTATTACTCCACACATCGACCGCTATCCAGCATGGATCTAGATTATTAACTTCATAAGAACAGAGTAACTCCTTAAGCAAGATGACATGATGTAGAGGGATAAACTCAAGCAATATGATATAAACCCCATCTTTTTATCCTCGATGGAAACAATACAATACGTGCCTTGCTGCCCCTGCTGTCACTAGGAAAGGACACCGCAAGATTGATCTCAAAGCCAAGCACTTTTCCCATTACAAGAACTATTGATCTAGTAGGCCAAACCAAACCGATAATTCGAAGAGACTTGCAAGGATATTTAAATCATGCATAGAAGATTTCAGAAAAGAATCCAATATTGTTTATAGATAATCTTGATCATAAACCCACAATTCGTCGGATATCGACAAACACACCGCAAAAAGAATTACATCGAATAGATCTCCTCGAAGATCGAGGAGAACTTTGTATTGAGATCCAAAGAGAGAGAAGAAGACATCTAGCTAATAACTATGGACCCGAAGGTCTGTGGTAAACTACTCACAACTCATTGGAGAGGCTATGGTGTTGATGTAGAAGCCCTCCGTGATTGATGCCCCCTCCGGTGGAGCTCCAGAACAGGCCCCAAGATGGAATCTCAAGGGTATAGAAGGTTGCGGCGGTGGAATTAGGGTTTCGTGGTGCTCCTCGATAGCTTTAGGGTACGTAGGTATATATAGGAGGAAGAGGGATGTCAGGAGAGCAACAGGGGGGCCACGAGGGTGGGGGCGCGCATACCCCCTGGGCGCGCCCCTACCCTCGTGGCCGCATCTCTCGCTTCTTGGCGTGTACTCCAAGTCTTCTGTGTTGATATTATTCCAAAAATAACTCTCCCGAAGGTTTCATTACGTTTGGACTCCGTTTGATATTCCTTTTCTGCGAAACACTGAAATAGGCAAACTAACAGCAATTTGCATTGCGCATTGGGTTAGTAGGTTAGTCCCAAAAATAAGATAAAAGTGCATAATAAAGCACATTAAACATCCAAAACAGAATATATAATAGCATGGAATAATCAAAAAGTATAAATACGTTGGAGACGTATCACAAAATAGTAGATCTGAAACTTAAAAGATGTAAAGTAGACCCAGGGGCCACATGTTTCACTAGAGGCTTCTCTCATGATAGCAAATATTATGGTGGGTGAACAAATTACTGTCAAGCAGTTGATGGAAACGCGAATAATTATGACGACATCTATGGCAATGATCATGAATATAGGCACCACATCCAAGAGAAGTAGACTGACTCCTGCCTGCATCTACTACTATTACTCCAAACATCGACCGTTATCCAACATGCATCTAGAGTATTAAGTTCATAAGAACGGAGTAACAACTTAAGCAAGATGACATGATGTAGAGGAATTAACTCAAGCAATATGATGAAAACCCCATCTTTTTATCCTCGATGGCAATAATACAATACATGTCATGTCCCCTACTGTAACTGGGATTGAGCATCGCAAGATTGAACCCAAAGCAAAGCACTTCTCCCATTGCAAGAATTATCAATCTAGTTGGCCAAACAAAACCGATAGTTCGAAAAGAATTACTAAGATATAAGATCATGCATAAAAGAATTCAGAAGAAACTCAAATATTATTCATAGATAATCTGATCATAAACTCGCAATTCATCGGATCTTGACAAACACGCCGCAAAAGAAGATTACATCGGATAGTTCTCCAAGAACAATAGGAGAAGATGGTATTGAGGATTCAAGAGAGAAAAGAAGCCATCTAGCTACTAGATATGGACCCGTAGGTCTGTGGTAAACTACTCACACTTCATCAGAAGGGCAATAGGGTTGATGTAGATGCCCGTCGTGGTTGATTCCCACTCCGGCAGAGTACCGGAAAAGGCCTCCAGATGGGATCTCACGAGAACAGAAGGTTGCGGCAGCGGATAAGTGGTTTCGATGGATGTTCTGATATTTCTGGAATATATGGGTATATATAGGATGAATAATTAGGTCAGGAGACGCTCGAGGGGGCCACAAGGGTGGGGGCGCGCCCTCCGTCCTTGTGGCCGCCTCGCAGCTCCTCTGATGTGCACTCCAAGTCCATCTATTGTCTTCTGGTCCAAGAAAAATCCTCGTGAAGTTTCGTTCCGTTTGGACTCCGTTTGATATTCCTTTTCCGTGAAACTCAAAAACAATGAAAAAACAGAAACTAGCACTGGGCTCTGGGTTAATAGGTTAGTCCCAAAAATCATATAAAATAGCATAATAATGCATATAAAACATCCAAGATAGATAATATAATAGCATGGAACAATAAAAAATTATAGATACGCTGGAGACGTTTCACATACCATCGTGTTGGTCCCGATCTCATCTACCTCCTCTCTTTGTCTTGCTGGATCAAGAAGGAGAGGACGCCGCAGAGCCATACGTGTGCTAAACTCGGAGGCGTCGTCCGTTTGGCACTAGATCGGATTGGATCGCGATTGGATCGTGAAGAGTACGACTACATCAACTGTGTTACTACGCTAACACTTTCGGTCTACAAGGGTATGTAGACACACTCCCTTCTCGTAGCTTTGCTTCCCCATTGATAGATCTTGGGTGTTCATAGGATTTTTATTTTATTTTCATGCAACGTTCCCCAACACTAACCACCGCACGGGATAATGGTTTATGGGAGCCTCGGCATCGTACGATTTCTTACGAAAGCTTTGCCAGACGTCGAGTTCAGTATTGCGGCACGGTAGGCCAATAGATATCCTCCGTACAAGGTGAATCTGAACCCTGCTCGCAACGACCCGGACTGCAAAGGGCGATGGGCCCAAGACCCCTGAGCACTTAGGATGTAGACCGGTAGGGACCTCTCTACGGAGGCTAGGTAGGAATATGCCATGTCGATCAGCCGACGCTGGGCATGACCATGAAAAGTTTGTCCGACCAAAGTTAATTGAGCATGTTGGGTAAGTTGGTGCACCCTTGCATGGCAAGTTAAACTATTAGACTAGCCGTGTCCACGATAACAGGACGATTGGATATATGAGAGTTTGTCGATCTTATATATAACTTGAACCAGATAGTTTTTGAAATACATTGCTCAATAAATATGGAATGCCCGTGGACCTTTTCTCGTAGGGAGTCAAGGAAGGCTCTCAAAGCATTATTGATATACACATGTTACTATATATTATTTTATGTTCCTCTCTTCTACTGCTGCAAGCTGAAGGCCGCAAGAAGATGTAGTCTTTGATAGGATGAGCTTCTCCCCCTTGTTCTGGCACTTCTGTAGTTTAGTCCACGGATATACCCCATTCCATTGATACTGATGCATATGTAGTATAGGTCTGATGTAAGTCTTGCGAGTACTTCGGATGAGTACTCACAGTTGCTTTGCTACCTCTTTTCTTCTTCCCGAATATTTCTATCAGATGGTGGGGAGTCAGAGGATCCCAAGTTTGGCTACTATGTGGAGACAGCAGACCAGGAGTAGTTCGGAGGTCCCAGGGAGGAGGCATGTGCATTTTTGATCTAGAGTCGTTGTTTGTTTTCACCTTCTTGAGGCACCTTTGTAATTGTTTGTACTCAAACCTAACTCTTGATGTAATTCGGCTCTTGCGACCCTGGCTTCTAATATATTGTTTTATTTGTTTATTTGAGTCATAGAGTTGTGTTGTGACATTATACCGTGAGTCACTGATCTTGATCGTGCATGTTGCGTTGATGTTTAGTGCACGATTAACTGCATGTTGGAACCCCTTTCCAACTCCTTGGCCGAAGTTGAGTCTAGTCTTTGAAAAACTATTTAACTAACATTGTTGTGTGGCTTACAGGCCCACATCGCAAATGGATGGGATTAGGATCTTTTATTCCTTTTCTTTACTCTGGGATTCCGATTACTCTTCTCTTCGAGTTAAACATTTTACTAACTCTAATTCTAGGTTCTCATAACGACTTGATTCCGAAGAGCCACTCATTCCCGATGAACTCTTGATGTCTCAAGATATTCCGAAATACCCTTTGAACCCCAAGAACCTTTTGAACCTACTTCACTTTTACCTTGTGCCCATATACACTTATGAATAATTTCATACGAACACCACTCATATTGTGTACATTGCCGATTATTAACTTGACCCTATTGATTTTCCACAGAATGACGGATCTTGGAGATCCTCCACCACCACCATATATTGTTGCCCTATGCAACAGATTGGACTAAACCGTCGGATCAACGGGATTCTGGTGAACCTTTTTGAACGCATCGATGCTCGTCAGGATCCTGGTCCGATCTCACTTAAGGATTTCATGCATATCAACCCTTCCATTTTCTACAACTCAACTAATCCTATGGACGCTGATGATTGGCTTCGTGACATCGCTTCAAGACGGAGTCAGCTAATGTTGTCCCTGGCAGTTACCTCACCTTTGCGGCATTACACCTGAAAGGTCTAGCTACTCAATGGTGGGAAAGTCACATGCATGTGTTGCCTGATGGAACATCCCCACTTGTTTAGAATTCCAGACCACCTTCTGTGCACGTCACATTCCTCAAGGACTGGTTGACAAGAGGAAGAAGGAGTTCCACAACATCACTCAGGGCAAGATGACACTGGATGAATATCAGAGAGAATTCTGCAACATGTCTCGCTATGCCGACGATGACGTCTCCACTAACGCACTCAAGCATGAGAAGTTTCATGAAGGACTAGATCCTGATCTGAAGCATGCCCTTAGTCTCCACGCATTCACAAACTTTGCAACACTTGCCAGCAAGGCTATTTAGGCAGAAACTAGTCAAGCTGAGTACCAGGAGTCTCTTAAGCGCACCCGTGATGTTGGCTCATCCTCGGGCCCGTCTTCTCAGAATCATCGAGTGTGGATTTCACACAATGTCCATCACCGACCTCCCCCAACATCAAAGCCATCTTATGTTCCCCCTCCCCTGCCACTGCCATCGAGACAACTTAGAATCCAAGGTGGATGGCTCAATGTTATGGCTACTTAGCCTATACGTGGAGCCTGTAACAAGTGTGGGATGCCAAGCTGCTACTTGTGAGCTGCATTGGGATTTCCCCGAAGAGGAGGGGATGATGCAGTGTAGTAGATATAAGTATTTTCCTCAGTTATGAAACCAACGTTATTAATCCAGTAGGAGAACCAAGCAACGCTATGTAAACAACACCTGCACTTTAACACAAACAACAAATGTTTGCAACCCAACGCGTTGAGGGGTTGTCAATCCCTCAACGGTTATGAGCAAGATTAAATGGTACAGGTTCTGATGAATAGATCTAACCAAAATACGAAATAAAATAAATAAAAGCAAATTTCAGCAAGGTATTTTTTGATTTTAATATGATAGAAAATAGACCCTGTGGCTGTAGATCTCACTAGAGCCTTCTCTCGAGAAAATAGTATACGGAGGGTAAAAAAATATTGTTGGACAATTAATAGAAAAGCAAATAATTATGGCGATATCCAAGGCAAGGATTATACATATAGGAATCACGTCCAAGATTAGTAGACTGACTCATGTCTGCATCGACTACTATTACTCCACGCATCGACTGCTATCCAGCATGCATCTAGTGTATTAAGTTCATGAAAGAACGGAGTAATGCCTTAAGCAAGACGACACGATGTAGACAAGATAAACTCACGTATGAATAAACCCCATCTTGTTACCCTTAATAGCAACGATACATGCGTGTCATGTCTCCTTCTGTCACTGAGATTAAGCACTACAAGATCGAACCCATCACAAAGCACCTCTTTGCATGGCAAGAAAAATCAATCCAGTCGGCCAAACTAAACCAATAAACCAGAGAAGAAATACGAGGCTACACAAATCATGTTGGGGATCGTTGCAGAAATTAAAAAAAATCTAGGCATCACCAAGACCAATCTATGGAGACACTAGCAACGAGAGAGAGGAGAGTGCATCTTCATACCCTTGAAGATCGCAATGCGGAAGCGCTACAAGAACGCGGATGAAGGAGTCGTACTCGTAGCGATTCAGATCGCGGTTGATTCCGATCTAAGCGCCGAACAACGGCGCCTCCGCGTTCAACACACGTACAGCCTGGGGACGTCTCCTCCTTCTTGATCCAGCAAGGGAAGAGGAGAAGTTGAGGGAGAGCTCCGGCAGCACGACGGCGTGGTGGTGGAACTTGTAGTTCTCCGACAGGGCTTCGCCAAGCACTACAAAGGAGGAGGAGGTGTTGGGGAGGGAGAGGGCTGCGCCAGGGGAAGGGGTGCGGCCCCCATGCACCTCCCCACTATATATAGGGGTGGAGGGGGCTGGTTTCTTGCCCTCCAAGTCCATTGGCGCGTTGGCAAAGGTGGGGGGAATCCCATCATTTCCCTTCCCCACCGATTGTTATCCCCCTTTTTTAGGGATCTTGATCTTATCCCTTCGGGATATGATCTTATTCCTTCTAAGGGGGGATCTTGGTGCGCCTTGACCAGGGGTGTGGGGCCTTGACCCCACTACCGACGTTCATGTGGGTCCCCCCATGCAGGTGGGCCCCACTCCGGAACCTTCTAGAACCTTCCCGGTAAAATACCGAAAAATCCCGAACATTTTCTGGTGGCCAAAATAGGACTTCCCATATATAAATCTTTACCTCCGGACCATTCCGGAACTCCTCGTGGCGTCCGGGATCTCATTCGGGATTCCTAACAACATTCGGTAACTGCACACTAATTCCCATAACAACTCTAGCATCACTGAACCTTAAGTGTGTAGACCCTACGGGTTCGGGAATCATGCAGACATGACCGAGACAACTCTCTGGCCAATAACCAACGGCGGGATCTAGATACCCATGTTGGCTCCCACATGTTCCACGATGATCTCATCGGATGAACCACGATGTTGGGGATTCAATCAATCATGTATACAATCCCCTTTGTTAATCGGTACGTTACTTGCCCGAGATTCGATCGTCGGTATCCCAATACCTCGTTCAATCTCGTTACCGGCAAGTCACTTTTACTCGTTGCGTAACACATCATCCCGTGATCAACTCTTTGGTCACATTGAGCTCATTATGATGATGTCCTACCGAGTGGGCCCAGAGATACCTCTCCGTCATACGGAGAGACAAATCCCAGTCTCGATTCGTGCCAACCCAACAGACACTTTCGGAGATACATGTAGTGTTCCTTTATAGCCACCCAGTTACGTTGTGACGTTTGGCACACCCAAAGCATTCCTACGGTATCCGGGAGTTGCACAATCTCATGGTCTAAGGAAATGATACTTGACATTAGAAAAGCTTTAGCAGACGAACTACACGATCTTGTGCTATGCTTAGGATTGGGTCTTGTCCATCACATCATTTTCCTAATGATGTGATCTCGTTAATAACGACATCCAATGTCCATGGTCAGGAAACCGTAACCATCTATTGATCAACGAGCTAGTCAACTAGAGGCTTACTAGGGACATATTGTAGTCTACGTATTCACACATGTATTACGGTCTCCGGTTAATACAATTATAGCATGAACTATAGATAATTATCATGAACAAGGAAATATAATAATAATCATTTTATTATTGCCTCTAGGGCATATTTCCAACAGTCTCCCACTTGCACTAGAGTCAATAATCTAGTTCACATCACTATGTGGTTGTAATGAATCCAACACCCATGGGGTTTGATCATATCTAGCTTGTGAGAGAGGTTATTAGTCAATGGGTCTGAACCTTTCAGATCCGTGTGTGCTTTACAAATCTCTATGTCATCTTGTAGATGCAGCTACCATGCGCTACTTGGAGCTATTCCAAATAACTGCTCTACTATACGAATCCGGTTTACTACTCAGAGTCATCCGAATTAGTGTCAAAGTTTGCATTGACGTAACCCTTTACAACGAACTCTTTTACCACCTCCATAATCAAGAAAATTCCTTAGTCCACTAGTTACTAAGGATAAGTTTGACCGCTGTCATGTGATCCATTCCTGGATCACTCTTGTACCCCTTGATTGACTCATGGTAAGGCACACTTCAGGTGCGGTACACAACATATCATACTGTAGAGCCTACGTCTAAAGCATAGGGGACGACCTTCGTCCTTTCTCTCTCTTCTGCCGTGGTCAGATCTTGAGTCTCACTCAATGCTCACACCTTATAACACAGCCAAGAACTCCTTCTTTGCTGATCTTATTTGTACTCCTTTAAAATCTTGTCACGGTATGTATTCATTTGAAAGTACTATTAAGTATTTTTTTTGATCTATCCTTATAGATCTTGATGCTCAAT
Source organism: Secale cereale (assembly GCA_902687465.1). NCBI lineage: Eukaryota > Viridiplantae > Streptophyta > Magnoliopsida > Poales > Poaceae > Secale > Secale cereale. Next base: position 751,388,664 of record LR738710.1, read on the forward strand.
GTTCAAGTAGCTTAATCCAGGTTTTCCATTGAAAAACACTTTTCAAATAACCCAATATCTTTTCCATAAATTCTACATCATTTCTGATCAACAATATGTCAACAACATATACTCATCAGAAATTCTATAGTGCTCCCACTCACTTCTTTGGAAATACAAGTTTCTCATAAACTTTGTATAAACCAAAAAATCTTTGATCATCTCTTCAAAGCGTATATTCCAACTCCGAGATGCTTACTCCAGTCCTTAGAAGGATTGCTAGAGCTTTGCATACTTGTTAGCATCTTTGAGGATTGACAAAAACCTTCTGGTTGTATCACATGCAACCTTTCCTCAAGAAAATTGTCGAGGAAACAATGTTTTGACATCCTATCTGCAAGATTTCATAAATAATGCAGTAATTGCTAATACAATTCCAACAGACTCTTAGCATCACTACGAGTGAGAAAGTCTCACCGCAGTCAACTCCTTGAACTTGTCGGAAAACATCTTAACGACAAGTCGAGCTTTCTTAATGGTGATACTTACCATCATTGTCTGTCTTCCTTTTAAAATCCATCTGTACCCAATAGCCTTACGACCATCAAGTAGTTCTTCCAAAGTCTATACTTTGTTTTCACACATGGATCCTCTCGGATTTTATGGCCTCGAGCCATTTATCAGAATCCGGGCCCACCATCGTTTCTCCATAGCTCGTAGGTTCATTGTTGTCTAGAAACATGACCTCCAAGACATGATTCCATACCACTCTGAAATAGTACGCATCCTTGTCGACCTACGAGGTTTGGTAGTGACTTGATTCGAAGTTTCATGATTACTATCATCAGCTTCCACTTCGATTGGTGTAGGCGCTACAGGAACAACTTCATGTGCCCTACTACACACTGGTTGAAGTGACGGTTCAATAAAATCATCAAGTCTCCACCATCCTCCCACCCAATTCTTTCGAGATAAACTTTTCCTCAAGAAAGGACCCGTTTCTAGAAACAATCACTTTTGCTTCCAGATTTGAAATAGGAGGTATACCCAACTGTTTTGGGTGTCCTATGAAGATGCATTTATCCGCTTTGGGTTCGAGCTTATCAGGCTAAACCCTTTTCACATAAGCGTCGCAGCCCCAAACTTTTAAGAATTGACATTTTGGTTTCTCTAAACCATAGTTCATACGGTGTCATCTCAACGGAATTACGTGGTGCCCTATTTAAAGTGAACGCGGTTGTCTCTAATGCCTAACCCATAAACAATAATGGTAATTCGATAAGAGACATCATGGTTTGCACCACATCTAATAGGGTGCAGCTATGATGTTCGGACACACCATCACACTATGGTGTTCCAGGCGGCATTAGTTGTGAAACAATTTCCACAATGTCTTAGTTATGTACCAAACACGTAACTCAGATATTCATCTCTATGATCATATCATAGACATTTTATCCTCTTGTCACGACGATCTTCAACTTCACTCTGAAATTACTTGAACCTTTCAATAATTCAGACTTCTGTTTCATCAAGTAAATATACTTAGAATGTACTCAAATCATCTGTGAAGTAAGAGCATAACGATATTCACTGCGTGCCTCAGCACTCATTGGATTGCACACATCAAATGTATTACTTCCAATAAGTTGCTCTCTTGTTTCATCTCACTGAAAACGAGGCCTTTCAGTCATCTTGCCCATGTGGTATGATTTGCATGTCTCAACTGATTCAAAATCAAGTGAGTCCAAACGATCCTTCTGGATGGAGTTTCTTCATGCGTATAAACCAATAGACATGGTTCACATGTTTCATACTTTTTGAAAAATGAGTGAGCCCAAAGATCCATCAACATGGAGCTTCTTCATGCGTTTTATACCAATATAACTCAAATGGCAGTGCCACAAGTATGTGGTACTATCATTACTATCTTATATCTTTTGGCATGAACATGTGTATCACAACGATCGAGATTCAATGAACCATTCATTTTAGGTGCAAGACAATTGAAGGTATTATTCAAACAAACAGAGTAACCATTATTCTCCTTAAATGAATAAACGTATTGCGATAAACATAATCCAATCATGTCTATGCTCAACGCAAACACCAAATAACAATTATTTAGGTTTAACACCAATCTCGATGGTAGAGGGAGCATGCGATGCTTGATCACATCAACCTTGGAAACACTTCCAACACATATCGTCATCTCACCTTCAGCTAGTCTCCGTTTATTCCGTAGCTTTTTATTTCGAGTTACTACCACTTAGCAACCGAACCGGTATTTAATATCCTGGTGCTACTAGGAGTACTAGTAAAGTACACATTATAATGTATATCCAATATACTTCTATTGGCCTTGCCAGCCTTCTCATCTACCAAGTATCTAGGGTAGTTCTGCTTCAGTGACCGTTCCCCTCATTTCAGAAGCACTTAGTCTCGGGTTTGGATACAACCTTGGGTTTCTTCACTAGAGCAACAACTGATTTGTCGTTTCATGAAGTATACCTTTCTTGCCCTTGTCCTTCTTGAAACTAGTGGTTTTACTAACCATCAACAATTGATGCTCCTATTTGATTTCTACTTTTGCGGTGTCGCAAATAGCTCAAGGATCATCATATCTATCCCTGATATGTTATAGTTCATCACGAAGCTCTAGTAGCTTGGTGGCAGTGACTTTGGAGAATCATCACTATCTCATCTGGAAGATTAACTCCCACTTGATTCAAGCGATTGTAGTACTCATACAATCTGAGCACATGCTCAACGATTGAGCTTTTCTCCTTAGTTTGCAGGCTTAAGAAACTTGTCAGAGGTCTCATACCTCTTGACGTGGGCATTAGCCTAAAATCCCAATTTTAGTCCTTGGAACATCTCATATGTTCTGCGATGTTTCAAAAATGTCTTTGGTGCCTCAATTCTAAACCATTTAGCATTACGCACTGAACTATCATGTAGTCATCAAAACATGTATGTCTGATGTTCGCAACATCCACAACCGACACTCGAGGTTCAGCACACAAAGCGGTGCATGAAGGACATAATCCTTCGGTGCAGCAATGAGGACAATCCTCAATTTACGGACCCAGTCCGCATAATTGCTACTGTCAACTCTCAACTAAATTTCTCTAGGAACAAATCTAAAACAGTAGAACCAAAGCGTGAGCTATGACATAATTTGCAAAGGCCTTTTGACTATGTTCATGATAATTAAGTTCATCTAATCAAATTATTTAATGAACTCCAACTCAAATAGACATCCCTCTAGTCATCTAAGTGATACATGATCCGAATCAACTAGGCCGTGTCCGATCATCACATGAGACGGACTAGTCATCATCGGTGAACATCTTCATGTTGATCGTATCCACTATACGACTCATGTCCGACCTTTCGGTCTCTTGTGTTTCGAGGCCATGTCTGTACATGCTAGGCTCGTCAAGTCAACCTAAGTGTTTTGCATGTGTAAATCTGGCTTACACCCGTTGTATGTGAACGTTAGAATCTATCACACCCGATCATCACGTGGTGCTTCGAAACAACGAACTTTCGCAACGGTGCACAATTAGGGGGAACACTTTCTTGAAATTTTATGAGGGATCATCTTATTTATGCTAGCATCGTTCTAAGCAAATAAGATGTAAAAACATGATAAACATCACATGCAATCAAAAAGTGACATGATATAGCCAATATCATTTTGCTCCTTTTGATCTCCATCTTCGGGGCTCCATGATCATCTTCATCACCGGTATGACACCATGATCTCCATCATCGTGTCTTCATGAAGTTGTCTCACCAAACGTTACTTCTACTACTATGGCTAACCGTTAGCAATAAAGTAAAGTAATTACATGGCGTTTTCAATGACACGCAGGTCATACAATAAAATAAGACAACTCCTATGGCTCCTGCCGGTTGTCATATTCATCGACATGCAATTTGTGATTCATATTACAAGAACATGATCAATCTCATACATCACATATATATATCATTCATCACATCCTTTTGGCCATATCACATCACACGGCACATGCTGCAAGAACAAGTTAGACGTCCTCTAATTGTTGTTGCAAGTTTTTATGTGGCTGCTATAGGTTTCTAGCAAGAACGTTTCTTACCTACGCCAAACCACAACGTGATATGCCAATTACCATTTACCCTTCATAAGGACCCTTTTCATCGAATCTGATCCGACTAAAGTGGGAGAGATAGACACCCGCTAGCCACCTTATGCAACTAGTGCATGTCAGTCGGTGGAACCTGTCTCACGTAAGCATACGTGTAAGGTCGGTCTGGGACGCTTCATCCCATGATGCCGCCGAATCAAGATAAGACTAGTAACGGCAAGTGAATTGACATGATCTACGCCCACAACAATCTTGTGTTCTACTCGTGCATAGTAACTACGCATAGACCTAGCTCATGATGCCACTGTTGGGGATCGTTAGAGAAATTAAAAAATTTATATGCATCACCAAGATCAATCTATGGAGAGACTAGCAATGAGAGAGAGGGGAGTGCATCTTCATACCCTTGAAGATCGTGATGCGGAAGCATTACAAGAACGCGGATGAAGGAGTCGTACTCGTAGCGATTCAGATCGCGGTTGATTCCGATCTAAGCGACGAACAACGACGCCTCCGCGTTCAACACACGTACAGCCCGGGGACGTCTCCTCCTTCTTGATCCAGCAAGGGGAGAGGAGAAGTTGAGGGAGAGCTTCGGCAGCACGACAACATGGTGGTGGAGCTTGCAGTTCTCCGACAGGGCTTCGCCAAGCACTACTACTACTACGGAGGTGTTGGGGAGGGAGAGGGCTGCGCCAGGGGAAGGGGTGCGGCTCCCATGCGCCTCCCCACTATATATAGGGGTGGAGGGGCTGGTTTCTTGCCCTCCATGTCCATTGGGGCATTGGCAAAGGTGGGGGGAAGAAATCCCGTCATTTCCCTTCCCCACCGATTGTTATCCCCCTTTTTTAGGGATCTTGATCTTATCCCTTCGGGATATGATCTTATTCCTTCTAAGGGGGGGTCTTGGTGCACCTTGACCAGGGGTGTGGGGCCTTGCACCCAGTACCCACGTTCATGTGGGCCCCCATGCAGGTGGGCCCCACTCCGGAACCTTCAAGAACCTTCCCGGTACAATACCGAAAAATCCCGAACATTTTCCGGTGGCCAAAATAGGACTTCCCATATATAAATCTTTACCTACGAGCCATTCCGGAACTCCTTGTGACGTCCGGGATCTCATCCGGGACTCCGAACAACATTCGGTAACTGCACACTAATTCCCATAACAACTCTAGCGTCACCGAACCTTAAGTGTGTAGACCCTACGGGTTCGGGAATCATGCAGACATGACCGAGACAACTCTCTGGCCCATAACCAATAGCGGGATTTGGATACCCATGTGGGCTCACACATTTTCCACGATGATCTCATTGGATGAACCATAATGTCGGGGATTCAATCAATCATGTATACAATTCCCTTTGTCAATCGGTACGTTACTTGCCCGAGATTCGATCGTCGGTATCCCAATACCTCGTTCAATCTCGTTACCGGCAAGTCACTTTTACTCGTTCCATAACACATCATCCCGTGATCAAATCTTTGGTCACATTGAGCTCATTATGATGATGTCCTACCGAGTGGGCCCAGAGATACCTCTCCGTCATACGGAGTGACAAATCCCAGTCTCGATTCGTGCCAACCCAACAGACACTTTCGGAAATACCCATAGTGTTCCTTTATAGCCACCCAGTTACGTTGTGACGTTTGGAACAACCAAAGCATTCCTACGGTATCCGGGAGTTGCACAATCTCATGGTCTAAGGAAATGATACTTGACATTAGAAAAGCTTTAGCAGACGAACTACACGATCTTGTGCTATGCTTAGGATTGGATCTTGTACATCACATCATTCTCCTAATGATGTGATCTCGTTATCAGCGACATCCAATGTCCATGGTCAGGAAACCGTAACCATCTATTGGTCAACGAGCTAGTCAACTAGAGGCTTACTAGGGACATATTCTGGTCTAAGTACTCACACATGTATTACGGTCTCTGGTTAATACAATTATAGCATGAATAATAGATAATTATCATGAACAAGGAAATATAATAATAACCATTTTATTATTTCCTCTAGGGCATATTTCCAACAAATCATGCATAAAGGAGTTCAGAGAAAACTCAAAAAATATTCATGGATAGATCTGATCATAAACTCACAATTCATCAGATCCCAACAAACACACCGAAAAATTCATTACATCAAATAGATCTCCGGGAACATCAAGGAGAACATTGTATTGAAGATCAAAAGGAGAGAAGAAGCCATCTAGATACTAACTACGGGCCCATAGGTCTGTGGTAAACTACTCGTGCATCATCAGAGGGGCAGCCAGGATGATGAAGAACCCCTCCATGATCGTTACCCCCTCCGGCAAAGTGCCGGAAAAGGCCTCTAGATTGGATATTGTGGTTCTAGAACTTGCGTGTCATACCCTGATTTTCATGCCACATCACTTAAGCTAATAATCATGCTAAAATATGGTTTAACAAAAACTTTCGAGTGTTTTTGACTTTGCTTGATTGGTTTTCTGTTTGCTGCTTGCTAGTGCTCTAAAAATCAAATAAATCCTCCAACTCTTATACTTCATCTCCTTGATCCAAAACCTTTTCCCAATGATCATGCCATGTGTATAGAACAGTATAGTATTTTCTTATAAAAATATCTTGGCCAAATAGTATTTTCTAAAATTAGTTTTCCAAAAACTCCAGGTTTGCACTACAAGTACCTTATTTAGGGTGTGAAAAAACTTTCAAAAGGTATACTTGAATCCTATTAGGTATAGGACTCCCATAAACCACAAAATTATAAATTTAAAAGTTATTTTTATATTTTATTTAAATGCTTTTTCTTTAGGCCAGAAATGGTCTTTAATAGGTAAAAATTATTTAGCTATTTCAAAAATATTTGCCAAAATTCAGGGAAACTCATAGGACATATATTGTCCATATATAAGAGTTTCAACACATGGTCATGTTCAAAATATTGGACAAATCCTTCATTAACCCTTTCTGGATATTTCAAGCTTTTGAAATATTTACAAAGGAAATATTCTCCAAAAATTCCAGGGAACTTCTATCATGTAAAATATGACATATTTGATGATCTTACAAAGCCTCATGCCTTGAAGATCAAGGAAACATCATCTAATCTCCTCAAAACCATTTCTGTCCATTTTGAAGTTTGAGCAACTTTACATTGCCAAACTTGTCCAAATGCTCTCAAACTTGGTGCACATGCTCAAAAGATGTAAATATGCATCTAGACCAAATGGCACAAGTATTGGAGAAGCGTAACTTGATCTAAGTGCCCGAAAACCCTTTCTGACCAGATCCAAATTTGAACAACTCTACATTGCCAACTTTTTACTTGGGGCCTCAAATTTTGTGGGCATGCTCACAAACCCAGATGATGACACTACACCAAGTGGTGCATCAAGGAGAGATGATTTGCTTAACCTAATCTTGAGAGATCCATTTCTGCTGATTTCTAGGGTTCACCAAAGTTGCATTGGCAACTTTACCCAAATGAGCTCAAATTTGGTGGAAGGGCCTAAATGTATGTGACATTTGATCCTGTTAAGTCTCATGTCAATTGGAAGTCATTTGCTTGCCCAAAACCACATCAAACACCTTCTGCCATTTTACCAAAACCACTGTTTTGCCCCTTTTTACTATTAACCTTTGATTCAACTTTTTACCACAGAATCACCTAGTCACCTTCTACCTCCAGTAACTCTCCCATGACCAGAGCTCAATGATTGAGGGGAGAAAACCCTCATTTTACCTTTCTGGACAGCCCCTCTCTCCCTCTTCTTCTGCCTCTCTCTTCTCCTACTGGCTCCCCAGGGCATCCCAGGCCGTCTGTGCATTGTTTATTAACCCCTAGAGTGGTTGGACACCGGGGGACACGGCCAGGATGCAAGGGACATGACCATGCCGGCCAAAGACGCGCTCTGGAGCACGCTACAGTGCGCCAAGGCACTGTAGCTCGGCCCTCCCGAGGCACCCAGGCGGCATTGGGCAGAGCGAGCGTGTCCATCGAGGTCGCCTCGACGTCGACGACACGCCTCGCTGTCGGGCCCCCCTCCTTTGCCACCCTTATCCCTCCGTGAGCTCACCCGAGCGCGTCCATGGACATTGCTCACGGTGCACCGCGGCCATGCCTATTTAAGCTATCCCCAACTCTCCCTCTCGCCTCTGATTGAACCCCCTGCATCCCACAAACCTCCCAGACAGGCTCCCTCTCCCTCTCAAGCCTTCTGGCGTCCTCCATGGCAAGGGTGCCGCCGGCGGCCTCCGCTCTGATTCGGGCAAGAGCGGACTTCCCCGCTCCTCCTCTCCCCACCAGAAGAAGCGCCAGGGTCCGGCGACTCTCTTCCCCTCTTCTCCCAACGCTCCGGGGCACCGTGCCCCCCCTGCTCACAGACGCCTGAATGGCCGTCCTCCAAGGCCCGTGCAGCGGGCGCCTCGGCCATCGACCGCTGACCCCAGCCCACCTCCCTGATGCACCGCTCCCCGAGGGTCCCTCCGGTGGCTGCAGCATGGCCAGAGGTGGCCTCTGCCGCCGGACGGCAAGTGCCGGCCTCGCGCGGCCAGGGCCTCACCTCCCCTCTGTCGCGGGAGCGGGAGGAGGAATATGACCCTGCAAGGGGGGCCCACCTGTCAGCGGCCCGGCCAGCGCGCCGAGGAGTTTAAGTGGAGACGGCATCGCCAGATTCGCCTCCCCCAGGCGAAGGAGTTCCTCTAATCGACGTCGCCCTCTGCCCGCGTGGCCGAGCCACTGGGCCGGCCCAGTAGCGTTCTGGCGCTACTCCTCGCTCAGTGCACGCCAGCGCAAGGTGTAATCCTGCCCATCTAGGTAGATTCCTTTTCTTTTTCTTTTCCAATAAACTTCAAAAACCCATAAATAATTCAAATGAACTCCAAATTTGATGATTCAAATTTCTAGTAGTTCATAAAATCATGCTCTATCACATGGTGCAACATGCACATTTTTCCAGAGACTTTTCCTTCACAAATAATTATCAAATGTCATTATTCCATTTTCTGTGACAAACTTCAAAAAATCACAGAGAGCTCAAATTTGATCCAAATGCAATGGATCAAATTCCTGGATGCTTGTAATATCAAAACTTAGTTTTGGAACATTTTTCCTAATACTTTCTAGACCCCACCAAATAATGAGCCATTTCTTCATATTTATCAACTTTGCAAAATCCTAGGAAATTCATTTGAACTCCAAATCCAGTGAAACCAACTCCTAGATGCTTCTAAAACCATGATTTGTTAAATGGGTGCCTTTGCTCATTTTTCAAAAATATATTTCTGTACACTTCTTTCAAATCCATAAACCCCTTGATTCCATCATATTGAAATGTTCCAAACTATCCATCGATCCAATACCTATGAAAACACCTTGGTCATTTCTCATATGACTAGAGGTATCCTAGAAAAGTCCAACTTCTATTTTTAGAGCACTTTTATTTTTTGCCTTGTTGTGTTGCTTATTATGATTGTTTCCATCGTTAGTTGACGAAATAAACGGAGTACTCGGAGATGGACCAGAAGGTTTGAAGACTCGGAAGGACAAGGCAAGCAGCCCTTTGACCATGTTTGACAAACCTTTTTATGCATGTCATATAATACCATAATGTTGTTGCTATGGAATCATGATGAGGTGGAACCACTTTGATGGTTTGCCACTGCACTTCCTCGTTGATACTTGCATTGTGCATGACCCTACCTTCTTATGAGGGTTATGCCGTTGGGAGTAGATAGGTATATGCTATAGTGCAAAAATGGGTCGGGGATTATGCATGGAAAGAAACAAGTGTGGTTTGACATACTTGCAAATAACCCAGTGGGTGCCACTAATTGCCCCTGGGAGTTGATGAGGAACTAGGGCACTACTTGGTGGAGAAGTAGTGTGCCGAGGCTTGATGAAAGTGTTGTTTACAGAGATGGATTAGATTTATGTGTGACTACCGTCCCAACCAAACATGTGCAACCACTCTACCCCTTATGGGACGGGGCATTATTGATTACTTAGGCCGATACTAGCATGGTGCCCACATTACTAGTGACGGGGAAGACTTGAGGCCTCTCCCGGGACAGGGTCATGCTTGGATAGGCGACCATGACTGTTTTCACAGGGCATCGGACACACCGTTTGTCCCTTCGTGTATGCGTAACAATGCAAAAAGGGCAAGTCCCGCGATTTACCGTTTGTACACGAGGGTTGTGCACCAACGAGTGGACCCTATGTTAGTGTCGTCTAGGGAAAGATAGTGATCGGGTGCTTACCCCGGGTACTTGAGGTATCGCAGGTCGTGGATGACACGGAAGTTCCCCGGATCTGGTGGCTAAAGTGTGCAACCTCTGCAGAGTGTCAAACTATTCGAATAGCCGTGTCCACGGTTAAGGACAGTTGGGTGGTGCTGCTTAGACTATGTCCATAAGTTTCTGGAAAACAACACGGTTTGGGTTAATCTCTTGATGTGATTGTGAGAAAGTCATGATGAGCGTGAGCAAGAGTTGTTCATGACTCTTTCTCGGTATTGATGTCTGAAACCTCCTGATACTTGTTGCAGACACATGCATGTCCATGTTATATGTTGATCATACTTGCTTATGAAAAACTAGCTTTCCGCAAAACTGCCAATTTAGCAGTAGACACTACAGGAATCAGCTACTTTGCCGTCCGCCATAGCGGACGGCAAAGGCACGAACGGCGGACGGCAAAGGCCTTTGCCGTCAGCGGCGGACGGCAAAAGGCTCCGGCAAAGTAGGCTACGGTAAACAGGTTCTTTGCCGTCTGCTACTGACGGCAAAATCTTTGCCGTCTGCGGCGGACGGCAAAGAGAGAGCGGCAGACAGCAAAGATGGTGGACGGCAATAATTGCGCTGTCAGTCCGTTAAGTGGCTAACGGAAGGCCTTTGCCATCCGCCGCGGACGGCAAAATTTCTAGGGTCTTTGCCGTCCGCCATATGATGTCATCTGCACGTCACTACATGGCATGTTCTTTGCCGTCTGCCACTGACGGGAAAGTCTTTGCCGTCTGCCACTGACGGCAAACTGACCAAATGGGTCAGCTCCCAGGAAGAACAGGTGGACGCCACGTGGCTTCTTTGCCGTCCGCGGCGGACGGCAAAGAGCCCGTTACCGTCGGTGGCTGACGGCAAAGAGCTTGCATATTGGCTCTTTTATCTGTTTTTTTATTAAATCCAACAATTTTCATCACAAATATATATGACATATATAGGTATATTTCAAAAGGCCATTATAGAGCAAACATATAAGATATCCAACACATAACTTCATCATCCAACCATATATATTACATGCATAGTTCCATCATACATAACAAGTTCAACATAGAGGCATCCAACCATATATATTACAATAGTTTCATCCAACGATACATGCATACTTCAACGATACAAAAGAAACAGAGAAAGGGATAAGGAGCACTCCATCTAAGCAAGCTTTCGTCAAGTGAATGAAATCTGCAAAATGGGAAATAAGAAAGTTAGAAGAAGAAGATTAGAAGAAGAAGAAGAAGAAAATGAAGAAGAAGAAGAATATATATGACATTTATGAGCTAATTTAGGTGAAATTGATCATTTGTGAGCTAACTTAGGTGAAATGGATCGTTTATGAGCTAACCTAGGTGCAATGGATCGCTTATGAGCAAACTTAGGTAAAATGCATCATTTTAGAGGTAACCTAGGTAAGATGGATCATTTTGGAGCTAAGCTAGGTAAAATGGGTCATTTTAGAGCTAACTTCGGTAGAATGGATCATTTATGAGCTAACTTAGGTAAAATGGATCGTATATGAGCTAACTAAGCTAATTATGCAATTTTTGACATAAGTAAGCTAAGTATAGATCGTTTTAGAGCTAACTTAGGTAAAATGGATGGTTTTGGAGGTCAGTAAGCTTATTAAGTCATTTTGGAGGAGAAGAAGCTAAGTCTACGTCATTATGGTAAGCATTGGAGGAAATAAAGCTAAGTCTAGGTCTTTATGCATGTGTTAAGCAAAACACTAGATAAACTTACCAAAATCCAGGAGGTGTAGGAGCGGGGCTCGACTGGCGCGCCTTGATCTCCGGGAGAGTGCTAGGACAACGGATAAGTCCATCTCCAATGGCTATGGAGCCATGGGACCTCCCACCACCAGATATCATCAACAGCTCTGGATCAATGGGACCCTGGCTCGGGTTAAAGTCCTCCCCTTTCTTCGCCTTCCCCTCATCTCTATATCTCACGAGCTTGTTGTGGGAGGAGATGTTGGTGAAGTTGTTTGCATCATCGAGGTCAGACTGAGAGAAAGCCTTGACTTTCTTGAAAGAGGCAGTGTAGGCCATGGCATACAGGTCATACACCTCTGGCACCTTATCCGCCTTATTGTAGCGTGCCTGAAAGAGAGAAACAATGAAAATTAGTAATTAAAGGGCTCAAGCTAGCATGATGAATGAATTGCATGAATCATGAAGCAAACCACATACCCAGTTGCGCCCGAACTGATATAAGTTGGAGCTGCCTTGATGGTCACTCGGCTCCTCGGGCTGATCCGGCCAGGTACCCCATCCGGACGTGTGCTCCTCCGGGGTCACGTGAGCCGAACTCTCGTGGGCCGAAGACCCGTGGACCGGAGGCTCGTGGACCGGAGTCCGTGTAGCCTCCTCCTCGGACGAGTCCACCCTAGCAGTCACGTGCTCAGGTGAAACGGCTGGGGGTGGCGGCGAGGAAGGCACCGTAGTAGTCACCCTACCTCCTCTCCCACGACCAGCGCCCACCATCTTTCAACACCTGCCATGACAAACAGTAAACGAAATTAGTACAACATAAAAAAAGACCGACATGAATAATAATATGTGTATCACTTAAGTGTATCATCATCAAGTACAATATAAAAAAATGTAATACCTGACACTACTAATAATCTCGATCAGTATCATCAATAAATGCATAATCATCATCATCACTATAATCAATGACGGGCTCATAGGGTTCATTGGCATCAACATGTGCAAGGCCACCTTGACGTAATCGGTCAAGCATTGACAGGTCATCCGCAGCAGTAACCTCTTCTTGTTCCGGCTCTTCTTGTTCCTCCTCTGGGGTGATGTCGGATTCATTGTCGCTGTCTACTTCAATGTTTTGGGGTGAAGTATAGCGGTTCTTGAAACGCTTTTTGGAAAGACGTGTCTCTTGGAAGAATTCTCCTTCATATGTGTCTGGGTTAATGTGAGGTTCATAATCCTCTTCCTTTGGGGGAGAAAGTCTAGCACGTGGCGGCACTTCATAAACGACATCCCAACCTTTCAGATTTGGATTAGTTTGGCAGGCCCACGGTAGATAGAATACTTGGGTCGCCTATTGAGCCATAATATAGACATCAGGAACATCTAAATGAGTGCTTTGGTTGATTTCAACTAGCCCTACATGTTCATGAGTCCTTCTAGTCTCCTTCGGCTGAAACCAATAACATTTGAAGACTACGACATTCGGTGGGTTTTCACCATAGAACAGAAGTTCATAAATTGCTTCAACTCTCCCATAATACTCGGTACCTCCTTCATCGATAGCAGATACACAACAATTTGTTGACTTTCGGTCCGCCATCGATAGCTCCTTGCCATAGGTACGAAAGCGATACCCGTTGATGTCGTACTTGTCAAATGAACGGACCTTATAGTCAAAACCATTAGCGACTTGTCTCAATTCGGCGTCCATAGACTCTGAATTAGCCTACAGGTTTAATATGAAAGGATTGTTGCATTATGCACAAATTAGCGAATGAAATGAAATTGTCTAATAGAAATTACCGTTTGTTTGAACCAAGAGATGAAATTGTCTAGCACGCCAGGCGATAGTTCTTTCGCACAAAGAACACGGAAGAAATAGCTGAGTTCTGCCAGTACTAGCCATTCATCCTCAGGGATGAAGCCACGCAACATCACCGGCATTACCCGCTCAATCCATATGTGCCAATCATGACTCTTGAGACCAAATATCTTCAGTTTATCAAGATTCGCTCCCCTCTTTAGATTCGCTGCATACCCATCGGGAAACATCAACTGTTGTTGCACCCACAAGAGAATTTCCCTCATAGCTGGCCTTCCAAGATTGAACCATGCCTTTGGCTTCGTCCAGTTCTGCTTTCCTTTCGGTTCTTTCATGTTTTGTAACGGCCTATCACATAGCGCCTCCAGATCGACTCTGGCCTTAGTATTATCCTTTGACTTCCCATCTATGCCGAACAATGTACCAAAAAGTGCCTCGGCGATATTCTTCTTAGTGTGCATCACGTCGATGTTGTGTGGGCAAAGGAGGTCTTTGAAGTAAGGCAGATCCCATAAGCATGTTTTGTGAGTCCACGCGTGCTTAGTATTATACCCCTTGAAGTACCCTGGACGTTGTGGATCTGGCTCGAGAGCGTTTAACTGATCCAGGGTCTGTTGGCCTGTCAATGCAGGTGGTGCAGAGTTTTTGACAACTCTACCCCTGATGAAGTTCTTCTTGTCTTTCCTGAACTTATGGCGAGGATCCAGGAACTGTCTATGCATGTCGAAGCAAGAAAACTTGCGACCGGCCTGAAGCCAACGAAACTCAAGAGCTCCCTTGCATGTGGGGCACGGGAACCTTCCATGCACACACCAGCCAACGAACAGCGCATACGCCGGCAAGTCACGCGTCGAGTACATGTACCAGACATGCATTATGAAGTTCCGTTTGCTAAAGGCGTCGTATGTCTTGAACCCATTATCCCAGGCTTCTTGCAATTCGTCCTTAAGCGGCTGCATGTACACATTCATATTTTTGCCCGGATAGTTGGGTCCTGGAATTATCAACGTCAGGAAAATGTTCTTTCTTTGCATAATCTGTCCGGGGGGGAGATTGAGTGGAAAGACAAATACGGGCCAACAACTATATTGGGCTGCCGTCATACCAAACACACTGAACCCATCCGTGCTGATGCCGACTCGAGGATGCCTCGGATCTGCCGCTTTGTCATCATGTAATTCATCAAACTTTTTCCACGCAACACCATCCGATGTGTGAACCATCATCAGATTCCCATCTGCATCTAGTTCGGTTCTTTTGCCTGTTTTGTGCCATGTCATCTGTCTGGCCGTCTCTTCGACCATGAAAAGACGTTGAAGTCTTGGTACGATTGGCATATACCGAAGAACACTAACGGGGATTTTGGTCTGTGTCTTCTCACCCATACCGTTGTCTACCACAATATACCTGGAAGACTTGCAAATGGGACAATAGTTCAAGTCCGCATAGTCAAGCCTAAATAAGGCACATCCTTTCTCACAGGCATGTATCTTCTCATAGGGCATCTTCAGTGCACGGAGGATTTTGTCCGACTGGTACAGGTTTGCAGGCATTACATGGCCTTTGGGTAGAAAGCGTCCAAATACTGTCATAATTGCGTCATAGCATTCTCTGCCCAAGTTGAACTGAGCCTTTCAGAGCCATTACTTGTGAGATGGCATCCAACTGACAAAGCTCAGTGTGCTCGTGGAGCGGACGTTTCGAAGACTCCAACATTTCATTGAAGGCCTTTGCAGATTCCTCCATCTCCTCGTCCGAATCCTGAGCATCATCATAGTCTTGCACCATGTTTTCCATCCCGGTACCATGCTCGCCGGTGCGACAACGATCCACCTCAGCTCGGTCACGTTGGGCAGACTCACCATGAAATGTCCACACCGTATAATCGGGCGTAAAACCACTCTTCTGCAGGTGTTTGCCCATTTCAGCCTCTGTCTTCTTTTCCCAATTGCCGCACCGGAAACAGGGGCACCAGGTTTTCTTTTGGCCATTTGCAAATGCGGCTTGCACAAACCCCTTAGTTTTTGTGAACCATTCAGCGCTCCATTTGTTCTGACCAGTGTGACCGGTATACATCCAAGCACGGTCACTCATCTTGACTTTCAGAGCTACTGGACACACAACAATTATATATGTAATTCACCATGTATATATTCATCAGTTGATCTACTTTGTCAATTTTATTACGTCCATGCAACCTACACTCTAATAGGTAATGATAGGTCCTAATCCCACCAGTGTATGTGTAGATTGGGTTCATTTTCCCATGCTATGCTCCGGATCCGACGCAAAATTTCGGCAGCACCTCCCCGCTGTTCTCCTGATACACGTCTCTGCAATAAATAGAGAGGATGTGTACCCGGAGAACAACAGGGGAGGCACTGACGAAATTTATGCGTCGGATCCGGAGCAAAGCATATGGGAAAACGAACCCAATCTACACATACTCGGGCTGTCCATGGATAGCGTTGGACAATTCGAAAGAATCAAGGTTATAAATATGCAAATGCATGCATATTTATAACTATGACGCTTTCGAACGGGAGACACATATTGGTTACGCATACTGATGATTCAAGACACATATATAGCTAGCTATCAAGTTTCATCGGAATAGATCAAATAATTAATGGGGGAGGAGGACTTGTCATTTGTGCTCACCCACGAACGAAGGGGCAGAGCTCGTCAAACGCACGACGAGGTCGTCAAACACCAAACCTCGCAGC
>LR738710.1:751405801-751547776 GCA_902687465.1 Secale cereale
GACGGGGCGGGGCGGCCGGGCGGCGGGGGCGGCCGGGTCGGGGAAGGGGCGGCGACGGGGAGGGACGGCGATGGGGCGGCGGCGGCGGTTGAGAGAGAGGGAGTGAGAGAGAGGCGCGGGGAGGCGAGAGAGAGAGAGGGAGAGGGAGGAGGACGGCGCGGGCGGGGCCGTTAAGTTAATGTTAACCTTTGTCGTCCGCCCCTCTTTGCCGTCTGCCCTTTTTCTCTTTGCCGTCCGCTAGCGGACGGCAAAGAGAAGGAGCCGTTACTGTTTACGAGCCAGTGGGCCAGCCTCCCTCTTTGCCGTCCGCTAGCGGACGGCAAAGCTTCTTTGCCATCAGCCAGCGGACGGCAAAGACCTGGCTGATGGCAAAGTTAGTCTTTGGCATCAGCCAGGTCTTTGCCGTCTGCTTTTTGGAAGCTGATGGCAAAGCCACTCTTTGCCGTCAGCTAGCAGACGGCAAAGAAGAGGCTGATGGCAAATCTTCTGATTCCAGTAGTGAGAGCCTTGCATAATTATTCTGTCATCACACTAGGGTTGCTTGTGAGTACATTCAAAGTAATCATTGGCTTGCCACTGGTTATTTTATTGGCCAGGCATGAGAGAACAGGATATGATGAAGATTTCTTGGTGACGAACATGCGAGCTAGGACGCTTCCTAGTCAGAATGCCTGTAGGGTTAAGGCAGATGGCATGGGTCCAAGTTGTTATTGAAGATTTCCGCTGCAGTGATATACTCAAGACTTGACCATAATGGTCCTATTTGTGTAATACGATATGTATGGATGTAAGACTCTTGTTATTCAGCTTCAGTGTGTTCAGTGAGCATTGATCTCTGGGATCACTGTACACGTGCATTCGATGATCACGACTTATGAGTCGGGGTCCCCACATTGCGGCGGTGGAAAAAGTATTTCGTCTACTCCCCTATGGTTTTTGTGATTTTATAGTATTAATAGAGTCGGAGGTAGGTCAAGATGGTGCTTGTGGGCCCCATGACCCAGCAAGGTGCGCTTGGGGCCTCTAGCACCCTGATGCCTAGTGGGCCCCCTTCCATCTTCTGGCTTCCTCTCGAAGCTTCTAGGGTCTCTTATCACGAGAAAAAATCTCAAAATGTTTCGTGGCATTTGGACTTCGTTTGGTAATGATATTCTACAAAGTAAAAAAAACCAAGCAAAAAACAGGAACTGGCAGCGGACATTAAGTTAATATGCTAGTTCCAAAAAATGATATAAAGTTGCTTGTAAATGTATGTAAAACATCCAAGATTGATAATATAACAGCATGGAACAATAAAAAATTATAGATACGTTGGAGATGTATCAGCATCGCCCAAGCTTAATTCCCGCTCGTCCTTGAGTAGGTAAATGGTAAAAACAGATTTTTTGATGTGGAATGCTGCCTAACATATTCATCATATATTCTTCTCTTTGTAGCATGGACATTTGGAGCTGAATGATTCAAAGCAATACTTTATAATTTGACATGAAGAAATCAATACTCAAGCATATCAACAAGCAACTAAGTCTTTTCAAAATATCAATGCTAAGGAAAGTTATCCCTAGCCCATTATGCTCAATCATTGATCCATTCGTGAAACACATCCAAATATTAACTAAATCCAATGCACAAGTATGACAATAGTGTTACTTAGTTGGTGCTTTATAAGAGAAAATGGAGACAATTGCATAAAAGTAAATAGATCAGCCCTTCGCAGAGGGAAGCATGGATTTGTAGAGGTGACAAAGCTCGTAGCTTAAATTCAGAGATAAAATTATTTTGAGAGGCACGCTTTTCCTCTCACCGAAAACGATCGAGAATTCCCAATATCTTCCATGCTAGACAAATTATAGGCGGTTCCCAAACAGAAAGTAAAGTTTCTTTCCTTTCCACCATTCTTCCACAATCCATGGCTAGATGTATCTGTGGGTGCCTTCCATACCAACACATACCAAGGAATCTATTATAGTATTTTTTTTTGCATTTCGGGACTAGGCATCCCTATTACCTGCCACACTCTCGTGCAATGAAAAGTGAATAAACACTCATCATGAGAATAAAATATCTAGCATGGAAAATATTGGCCATCCCCTGCCGCTTCATGAGTTGTACGGGCACACAAAAATGAATTTTATTTTGAAAATTAGAGTTGGCACATACAAATTTACTTGGAACGGCATGGAAATACCGCATATAGGTAGGTTACGTTTGGTGAACTCATTTGGCACAACTTTGGGTTTAAAGAGTTGGGTGAACAAGCAGTATTCCCGCTTAGTACAAATGAAGGCTAGCAAATTGATTGAGAAGTGATCAGCCAAGAAATGAAAACAGTCATAAACGAACATTGAACATAATTAACACCGAATAATGCACCACAAGTAGGATATAATTGTTGGGAACGTAGCATGCAATTTCAAAAAATTTCCTACGCTTACGCAAGATCTATCTAGGAGATCCATAGCAACGAGAGGGGGATATTGTGTCTACGTACCCACATAGACCGAAAGCGTAAGCGTTTGACAATGTGGTTGATGTAGTCGAATTTCTTAACGTTCCGACCCATCAAACACCGAACGTACGGCACCTCCGAGTTTTGCACACGTTCATCTCGATGACGTCCCTCGTTCCTCTAATCCAGTAAGGTGTCGAGGAAGTAGATGAGTTCTGTCAGCATGACGGCGTGGTGACGGTGATGGTGAACTGATCCGCGCAGGGCTTCGCCTAAGCACTATGAGAATATGATCGGAGGCGTAAACTATGGAGGGGGGCGCCGCACATGGCTAACAATTGTTGGTGTGTGTTCTAGGCACCGCCTCCTCACGTATATATAGGTGGGAGGGGGAGGGGATCAGCCATAGGCTGCACCAAGTGGGAGGAAACCTAC
This sequence comes from Secale cereale, assembly GCA_902687465.1. NCBI lineage: Eukaryota > Viridiplantae > Streptophyta > Magnoliopsida > Poales > Poaceae > Secale > Secale cereale. The sequence continues at coordinate 751,408,686 of LR738710.1, forward strand.
TTGCCTTCCTAGTCCAATTCGCCCCCTACCATACTTTGGACAAGGGGGAAAGGAGGGAGCGGGGAAGGGAAGGAAGTAGGAGTCCTACTTCATACTTTCCTTTTCCTCTTCTCCTTTTGCTTTCCTCCCCATATGGCTGGCCCTATAGCGGGCGCACCATCCCCTTGTGGGCTGGTGTGTTCCCTCACTTGGCCCATTAAGCCCATTTCTTTGCCGGGGGGTGCTCGGAACCTCTTCCGGTGACCCGGTATCACCAGGAACACTTCTGGTGTCCAAATACCATCGTCTTATATATAAATCTTTACTTGTCGACCATTTCGAGACTCCTCGTCATGTCCATGATCTCATCCGGGACTCCGAACAACATTCGATCACCAAATCACATAACTCATATAATACAAAATCATCATCGAACGTTAAGTGTGCGGATCCTACGGGTTCGAGAACTATGTAGACATGACCGAGACACCTCCATTCAATAACCAATAGAGGAAGCTGGATGCTCATATTGTCTCATATTCTAGGAAGATCTTTATCGGTCGAACCGTTATGACAACATACGTTATTTCCTTTGTCATCGGTATGTTACTTGCCTGAGATTCGATCGTCGGTATCTTCATACCTACTTCAATCTCGTTACCGGCAAGTCTCTTTACTCGTTCTGTAATACATCATCCCGTAACTAACTCATTAGTCACTTTGCTTGCAAGGCTTCTTATGATGTGTATTACCGAGAGGGCCCAGAGATACCTCTCTGATACTCGGAGTGACAAATCCTAATCTCGATCCATTCCAAACCAACTAACACCTTCGGAGATACCTGTAGAGCATCTTTATAATCACCCAGTTACGTTGTGACTTTTGATAGCACACAAGGCATTCCTCCGGCATCCGGGAGTTGCATAATCTCATAGTCGGAGGAATATGTACTTGACATGAAGAAAGCAATAGCAGTAAAATCGAACGATCCTTATGCTAAGCTAATGGGTGGGTCTTGTCCATCACGTCATTCTCCTAATGATGTGATCCCGTTCATCAAATGACAACACATGTTTATGGTTAGGAAACTTAACCATCTTTGATTAACGAGCTAGTCTAGTAGAGGCTTACTAGGGACACAGTGTTTTGTCTATGTATTCACACATTTATCAAGTTTCCGGTTAATACAACTCAAGCATGAATAATAAACATTTATCATGATATAAGAAAATATAAAATAACAACTTATTAATGCCTCTAGGGCATATTTCCTCTAGTCTCCCACTTGCACTAGAGTCAACAATCTAGTTCACATCGTCATGTGATTTAACACTGATAGTTCACATCGTCATGTGATTAACACTCATAGTTCATATCGCCATGTGACCAACACCCAAAGGTTTTACTAGAGTCAACAATCTAGTTCATATCGCCATGTGATTAACACCCAAAGAGTACTAAGGTGTGACCATGTTTTGCTTTGTGAGAGAAGTTTAGTCAACGGGTTTGTCACATTTAGATCCGTATGTATTTCACAAATTTCTATGTCTACAATGCTCTGCATGGAGCTAATCTAGCTAATTGCTCCCACTTTCAATACGTATCTAGATTGATACTTAGAGTCATCTAGGTCAGTGTCAAAGCTTGCATCGACGTAACTCTTTACGACGAACTCTTTATCGCCTCCATAATCGAGAAACATTTCCGTAGTCCTTTTTTAAGGCAACTAAAGATAATTTTGACTGTTGTCCAGTGATCTACTCCTGGATCACTATTGTTCCTCCTTGCCAAACTCATGGCAAGTTACACAATAGGTTTGGTACACGGCATGGCATACTTTATAGAACCTATGGCTGAGGCATAGGGAATGACTTTCATTCTCTCTATATTTTTCTGACGTGGTTGGGCTTTGAGTCTTTCTCAACTTCATACCTTACAACTCGGGAAAGAACTCCTTCTTTGACTGATCCATTTGAACTACTTCAAAATCAAAGTATGTACTTATCGAAAGTCCTATCAAGCATCTTGATCTATCTCTATAGATCTTGATGCCCAATATGTAAGCAGCTTCACCGAGGTCTTTTTATTGAAAAACTCCTTTCAAACAATCATTTATGCTTTCCAGAAAATTCTACGTCATGTCCGATCAACAATATGTCATTCACATATACTTATCAGAAATGTTGTAGTGCTCCCACTCACTTTCTTGTAAATACAAGCTTCACCGTAAGTCTGTATAAAACCATATGCTTTGATCACCTTATCAAAGCGTATATTCCATCTCCGAGATGCTTGCACCAGTCCATACATGGATCGCTGGAGCTTGCACACTTTGTTAGCACCTTTAGAACCGACAAAATCTTCTGGTTGCATCATATACAACTCTTCTTTAAGAAATCCATTAAGGAATGCAGTTTTGACATCCATTTGCCAGATTTCATGAAATGCGACAATTGCTAACATGATTCGAACAAACTTAAGCATCGCTACGAGTGAGAATAGTCTCATTGTAGTCAGCTCCTTGAACTTGTCGAAAACTTTTGTGACAAGTCGAGCTTTGTAGATAGTAACATTACTATCAACAGTCGTCTTCCTCTTGAAGATCCATTTATTCTCAATGGCTTGCCGATCATCGGGCAAGTCCACCAAAGTCCACACTTTGTTCTCATACATGGATCCTATCTCAGATTTTATGGTCTCGAGCCATTTATCGGAATCTGGGCTCATCATAGCTTCTTCATAGTTCGTAGATTCGTCATGGTCTTAGTAACATGACTTCCAGAACAGGATTATCGTACCACTCTAGTGCGGATCGTGCTCTGGTTGATCTATGCGGTTCGGTAGTAACTTGATCTAAAGTTTCATGATCATTATCATTAGCTTCTTCTCTAGTTGGTGTAGGCATCACGGGAACAATTTTTTCAGACGATCTACATTCCAATTCGAGTGAAGGTACAATTACCTCATCAAGTTCTATTTTTCCTTCCATTCACTTTCTTCGAGAGAAACTCCTTCTCTCGAAATGTCCCATTCTTGGCAACAAAGATCTTGCCTTCGGATCTGTGGTAGAAGGTGTACCCAATTGTTTCCTTAGGGTGTCCTATGAAGACGCACTTATCTGATTTGGATTCGAGCTTATCAGGATGAAGCCTTTTGACATAATTGTCGCAACCCCAAATTTTATGAAATGGCAGCTTAGGTTTCTTGCCAAACCACAGTTCATACGGTGTCGTCTCAACGGGTTTAGACGGTGCCCTATTTAATATGAATGAAGTTGTCTCTAATGCATAACCCCAAAACGATATAGGCTAATCGGTAAGAAACATCATAGAATGCGCCATATCTAATAGAGTACGGTTACAATGTTTGGACACACCATTACGCTATGGTGTTCCATGTGGCGTGAGCTATGAAACTATTCCACATTGTTTCAAATGAAGACCAAACTCGTAACTCAAATATTTGCCTCCGCGATCAGATCGTAGAAACTTTATTTTCTTGTTACGATGATTCTCTACTTCACTCTGAAATTCTTCGAACTTTTCAAATGTTTCAGACTTATGTTTCATCAAGTAGATATATATACTCAAATCATCTGTGAAGGTGAGAAAATAATGATACCCACCGTGTGCTTCAACACTCATTGGACCGCATACATCGGTATGTATTATTTCCAATAAGTCATTAGCTTGCTCCATTGTTCCGGAGAATGGAGTTTTAGTCATCTTGCCGATGAGGCATGGTTCGCAAGTATCAAATGATTCATAATCAAGTGATTCCAAAAGCCCATCGGCATGGAGTTTCTTCATGCGCTTTACACCAATATGACCTAAACGGTAGTGCCACAAGTATGTTGCACTATCATTATCAATTTTGCATCTTTTGGCTTCAATATTATGAATATGTTTATTACAACGATCGAGATTCAATAAACCATTCTCCTTGGGTGTATAACCATAGAAGGTTTTATTCATGTAAATAGAATAATAATTATTCTCTGACTTAAATGAATAACCGTATTGCAATAAACATGATCCAATCTTGTTCATGCTCAACGCAAACACCAAATAACATTCATTTAGGTTTAACACTAATCTCGAAAGTATAGGGAGTGCGCGTTGATGATCATATCAATCTTGGAACTACTTCCAACACTCATCACACCTCACCCTCAACTAGTATCTGATTATTCCGCAACTCCTGTTTCGAGTTACTAATCTTAGCAACCGAACAAGTATTAAATACCCAGGGGCTACTACGAAGACTAGTAGGTACACATCAATAACATGTATATCAAATATACCTTTCTTCACTTTGCCATCCTTCTTATCCACCAAATATTTGTGGCAGTTCCGCTTCCAGTGACCAGTCCCTTTGCAGTAGAAGCACTCAGTTTCAGGCTTGGGTCCAGACTTGGGCTTCTTCCCGGGAGTGACAACTTGCTTGTCAGTCTTCTTGAAGTTCCCTTTCTTTCCCTTGCCCTTTTTCTTGAAACTAGTGGTCTTGTCAACCATCAACACTTGACGTTTTTCTTGATTTCGACCTTCGCCGATTTCAGCATCGCAAAGAGCTCCAGATTTTCATCATCCCTTGATTATTATAGTTCATCACGAAGTTCTAGTAGCTTGGTGATAGTGACTAGAGAACTTCTGTCAATCACTATCTTATCTGGAAGATTAACTCCCACTTGATTCAAGTGGTTGTAGCACCCCAGACATTCTGAGCACATGCTCACTAGCTGAGCTATTCTCCTCCATCTTGTAGGCAAATTATTTGTCAGAGGTCTCATACCTCTCGACATGGGCATGAATCTGAAATACCAATTTCATCTCTTGGAACATCTCTTATGCTCCGTGGCGTTCAAAACGTGTTTGAAGTCCCGGTTCTAAGCCGTAAAGCATGGCGCACTAAACTATTAAGTAGTTATCATATCGAACTTGCCAAACATTCATAACGTCTGCATCTGCTCCTGCAATAGGTCTGTCACCTAGCCGGTGCATCAATGACATAATTCTTCTGTGCAGCAATGAGGATAATCCTCAGATCATGAACCCAATCCGCACCATTGCTACTAACATCTTTCAACTTAGTTTTCTCTGGGAACATATCAAAAAACAGGGGAGCTAAATCGTGAGCTATTGATCTACAACATAGATATGCAAATAATACCAGGACTAACTTCATGATAAATTAAGTTCAATTAATTAAATTACTAATGAACTCCCACTTAGATAGACATCCCTCAAGTCATCTAAATGATGCATGATCCACATCAGCTAAACCATGTTCGATCATCATGTGAGATGGAGTAGTTTTCAATTGTGAACATCTCTATGTTGATCATATCTACTATATGATTCACGTTCGACCTTTCGGTCTCCAGTGTTTCGAGGCCATGTCTCTACATGCTAGGCTCGTCAAGTTTAACCTGAGTATTCTGCATGTGCAAAATTGTCTTCCACCCGTTGTATGTGAACGTAGAGTTTATGACACCCGATCATCACGTGGTGTCTCAGCACGACGCACTGTCGCAATGGTGCATACTCAGGGAGAACACTTATACCTTGAAATTTTAGTAAGGGATCATCTTATAATGCTACCGCCGAACTAAGCAAAATAAGATGCATAAAAGATAAACATAACATGCAATCAAAATATGTGACATGATATGGACATCATCATCTTGTGCCTTTGATCTCCATCTCCAAAGCACCGTCATGATCTCCATCGTAGCATCGTGGTCGTCTCGCTAACTATTGCTTCTACAACTATCGCTAACGCATAGTGATCAAGTAAAGCAATTACATGGCATTTGCATTTCATACAATAAAGCGACAACCATAAGGCTCCTGCCAGTTGCCGATAACTTTTACAAAACATAATCATCTCATACAACAACGTATCATGTCTTGACCATATCACATCACAGCATGCCCTGCAAAAACAAGTTAGACGTCCTCTACTTTGTTGTTGCAAGTTTTACGTGGCTGCTACTGGCTTCTAGCAAGAACAGTTCTTACCTACGCATCAAAACCACAACGGTGTTTCGTCAAGTTTGCTGTTTTAACCTTCAACAAGGACCGGCCGCAGTCAAATTCGATTCAACCAAAGTAGGAGAAACAGACACCCGCCAACCACCTTTATGCAAAACTATTTGCATGTCTATCGGTGGAACCGGTCTCATGAACGCGGTCATGTAAGGTTGGTCTGGGCCGCTTCATCCCACAATACCGCCGAATCAAAATAAGACATTGGTGGTAAGCAGTATGACTATCACCGCCCGCAACTCTTTGTGTTCTACTTGTGCATATCATCTACACATAGACCTGGGTCATAATGCCACTGTCGGGAGCGTAGCATGCAATTTCAAAAAAAAATCCAACACTCACGCAAGATCTATCTAGGAGATGCATAGAAACGAGAGGGGGGGAGTGTGTCTAGGTACCCTTGTAGACCGAAAGTGGAAGCGTTTGACAACGTGGTTGATGTAGTCGAACTTCTTCTCGTTCCGATCGATCAAGCACCGAACATACGGCACCTCCGAGTTCTGCACACATTCAGCTCGATGACGTCCCTCGTTCCTTTGATCCAGCAAGGTGTCAAGGAAGTAGATGAGTTCCGTCAGCATGACGGCGTGGTGACGGTGATGGTGAAGTGATCTGCACAGGGCTTCGCCTAAGCACAACGATAATATGACCAGAGGCATAAACTGTGGAGGGGGCGCCGCACACGGCTAACAATTGTTGGTGTGTGTTCTAGGCGCCCCCTCCTCACACATATATAGGTGAGAGGGGGAGGGGAGCAGACATAGGGCGTACCAAGTAGGAGGAATCCTACTTGGCCCCCTTGTCCAATTCGCCCCCCCCTACCATACTTTGGACAAGGGGGGAAAGGAAGGAGGGGGGAAGGGAAGGAAGTGGGAGTCCTACTTCATACTTTCCTTTTACTATTCTCCTTGCCTTTCCTCCCCATATGGCTGGACCTATAGCAGGCGCACCAACCCCTTGTGGGCTGGTGTGTTCCCTCACTTGGCCCATTAAGACCATATCTTTGTCGGGGGTGCTCGGAACCCCTTCCGGTGACCGGGTATCACCCGGAGCACTTCCGGTGTCCAAATATCATCGTCATATATATCAATATTTACCTCTTGACCATTTCGAGACTCGTCATCATGTCCATGAACTCATTCGGGACTCCAAACAACATTCGGTCATCAAATCAAAGAACTCATATAATACAAAATCATCATCAAACGTTAAGCGTGCAGACCCTACGGTTTGAGAACTATGTAGACATGACTGAGACACCTCTCCAGTCAAAAACCAATAGCGAAACCTGAATGCTCATGTTGGCTCCCACATATTCTACGAAGATCTTTATCGATTGAACCGTTATGACAACATACGTTATTTCCTTTGTCATCGGTATGTTACTTGCCCGAGATTCGATCGTCGATTTATTCAGACCTAGTTTAATCGCGTTACCGACAAGTCTCTTTACTCATTACGTAATACATCATCCCATAACTAACTCATTAGTCACTTTGCTTGCAAGGCTTCTTATGATGTGTATTACCGAGAGGGCCTAGAGATACCTCTCCGATACTCGGAGTGACAAATCCTAATCTCGATTTATGCCAACCCAACAAACACCTTTGAAGATACCTGTAGAGCATCTTTATAATCACCCAGTTACGTTGTGACCTTAGATAGCACAAAGGCATTCCTCCGTCATCCGGGAGTTGCATAATCTCATAGTCGGAGGAATATTTATTTGACATGAAGAAAGCAATAGCTATAAAATTGAACGATCGTTATGCTAAGCTAATGGGTGGGTCTTTTCCATCACATCATTCTCCTAATGATGTGATCCCGTTCATCAAATGACAACATATGTCTATGGTTAGGAAACTTAACGATCTTTGATTAACGAGTTGTTCTAGTAGAGGCTTACTAGGGACACGGTGTTTTGTCTATGTATTCACACATGTATCAAGTTTCTGGTTAATACAATTCAAGCATGAATAATAAACATTTATCATGATATAAGAAAATATAAAATAACAACTTTTTTATTGCCTCCAGGGCATATTTCCTTCAATAATTTCATTGCATAACTATTGACTTTGTGTGCATGCATAGGGAATCACAAACGTTAACAGCAATGTTCTTACTAAAGCATAATTATTCATGAACATGACTCGCATATCATTATCTCCATATCACAAAACTATTGCAAGGAATCAAGTTCATAATTTCCAATGATCTTCATGAAAGTTTTTATTATATACTCCTTGGATATCTATCACTTTGGACCTAAATTCATATCTAGTGCAAACTACCATTACTATTCTTTAGCTATCAAAATGATATAAGTGAAGCACGAGAGCATAATTATTTCATCAAAAATTTCATCTCTCAAAATAATATAAGTGAAGCATGAGAGGATATTTCTTCATAATTTACCAACTCTCAAAATAATATAAGTGAATCATGAGAGTTTTCTACCAAATCATGATATGCGGGTGGCTCTCTCAAACAAGTGTGTTCAGCGAGTATTAATGTCTACAGGCAACGGGGCCAGGAATTCCTTTGATGTGGCTTGAGATGCGTCAGTATTTCCCCAAAGAGGAAGGGATGATGCAGCACAACAACGGCAAGTATTTCCCTCAATTATGAAACCGAGGTTATCGAACTAGTAGGAGAACCACGCAACACTTTGTAAACGGTACCTGCACATAAATTAAAAGTACTTGCAACTCGACACGTAGAGGGGTTGTCAATCCCTCTCGGGTAATTGATTGGTAAATAGATAGATGGGTAAAAGAAAATGGAACAACGACAAATAAAATTCAGCGAGGTATTTTTGGATTTTTGATAATATAGATCTGAAAATAAAAGTTGCAAATGAAGGAAAATGCAAATAGCAATGTATACCTGAAAGTATATGATAGGAAAATAGAGCCGAGGGCCGTAGATTTCACTAGTGGCTTCTCTCGAGAAATAGCACACGGTGGGTAACCAAATTACTATTGGGCAATTGATAGAAAAGCAAATAGTTATGATGATATCCAAGACAATGATCATGTATATAGGCATCATGATCGAGGGTGGAACCCTATGTGATGATCTTTTCACACTTGGAGTGGAAAAGGAGGAAAAACACAAGAGAAATCACTCAAACAAACCACAAATCACACATCCACTAGGATAGCACACATGAGATCCACAAGTATACAAGGCCAATCAAAGGAAACAAGTACACAAAGGTAAAGTTATTCCCAAATCCCTAGAGAGATGAGGTATTGATGATCCTATGATGGGGATCCTTCTCTTGAGAAATAGGTCTTGTAATCCACAAGGATTCTTCTCATAGGAGGTCTTGACTCTCCTAGATGGAGTGGATACAAGGAGCAAATCTCTCAAATGTCCCACTATACTTTGCTAACCCTAACACATGTCCTAGATGCAACATATATAGCCTTGGGGAGGTAGGAGATGAAGAGGGACGAAGAGGAGGCCCAAAAGCCCAGCTACAACCGGCCATCCTAGGGGGGGCATGCGCACGGGGTCTCCAGAGACCTGACGCAACCCGTGCGCATGGGGTCCGAGGCCCGTGTGCGCGGGGGTCCCGTGTGCATGGTACACGCCCGTGCGCACGGGGTGCTATAGCGTGGAGTCCTGGGAGGCCCGTGGGCATGGGGTCTCGGGGCCCGTGCGCACGGGGTTGCCTGGAACCTCCTGTCTAGCAGCAGCTTGGCCTTCTCCTTCACTTTCCTGGCCTTGGGGTCCTTCTCCTCCTTCTTCGTGATGGTCTTTTTTGTACCTAATGACACATAGGGCATTTTGGTGAGGTAGCAACCAAGTTCCACTCGAGTCTATACATGTGTTAAGTAGGAAGGAATTAACCTCGGTTTCCAATGCACGTGTCCTAGCTCTTGTCATGGGTCCTTTTGGAGCTTGTGTAGTTGAAGTAGAGTCCATGGGGATAGATGGTGGATGCTCCGCATCATCTCCCCCCCCCCCTTGGGAGAGATCCATCCACGGATCGTGTTCTTCATTCCCATGGTAAGTGGACAAATCCTTGATGTTGAAGATGTCGCTTACATTGTACTTGGTACGTGGGATGTCGATCTTGTATGCATTGTTGTTGTAGCGCTCTAACACCTTGAAAGGGCCGCCCGCACATGGTAGAAGCTTGGACTTGCGTTCTTGATGAAATTAGTCCTGGCGAAGATGTAACCATACTAGATCACCCGGATTGAACACCATAGGGGTCTTGTTAGCGTTGAGCTTGGTCGCGTGGCCTTGTACTCGGAGCTCGATTGCTTGATGTGTATCCCCATGCATCTTCTTGAGGTAGCTTGCATGTTCGCTTGTGTCCAAGTTTGTGCACTCTTGTAGCGGAAGAGGTAGAATGTCCAATGGAGAAAATGGGTTGAAGTCGTAGACGACCACGAAGGGGGACTTGCCGGTAGTTGAGTGTCTTGATCGGTTGTAGGCGTACTCGGCGATGGGTAAGCATTCCTCCCATTCCTTGAGGTTTTTCTTGCTCAAGACTTGAAGAAGTGTAGATAGTATCCAGTTGGTGACCTCCGTTTGGCCATCGGTTTGCGGATGGTAGGACGAAGAGAAGAGTAACTTGATGCCGAGCTTGGCGCATAGAGTCTTCCAAAAGTAGCTCAAGAACTTGACGTCTCGGTCCGACACAATTTTCTTGGGCACTCCATGTAAACGAAGAATTTCCCTACAAAAGAGATTGGCAACATGTGAAGCATCGTCTATCTTGTTGCAAGGAATAAAGTGTGCCATTTTAGAGAATCGGTCCACAGCAACAAATATCGAATCTTTGCCACTTCGAGTTCTAGGTAAGCCAAGCACAAAATCCATACTAATGTATTCCCATGGGTGGTACAAAATTGGAAGTGGCATATATAAACCATGAGATTGAGCTTTGGACTTAGCTTTGCGACATGTTGAGCATCGATTGGTGAAGCGAGAGACGCCGCGGAACATCTTGGGCCAAAAGTAGTTCTTGGAGAGCGTAGTAAAAGTCTTGTGATACGTCTCCAACGTATCTATAATTTTTTATTGTTCCATGCTAATATTTATGAAGTCTTGGATGTTTAATGGGCTTTATCTTTCACTTTTATATCATTTTTGGGACTAACCTACTAACCCAAAGGCCCAGTCCAGATTGCTGTTTTTTGCCTATTTCAGGGTTTTGCAGAAAAGTAATATCAAACGGAGTCCAAACGGAATGAAACCTTCGCGAGAGATATTTTTGGAGAAAATCACGCACGGAAAGCGTCAGGACCAAGTTAGGGGAGAGCTGGGCTGCCCTCGAGGGTGGGGGCGCGCCCCCCCCCCCTTCCCAGGGCGCGCCCCCTGCCTCGAGGATGGCCCACACGGCCCCCGGTGCCCTCCTTCTTCCTATATATACCTACGTACCCCAGAAACTCCATACGCAGAGAGAAACCCCTAATTCCACCACCGTAGCTTCTGTTCCCGTGGAGATACCATCTTGGAGCCTGTTCCGGGAGGGGGATCCATCACGGAGGCCTTCATCATCATCATCATCGCCCTCACCATGAGTTGTGAGTAGTTTACCATAGACCTTCGGGTCCATAGCTAGTATCTAGATGGCTTCTTCTCTCTCTCTGGATCTCAATACAAAGTTCTCCTCAGTCTTTGATGTAATCTCTTTTTGCGGTGTGTTTGTCGAGATCCGATGAATTGTGAGTTCATGATCAAGGTTATCTATGAAAGGTATTTGGTTCTTCTCTGAACTTTTTATGTGTGCTCATAATATCCTTGCAAGTCTCTTCGAATTATTGGTTTGGTTTGGCCTACTAGATCTATAGTTCTTGCAATGGGAGAGGTGCTTGGCTTTGGGTTCAATCTTGCGGTGTCCTTTCCCAGTGACAGTAGGGACAACAAGGCACGTATTGTATTGTTGCCATCGAGGATAAAAAGATGGGGTTTACATCATATTGCTTGAGTTTATCCCTCTACATCATGTCATCTTGCTTAAGGCGTTACTCTGTTCGTATGAACTCAATACACTAGATGCATGCTGGATAGCGGTCGATGTGTGGAGTAATAGTAGTAGATGCAGGCAGGAGTCGATCTACTTGTCTCGGACGTGATGCCTATATACAATGATCATGCCTAGATAGTCTCATAATTATTCGCTTTTCTATCAATTGCTCGACAGTAATTTGTTTACCCACCGTAGAATATCGCTATCATGAGAGAAGCCACTAGAGAAAACTATGGCCCCCGGGTCTATTCTCAACATATCAATCTACATCTACTTTACTTTTCTTGCTTTTATTTGTTATTTTAATAAACCAAAAATACCAAAAATATAATTATCATCTCTATCAGATCTCACTCTCGTAAGTGACCGTAAAGAGATTGACAACCCCTTATCACGTTGGCTGCGAAGTTCTTATTTGTTTGTGCAGGTGCGAGGGACTCGCGCGTGGTCTCCTACTAGATTGATACCTTGGTTCTCAAAAACTGAGGGAAATACTTATGCTACTGTGCTGCATCTCCCTTTCCTCTTCGAGGGAATACAACGCAAGCTCAAGAGGTAGCAAGAAGAATTTCTGGCGCCGTTGCCGGGGAGGCTTACGCAAAAGTCATATACCAAGTACCTATCATAAACCCTTATCCTTCACATGACATTTATTTGCCTCTCGTTTTCCTCTCCCCCACTTCACCCTTGCCGTTTTATTTTCCCTTCTTCCGTCGTGTGTTTTTCGCTTGCCTTTTGTTTGCTTGTGTGTTGGATTGCTTGCTTGTCACTATGGCTCAGAACAATACCAAATTGTGTGACTTTTCCAATACCAACAACAATGATTTTATTAGCACTCCGATTGCTCCTATTACCGATGCTGAATCTTGTGAGATCAATGCTGCTTTGTTGAATCTTGTCATGAAAGATCAATTCTCCGGCCTTCCTAGTGAAAATGCCGCTACCCATCTAAACAACTTTGTTGATTTGTGTGATATGCAAAAGAAAAGGGATACGGATAACGATATTGTTAAACTGAAGTTATTTCCGTTTTCACTTAGAGATCGTGCTAAAACTTGGTTCTCCTCTTTGCCTAGAAATAGTACTGATTCATAGAATAAGTGCAAAGATGCTTTTATCTCTAAGTATTTCCCTCCTGCTAAGATCATCTCTCTTAGAAACGATATTATGAATTTTAAGCAACTAGATCATGAGCATGTTGCACAAGCTTGGGAGAGAATGAAATTGATGATACGTAATTGCCCTACACATGGTTTGAATATATGGATGATTATTCAGAACTTTTATGCTGGCTTGAATTTTGCTTCTAGAAATCTTTTAGATTCGTCCGCCGGAGGCACTTTCATGGAAACCACCTTAGGAGAAGCTACCAAACTCCTAGATAATATTATGGTTAATTATTCTCAATGGCACACCGAAAGGTCTACTAGTAAAAAAGTGCATGCTAACGAAGAAATTAGTGTTTTGAGTGGAAATATGGATGAACTTATGAAATTGTTTGCTGCTAAGAGTGCTTCTTCTGATCCTAATGATATGCCTTTGTCCACTTTGATTGAGAATAACAATGAATCTTTGGATGTGAATTTTGTTGGTAGGAATAATTTTGGTAACAATGCTTATAGAGGTAATTTTAATCCTAGGCCTTTTCCTAGTAATTCCTCTAATAATTTTTGTAATTCCTACAACAACTCTTATGGAAAGATGCCTTCTGAATTTGAAACTAGTGTTAAGGAGTTTATGATCTCGCAAAAGAATTTCAATGCTATGCTTGAAGAGAAATTGCTTAAGGTTGATGAATTGGCTAGAAGTGTGGATAGAATTACTCTTGATGTTGATTCTTTGAAACTTAGATCTATCCCACCTAAGCATGATATCAATGAGTCTCTCAAATCCATGAGAATTTCCATTGATGAATGCAAAGAAAGAACCGCTAGAATGCGTGCTAAAAGAGAAGATTATATTAAATCGTCTTCTTCTAGCTATCGTGAAAATAAAGATGAAGATCTGAAAGTTATTGATGTGTCTCCTATTAGATCCTTGTTTTCTAGTATTAATCTTGATGAGAATAGGATTGGAGATGATTCTGCTTTAAGTTGTCCCAATAATTCGGAGTTTTTAGATCTTGATGCTAAAATTACTAAAAGTGGGAGTGAAGAGATTAAAACTTTGCATAGTGATGAACCCACTACCTTGGATTTCAAGGGATTCAATTATGATAATTGCTCTTTGATTGATTGTATTTCCTTGTTGCAATCCGTGCTAAATTCTCCGCATGCTTATAGTCAAAATAAAGCTTTCACTAAACACATAATTGATGCTTTGATGCAATGTTTTGAAGAAAAACATGAGTTGGAAGTTTCTATACCTAGAAAGCTTTATGATGAATGGGAACCTACTATAAAAATAAAAATTTAAGATCATGAATTCTATGCTTTGTGTGATTTGGGTGCAAGTTTCTCTACTATCCCAAAAACTCTGTGTGATTTGCTAGGGTTCCATGAGCTTGATGATTGTTCTTTAAATTTGCATCTTGCGGATTCCACTATTAAGAAACCTATGGTAAGAATTAATGATGTTCTTATTGTTGCCAATAGGAATTATGTGCCCGTAGATTTCATTGTTCTTGATATAGATTGCAATCCTTCATGTCCTATTATTCTTGGTAGACCTTTCCTTAGAACGATTGGTGCAATTATTGATATGAAGGAAGGAAATATTAGATTCCAATTTCCATTAAGGAAAGGCATGGAACACTTTCCTAGAAATAAAATCAAATTACCATATGAATCTATCATGAGAGCCACTTATGGATTGCCTTCCAAACATGGCAATACCAAGATCTATCTTGTATCGTGCCTAGCTAGGGGCGTAAAACGATGGTGCTTGTTGGGAGGCAACCCAATTTTATGATTTTTGTTTTAGTTGCTGTTAGGGAATAAATATTGCATCTAGACTCTGATTATATGTGGTTTCATGTTTTGTTTAGTGTTTGTGCCAAGTAGAACCTTTGGTAAGACTTGTGTGAAGTTTATATGATCTTGCTGTAAAAAACAGAATCGTTAGCGCTCTCTAGAGTATACTTAAGATTTTACTGGAGCGTGCTTTTTAATTGATTCTTTTTTTCTGCTGATTGTTAGGCAAATTTCGCAAATTTAGCAATTTAGTTTGAATTTTTTGGAGTTCCAGAAGTAGGCGAACCCAGCAGATTACTACACATTGTTCTGTTTTTTACAGATTCTGTTTTTCGTGTGTTGTTTGCTTATTCCGATGCATCTATCAGTAATATTGGAGGATATGAACCATAGAGAACCTGGAGTACAGTAGGTTTAACATCAATAAAAACAAATAATTAATTCCTTGTTGTACCTTTGAGTAGTGGTTTGCTTTCTCTTACTAACGGAGCTCACGAGAATTTTTGTCTAAGTTTTGTGTTGTGAAGTTTTCAAGTTTTGAGTATTGCTTTGACGGACTATGGAACAAGGAGTAGCAAAGTCCTAAGCTTGGGGATGCCCATGGCACCCCAAGTAAATTCAAGATAATCAAAAACCTAAGCTTGGGGATGCCCCGGGAAGGCATCCCCTCTTTCGTCTTCATCCATCGATAACTATACTTGGAGCTATATTTTTATTCGCAACATGTTATGTATTTTGCTTGGAGCGTCTTGTATAATTTGAGTCTTTGCTTGTTAGCTTTCCACAATAATCCTTGCTGGACACTCCTATTTGAGAGAGTTAAATATGGCCTAGAAATTTTTAGAACACTCTATGTGCTTCACTTATATCTTTTGAGTTGAATAGTTTTTTTCTCTAGTGCTTCACTTATATCTTTTAGAGCATGGTGGTGGTAATATTTTGTAGAAATTGTTAAACTCTCCTGCTTCACTTATATCTATTTGAGAGTCTATTAAAACAGCATGGTAAAGTGTTTAGGCTAAAGAAACTAGTCTTCACATGATAAAAAACACATCAAGTGCATTGAATAGAAAGAGATGTTGGATGCTTGATAATTGTTTTGAAACATGAGGATAGTGATATTAGAGTCATGCTAATGGAGTTATTATGAAATTGATAAATACTTGTATTAGGTTAGTGATTCCCGTAGCATGCACGTATGGTGAACCGTTGTGTGACTAAGTTAAAGCATGAGGTATTTGTAGAGTGTCAACCTTTGTGTGGAGGCCGGGGGCGCGCGATGGTTAACTCCTACCAACCTCCCCCCTAGGAGCATGCGTTGATTGCTTTGTTTTGATGACTCGTAGATTTTTGCAATAAGTATATGAGTTCTTATGACTAATGATGAGTCCATGGATTATACGCACGCTCACCCTTCCACCATTGCTAGCCCCTCTTGTACCGCGCAACTTTCGCCGGTGCCTTAAACCCACTATATATCCTTCCTCAAAACATCCACCATGTTGTTCCTCAAAACAGCCACCATACCTACCTATCATGGCATTTCCATCGCCATTCCGAGATATATTTCCATGCAACTTTCAACTGTTCCGTTTATATGACACGCATCATATTGTCATATTTCCATGCATGATCATGTAGTTGACATCGTATTTGTGGCAAGGCCACCATGCATAATTTATCATACATGTCACTCTTGTCTCATTGCATATACCGGTACGCCACCGGAGGCATTCACATAGAGTCATACTTTGTTGTTGTAATATTGAGTTGTAATTTCGTGTTGTAATGAAAGTGTGATGATCATCATTATTAGAGCATTGTCCCATGGGAGGAAAGGCTAAATCTATAAAGCCCATCCGCAAAAAAAAGGCCAAAGAAAAAAAGGCCCAAAAAGGGGGAAAAAGAAGAAAAAAGAAAAAGGGACAATTGCTACTATCTTTTTCCACACTTGTGCTTCAAAGTAGCACCATGTTCTTCAATGTAGAGAGTGTCATGCTTAGTCACTTTCATATACCAGTGGGAATTTTCATTATAGAACTTGGCTTGTATATTCCAACGATGGGCTTCTTCAAATTCACTAGGTCTTCGTAAGCAAGCAAGTTCGATGCACACCCACTAGTTTCTTTTGTTGAGCTTTCATTCATATTTAGCTCTAGTGCATCCGTTGCATGGCAATCCCTACTCACTCACATTGATATCTATTGATGGGCATCTCCATAGCCCGTTGATACGCCTAGTCGATGTGAGACTATCTCCCTCCTTTTTGTCTTCTCCACAACCACCTCTATTCCACCCATAGTGCTATATCCATGGCTCACGCTCATGTATTGCGTGAAAGTTGAAAGGTTTGAAAAGATAGAGCATGAAAACAAATGCTTGGCTGAAATCGGGGTTGTGCATGATATGAATATTTTGTGTGATAATAAGGGAGCATAGCCAACGCTATATGATTTTGTAGGGATAACTTTCTTTAGCCGTAGTATTTTGAGCAGACATGATTGCTTTGTTAGTATTTCTTGAAGTATTGTTATTTCTTATGTCAATATAGACTTTTGTCTTGAATCTTTCAGATCTGAACATTCATGCCACAATTAAGAGAATTATATTAAAAAACTATATTGGTTAGCATTCCACATCAAAAATTCTTTCTTTATCATTTACCTACTCGAGGACGAGCGGGAATTAAGCTTGGGGATGCTTGATACGTCTCCAACGTATCAATAATTTTTGATTGTTCCATGCTATTATTTATGAAGTCTTGGATGTTTAATGGGCTTTGTCATTCACTTTTATATCATTTTTGGGACTAACCTACTACCCCGAAGGCCCAGTCCAGATTTCTTTTTTTTTGCCTATTTCAGGGTTTTGCAGAAAAGGAATATCAAACGGAGTCCAAACGGAATGAAACCTTTGCGAGAGATATTTTTGGAGAAAATCACGCACGAAAAGCATCAGGACCAAGTCAGGGGACAGCTGGGCTGCCCTCGAGGGTGGGGGGCGCGCCCCCCTTCCTAGGGCGCGCCCCCTGCCTCGAGGCTGGCCCACATGGCCCCCGGTGCCCTCCTTCTTCCTATATATACCTACGTACCCAAGAAACTCCATACACAGAGGGAAAACCCTAATTCCATCGCCGTAGCTTCTGTTCCAGTGGAGATCCCATCTTGGGGCCTGTTCTGGGAGGGGGATCCATCACGGAGGCCTTCATCATCATCATCATCATCGCCCTCACCATGAGTTGTGAGTAGTTTACCACAGACCTTCGGGTCAATAGCTAGTATCTAGATGGCTTCTTCTCTCTCTCTGGATCTCAATACAAAGTTCTCCTCGGTCTTCGAGGAGATCTATTTGATGTAATCTCTTTTTGCGGTGTGTTTGTCGAGATCCGATAAATTGTGAGTTTATGATCAAGGTTATCTATGAAAGATATTTAGTTCTTCTCTGAACTTTTTATTCGTGCTCATAATATCCTTGAAAGTCTCTTCAAATTATTGGTTTGGTTTGGCCTACTAGATCTATAGTTCTTGCAATGGGAGAAGTGCTTGGCTTTGGGTTCAATCTTGTGGTGTCCTTTCCCAGTGACAGTAGGGGCAACAAGGCACGTATTGTATTGTTGCCATCGAGGATAAAAAGATGGGGTTTGCATCTGCTTGAGTTTATCCCTCTACATCATGTCATCTTGCTTAAGGCGTTACTTTGTTCGTATGAACTCAATACACTAGATGCATGCTGGATAGCGGTCGATGTGTGGAGTAATAGTAGTAGATGCAGGCACGAGTCGGTCTACTTGTCTCGGACGTGATGCCTATGCACAATGATCATGCCTAGATAGTCTCATAATTATTCGCTTTTCTATCAATTGCTCGACAGTAATTTGTTTACCCGCCGTAGAATATCGCTGTCATGAGAGAAGCCACTAGAGAAAACTATGGCCCCCGGGTCTATTCTCAACATATCAATCTACATCTACTTTACTTTTCTTGCTTTTATTTGCTGTTTTATTAAACCAAAAATACCAAAAATATAATTATCATCTCTATCAGATCTCACTCTCGTAAGTGACCGTAAAGGGATTGACAACCCCTTATCGCGTTGGCTGGGAAGTTCTTATTTGTTTATGCAGGTGCGAGGGACTCGCGTGTGGTCTCCTACTGGATTGATACCTTGGTTCTCAAAAACTGAGGGAAATACTTATGCTATTGTGCTGCATCTCCCTTTCCTCTTCGTGGGAATACAATGCAAGCTCAAGAGATAGCATCTTGCCGCGTCCAAAGTGTCCCATAAGTCCTCCTCCATGAGCCTCTTGCAAAAGTAATAAACGAAGAGAAGACTCGAGGATGCATAGTTTGTTAGCTCTCATAAGATAACCATTTGAGATATGATAATGCTCCCAATATGTATGCGTCAAACATTTGACATATGGAATAGCAAAAGTAATGTCATGCTCATATAAATCTTTGATATGCTTGAAGCCAATGACATCTAATTCAAGTTTTGTAACAATCATGCATTTGCGTGAAAGGGCATCCGCTACAACGTTTTCCTTCCCTTTTGATATAATTTATGACATAAGGAAAAGACTCAATAAACTAACTCCATTTTGCATGACTTTTGTTCAATTTAGTTTGGCCCTTGAGTTATTTTAAAGTTTCATGATCGGTATGTAGAATGAATTCATGAGGGCGGAGATAGTGTTCTGATGACCCACAAGTATAGGGGATCAATTTTAGCTCTTTTAGATAAGTAAGAGTGTCGAACCCAACGAGGTGCAGAAGGAAATGGCAGGTGGTTTTCAGCAAGGTAATATCTGCAAGTGCTGAAATTGTAAGTAACAGAGTAGTTTGATAGCAATATAATTTTGTAACGAGCAAGTAACGATAGTAGTAGCAAAAGTGCAGCAAGGTAGCCCAATCCTTTTGAGGCAAAGGACAGGCCAAGATGGTCTCTTATAATAAGCAAAGCGTTCTTGAGGGTACATGGGAGTTTCATCTAGTCACTTTCATCATGTTGGTTCGATTTGTCTTCGCTACTTTGATAATTTGGTATGTGGGTGGATCGGTGCTTAGGTGTTGTTATTACTTGAACAAACCTCCTACTTATGATTAACCCTCTCACAAGTATCTGCAACTACGGGAAAAGTATTAAGAATAAATTCTAACCATATCATTAAACTTTTGGATCCAATCGGTCCCATACGGAATAATGCATAAACTGGGGTTTAAGATTCAGTCACTCTCACAACCCATCATCTAATTACTACTCCACAATGCATTCCCTTAGGCCCAAATATGGTTAAGTGTCATGTAGTCGACGTTCACATGACACCACTAAGGGAATCACAACATACATACTATCAAAATATCGAACACATCTCAAATTCACCTTATTACTTGCAACATGATTTCTCCCGTGACCTCAAGAACAAAGGTAACTACTCACAAATGATTGGCATGCTCGAGATAAGATGGGTATTAAATAGCATATTGGATCTGAACATATGATCTTTCACCAAATAAACCGTATAGTAATCAACTACAAGATGTAATCAAGACTACTAGTCACCCACAAGCACCAATCTATAGTTCCGGTAACAAGATTGGCCACGAGAGATGAACTAGGGTTTGAGATGAGATGGTATTGTTGAATATCTTGATGGAGATAGCCCTCCCCAAGATGGGAGAGTTGTTGGTGATGATGATGACAATGATTTCCCCCATTGGGAGGGAAGTTCCCTCGGCGGAATCGCTCCGCCGGAGGGCAAAAGTGCTCCTGCCCAAGTTCCACCTCGAGATGGCGGCGCTCCGTCCCAAAAGTCTTCTCCTCATTTTTTCTAGGTCAGAAAGACTTATATAACAGAAGATGGGCATCGGAGGTGGGCCTCGGTGAGCACAACCCACCAGGGCGCGCCTGGGCTCCCTGGCGCGCCCAGGTGGGTTGTGCCCACCTGGTGGGCCCCCTTTGTTACTTCTTTGCTCAAATATTCTTCAAATAATTCATAAAAATTCTCCGTGAAGTTTCAGCTTGTTTGGAGTTGTGCAAAATAAGTTGCGTGATGTAGCTTTTTTAGGTACAGATTTCCAGCTGCCGGAATTCTCCATCTTGGTGCATACCTTGCAAATTATGAGAGAGTGGGCATCATAATTACTCCAAAAAGCATTATTATATATAAAAACATCATAAATAATAGTAAGAAAACATGATGTAAAATGGACTTATCAACTCCCCCTAGCTTAGACCTCGCTTGTCCTCAAGCGAAAACCGAAATCGAAAAACATGTCCACATGCTTTGAGAGAGAGGTGTCGATAAAAACAAAATACGGATATAGAAGCATCATGTAGATTATTATAACAACAACAAATTTAAACATAAGACTTTTATCATAGAACTTTTATCATAGACTTCTCATGAACAAGTAACAGTTCATCACACAATTGAAGTACAAAGCATAAACTCTATTAGAAACCAACAAACTATGTTCTGAGTCAACTTTGCAACTACAATTCATCATCTTTTCAGGAAGGGTCACGTATCGGAGCCTTTAGGCAAGTCCACATACTCAACCATCATATAGCCTTCTATGATTGCTAACACTCACTGCATACTCATGAGCAAAATGTTTCAACCGGACACGTAGAAAGATAGGGGCTTATAGTTTTGCCTCCCAACGTACTCACCTAAAGGGTGATGTCAACAATAATAACTCATGCCATCCATATTCAACTGGACATATGTGCCTAGATATTTCCTCACCACATGATGCTTGCCAAAGAATAAAATAAAAAAGAATAGAGAGAATACTTTAACTCTTTGCATAAAAGTAAAAGATAGGCCCTTCGCATAGGGAAGCAGAGGTTGCCATGCGCTTATTTGTTTGTATGCTCAACCCGTTAGTGCAAAAGAACGTCACGTTGCATTGCCCCTTGTGATAGCAACCTTTATTATGCAGTCTGTCACTTTTATTCTTCACCATCACAAGTTCGTGCAACGCTCAATTTTCTCTCAGACTAAATGATCTCACACTTTTAGAAGCAATTTTTATTGCCTTATTGCACCGATGACAACTTACTTGAGGGATCTTACTCGATCCATAGGTAGGTACGGTGGACTCTCGAAAAAGGTTTGGGTTTAAAGGTTTTTGGATGCACAAGTAGTATCTATACTTAGTGCAGAGTTTTTGGCTAGAAAAGATATTGAGCAAGCACAACATGTTAAAGGATCTATGACAATATGACTTCTATGTGAATATGAACAAACATAAATCATTAAGTTGTCTTCCTTGTCCAACGTCAACAATTTTGGCATATAATATTTTGATGGGGGCTCACAATCACAAAAGATTTCTAGGATAGTATATTTATATGTGAATCTTCTCTTCCCTTATTGATTCTTTCATGAGTTGCATCATTGACCAATGCTACTGATGTCTGCAAGAACTACGTCGGTATTTCCCCAAAGAGGAAGGGATGATGTAGTATAGTAGCGGTAGCTATTTCCCTCAGTGATGAGACCAAGGTTATCGAACCAGTAGGATAAACAAGCAACACAACATAAACAGCACCTACACACGAATAACAAATACTCGCAACCCGACGTGTAAAAGGGGTTGTCAACCCCTTTCGGGTAACGGGCGTGATAGAGTTGTAAATATTGATAGACAATAAGATAAATTGCAGCAAGGTATTTTTGGGTTTTTGTTTTAGTAGATCTGAAAATAAAAGCAAAGGAAAATAGATCGCAAAGGCAAATAATATGAGAAAGAGACCCGGGGCCCGCATATTTCACTAGTGGCTTCTCTTGAGAAAATAGCAAACGGTGGGAAAAAAATTACTATTGGGCAATTGATAGAACTTCAAATAATCATGACGATATAGAGGCAATGATCATTATATAGGCATCACGTCCAAGATTAGTAGACCGACTCCTGCCTGCATCTACTACTATTACTCCACACATCGACCGCCATCCAGCATGCATCTAGTGTATTAAGTTCATGGAGAAATGGAGTAATGCAATAAGAATGATGACATGATGTAGACAAGATCTATTTATGTAGAAACAGACCCCCATCGGTTTATCCTTAGTTGCAACGATACATACGTGTCGGTTCCCTTTTTGTCACTGGGATCAAGCACCGTAAGATCGAACCCACTACAAAGCACCTCTTCCCATTGCAAGATAAATAGATCAAGTTGGCCAAACAAAACCTAAATGTCGGAGAAGAAATATGAGGCTATAAGAAATCATGCATATAATAGATCAAAGAAGACTCAAATAACTTTCACGGATATAAAAACATAGATCTGATCATAAACTCAAAGTTCATCGGATCCCAACAAACACACCGCAAAAGAGTTACATCATATGGATCTCCAAGAGATCATTGTATTGATAATCAAAAGAGAGAGAGGAAGCCATCTAGCTACTGACTACGGACTCGTAGGTCTACAAGGAACTACTCACACATCATCGGAGAGGCATCAATGGAGGTGGTGAACCTCTCTGTGATGGTGTCTAGAATGGATCTAGTGGTTCTGGACTTTGTGGCGGCTGGAATAGAATTCGACTCCTCTAGGGTTTCTGGAATATCTAACTATTTATAGAGCGAAGAGGCGATGCGGGAGGCCACCGAGGTGGGCACAACCCACCTGGGCGCGCCAGGGGGTGATACGTCTCCAACATATCTATAATTTTTTATTCTTCCATGCTATTATATTATCTGTTTTGGATGTTTAATGGGCTTTATTATACACTTTTATATTATTTTTTGGACTAAACTACTAATCCAAGGCCCAGTGCAAATTGTTGTTTTTTGCCTATTTCGATGTTTCGCAGAAAAGGAATATCAAACGGAGTCCAAATGGAATGAAACCTCCGGGAGGATCGTTTTTGGAACAAACGCGGCCCAGAAGACTTGGAGTACACACCAGGGAAGCCACGAGGTGGCCACGAGGCAGGGGGTGCGCCCAGGGGGGTCAGCGCGCCCCCCACCCTCGGGCCCCCTCGTAGCTACATCGACATAATTCTTCATCCTATATATACTCATATAATTTGAGAACATCCGAGAGCACCGAAACCCTATTTCCACCGCCGCAACCTTCTGTACCTGTGAGATCCCATCTTGGGGCCTGTTCCGGAGCTCCACTGGAGGGGTCATCGATCACGGAGGGCTTCTACATCAACACCATAGCCTCTCCGATGAGTTGTCAGTAGTTTACCACAGACCTTCGGGTCCATAGTTATTAGCTAGATGGCATCTTCTCTCTCTTTGGATCTCAATACAAAGTTCTCCTTGATCTTCTTGGAGATCTATTTGATGTAATTCTTTTTGCGGTGTGTTTGTGATCAAGATTATCTATGAACAATAACTGATTCTTCTCTGAATTCTTTTATGCATGATTTAAATATCTTTGCAAGTCTCTTCGAATTATCGGTTTGGTTTGGCCGGCTAGATTGATCTTTCTTGCAATTGGAGAAGTGCTTAGCCTTGGGTTCAATCTCACGGTGTCCTTTCCCAGTGACAGCAGGGGCAGCAAGGCAAGTATTGTATTGTTGCCATCGAGGATAAAAAGATGGGGTTTATATCATATTGCATGAGTTTATCCCTCTACATCATGTCATCTTGCTTAAGGCGTTATTCTGTTCTTATGAACTTAATACTCTAGATGCATGATGGATAGCGGTCGATGTGTGGAGTAATAGTAGTAGATGTAGAATCGTTTCGGTCTACTTGTCACGGACGTGATGCCTATATAAATGATAATGCCTAGATATTCTCATAACTATGTGCTTTTATATCAATTGCTCGACAGTAATTTGTTCACCCATCGTAGAATCTGCTATCTTGGGAGAAGCCACTAGTAAAACCTATGGCCCCCGGGTCTATCTTCCATCAACTAGTTATCTTTACTGTTCTTTTATTTTGCAATATTTACTTTTCAATCTATACAACAAAAATACCAAAAATATTTATCCTGCTATCTCTATCAGATCTCACTTTTGCAAGTGGTCGAGAAGGGATTGACAACCCCTTTATCGCGTTGGTTGCAAGGTTCTTATTTGTTTTTGCAGGTATGAGGAACTTGCGTGTAGTCTCCTACTGGATTGATACCTTGCTTCCCAAAAACTGAGGGAAATACTTACGGTACTTTGCTGCATCACCCCTTCCTATTCAAGGGAAAAACAACGCATGCTCGAGAGGTAGCAAGAAGAATTTCTGGTGCTGTTGCCGGGGAATCTACGCACAAGTTACATACCAAGTACCCATCACAAACTCTTATCCCTTGCATTACATTATTTGCCATTTGCCTCTTGTTTTCCTCTCCCCCACTTCACCTTTGCTGCTTTATTCGCCCTTTTTCCGTTCGCTTGTCTTTTGTATGTTCGTCCTTAGTGTGGTTAGTTGCTATCATGTCTGAAATGGGAGAGGTTATCATTGAAAAAGATAGTAGTAACGATGGGGGAAACTTTGATGCTTTTAATTATCCTCACAAGGAACCTCCTACTTTACACACTAAAAAGTTCCGGATTGGTAGTGGTAATATTATTGGGAAAGGAGTTATTCAAGATTTCTTTACTTGTGTCGGTGCCTTGCCCACTATGGGTGGATCTATTCTTCATAGAACCAGCAGTCTTGCAGACGCTATATCTTTGCTTGTAGTTGAACTTGAAAGACAATTTATCCAATTGCACCCTTGCATCAAAAGAATTTTACTAGAATTTTCCAATAATGAGCATTATTCGATTAAGCGAGCAGCTACCATCTTTTTGGCACATGAATTCAGATTTATAATGAGAGAGGCCAAAGAAATTTTCGCACATTATAGGGTGGACGCTGGTCGTCCTCCCATAGAAGCTATCCTTTTAAATCAAGAAGACATAATGCGTTTACAATCTTTAGATCATGTTGCTTTTAATGAAAACCTTAGGAAAAAGGTTCCTACCGATGTTCTAGTTGATAGAATCTCTGAACTGAATGATGATTTTGCTATTCAAAACAATGGGTTAGGTTTTTCTCTCGACCAAAGGCTCATGACCTTTTGCCAAAAGAATACTTTTAATGATGAATTAGTTGTGCAATATAAAGGGCCAAAGGAGGAACCCATACCTCCCGAGCTTGATCTTGGGGACTTTTGTCCTATTAAATTTAGCCCTTTTGATTAATTTTGCTTGCCACAAAGAAAACTTGCTGCTGAACGTAGGGAATATGAGATGAGTTTTCGCAATTTACCTTATCATTATGGTAATACCTAGATCTATTCTTGTATCGTGCCTAGCTAGGGGCGTTAAACGATAGCGCTTGTTGGGAGGCAACCCAATTTTATTTTCTTTGGTTTTACTTCTGTTTAGTAATAAATAATTCATCTAGCTTCTGGTTAGAAGTGGATTTGTGTTTTAATTAGTGTTTGTGCCAAGTAGAACCTTTGGGAAGACTTGGGTGAAGTCTTTGCGATCTTGCTGTAAAAAACAAAAACTTTTGCGCTCACGAGTTCTACTGCCATTTTTTACTAGAGAGTGATTTTAAGTTGATTTGTTTTGCAGATGATTAATAGAAAAATTCCTCAAGTCCACCAATTTATTTCAGAATTTTTAGAGTTACGGAAGTATTCAAAAGTTACAGATTGCTACAGACTGTTCTGTTTTTGACAAATTCTATTTTTGTGTGTTGTTTGCTTATTTTGATGAATCTATGAGTAGTATAGGGGGGTATAAATCATAGAGAAGTTGGAATACGGTAGGTTTAACACCAATATAAATAAAGAATGAGTTCAATACAATACCTTATAGTGGTGGTTTGTTTTCTTATACTAACGGAGCTCGCGAGATTTTCTGTTAAGTTTTGTGTTGTGAAGTTTTCAAGTTTTTGGGTAAGGATTTGATGGACTATGGAACAAAGAGTGGCAAGAGACTAAGCTTGGGGATGCTCAAGGCACCCCCAACGTAAAATTCAAGAACAACCAAAAGCCTAAGCTTGGGGATGCCCTGGGAAGGCATCCCCTCTTTTGTCTTCGTCTATCGGTAACTTTACTTGAGACTATATTTTTATTCACCACATGATATGTGCTTTGCTTGGAGCGTCTTGTATGATTTGAGTCTTTGCTTTTTAGTTTACCACAATCATCCTTGATGTACACACCTTTTGGGAGAGACACACATGAATTGTAATTTATTAGAATACTCTATGTACTTCACTTATATTTTTTTGCTAGATAGTTTTGCTCTAGTGCTTCACTTATATATTTTTAGAGCACAGTGGTGGTTTTATTTTATAGAAATTATTGATCTCTCATGCTTCACTTATATTATTTTGAGAGTCCTTTAGAACAGCATGGTAATTTGCTTTGGTTATAAAATTAGTCCAAATATGATAGGCATCCAAGATGGGTATAATAAAAACTTACATATAAAGTGCATTGAATATTATGACAAGTTTGATACTTGATGATTGTTTTGAGATATGAGGATGGTGATATTAGAGTCATGCTAGTAGAGTAATTGTGAATTTGAGAAATACCGTGTTGAGGTTTGCAAGTCCGTAGCATGAACGTATAGTAAGCATTGTGTGACAAATTTGAAGCATGAGGTATTTCATTGATTGTCATCCTTTGTGTGGAGGTCGGGATCGCGCGATGGTTAACTCCTACCAACCCTTCCCCTAGGAGCATGTGTGTAGTACTTTTTTTGATGACTTGTAGATTTTTGCAATAAGTATGTGAGTTCTTTATGACTAATGTTGAGTCCATGTATTATACGCACTCTCACCCTTCCACCATTGCTAGCCTCTCTTGTACCGTGCAACTTTCGCCAGTACTATACACCCACCATATACCTTCCTCAAAACAGCCACCATACCTAGCTATCATGGCATTTCCATAATCATTCCGAGATATATTTCCATGCAACTTTCCACCGTTCAGTTTTTTATGAAATGCTTCATCATTGTCATATTGTTGTGCATGATCATGTAGTTGACGTCGTATTTGTGGCAAGGCCACCATGCATATTTTTTCATACATGTCGCTCTTGATTCATTGCACATCCCGGTACACCGCCGGAGGCATTCATATAGAGTCATATTTTGTTCTAGTATCGAGTTGTAATCCTTGAGTTGTAAATAAATAGAAGTATTATGATCATCATTATTAGAGCATTGTCCCAAAAAAAAGAAAAAAAAAGGCCAAAAAAAGGAAAAGGCCAAATAAGAAAAAAAAAGGACAAAAAACAGGGAAGGCCCCAAAAAAAGGGACAATGCTACTGTCTTTTTCCACACTTCTGCTTCAAAGTAGCACCATGATCTTCATGATAGAGAGTCTCTTGTTTAGTCACTTTCATATACTAGTGGGAATATTCATTATAGAACTTGGCTTGTATATTCCAACGATGGGCTTCTGATACGTCCATTTTGCATCATGCTTATATGTTGATATTTATTGCATTATGGGCTGTTCTTACATGTTTTGTCACAATACTCATGCCTTTTCTCTCTTATTTTACAAGGTTTACATGCAGAGGGAGAATGCCAGCAGCTGGAATTCTGGGCTGGAAAAGGAGCAAACTCTGAAAACCTATTCTACACAACTCCAAAAGCCCTGAAACTCAACAGAACGCCGTTTCAGAAAATATAAAAAATATCTGGCGAAAGAAGTCCACGAGGGGGGCCACCGGCTGTCCACGAGGGTGGGGGCGCGCCCCCCTTCCCAGGGCGTGCCCCCCTGCCTCGTGGGCCAGCCGGAAGGCCCCCGATGCCCATCTTCTCCTATATGAGGTGTTTTGACCTGGAAAAAATCAGAAGGAGGCTTTCGGGACCAGACGCCGCCGTCTCAAGGCGGATCCGAGGCGGAAACCAATCTAGGGCTCCGGCAGAGCTATTCTGCTGGGGATACTTCCCTCCGGGAGGGGGAAATCGTCACTGCCGTCATCACCAACAACTCTCCCATATTGGGGAGGGCTATCTTCATCAACATCTTCCCCAGCACCATCTCCTCTCAAACCCTAGTTCATCTCTTGTATCCAATCTTTGTACCCAAACCTCAGATTGGTACATGTGGGTTGCTAGTAGTGTTGATTACTCCTTGTAGTTGATGCTAGTTGGTTTATTTGGAGGAAGATCATATGTTCAGATCCATTATGCATATTAATACCCCTCTGATCATGAACAATATTATGTCTTGTGAGTACTTACTTTTGTTCCTGAGGACATGGGAGAAGTCTTGCTATTACTAGTCATGTGATTTGGTCTTCGTTCGATATTTTGATGAGATGTATGTTGTCTTTCCTCTAGTGGTGTCATGTGAACGTAGACTACATGACACTTCACCATTATTTGGGCCTAGAGGAAGGCATTGGGAAGTAATAAGTACATGATAGGTTGCTAGAGTGACAGAAGCTTAAACCCTAGTTTATTTGTTGCTTTGTAAGGGGCTGATTTGGATCCATATGTTTCAGGCTATGGTTAGGTTTACCTTAATACTTCTTTTGTAGTTGTTGATACGTCTTCAACGTATCTATAATTTTTGATTGTTCCATGGTATTATTTATGAAGTCTTGGATGTTTAATGGGCTTTATCATACACTTTTATATCATTTTTGGGACTAACCTATTAATCCAGAGCCTAGTGCCAGTTTCTCTTTTTCTCCTGTTTTATGGTTTTATAGAAAAGGAATATCAAACGGAGTCCAATTGACGAGCCAATTTTTTATGATTTTTACTGCACCAAAAGAAGCCCCCGAAGCAAAAGAGTTGGGCCAAGAGAGCCACGGGCTGCCCACGAGGGTGGAGTGCGCGCCCTGGGAAGGTGGTGGCGCCCTCCTATCTCGTGGACAGCCCAGAAGCCCCCCTGACGTGGGACCTACGCCAAAAATTCCTATAAATACTGAAACCTTTGGAAATTAACCTAGATCGGGAGTTCCGCCACCGAAAGCCTCTGGTGCCACCAAAAACCAATCTAGACCCCGTTCCGGCACCCTGTCGGAGGGGAATCCCTCTCTGGTGGCTATATTCATCATCCCGGCGCTCTCCATGACGAGGAGGGAGTAGTCCACCCTCAGGGCTGAGGGTATGTACCAGTAGCTATGTGTTTGATCTCTCTCTCTCGTGTTCTTGAGATGGCACGATCTTGATGTATCGCGAGCTTTGCTATTATAGTTGGATCTTATGATGCTTCTCCCCCTCTACTCTCTTGTAATGGATTGAGTTTTCCCTTTGAAGTTATCTTATCGGATTGAGTCTTTAAGGATTTGAGAACACTTGATGTACGTCTTGCACGTGCTTATCTGTGGTGACAATGGGGTATCATGTGATCCACTTGATGTATGTTTTGGTGATCAACTTGCGGGTTCCGTTGCCTTGGGAATCTATGCATAGGGGTTGGCACACATTTTTGTCTTGACTCTCCGGTAGTAACTTCGGGGCACTCTTTGAAGTTCTATGTGTTGGTTGAATAGATGTTTCTGAGATTGTGTGATGCATATCGTATAATCATGCCCATGGATACTTGAGGTGACAATGGAGTATCTAGGTGACATTAGGGTTTTGGTTGATTTGTGTCTTAAGGTGTTATTCTAGTACGAACTATATGATAGATTGAACGTTACTATGGACTCTTGAATAGATCGATCAGAAAGAATAACTTTGAGGTGGTTTCGTACCCTACCATAATCTTTTCGTTTGTTCTCCGCTATTAGTTACTTTGGAGTGACTCTTTGTTGCATGTTGAGGGCTAGTAATATGATCTATGTTATCCTTGTTGAGAGAACTTGCACTAGTAAAAGTATGAACCCTAGGCCTTGTCTAGTATCATTGCAACACCGTTTATGCTCACTTTTATCTTTAGTTACCTTGTTGTTTTTATATTTTCAGTTCACAAAAACCTATATCTACCATCCATATTGCACTTGTATCACCATCTCTTCGCCGAACTAGTGCACCTATACAATTTACCATTGTATTGGGTGTGTTGGGGACACAAGAGACTCTTTGTTATTTGGTTGCAGGGTTGTTTGAGAGAGACCATCTTCATCCTACGCCTCCCACGGATTGATAAACCTTAGGTCATCCACTTGAGGGAAATTTGCTACTGTCCTACAAACCTCTACACTTGGAGGCCCAACAACGTCTACAAGAAGAAGGTTGTGTAGTAGACATCAGTTGCGGATGCTTGCATTAGAGGTTAATCATAAGTGTGAGGCTTGTCCAAGTAAGGGCAGCACCCAAGTACCGGTCCACCGACATACCAAATTATCAAAGTACCGAACGTGAATCAGATGATCGTGATGAAAACTAGCTTGACGATAATTCCCATGTGTCCTCGAGAGCGCTTTACTTTATATAAGTGTTTGTCCAGGATTGTCCTTTGCTACAAAAAGGATTGGGCCACCTTGTTGCACCTTATTTACCTTTACCTTTTGTTACTTGCTACCAATTATCTTATCACAAAACTATCTGTTACCTATAATTTCAGTGCTTGCAGAAAATACCTTACTGAAAACTGCCTATCATTTCCTTCTGCTCCTTGTTGGGTTCGACACTCTTACTTATCGAAAGGACTACGCTAGATCCCCTACACTTGTGGGTCATCAAGACTCTTTTCTCGCGCCGTTGCAGGGGAGTGAAGCGCCTTTGGTAAGTGGAATTTGGTAAGGAAAAATTTATATAGTGTGCTGAAATTTATTGTCACTTGTTACTATGGCTCAAAATCCTTTGAGGGGCTTGTTCGGGGTATCTTCACCCCGACCAGAAGAGCAAAGAGTTGCTCCTCAACCTACTGCACCTAATTAAAATGTTTGCTTTGGGATTCCTTCGGGTATGATAGAGAAGCTGCTTGAAAATCCTTTTATAGGAGACGGATCACTGCATCCCGACTTACACCTAATCTATGTGGATGAAGTTTGTGGATTGTAAGCTTGCAGGTATGCCCGAGGATGTTATCAAGAATAAGGTCTTCCCTTTATCTTTGAAGGGAGATGCATTGACATGGTTTAGGCTAAGTGATGATATGGGATCATGGAACTATAATCGTCTGAAGTTGGAATTTCATCAGAAGTTCTACCCTATGCATCAGGTTCATCGTGATCGTAATTATATTTATAATTTCTGGCCTCGCGAAGGAGAAAGCATCGCTCATGCTTGGGGGAGGCTTAAGTCAATGTTATATTCATGCCCCAACCATGAGCTCTCACGAGAAATGATCATTCAAAATTTTTATGCTCGGCTTTCTCTTAATAATCGCTCCATGCTCGATACTTCTTGTACTGGCTCTTATATGATGAAGACTATTGAATTCAAATGGGATTTATTGGAAAGAATTAAACGCAACTCTGAATATTGGGATCTCGACGAAGGTAAGGAGTCAGGAATGACCCCTAAGTTTGATTGTGTTAAAGCTTTTATGGAAACCGATGTTTTCCGTGAGTTTAGCACTAAATATGGACTTGACTCTGAGATAGTAGCTTCTTTCTGTGAATCTTTTGCTACTCATGTTGATCTCCCCAATGGGAAGTGGTTTAAATAACATCCCCCTATTGAAGTAAAAGTAGTTGAACCTGTTAAAGTTGAACAAAAGACTATCACTTATAATGTTGATCCTGTTATGCCTACCGCTTATATTGAGAAACTACCTTTCCCTGTTAGGATAAAGGATCATGCTCAAGCTTCAACTGTAGTTCATAAGAGTAACACTAGAACACCTACACCCTCTGAGCAAATTAAAGTTGAACCTAGTGTTGCTATAGTTAAAGATCTCTTGGTAGAAGATTTAGACAGACATGTTATTTACCTCTAAGAAGAGTCTGCTAGAATATCCAAACACAATGCTAGGAATAAACATAAACCTGTTGTAGGCTTGCATGTTATCTCCGTTAAGATAGGAGATCATTTCTATCATGGTTTATGTGACGTAGGTGCTAGTGCGAGTATTATCCCTTTTGATTTGTATAACGAAATTATGCATGATATTGCACCTATTGAGTTAGAAGGGGTTGATGTTACTATTAAGCTTGCTAATAGAGATACTATTTCACCAGTTGGGATTGTTAGAGATGTTGAAGTCTTGTGTGGGAAGGTTAAATACCCTGCTGATTTTCTTATTCTTAGTTCCCCACAAGATGAATTATGTCCCATTATATTTGGTAGACCCTTCTTGAATACTGTTAATGCCAAGATAGACTGCGTGAAAGACATTGTCACTGTTGGATTAGGGGATATGTCTCATGATTTTAACTTTGCTAAATTCCGTAGACAACCCCTTGAAATGGCACCACCTAGTAAGGATGAAATTATTGGTCTTGCTTCTATTGTCGTGCCACCTAATGATCCTTTAGAACAATACTTGCTAGACCACGAAAATGATATGCATATGAATGAGAGAAGGGAGATAGATGAAATATTCCTTACACAGGGACCCGTATTGAAAAACAACTTGCCTGTTGAAATCCTAGGGGATCCTCCTCCACCCAAGGGTGATCCCGTGTTTGAACATAAACCTTTACCTGATAATCTTAAGTATGTTTATCTTGATGAAAAGAAGATATATCCTATTATTATTAGTGCTAACCTTTCAGAGCAGGAAGAAGAAAAACTATTGAAAACTCTGAAGAAGCATCGTGCTGCTATTGGATATACTCTGGATGATCTTAAGGGCATTAGTCCCACTATACGCCAACACAAGATAAAATTGGAAGAAAATGCTAAACCGGTTATTGATCATCAGCGATGGTTAAACCCTAAGATGAAAGAAGTGGTAAGAAAGGAAATACTAAAGCTTCTAGAGGCAGGTATTATCTATCCAGTTGTTGATAGCCAGTGGGTAAGTCATGTCCATTGTGTCCCTAAGAAAGGAGGTATGACTGTCGTTCCTAACGGTAAAGATGAATTGACCCCGCAAAGAATAGTTACAGGTTATAGGATGGTAATTGATTTCCGTAAGTTAAATAAAGCTACTAAGAAAGATCATTATACCTTGCCATTTATTGATCAAATGATAGAAAGGCTACCCAAACATACTCATTTCTGCTTTCTAGATGGTTATTCTGGTTTCTCTCAAATACCTGTGTCAAAAGGGGATCAAGAAAAGACCACTTTTACTTGTCCTTTCGGTACCTTTGCTTATAGACGTATGCCTTTTGGTTTATGTAATGCACCTGCTACCTTTCAAAGATGCATGATGGTTATATCCTTTGATTTTTGTGAAAAGATTGTTGAGGTGTTCATGGATGATTTCTCCGTGTACGGAACTTCTTTTGATGATTGCTTAAGCAACCTTGATCGAGTTTTGCAGAGATGTGAAGACACTAACCTTGTCTTAAATTGGGAGAAGTGCCACTTTATGGTTAATGAAGGCATTGTCTTGGGACATAAAATTTTCGAAAGAGGTATTGAAGTTGACAAAGCTAAAGTTGATGCTACTGAAAAGATGCAATGCCCTAAGGACATCAAAGGTATACAAAGTTTCCTTGGTCACGCCGGGTTTTATAGGAGGTTCATAAAGGACTTCTCCAAAATCTCCAGGATGCTGACTAATCTCTTACAAAAAGATATTCCTTTTGTCTTTGATGATGATTGTCTAGAAGCATTTGAAATACTTAAGAAAGCATTAATCTCTGCACCTATTGTCCAGCCTTTTGATTGGAATTTACCTTTTGAGATTATGTGCGATGCTAGTGATTATGATGTAGGTGTTGTTTTAGGGCAAAGAGTTGATAAGAAATTGAATGTTATCCAGTATGCTAGTAAAACTCTAGATAGTGCCCAAAGAAATTATGCCACTACTGAGAAAGAATTTTTAGCAGTTGTGTTTGCTTGTGATAAGTTTAGACCCTATATCGTTGATTCTAAAGTAACTATTCACACTGATCATGCTGCTATCAAATACCTTATGGAAAAGAAAGATGCTAAGCCTCGACTTATTAGATGGGTTCTCTTGCTGCAAGAATTTGACTTGCATATTATTGATAGAAAGGGAGATGAGAACCCCGTAGCAGATAACTTGTCTAGGTTAGAGAATATACTTGATGACCCACAACCTATTGATGATAGCTTTCCTGATGAACAATTAGCTGTCATAAATACTTCCCGTACTACTCCATGGTATGCTAATTATGCTAATTACATTGTTGCTAAGTTTATACCTCCTAGCTTCACATACCAGCAAAAGAAAAAGTTCTTCTATGATTTGAGACATTACTTCTGGGATGACCCACATCTTTATAAAGAAGGAGTAGATGGTATCATTAGACGTTGTGTACCTGAGCATGAACAGGAACAAATCCTATGCAAGTGCCACTCCGAAGCTTATGGAGGACACCATGCGGGAGATAGAACTGCACACAAGGTATTGCAATCTGGTTTTTATTGGCCTACTCTCTTCAAGGATGCCCGTAAGTTTGTCTTATCTTGTGATGAATGTCAACGAATTGGTAATATTAGTAGACGTCAAGAAATGCCTATGAATTATTCACTTGTTATTGAACCATTTGATGTTTGGGGCTTTGATTATATGGGACCGTTTCCTGCCTCTAATGGGTACACACATATTTTAGTTGTTGTTGATTATCTTACTAAGTGGGTAGAAGCTATTCCAACTAGTAGTGCTAATCATAACACCTCTATTAAGATGCTTAAAGAAGTTATATTTCCGAGGTTTGGAGTCCCTAGATATCTAATGACTGATGGTGGTTCACACTTTATTCATGGTGCTTTCCGTAAGATGCTTGCAAAGTATGATGTCAACCATAGAATTGCATCCCCCTATCACCCATAGACTAATGGTCAAGTAGAACTAAGTAATAGGGAGTTGAAACTAATCTTGCAAAAGACAGTTAGTAGGTCTAGGAAGAATTGGTCCAAGAAACTTGATGATGCATTATGGGCCTATAGAACTGCATACAAAAATCCTATGGGTATGTCTCCATATAAGATGGTATATGGAAAAGCTTCTCACTTACCTCTTGAGCTAGAACATAAGGCATCTTGGGCTATAAAAGAGCTCAACTATGATTTCAAACTTGCTGCTGAGAAGAGGCTATTTGATATTAGCTACCTCGGTAAATGGAGAACCCAGGCTTATGAGAATGCCAAGCTGTTTAAAGAAAAAGTTAAAAGATGGCATGACAAAAGGATACAAAAGCATGAGTTTAACGTAGGTGACTATGTATTGCTATACAACTCTCGTTTAAGATTTTTTGCAGGAAAACTTCTCTCCAAATGGGAAGGACCTTACGTTATCGAGGAGGTCTATCGTTCCGGTGCCATAAAAATCAACAACTTCGAAGGCACAAATCCGAAGGTGGTGAACGGTCAAAGAATCAAACATTATATCTCAGGTAATCCTATAAATGTTGAAACCGTAACCCCGGAGGAATACATAAGGGACACTTTCCAGAACAATTCAGCCTCCGAAAAGAAAGAGGTATGTGATACGGTAAGTAAGTCGACTCCAAAACAGTTCTAAAGGCAATTTTTCTCCGTTTTGGAATATTTAGAAAAATAGAAAAATAAGAAGCAGTCCGAAAGAGACACGGGCCGTCCACGAGGGTGGAGGGCGCGCCCCCCTTCCCAGGGCGCGCCCCCCTGCCTCGTGGGCACCCGTGTGTCCCCGGACTCTATTTTCTTGTGGGTTACTCCTTATGGTCGGTAAAAATTCATTATATATACTCCCGGAGGTTTTGAACTCTGTATCACGCAAAAATCCTCTATTCTTGTTTCGAGCTGTTTTCTGCTAGGGTTTGCGAAGCTAGGCATCATGTCGTCTCCCTCCTCCAACAACGAAGGTAACGATGCTTGGCTAATGAAGATAGATCTGAAGAGGGAAGGACCCGAGGAGATCCACAAGGAGAAGAAGATCAAGATGGAGGTGGAAGATCCGGCTCCGGCATCGGGAGAAGAAGACACCTCTAAATCCCTTCCTAATCTCTTTACCTCAACTGAGATAGAAGCTTTCAGGATGATTGAGGTAGCTCAGATTTGAAACAAGCATCTCACAAGTGAAAATATTTTGTTGAAGGATTACATAGCTACACTCAAAGGTATTATCCGCAAGCTGGAGGATCTCCTACACTAGATATATGAGGATCCGCCGTCACTACTTTCAACTTCATCATCACCACCCCCGAAGAAGGAGACATAATCATATGGGTATGGGCACTCCCCTTGGAAACTGCCAAGCTTTGGGGAGTGACCCCGGTATCGTATCACCATCACTCCTATCTTTACCGTTTTACTTAGTTCGATCCTTTTGGTAGTATCTTGATCTAGTAGAATAAAGTTAGCATGATCTAGTTGTGAGCTTTTGCTTTGTGAGCTTTACCCTTTGTAATCGAGTCCGTGAGCTATATAAGAAAGATTAGTGTTGAGTCAAGGGCTTGATTTCCTCACTTGGGTCATGATAAAAAGAAAGAAAACATAAAGAGTAGCAAAGATATCATATCGATCTTATGGGAAGTAATGACTTCACATACAAGAGTATGATAAATAAAAGTTGTTAGGAGGTGACAAGCATAGTTTTGGTCATCGTTGCAATTAATAGGAAGTAATAAAAGAAGAGAGGCTTCACATACAAATATACTATCTTGGACATCTTTTATGATTGTGAGCACTCTTTAAAGTATGACATGCTAAAGAGTTGATGTTGGACAAGGAAGACAACATAATGAGTTATGCCTTCTTATATCCGAAATAAAGTATATTGTCATGGATCATCCAACATGTTGAGCTTGCCTTTCCCCCTCTTGCTAGCCAAAACTCCTCGCACCAAGTAGAGATACTACTTGTGCTTCCGTATATCCTTAAAACCAGTTTTGCCATGAGAGTCCACCATACCTACCTATGGATTGAGAAAGTTCCTTCCAAGTAAGTTGTCATGTTGAAAACTCGCTAAAATATGTATGATTTATTAGTGTGGGAGAAATTAGCTTTATACGATCTTGTGATATGGAAGTAATAAAATTGACAGACTGCATAATAAAGGTCCTTATCACAAGCGGCAATATAAAGCGAAGTTCTTCTATGCTAAGACTTTGTGCATCCAACCATAAAAACACATGACAACCTCTGCTTCCCTCTGCGAAGGGCCTATTTATTATTCCTGTCTTATAAGTGTCAAGGTGAAATCCACCTCTCCTTTTTACATTTTATCCTTTGGATAGCACATTGTGTTGGAAAGATCCTGATATATACTCCCTCCATTTTTATATACAAGGCCACAAATTCGGATTACAGGTACCAATGTAAAATTTAATGTCTGCTTTACAAGTCAACTTTTCTTCTTGTTTACTGGAATCATTAATACTCCGCATGCATGCAAAGAAACTAAGTGGAGGAAGGAGATGACTGTCATTGTGACTACATGCATGCAAGTCTTAAACAAATTGTTAGTACGAGAAAACATCATTAATTTTGCCTCGATTACTGTTTGTGGCCTTGTATAGATGCAAAATGTATATTCCATAGTGGCCTTGTATATAAAAATGGAGGGAGTATACCCAATTGGATGTAAGTTTTCATGATCTATTACTGTTGACATTACCCTTGAGGTAAAAGGTTGGGAGGCAACACCATAAGCCCCTATCTTTCTTTGTGTCCGGTTAAAACTCCGTAAACATAAGTATTGCATGAGTGTGAGGAATTGTGAAAGAATATATGATAGTTGACTATGTAGGCTTGCTGAAAAGCTCTTATATTGACTATTTCCGATGTTACGATAAATTGTGATTGCTTCAATGACCAAGATCAAAGTTTGTTAGTTTCCAACGAAGTTTATGATTCATACTTGATATTATGGATGAATTGTTACTTTAGCATAAGAATCATATGACTATATTTATATAAGTTGCTGTTATGAGAATGATCATGATGCCCTCATGTTCGTATTTTGTTTTTATCGACACCTCTATCTCTAAAACATGTGGACATATTTTGCGATATCGGCTTTCGCTTGAGGACAAGCGAGGTCTAAGCTTGGGGGAGTTGATACATCCATTTTGCATCATGCTTATATGTTGATATTTACTGCATTATGGGATGTTCTTACATGTTTTGTCACAATACTTATGCCTTTTCTCTCTTATTTTACAAGGTTTGCATGAAGAGGGAGAATGTCGGCAGCTGGAATTCTGGGATGGAAAAGGAGCAAACTCTGGAAACCTATTCTACACAACTCCAAAAGCCCTGAAACTCAACAAAACGCCGTTTCAGAAAATATAAAAAATATATGGCGAAAGAAGTCCACGAGGGGGGCCACCGGCTGTCCACGAGGGTGGGGGTCGCGCCCCCCTTCCCAGGGTGCGCACCCCTGCCTCGTGGGTCAGCCGGAAGGCCCTAGATGCCCATCTTCTCCTATATGAGGTGTTTTGACCTGGAAAAATCATAAGGAGGCTTTCGGGACCAGACGCCTCCGTCTCGAGGCGGAACCGAGGCGGAAACCAACCTAGGGCTCCGGCAGAGCTGTTCTACCGGGGATACTTCCCTCCGGGAGGGGGAAATCATCACCACCGTCATCACCAACAACTCTCCCATCTCGGGGAGGGCTATCTTCATCAACATCTTCACCAGCACCATCTCCTCTCAAACCCTAGTTCATCTCTTGTATCCAACCTTTGTACCCAAACCTCAGATTGGTACCTGTGGGTTGCTAGTAGTGTCGATTACTCCTTGTAGTTGATGCTAGTTGGTTTATTTGGTGGAAGATCATATGTTCAGATCCATTATGCATATTAATACCACTCTGATCATGAACAATATTATGTCTTGTGAGTAGTTACTTTTGTTCCTGAGGACATGGGAGAAGTCTTGCTATTAGTAGTCATGTGAGTTTGGTCTTCGTTCGATATTTTGATGAGATGTATGTTGTCTTTCCTCTACTGGTGTCATGTGAACGTCGAATACACGACATTTCACCATTATTTGGGCCTAGAGGAAGGCATTGGGAAGTAATAAGTAGATGATGGGTTGCTAGAGTGATAGAAGCTTAAACCCTAGTTTATGCGTTGCTTCGTAAGGGGCTGATTTGGATCCATATGTTTCAGGCTATGGTTAGGTTTACCTTAATACTTCTTTTGTAGTTGCGGATGATTGCATTAGAGGTTAATCATAAGTGGGAGACTTTTCCAAGTAAGGGCAGCACCCAAGCACCGGTACACCCACATACCAAATTATCAAAGTACCGAACGTGAATCAGATGATCGTGATGAAAACTAGCTTGACGATAATTCCCATGTGTCCTCGGGAGCGCTTTACTTTATGTAAGAGTTTGTCCAGGCTTGTAATTTGCTATAAAAAGGATTGGTCCACCTTGCTGCACCTTATTTACCTTTACCTTTTGTTACTTGCTACCAATTATCTTATCACAAAACTATATGTTACCTATAATTTCAGTGCTTGCAGAAAATACCTTACTGAAAACTACCTATCATTTCCTTCGGCTCCTCGTTGGGTTTGACACTCTTACTTATCGAAAGGACTACGATAGATCCCCTACACTTGTGGGTCATCAGCTTCCTCAAATGCCCTAGGTCTTCGTGAGCAAGCAAGTTGGATGCATACCCACTTACTTAATTTTGTTGAGCTTTCATACATTTATAGCTCTAGTGCATCCGTTGCATGGCAATCCCTAATCACTCACATCGATATCTATTGATGGGCATCTCCATAGCCCATTGATACGTCTAGTTGATGTGAGACCATCTTCCTCTATTGTCTTCTCCACAACCACCACACTATTCCACCTATAGTGCTATATCCATGGCTCACGCTCATGTATTGCGTGAAAGTTGAAAAAGTTTTTAAAAATTGAGTATGAAACAATTGCTTGGCTGAAACCGGGGTTGTGCATGATTTGAGTATTTTGTGTGACGAAGATGGATCATAACCAAACTGTATGATTTTGTAGGGATGAACTTTCTTTGGCCATGTTATTTTGAGAAGACATAATTGCTCTGTTAGTATGCTTGAAGTATTATTATTCTTATGTTAATATTAAACTTTGGTCTTGAATCTTTCAGATCTGAACATTCATGCCACAATAAAGGAAATTACATTGAAAATTATGTTAGGTAGCATTCCACATCAAAAATTTTGTTTTTATCATTTACCTACTCGAGGAAAAGCATGAATTAAGCTTGGGGATGCTTGATACGTCTCCAATGTAACTATAATTTTTTATTGTTCCATGCTATTATATTATCTGTTTTGGATGTTTAATTGGCTTTATTATACACTTTTATATTATTTTTGGGACTAACCTACTAACCCAAGGCCCAGTGCAAATTGTTGTTTTTTGCCTATTTCGATGTTTCGCGGAAAAGGAATATCAAACAGAGTCCAAATGGAATGAAACATTCGGCAGGATCGTTTTTCGAACAAACGCAACCCAATAGACTTGCAGTACACGCGAGGGAAGCCACGAGGTGGCCACGAGGCAGGGAGCGCGCCCAGGGGGGTAGGCGCGCCCCCCACCCTCGTGGGCCCCTCGTAGCTCCACCGACATACTTCTTCGTCCTATATATACTCATATACCCTGAAAACATCCGAGAGCACCACGAAACCCTATTTCCACCGTCGTGACCTTCTGTACCCATGAGATCCCATCTTGGGGCCTGTTCTGGAGCTCCACCGGAGGGGGCATCGATCACGGAGGGCTTCTACATCAATACCATAGCATCTCCGATGAGTTGTGAGTAGTTTACCACAGACCTTCGGGTCCATAGTTATTAGTTATATAGTGTCGGGGCCGGATTATGGGAACACAATATTCCAGAAATTAACCCCTAGTGTCATCACCAACCCAGGATTACTGTTACTGGTGGACACATCCTTGTTACAGATTACCAAGCATTTTTAAGAATTTGATACAAGACCATAAAGGTCTACTGATACAACAATGACTCCGGTGGTGGATGAAGGAAATGGCTTGTGGATCTCCACATCGATGGGGTTCCATTCCCACGGGAACAGCTGACCCGGATA
Source organism: Secale cereale (assembly GCA_902687465.1). Taxonomy (NCBI): domain Eukaryota; kingdom Viridiplantae; phylum Streptophyta; class Magnoliopsida; order Poales; family Poaceae; genus Secale; species Secale cereale. The sequence continues at coordinate 751,450,573 of LR738710.1, forward strand.
ACTCCTATCCCGTGTGGCTGTACTCCTAGGCTTCGCACGGACGTCAATGTGGTACTCCTTTTAGAACCCCTAACCTGACCAAGTAAATAGCCAGGGACAAGCCTGTGAGTACGTTTGAATGTACTCGCAAACATCATGGACAAATGATATAACAAATGCAGCAAACAATTATATGGTCATGATGAATTAAATTATATGCATGTGCTCATGATAGACTTATATTAAATGCATGCTGACAGGAATTAAAACATGGCATGGTGAATAATAGTTAGTGCAGAAAATAAATATTAGCATCAATAAAATATAAAAGAAATGCCGGTCGGATGTCAAGTGACACCACGGTCGGTCTCGAAAAGAAATGCCAGTCGGGTGTTTAAAAGAGTAATCGGACGATACCATCCGAGAACTCAGGCAACGCCACGAAAGGACTTGAAAAGAAATGCCAGTCGGGTGTCCACAAGAGTAGTGGCGTGATAAACCGCCTGACACTCAAGGGACGCCACAAAAGGACTTGAAAAGAAATGACAGTCGGGTGTCCACAAGAGTAGTGGCGTGATAAACCGCCTGACACTCGAGGGACGCCACAAAAGGACTTGAAAATAAAGGCGAGTGTCCGGGTAGTATAGCCAGCCCCTGAGACACTCTAAGAAAATAAAATAAGAGTAATGGGTTAGTCCACAATAATAATCATATCACCAAATATACTAATGGTAACACCAGTAGCAACGATAATTATCCTGCAAAATAACCATGCTCAAATTTTAAATATTTCCTCCGGAGACCGACTCTAAGACCGACACTTGACCAACCCAGACTGTAGTCCTTAACCGCGGACACGGCTATTCGAATAGATATGACTCTGCAGAGAGTGTACTCTTTACCCACAAGTATAGGATTTCTTTAGTCAGTATCGTGACACTGACTAATTCCCATTATGGTCTTTGGGTTGAAAACACGCCTGACCAGCACACACCAAAAAATCCGCCCAGATGCCAGGAATCACCCAAAGCATCGTTCCAGAAAAACTCTAAGTCGGGGAGGCTACAACCTCCAAAAGCATGGGATCACTATTTATACGCGCGGATTACAAGGGTACACTCCCTCTCGGCATCACGACAGCCGGAAACACCCATGCTCCCTGACCCGATGATAGGATTTAGTCCATGGCCAATGGAAACCCTCATCGTGGCCCTCTGTACGGTGTGTGCATGGAAAGGGGTTAACAACTTACTAAACCATACCTTACCCGAGGCAGGGACAAGTGGTAGCACGAAACAAGTATGGGGGTTACCGGAACAAGACTCGATCTATGGTCGACTCAGGAGGCTTATGTTCCCTGCAGTGATTAGCACAACAAAACATTCTTTCACAGTATCACCAGGACAGGGCCACAACCCTTGCCTGCTTCCACAAATATCTCGTGACACCACCGTGTCAAAAAGGGCCCGTGCCCACCGGCACGTCCAAAACAGGAGCACACTCCTGGATACTCACAAACTATGCATGTTGCAAAATACATGCAAGAGAAAATAATTATATGAACATGCATGCATGAAATATTTCTACTCATATGAAATTCTTATTAAGAACTAACAAACCATGCATCAAATATTCTGGCAAACATTCACTATATCAAGTGGTCAAGATGCTTGCCTTGAACATGCAGAAGCATTGGGTGCATACCAAAAGTTTTGAAAATATTATCTCCCCTCCATTATCCTATTTTCAAAAATACTTAAATCACCACATAATTCAAAAACAGTACTAAAAAGTATTTCAAATACTTTTGAAATAAATACTAAAATAAACTAGGGAATGTTTAAGAAATAACAGAAAAAGAATTAATTTATTTAGAGCATATTTAAATTACTTATGGAATTACTAAGTTGGAAAACATGATTAAAAGCAATATTAAATTCATTAAACAGAAACTATGCACAGTAAAAATGTTCACTCAATTTAGATAAGTAGAGCATGATTTTAGGACTAGATAGAAATTTGAATCATTAAATTTGGAGTAGAAAAGAGGGCTGTGGAATTATTGGAATACTGCTGAAAAGGGAAAATAGGAAGAAATAGAAGTGTGCCCTGGGCGCTGCATAGCCGCGAAGCGCTACTGGGCCGAGCCCAGTTGCTCGGCGGTGCGGAAGGCTTGATGACGTCGGTGGCGTAGTCGCGTAGCTACGCTTTCGAGAGCGTAAAACGTACTTCGTGGAAGTACGTTTCCACTTACGCCCAGCTGGCGCCGCGCTGGGTCACTAACTGTGGGTCCCTGGACCCCACCTGTCATGTTCGACCCGGTTGCCCGCGCGCGTCTCCTCGTGGCAGAACAGGGGCGGTGCTCCGGCGACGATTGCCGGCGAACGGCGGCACCGTTCGGCGATCTGAGACCACCGGTGTGACCAAGGAGTCACGGCGGTCCTTTCGGTACCCGCCATGGTCGGAGAGAGGAACGGTGTCGCCGGTGATGTTGCTCCCGGCGGACGGCGGCGTCGGACGAGATGGGGGCTTTGTTCATGGTGGCTCCCGAGCAGAATTGGGAGGGGGAATCGATCAGCGGGGCTCCAGTAGGTTATTGGTGGAAGAGTGGAGAGGGGGGAGGTACTGGAATGGTGGGGAGCTTCGTGGAAAGGGCGGCGGCAGAGCATGCCGGAGACGGGGAAGACGACCTCTCCCGGTCGTTCTACTGCTCGGGGAAGATCATTGAGGGAGGGGGACGATGTGTGGTGTGCTGCGGTGAGCTCGAGGGGGCCTTTTATAGCGCGAGGAGGTCGGTTCCGCGAAGTCCAGAGAACGGCCACGGCGGACCTCGCCATTGATGGCGCTTGGGGTAGCTGGCATGGTCGGTGGGGGTCGGTAGGGGACGGTGGCCGGCCGCAGTAATGCTGGGGCAAGCTGGTTGGCTCGGAGGGGCTCCAGGTGTCCCGGGCGGCGCCGTCCATAGCGGACTGCGGCGGCGGCCATTAATGGCAGACGCGGGCGGTGGCGAGGTCGTTGGTGGACGGCGGGGTTTGGTGAGGACGGTGGCGGCCTGTAGTGATGGCGGGGCGTCCTGTTTGGTTCGGAGGCGAGCCACGCGTCCAGGGCGGTGGAGGTCGGTGCGACGTGGCGAGGACGGTGGCCACCGTAGTTAAAGCGAGGGCGAGCTGGCAGCTCTGGTTGGCTCGGACGGCGGAGGTGTCGGCGAGCTTCGGGGTGGTCGAGCTGATCCAGTGGGAGGCTCGGGCGAGCAGGGGAGGCAGCAGGGCAGTGACAGGAGCCCGATGTCAGCGCGTGCAACAACTGCGCTCTGCTCGCGCTCCGGACATGCCTCTGAGGTGTTCGACGAAATGCCAATGGCATCTACAGGGACCCAAACAAGTTGACAAATAACAGAATGGTGCCTCTAGACATGGTAGAAGTTATGGACATGGTGTTTTGGGGAGAGGGGCTAGTATCTAGTGCAATCCAAAAAGATGCCCAAATTCTGTCATGAGCTCAAGGTGCTCGACAGAATGTTAGGGTGACCTAGGTGATCTTTCTGGATGTGAAACTTGGCCGGATGATGTCTCCCTATAGATAATAGATGATGGTGGAGTTGGTTTGCGGAAGGAGCAAACTTGCTAGTGCAAGTTTTGCAGAAATTCAGTTCTGGACTGAATATTCAGAGGGGTTTTTGGTGGACTTAGAAAATTCCAAAGGAGCTGATCTTCAGGACTTAAGGGTTTAATAGGAAGGACTAGGATATGGACAAGTATCAAAAATTTTAGAGCAAGGAAAATTGGGGTTGCAGTAGAAACCTAGAAAATGGACAGGAATGAAAAAGAGGATGGTTCACTCAAATTTTGCAAAACACCAAGTTGGGTTTTTGCACCAAAGTGACATATAGGCATCATAAGACCTCTCAGAATTATGGTGGAATTTTTAGAGAATTATTTAAAATAGTTGTAGTGCAACAGAAGCATTTAAAACACTACAAAAGCTATTAAAAGAATTTTCTAGGGCAAAATTTTATGATGAAAATAGTTTCTACTGTTATCAAACAAATAATGAAATGACTCAAGATACAACCAGAGCCCACAAAATTATTTCCAAAAATATACTATATGAAGAGAAGATTTTTGAAGGACAGGTATAGAAAAGGCTCTAAAATTATTAAAGAACCTATTATAATTCAAAATTTTATTTCTAGCCAAATTTTATTTAATAAAAATGTGGTTAGAATTCTGGGGTGTTACAAACTCTACCCCCCTTAAGAAAATCTCGTCCTCGAGATTCGTTAAGGCCGGAAGAATTAAAAAGCATAACACTCATACGAAAAAAATGCAATCATAGCAATACATTCATGACATACAAACAAAACAAAGATCACATCATGCAAACAAGCACCACACGTTACACAACTGCTACCGTGAAAATAAAGGATAAACCGGGCCACTAGGGCTTGATAACAATTCTGGTGGACTCAGTCCACCTGGTTGATATCTAGCCGGGCGCGTCTTGCGGATGCCAAGTCGTCTCCGTGCGCTTCCGTGTCGGAGCTGGCCGGGGTAGGATGGGGAGCTACAGGGCTGGAGTAGCGGTGGTGGCCTTCGCGGGGTGTCGAGGTCACCGTCCCATTGGAATAGGCCTCCAAGAGACGACGGAGATCTCCGGGTGAGGCGATGGCATTGCCCGGGTAGATGACATGGTCAGAGCTTGGGGGCTCAACCGGCCTTCCAAGCAGCATTATCGGGGTGTCGGGGGCGGGTGCGGCTTCGCTCCTTGCCGGGGTTAGGAGAGCGAGCGTCCTGCGGGTCTCAATCAGGTCAAGAGTGACCTGATCAAATAGTGCCTCTTGCGCTCTCAGGTAGCGCACCAGATGCACCAGGGCAGGATCCGACTCATGGTCTCCGCTGGCGACCTGGGTCGGGCTACCATAGCCTTCGCGACTAGGGTAGTAGTAGAATGAGCGGCAGTTAACCCTCGGCGACAGGTGCCGAAGATGAACTATAGCCTCTCGGGCTGCAAGTTGTATGGCTTGGGGCTCGTCGGAGGTCGTCCTCCCGGTGAATCGGTAGGGACGCTCCGATGTGGTGCCCCTCCCGTAGATGTGCACCGTGGCCCAGAAGTGATGGATGGAGACACTCGTGCGCTCTTGGTACACGACATACTCCGATGGTTCGTCGATGCTAAAAGCACGACGGGTGAGATTGGCGAGGACGGCTACGAATCCTTCAAGCTCGACTGTGGTGGTCTCGTTGCGAACGAGGGGGTCTGGCATCTTGGTGGTTGGATATCGAACTGGGAATGAGGCTGTGATGTGCTGAGTTCGGGGTAAGGCTTCCTTTATAAGTCAACCGAGTCTTCCATCGCATGCTTGTGGATGGGAAAGTTCAGGTGTTGGCACATGCACACGGCCTATGGATAGCCTGATAGGTTGGGCACCGGCTATCAAAAGATGTCGGTTGCCACTGTGGATGGGATAGACTTGACTGTGGACAGGAAAAGTTGTGGATGGTGTGGAAACCTAGGGATGGTGACCAGGCTAGGATAGGATTAGCCAATGGTCAGCCTGGCTCTGATACCAAGGCTGTCGGGGCCGGATTTCGGGAACACAATATTCCAGAAATTAACCCCTAGTGTCATCACCAGCCCAGGATTACTGTTACTGGTGGACACATCCTTGTTACAGATTACCAAGCATTTTTAAGAATTTGATACAAGACCATAAAGGTCTACTGATACAACAATGACTCTGGTGGTGGATGAAGGAAATGGCTTGTGGATCTCCACATCGATGGGGTTCCATTCCCACGGGAACAGCTGACCCGGATAACTCCTATCCCGCGTGGCTGTACTCCTAGGCTTCGCACGGACGTCACTGTGGTACTCCTTGTAGAACCCCTAACCTGACCAAGTAAATAGCCAGGGACAAGCCTGTGAGTACGTTTGAATGTACTCGCAAACATCATGGACAAATGATATAACAAATGCAGCAAACAATTATATGGTCATGATGAATTAAATTATATGCATGTGCTCATGATAGACTTATATTAAATGCATGCTGACAGGAATTAAAACATGGCATGGTGAATAATAGTTAGTGCAGAAAATAAATATTAGCATCAATAAAATATAAAAGAAATGTCGGTCGGATGTCAAGTGACACCACGGTCGGTCTCGAAAAGAAATGACAGTCGGGTGTTTAAAAGAGTAATCGGACGATACCATCCGAGAACTCAGGCAACGCCACGAAAGGACTTGAAAAGAAATGCCAGTCGGGTGTCCACAAGAGTAGTGGCGTGATAAACCGCCTGACACTCGAGGGACGCCACAAAAGGACTTGAAAAGAAATGCCAGTCGGGTGTCCACAAGAGTAGTGGCGTGATAAACCGCCTGACACTCGAGGGACGCCACAAAAGGACTTGAAAATAAAGGCGAGTGTCCGGGTAGTATAGCCAGCCCCTGAGACACTCTAAGAAAATAAAATAAGAGTAATGGGTTAGTCCACAATAATAATCATATCACCAAATATACTAATGGTAACACCAGTAGCAACGATAATTATCCTGCAAAATAACCATGCTCAAATTTTAAATATTTCCTCCGGAGACCGACTCTAAGACCAACACTTGACCAACCCAGACTGTAGACCTTAACCGCGGACACGGCTATTCGAATAGATATGACTCTGCAGAGAGTGTAGTCTTTACCCACAAGTATAGGATTTCTTTAGTCAGTATCGTGACACTGACTAATTCCCATTATGGTCTTTGGGTTGAAAACACGCCTGACCAGCACACACCAGAAAATCCGCCCAGATGCCAGGAATCACCCAAAGCATCGTTCCAGAAAAACTCTAAGTCGGGGAGGCTACAACCTCCAAAAGCATGGGATCACTATTTATACGCGCGGATTACAAGGGTACACTCCCTCTCGGCATCACGACAGCCGGAAACACCCATGCTCCCTGACCCGATGACAGGATTTAGTCCATGGCCAATGGAAACCCTCATCGTGGCCCTCTGTACGGTGTGTGCATGGAAAGGGGTTAACAACTTACTAAACCATACCTTACCCGAGGCAGGGACAAGTGGTAGCACGAAACAAGTATGGGGGTTACCGGAACAAGACTCGATCTATGGTCGACTCAGGAGGCTTATGTTCCCTGCAGTGATTAGCACAACAAAACATTCTTTCACAGTATCACCAGGACAGGGCCACAACCCTTGCCTGCTTCCACAAATATCTCGTGACACCACCGTGTCAAAAAGGGCCCGTGCCCACCGGCACGTCCAAAACAGGAGCACACTCCTGGATACTCACAAACTATGCATGTTGCAAAATACATGCAAGAGAAAATAATTATATGAACATGCATGCATGAAATATTTCTACTCATATGAAATTCTTATTAAGAACTAACAAACCATGCATCAAATATTCTGGCAAACATTCACTATATCAAGTGGTCAAGATGCTTGCCTTGAACATGCAGAAGCATTGGGTGCATACCAAAAGTTTTGAAAATATTATCTCCCCTCCATTATCCTATTTTCAAAAATACTTAAATCACCACATAATTCAAAAACAGTACTAAAAAATATTTCAAATACTTTTGAAATAAATACTAAAATAAACTAGGGAATGTTTAAGAAATAACAGAAAAAGAATTAATTTATTTAGAGCATATTTAAATTACTTATGGAATTACTAAGTTGGAAAACATGATTAAAAGCAATATTAAATTCATTAAACAGAAACTATGCACAGTAAAAATGTTCACTCAATTTAGATAAGTAGAGCATGATTTTAGGAGTAGATAGAAATTTGAATCATTAAATTTGGAGTAGAAAAGAGGGCTGTGGAATTATTGGAATACTGCTGAAAAGGGAAAATAGGAAGAAATAGAAGTGTGCCCTGGGCGCTGCATAGCCGCGAAGCGCTACTGGGCCGAGCCCAGTCGCTCGGCGGTGCGGAAGGCTTGATGACGTCGGTGGCGTAGTCGCGTAGCTACGCTTTCGAGAGCTCAAAACGTACTTCGTGGAAGTACGTTTCCACTTACGCCCAGCTGGCGCCGCGCTGGGTCACTGACTGTGGGTCCCTTGACCCCACCTGTCATGTTCGACCCGGTTGCCCGCGCGCGTCTCCTCGTGGCAGAACAGGGGCGGTGCTCCGGCGACGATTGCCGACGAACGGCGGCACCGTTCGGCGATCTGAGATCACCGGTGTGACCAGGGAGTCACGGCGGTCCTTTCGGTACCCGCCATGGTCGGAGAGAGGAACGGTGTCGCCGGTGATGTTGCTCCCGGCGGACGGCGGCGTCGGACGAGATGGGGGCTTTGTTCATGGTGGCTCCCGAGCAGAATTGGGAGGGGGAATCGATCAGCGGGGCTCCAGTAGGTTATTGGTGGAAGAGTGGAGAGGGGGGAGGTACTGGAATGGTGGGGAGCTTCGTGGAAAGGGCGGCGGCAGAGCATGCCGGAGACGGGGAAGACGACCTCTCCCGGTCGTTCTACTGCTCGGGGAAGATCATTGAGGGAGGGGGACGATGTGTGGTGTGCTGCGGTGAGCTCGAGGGGGCCTTTTATAGCGCGAGGAGGTCGGTTCCGCGAAGTCCAGAGAACGGCCACGGCGGACCTCGCCATTGATGGCGCTTGGGGTAGCTGGCATGGTCGGTGGGGGTCGGTAGGGGACGGTGGCCGGCCGCAGTAATGCTGGGGCAAGCTGGTTGGCTCGGAGGGGCTCCAGGTGTCCCGGGCGGCGCCGTCCATAGCGGACTGCGGCGGCGGCCATTAATGGCAAACGCGGGCGGTGGCGAGGCCGTTGGTGGACGGCGGGGTTTGGTGACGACGGTGGCGGCCTGCAGTGATGGCGGGGCGTCCTGTTTGGTTCGGAGGCGAGCCACGCGTCCAGGGCGGTGGAGGTCGGTGCGACGTGGCGAGGACGGTGGCCGCCGTAGTTAAAGCGAGGGCGAGCTGGCAGCTCTGGTTGGCTCGGACGGCGGAGGTGTCGGCGAGCTTCGGGGTGGTCGAGCTGATCCAGTGGGAGGCTCGGGCGAGCAGGGGAGGCAGCAGGGCAGTGACAGGAGCCCGATGTCAGCGCGTGCAACAACTGCGCTCTGCTCGCGCTCCGGACATGCCTCTGAGGTGTTCGACGAAATGCCAATGGCATCTACAGGGACCCAAACAAGTTGACAAATAACAGAATGGTGCCTCTAGACATGGTAGAAGTTATGGACATGGTGTTTTGGGGAGAGGGGCTAGTATCTAGTGCAATCCAAAAAGATGCCCAAATTCTGTCATGAGCTCAAGGTGCTCGACAGAATGTTAGGGTGACCTAGGTGATCTTTCTGGATGTGAAACTTGGCAGGATGATGTCTCCCTATAGATAATAGATGATGGTGGAGTTGGTTTGCGGAAGGAGCAAACTTGCTAGTGCAAGTTTTGCAGAAATTCAGTTCTGGACTGAATATTCAGAGGGGTTTTTGGTGGACTTAGAAAATTCCAAAGGAGCTGATCTTCAGGACTTAAGGGTTTAATAGGAAGGACTAGGATATGGACAAGTATCAAAAATTTTAGAGCAAGGAAAATTGGGGTTGCAGTAGAAACCTAGAAAATGGACAGGAATGAAAAAGAGGATGGTTCACTCAAATTTTGCAAAACACCAAGTTGGGTTTTTGCACCAAAGTGACATATAGGCATCATAAGACCTCTCAGAATTATGGTGGAATTTTTAGAGAATTATTTAAAATAGTTGTAGTGCAACAGAAGCATTTAAAACACTGCAAAAGCTATTAAAAGAATTTTCTAGGGCAAAATTTTATGATGAAAATAGTTTCTACTGTTATCAAACAAATAATGAAATGACTCAAGATACAACCAGAGCTCACAAAATTATTTCCAAAAATATACTATATGAAGAGAAGATTTTTGAAGGACAGGTATAGAAAAGGCTCTAAAATTATTAAAGAACCTATTATAATTCAAAATTTTATTTCTAGCCAAATTTTATTTAATAAAAATGTGGTTAGAATTCTGGGGTGTTACATATAGCTTCTTCTCTCTCTTTGGATGTCAATACAAAGTTCTCCTCGATCTTCTTGGAGATCTATTCGATGTAATTCTTGTTGCGATGTGTTTGTCAAGATCCGATGAATTGTGGGTCTATGATCAAGATTATCTATGAACAATATTTGATTCTTCTCTGAATTCTTTTATGCATGATTTAAATATCTATTCGAATTATCAGTTTGGTTTGGCCTACTAGATTGATCTTTCTTGCAATGGGAGAAGTGCTTAGCTTTGGGTTCAATCTTGCGGTGTCCTTTCCCAGTGACAGCAGGGGTAGCAAGGCACGTATTGTATTGTTGCCATCAAGGATAAAAAGATGAGGTTTATATCATATTGCATGAGTTTATTCCTCTACATCATGTCATCTTGCTTAAGGCGTTACTCTGTTCTTATGAACATAATACTCTAGATGCATGCTGGATAGCGGTCGATGTGTGGAGTAATAGTAGTAGATGCATAATCGTTTCGGCCTACTTGTCACGGACGTGATGCCTATATACATGATCATGCCTAGATATTCTCATAACTATGCGCTTTTCTATCAATTGCTCGACAGTAATTTGTTCACCCACCGTAGAATCTACTATCTTGAGAGAAGCCACTAGTGAAACCTATGGCCCCCAGGTCTATCTTCCATCATATTAATCTTCCATAAACTAGTTATCTTTACTGTTCTTTTATTTTGCAATCTTTACTTTTCAATCTATACAACAAAAATACCAAAAATATTTATCCTACTATCTCTATCAGATCTCACTTTTGCAAGTGGCCAAGAAGGGATTGACAACCCCTTTATCGCGTTGGTTGCAAGGTTCTTATTTGTTTGTGCAGGTACGAGGAACTTGCGTGTAGTCTCCTACTGGATTGATACCTTGGTTCTCAAGAACTGAGGGAAAGACTTACGCTACTTTGTTGCATCACCCTTTCCTCTTCAAGGGAAAAACAACGCATGCTCGAGAGGTAGTAGGGGGCCTGGCGCGCCCTGGTGGGTTGTGCCACCCTCGGAGCACCCCCCCCCCCCCAGGTGTAGCTCTGGCCCATTGGGTGTCTTCTGGCCCATAAAAATTCTCCAAAAAGTTTCGCGGTGTTTGGGCTCCGTTTGATATTGATTTCCTGCGATGTAAAAAACATGCATAAAACAGCAACTGGCAACTGGCACTATGTCAATTGGTTAGTAGCAAAAAATGATATAAAATGACTATAAAATGATTGTAAAACATCCAAGAATGATAATATAACAGAATGGAACAATAACAAATTATAGATACGTTGGAGACGTATCAGCATCCCCAAGCTTAATTCCTGCTCGTCCTCGAGTAGGTAAATGATAAAAACTAAATTTTTGATGTGGAATGCTTCCTATCATGTCATATCATATTCTTTTCTTTATAGCATGGACATTTAGACTTTCATGTGGTTCAAAGCAATAGTTTGGTTTTGACATGAGATTTAAATACTCAAACATATCAACAAGAAACCATGTCTTTCAAAATATCAATGCCAAAATAAGTTATCCCTAGCCCATCATGCTTAACCATTGATCCATTCATGAAACACACTCACATATTAGTTACACCCAATGCTCAAGTACGATCATAGTGTTTCCTAGTTGGTGCTTTATAAGAGAAGATGGAGACTCAAATTCAAAAATAAAAATTGCATAAGTAAAAGAAAGGCCCTTCGCAGAGGGAAGTAGGGATTTGTAGAGGTGAGAGAGCTCAAAGCTTAAATTGAGAGATAAAATTATTTTGGGAGGTGTACTTTTCCCACCAACGAAAATGACTCAAGGTTCCCAACACTTTCCATGCTAGATATATCATAGGCAGTTCCCAAACATAAAATAAAGTTTATTCCTTTTCCACCAAACTTTCACAAGCCATGGACAGCTGAATCCATGGTTGCGTTCCATACCAACACTTTCCAAGGAATTTATTATTCGACAACATAAAGTAAATTTGTTTTTCATTTCGGGACTAGGCATCCCTAATACATTTGCCTTACTCTTGTGCAATGACAAGTGAATAAACACTCCTCGTGAGAATAACACATCTAGCATGGAAAATATTGGCCATCCCTCACCGCCTCGCGAGCGGTACGGGCACACAAAAGGGAAATTTATTTGGAAAAATAGAGATGGCACATACAAATTTGCTTAGAACGGCAAGGAAATACCGCATATAGGTAGGTATGGTGGACTCATGTGGCAAAATTGGGAAAAGGATTTTGGATGCACAAGTAGTGATCATACTGAAGGAAATATGCCCTAGAGGAAATAATAAAGTTATTATTTATTTCCTTATATCATGATAAATGTCTTTTATTCATGCTAGAATTGTATTAACCGGAAACTTAGTACATGTGTGAATACATAGACAAAACAGAGTGTCCCTGGTATGCCTCTACTAGACTAGCTCATTGATCAAAGATGGTTATGTTTCCTAGCCATAGACATGAGTTGTCATTTGATCAACGGGATCACAACATTAGGAGAAAGATGTGATGGACAAGACCCATCCGTTAGCTTAGCACTATGATACTGCTATTGCTTTCTTCATGACTTATACATGTTCCTATGACTATGAGATTATGCAACTCCCGAATACCTGAGGAACACCTTGTGTGCTATCAAACGTCACAACGTAACTGGGTGATCATAAAGATGCTCTACAGGTGGCTCCGAAAGTGTTCGTGGTGTTGGCATAGATCAAGAATAGGATTTGTCACTCCGAGTGTCGGAGAGGTATCTCTAGGCCCTCTCGGTAATGCACATCATAATAAGCCTTGCAAGCGAATGACTAATGAGTTAGTCACGAGATGATGTATTACGGAAAAAGTAAAGAGACTTATCGGTAACGAGATTGAACTAGGTATTAAGATACCGACGATCGAATCTCGGGCAAGTAACATACCGATGACAAAGGGAACAACGTATGTTGTTATGCGGTTTGACCGATAAAGATCTTCGTAGAATATGTAGGAGCCAATATGAGCATCCAGGTTCCGCTATTGGTTACTGACCGGAGATGAGTCTCGGTCATGTCTACATAGTTCTCGAACCCGTAGGGTCCTCATGCTTAACGTTTGATGACGATCGATATTATGAGTTTATGAGTTTTGATGTACCGAAGGTAGTTCGGAGTCCCGGATAAGATCACAAACATGGCGAGGAGTCTCGGAATGTCCGAGACGTAAAGATTGATATATTGGATGACTATATTCGGACGCCGGAAGCGTTCCGTAAAGTTTCGGAATTAACCAGAGTGCCAGGGGGTTACCGGAACCCCCCAGGGAAGCTATGGGCCTTAATGGGCCATAGGAGAAAGAGAGAAGGAAGGCCAGGGCTGGGCCGTGTGCCCCCCACCCCTTGGTCCGAATTTGACAAGGAAGGAGGGGCGGTCGGTAGCCCTTTCATTCTCCCTCTCCCTCTCCTTCCTTCCCCCCTTCTCCCTCTTGTTGATTCCTACTAGGAATAGGATTGCAATCCTATTCCTAGTAGGATTGCTCCTCCTAGGCGCGCCATAGGGGCTGGCCGGCCTCCCCCCTTGCTCCTTTATATACGGGGGCAGGGGGCACCTCTAGACACACAAGTTGATCTCTCCAGTCGTGTGCGGTGCCCCCCTCCACAGAAACACACCTCGGTCATACTGTTGTAGTGCTTAGGCGAAGCCCTGCACCGGTAACTTCATCATATCCGTCACCACACCATCGTGCTGACGAAACTCTCCCGTGAAGCTCAACTGGATCAAGAGCTCGTGGGACGTCATGAAGCTGAACGTGTGCTGAACGCGGAGGTGTCGTATGTTCGGTGCTTGATCGGTTAAATCGCGAAGAGGTTCGACTACATCAAACGCGTCACTTGACACTCCTACTTTCGGTCTACAAGGGTATTAGACACACTCTTCCCCTCGTTGCTATGCATCTGGTAGATAGATCTTGCATGATCGTAGGAAAATTTTGAAATACTATGTTCCCTAATAGTGGTATCAGAGCCAGGTATATGCGTAGATGATATGCACGAGTAGAACACAAGTGAGTTGTGGATGATACTAGTCATACTGCTTACCAGCATGTCATACTTTGGTTCGACAGTTGTCGGGGGAAACTGTCCTCCACGAGCACCTATGGGACCGGAGCCCCTTCTACGTTGCGGTAAGGGAGCGGAGGGAGCACGAAGAGCAGATCGAGGAGCACACGCGGGCAGTTTGCCCAGGTTCGGGCCGCGAGGACGCGTAAAACCCTACTCCTGCCTTGGTTGTATTGAGCTCGGGAGCTTGAAGAGCTACAGTGCTAGCTACACCGAGCGAGAGAGTTGCTAAGGTTCCGAACCCTTTCTACGTTGTGCATGGGCCTCCTTTTATAGCTCAAGGGGTCACCGACAGGTGTCAACATAGAGTAGGGTAAAAATGTAATTGTGGTGGTAGTTGTAACAGTGCGGGAATAGTGCGTGAACAGTGGATGAACAGTGGTCATCACCTACTTTGACAGTGGGGGACAAGGGAATTAAATGCTCGTCACCGTCGACCCCAAAAGTGTCCGTCCATGCTTCTCCATTCGACACGGCGGTAGCCTCGTCACCGTGGCTTGCCACCGTGTGCCCCAGGCTGCACAGCCATCCGCCATGCGTCCCTGGAAGGGCCCCAGGGCGACGCGTGGGCAGATGAGCTGGAGCGCGGGCACACAGCGTAAGTTCCCCCCGGCAAGCACCTTGCTGGGGTCGTGACCTTGCCGGGCCCGGAAGCTTGTCGCTCCCCGGGCCCTGCCGGGGCGCATGATGCGCCGAGGCGTCTCTTGAGGTATGCATTCCTTGGTCTTCCTGGCAAGCTCCTCTTGCCAGGGCCTTGTGCTAAAGTGACAATCTTGAGCCTGGTAAGGCCTTCCCGGCAAGCTCCTCTTGCCGGGGCCTTGATCTTCTGACTTGTATACTTTGTTCTTGAATGGCTCTATAGGGACCGGGAAGGTTCCCGGCGAGCACGTGGTAAACCCTGCCGCGGGAAGCTGCTACTGCCCGTGCACAAGTTGGGGCACTAAGGTACCCCTACCTTAGTACACCGACAACAGTATTTTGAGATGAAGCGGACCGGACCGACATTACGCGTACGCTTACGCGAGACTGGTTTCACCGTTATGAGCACTCGTTGCTTAAAGGTGACTGGCGGGTGTCTGTCTCTCTCACTTTAGCAGAGTCAAGTGTGGCTACGCCCGGTCCTTGTGAAGGTTAAAACAGCACATACTTGACGAAAAACCGTTGTGGTTTTTGTATGCGTAGGTAAGAACGGTTCTTGCTAAGCCCGTAGCAGCCACGTAAAACTTGCAACAACAAAGTAGAGGACGTCTAACTTGTTTTTGCAGGGCATGTTGTGATGTGATATGGTCAAGACAGGATGAGTTATACGTTATTGTATGAGATGATCATGTTTTGTAAAGTTATCGACAACTGGCAGGAGCCATATGGTTGTCACTTTATTGTATGAAATATAGTCGCCATGTAATTGCTTTACTTTATCACAAAGCGGTAGCGATAGTCGTGGAAGCAATAGTTGGCGAGACGCCAATGATGCTACGATGGAGATCAAGGTGTCGCGCCGGTGACGAAGGTGATCATGACGGTGCTTTGAAGATGGAGATCAAAAGCACAAGATGATGATGGCCATATCATGTCACATATTTTGATTGCATGTGATGTTTATCTTATTATGCTTCTTATTTTTCTTAGTACGACGGTAGCATTATAAGATGATCCCTTACAAAATTTCAAGGTACAAGTGTTCTCCCTAAGTATGCACCATTGCGAAAGTTCGTCGTGCCGAGACACCACGTGATGATCGGGTGTGATAAGCTCTACGTTCAAATACAACGGGTGTAAGACAGTTTTGCACATGCAGAATACTAGGGTTAAACTTGACGAGCCAAGCATATGCAGATATGGCCTCGGAACACTGGAGACCGAAAGGTCGAGCGTGCATCATATAGTAGACATGATCAACATAAGATGTTCACCAATGAAAACTACTCCATCTCACGTGATGATCGGACATGGTTTAGTTGATTTGGATCACGCGATCATTTAGATGACCAGAGGGATGTCTATCTAAGTGGGAGTTCTTTAGTAATATGATTAATTGAACTTTACTTTATCATGAACTTAGTCCTGGTAGTATTAGCATATCTATGTTGTAGATCAATAGCTCGCGATGTAGCTCCCCGTTTGTTTTTTATATGTTCCTAGAGAAAACTAAGTTGAAAGATGTTAGTAGCAATGATGCGGACTTGTTCTGTGATCTGAGGATTTTTCCTCATTGCTGCACAAAAGAAATATGTCCTTGATGCACCGCTAGGTGACAGGCCTATTGCAGGAGAAGATGCAGACATTATGAACATTTTGACAAAAGCTCAGTATGATGACTACTTGATAGTTTAGTGTGCCATGCTTTACGGCTTATAACCGGGACTTCAAAAACGTTTTGAACGCCACGGAGCATATGAGATGTTCCAGGAGTTGAAATTAGTATTTCATACTCATGCCCGTGTCGAAAGGAATAAGACCTCTGACAGTACATTGCCTACAAGATGGAGGAGAATAGCTCAACCAGTGAGCATATGCTCAGATTGTCTGGGTACTACAATTGCTTGAATCAAGTGGGAGTTAATCTTCCAAATAAGATAGTAATTGACAAAGTTCTCTAGTCACTATCACCAAGTTAGTAGAACTTCATGATGAACAAATATGCAAGGGATGCCGAAAGTAATTCCCGAGCTCTTCGCGATGCTGAAATCGGCGAAGGTAGAAATCAAGAAAGAACATCAAGTGTTGATGGTTAACAAGACCACTTGTTTCAAGTAAAGGGCAAAGGGATAGAAGGGGAACTTCAAGAAGGATGACAAGCAAGTTGTCACTCCTGTGAAGAAACCCAAAGCTAAACTCAAGCCTGAATCTAAGTGCTTCTACTGCAAAGGAAATGGTCACTGGAAGTGGAACTGCCCTAGATACTTGGCGGATAAGAAGGATGGCAAAGTGAACAAAGGTATATTTGATATACAGATTATTGATGTGTATTTTACTAGTGTTCATAGCAACCCATGGGTATTTGATACCAGTTAGTTGCTAAAATTAGTAACTCAAAACGAGAGTTGCAGAATGAATAGAAACTAGTTAAAGATAAAGTGACGATGTGTGTTGGAAGTGGTTCCAAGATTGATATGATCATCATCGCACACTCCCTATACTTTCGGGATTAGTGTAGAACCTAAATAAATGTTATTTGGCATTTGAGTTGAGCAAGAATATGATTTGATCATGTTTGTTGCAATACGGTTATTCATTTAAAGTCATAGAATAATTGTTATTCTGTTTACATGAATAAAGCCTTCGATGGTCATACACCCAATGAAAATAGTTTGTTGGATATAGATCGTAGTGATACACATATTCATAATATTGAAGCCAAAAGATACAAGGTTAATAATGATAGTGCAACTTATTTGTGGCACTGCCGTTTAGGTCATATTGGTGTAAAGCGCATGAAGAAACTCCATAGCGATGGACTTTTGGAATCACTTGGTGCTTGCAAACCATGCCTCATGGGCAAGATGACTAAAACTTCGTTCTTCGGAACAATGGAGCGAGCAACAGATTTGTTGGAAATCATACATACTGATGTATGTGGACCGATGAGTGTTGAAGCTCGCGGTGGGTATCGTTATTTTCTGACCTTCACTGATGATTTGAGCAGATACGGGTATATCAACTTGATGAAGCACAAGTCTGAAACATTTGAAAAGTTCAAAGAATTTCAGAGTGAAGTAGAGAATCATCGTAACAAGAAAATTAAGTTTCTACGATCTGATCGTGGAGGCAAATATTGGAGTTACGAGTTTGGTCTTCATTTAAAACAATGTGGAATAGTTTCACAGCTCACGCCAGCCGGAACACCACAGCGTAATGGTGTGTCCGAAGGTCGTAACCGTACTTTATTAGATATGGTGCAATTTATGATGTCTCTTACCGATTTACCACTATAGTTTTGGGTTATGCATTAGAGACAGCTGCATTCATGTTAAATAAGGGCACCATCTAAATCTGTTGAGACGACGCTTTATGAACTGTGGTTTGGCAAGAAACGGAAGTTGTTGTTTCTTAAAGTTTTGCGCAGCGATGCTTATGTGAAAAAGTTTCAAACAGATAAGCTCGAACCCAAATCAGAGAAATGTGTGTTCATAGGATACCCGAAGGAAACTATTGGGTACACCTTCTATCACAGGTCCAAAGGCAAGATATTCGTTGCTAAAAATGGATACTTTCTAGAGAAGGAGTTTCTCTCGAAAGAAGTGAGTGGGAGGAAAGTGGAACTTGATGAGGTAATTGTACCTTCTCCCGAATTGGATAGTAGTACATCACAAAAACTAGTTCCAGTGATTCCTACACCAATTAGTAAGGAAGCTCATGATGATGATCATGAAAACTTCGGATCAAGTTACTGCTAAACTTCGTAGATCAACTAGAGTACGTTCCGCGCCAGAGTGGTACGGCAACCCGGTTCTGGAAGTCATGTTACTAGACCATGATGAACCTACGAACTATGAGGAAGCGATGATGAGACCAGATTCCACAAAATGGCTTGAGGCCATAAAATCTAAGATAGGATCCATGTATGAGAACAAAGTGTGGACTTTGGTTGACTTGCCCGATGATCGGCAAGCCATCGAAAATAAATGGATCTTCAAGAGGAAGACCGACGCTGACGGTAATGTTACCGTTTACAAAGCTCGACTTGTTGCGAAAGGTTTTCGACAAGTTCAAGGAGTTGACTACGATGAGACTTTCTCACCCATAGCAATGCTTAACTCTATCCGAATCATGTTAGCAATTGCCGCATTTTATGATTATGAAATCTGGCAAATGGATGTCAAAACTGCATTCCTGAATGGATATCTTGTTGGGGAACGTAGCAGAATTCAAAAAAATTCCTACGCTTCACCAAGATCAATCTAAGGAGTCATCTAGCAACGAGTATAAAAGAGTGCATCTACATACCCTTTGTAGATCGCGAGCGGAAGCGTTCAAGAGAACGTGGATGATGGAGTCGTATGTGATCCCTATCACCGATGATCCCAGCGCCGAAAGGACGGCACCTCCGCGTTCAACACACGTACGGTACAGCGACGTCTCCTCCTTCTTGATCTAGGCAGGGGGGAGGAGAGGTTGATGGAGATCCAGCAGCACGACGGCGTGGTGGTGGATGCAACGGGAAAAGCTGCAGGGCTTCGCCAAGGACCTGCGGTAGGAGGGAGAGGTTTAATGGGGGGAGAGGTGCTAGGGGCTGAGGTGCGGCCGCCCTCTCTCCCCCCACTATATATAGGGGCCAGGGGGGCGCCGGCCCTAGGAGATGGGATCTCCTAGGGGGGCGCCGGCCAGGGAGGAGACTTGCCCCCCCAAGGCAAGGGTGGCGCCCCCCACCCCTAGGGTTCCCAACCCTAGGCGCAGGGGGTGGCCCAAGGGGGTGCGCCAGCCCACTATGGGCTGGTCCCCCTCCCCCTACGGCCCATGGGGCCCTCCGGGATGGGAGGCCCCACCCAGTGGACCCCCGGGACCCTTCCGATGGTCCCGGTACACTACCAGTGACCCCCGGAACTCTCCCGATGGCCGAAACTGGACTTCCTATATATAATTATTTACCTACAGACCATTCTGGAACTCCTCGTGACGTCACGGGATCTTATCTGGGACTCCGAACAACATTCGGGTTATCGTGTGCATATATCTCTACAACCCTAGTGTCATTGAACCTTAAGTGTGTAGACCCTACCGGTTCGGGAGACACGTACACATGACCGAGATGACTCTCCAGTCAATAACCATCAGCGAGATCTGGATACCCATGTTGGTTCCTATGTGTTCCTCAATGATCTCATCGGATGAACCACGATGTCAAAGATTCACTTAATCCCATATGCAATTCCCTTTGTCTATCGGTATAGTACTTGCCCGAGATTCGATCGTCGGTATACCGATACCTTGTTCAATCTCGTCATGGAAAGTCTCTTTACTCGTTCTGTAATACATCATCCCATGACAAAATCCTTAGTCACATTGAGCTCATTATGATGATGCCTTACTGAGTGGGCCCAGAGATACCTCTCCGTCATACGGAGTGACAAATCCCAGTCTCGATTCGTGCCAACTCAATAGACACTTTCGGAGATACCCGTTGCGTACCTTTATAGCCATCCAGTTACGTTGTCACGTTTGGCACACCCTAAGCATTCCTACGGTATCCGGGAGTTGCACAACCTCATGGTCTAAGGAACAGATACTTAACATTGGAAAATCTTTAGCATTACAAACTACACGATCTTGTGCTAGGCTTAGGATTGGGTCGTGTCCATCACATCATTCTCCTAATGATGTGATCCCGTTATCAATGACATCCAATGCCCATGGCCAGGAAACCATGATCATCTGTTGATCAACGAGCTAGTAACTAGAGGCTTACCAGGGACATGTAGTGGTCTATGTATTCACACATGTATCATTGTTTCCGTACAATACAATTCAAGCATGAATAACAGACAATTATCATGAACAAGGAAATATAATAATAACCATTTTATTATTGCCTCTAGGGCATATTTCCAATAGTCTCCCACTTGCACTAGAGTCAATAATCTAGTTACATTGTGATGAATCGAACACCCATAGAGTTCTGGTGTTGATCATGTTTTGCCTGTGGAAGAGGTTTAGTCAACGGATCTGTGACATTCAGATCTGTATGCACTTTACAAATATCTATGTCTCCATCTTGAACATAATTCCGGATGGAGTTGAAACGGCGCTTGATGTGCTTGGTCTTCTTGTGAAACCTGGGCTCCTTGGCAATGGCAATGGCTCCAGTGTTGTCACAGAAGAGAGTCGTCGGGCTTGACGCGCTTGGAATGACTCCTAGGTCGGTGATGAACTCCTTCATCCAGGCTCCTTCCTGCGCTGCTTCGCAAGCAGCTATGTACTCCGCTTCACATGTAGAATGCGCCACGACGCTCTGCTTGCAACTGCACCAGCTGACTGCCCCTCCATTCAAAATATACACGTATCCGGTTTGTGACTTGGAGTCATCCAGATCTGTGTCGAAGCTAGCATCGACGTAACCCTTTACGACGAGCTCTTCGTCACCTCCATAAACGAGAAACATATCCTTAGTCCTTTTCAGGTACTTCAGGATGTTCTTGATCGCTGTCCAGTGTTCCATACCGGGATCACTTTGGTACCTCCCTACCAAACTTATGGCAAGGTTCACATCAGGTCTGGTACACAGCATGGCATACATGATAGAACCTATGGCTGAGGCATAGGGGATGACACTCATCTTCACTCTATCTTCTGCCGTGGTCGGGGATTGAGCCGTGCTCAATCTCATACCTTGCAATATAGGCAAGAACCCTTTCTTGGACTGATCCATATTGAACTTCTTCAATATCTTATCAAGGTATGTGCTTTGTGAAAGACCAATGAGGCGTCTCGATCTATCTCTATAGATCTTGATGCCTAATATGTAAGCAGCTTCTCCAAGGTCCTTCATCGAAAAACTCTTATTCAAGTAGGCCTTCATGCTTTCCAAGAATTCTATATCATTTCCCATCAGCAATATATCATCCACATATAATATGAGAAATGCTACAGAGCTCCCACTCACTTTCTTGTAAATACAAGCTTCTCCCCAAGTCTGTATAAACCCAAACGCTTTGATCACATCATTAAAGCGAATATTCCAACTCCGAGATGCTTGCACCAGCCCATAGATAGAGCCCTGGAGCTTGCATACCTTGTTAGCATTCTCAGGATCGACAAAACCTTCCGGCTGCATCATATACAGTTCTTCCTTCAGGAAGCCATTAAGGAATGCCGTTTTGATGTCCAGTTGCCATATCTCATAATCATAGTATGCGGCAATTGCTAACATGATTCGGACGGACTTCAGCATCGCTACGGGAGAGAAAGTCTCGTCGTAGTCAATCCCTTGAACTTGTGGATAACCTTTAGCGACAAGCCGAGCCTTATAGATGGTCACATTACCATCCGCGTCAGTCTTCTTCTTAAATATCCATTTATTTTCTATGGCGTGCCGATCATCGGGCAAGTCCACCAAAGTCCATACTTTGTTTTCATACATGGATCATATCTCGGATTTCATGGCTTCAAGCCATTTGTTGGAATCCGGGCCCGCCATCGCTTCTTCATAGTTCGAAGGTTCACCGTTGTCTAACAACATGATTTCCATGACAGGGTTGCCGTACCATTCTGGTACGGAACGTGTCCTTGTGGACCTTCGAAGTTCAATAGTAACTTGATCTGAATCTTCATGATCATCATCATTATCTTCCTCCCCAGTCGGTGCAGGCACCTCAGGAACAATATCATGCGCTGTGCTACTTTCCGGCTCGGAAGGGGTGACTGTCACCTCATCAAGTTCTACTTTCCTCCCACTCACTTCTTTCGAGAGAAACTCTTTCTCCAGAAAGGATCCATTCTTGGCAACGAAGATCTTGCCTTCGGATCTGAGGTAGAAGGTGTACCCAATTGTTTCCTTTGGGTACCCTATGAAGACACATTTTTCTGATTTGGGTTCGAGCTTTTTAGGTTGAAGTTTCTTGACATAAGCATCGCAGCCCCAAACTTTCAGAAACGACAGCTTAGGTTTCTTGCCAAACCAAAGTTCATACGGTGTTGTCTCAACGGATTTTGACGGAGCCCTATTTAAAGTGAATGCGGCAGTCTCTAAAGCATATCCCCAAAAAGATAGCGGTGAGAGACATCATAGATCGCACCATGTCCAACAGAGTACGATTTCGACGTTCGGACACACCATTACGCTGAGGTGTTCCGGGCGGTGTCAATTGTGAAACAATTCCACAGTTCCTTAAGTGCGTGCCAAATTCGTGACTTAAATATTCACCCCCACGATCCGATTGTAAGAACTTTATTTTTCTGTCACGTTGATTCTCGACCTCATTCTGAAATTCCTTGAACTTTTCAAAGGTCTCAGAGTTGTGTTTCATCAAGTAGACATACCCATATCTACTCAAGTTATCTGTAAGGGTGAGAACATAACGATAGCCTCCACGAGCTTCAACACTCATTGGACCACACACATCGGTATGTATGATTTCCAATAAGTTGGTCGCTCGCTCCATTGTTCCGGAGAACGGAGTCTTGGTCATCTTGCCCAAGAGGCATGGTTCGCACGTGTCAAATGATTCATAATCAAGAGACTCTAGAAGTCCATCTGCATGGAGCTTCTTCATACATTTGATGCCAATATGACCAAGGCGGCAATGCCACAAGTATGTGGGACTATCATTATCAACTTTACATCTTTTGGCATTCACACTATGAATATGTGTAACATCACATTCGAGATTCATCAAGAATAAACCATTGACCAGCGGGGCATGACCATAAAACATATCTCTCATATAAATAGAACAACCATTATTCTCGGATTTAAATGAGTAGCCATCTC
Organism: Secale cereale; assembly: GCA_902687465.1. Taxonomy (NCBI): domain Eukaryota; kingdom Viridiplantae; phylum Streptophyta; class Magnoliopsida; order Poales; family Poaceae; genus Secale; species Secale cereale. The sequence goes on from LR738710.1 coordinate 751,474,121, forward strand.
GCATTAAACGAGATCCAGATACAATGTTCATGCTCAAAGCTGGTACTAAATAACAATTATTAAGGTTTAAAACTAATCCCGAGGGTCGATGTAGAGGTAGCGTGCCGACGGCGATCACATCGACCTTGGAACCATTCCCGGCGCGCATCGTCACCTCATCCTTTGCCAGTCTCCGCTTATTCCGCAGCTCCTACTTTGAGTTACAAATGTGAGCAACTGCACCGGTATCAAATACCCAGGAGCTACTATGAGCGCTGGTAAGGTACACATCAATAACATGTATATCATATATACCTTTGACATTGCCGGCCTTCTTATTTGCTAAGTATTTGGGGCAGTTCCGCTTCTAGTGACCCGTTCCCTTGCAATGAAAGCACTCTGTTTTAGGCTTGGGTCCATTCTTTGGCTTCTTCCCGGCAACTGGTTTACCGGGCGCGGCAACTCCTTTGCCGTCCTTCTTGAAGTTCTTCTTACCCTTGCCTTTCTTGAACTTAGTGGTTTTATTGACCATCAACACTTGATGTTCTTTCTTGATATCCACCTCCGCTGATTTCAGCATTGAATACACCTCGGGAATGGACTTCTCCATCCCTTGCATATTGAAGTTCATCACGAAGCTCTTGTAGCTAGGTGGGAGCGACTGAAGGATTCTGACAACGACCGCTTCGTCTGGGAGATTAATTCCCAACTAAGACAAGCGATTGTGCAACCCTGACAATTTGAGTATGTGCTCGCAGACAGAACTATTCTCCACCATCTTACAACTGTAGAATGCGTCGGAGACGTCATATCTCTCGACTCGGGCATGAGCTTGGAAAACCATTTTCAGCTCTTGGAACATCTCATATGCTCCCTGGTGCTCAAAACGCTTTTGGAGCCCCGATTCTAAGTTGTAAAGCATGTCGCACTGAACCAGGGAGTAATCATCACAATGTGACTGCCAGGCGTTCATAACGTCTTGGGCTGCCGGGAAAAGGGGTGCATCACCTAGCGGTGCTTCAAGGACATATGATTTCTTGGCAGCTATGAGGATAATCCTCAGGTTACGGACCCAATCCGTATAGTTGCTACCATCGTCTTTCAGCTTGGTTTTCTCTAGGACCGCGTTGAAGTTGAGGGCAACATGAGCGTGGGCGATTTGATCTACAAGACATATTGTAAAGATTTTAGACTAAGTTCATGACAATTAAGTTCATCTAATCAAAATTAATGAACTCCCACTCAGATTGACATCTCTCTAGTCATCTAAGTGATACATGATCCGAATCGACTAGCCCGTGTCCGATAATCACGTGAGACGGACTAGTCATCAACGGTGAACATCTTCATGTTGATCGTATCTTCTATACGACTCATGTTCGACCTTTCGGTCTTCCGTGTTCCGAGGCCATGTCTGCACATGCTAGGCTCGTCAAGTGAACCCTAAGTGTATTGCGTGTGTAAATCTGGCTTACACCCGTTGTATGCGAACGTTAGAGCCTATCACTCCCGATCATCACGTGGTGCTTCGGAACAACGATCCTTAGCAACGGTGCACAGTTAGGGGGGACACAATTCTTGAAATTTTAGTGAGAGATCATCTTATTTACTACCATCGTTCTAAGCAAATAAGATGCATAAACATGATAAACATCACATGCAATCAAATAAAGTGGCATGATATGGCCAGTATCATTCTGCTCCTTTGATCTTAATCTTCGGGGCACCATGATCATCCTTGTCACCGGCATGACACCATGATCTCCATCATCGTGTCTTCATGAAGTCGTCTCGCCAAATATTACTTCTACTACTATGGCTAACGTTTAGCAATAAAGTAAAGTAATTACATGGCGTTATTCAGTGAGACGCAGGTCATACAATAAAATAAGACAACTCCTATGGCTCCTGCCGGTTGTCATACTCATCGACATGCAAGTCATGATTCCCTATTACAAGAACATGATCAATCTCATACATCACATATATCATTCATCACATCTTCTTGGCCATATCACATCACGTAGCACATGCTGCAAGAACAAGTTAGACGTTCTCTAATTGTTGTTGCAAGTTTTTACGTGGTTGCTATAGGTTTCTAGCAAGAATGTTTCTTACCTACGCCAAAATCACAACCTGATATGTCAATTTTTATTTACCCTTCATAAGGACCCTTTTCAACGAATCCGATCCGACTAAAGTGGGAGAGACAGACACCCGCTAGCCACCTTATGCAACTAGTGCATGTCAGTCAGTGGAACCTGTCTCACGTAAGCATACGTGTAAGTTCGGTCCGGGCCGCTTCATCCCACGATGTCGCCGAATCAAGATTGGACTACTAGCGGCAAGATAATTGAACAAAATCAATGCCCACAACTTGTTTGTGTTCTACTCGTGCAAGATGCTACGCAAAAGACCTAGCTCAGATGCCACTGTTGGGGAACGTAGCAGAATTCAAAAAAATTCCTATGCTTCACCAAGATCAATCTAAGGAGTCATCTAGCAACGAGCATAAAAGAGTGAATCTACATACCCTTTGTAGATCGCGAGCGGAAGCGTTCAAGAGAACGTGGATGATGGAGTCGTACTCGTCGTGATCCCTATCACCGATGATCCCAGCGCCGAACAGACGGCACCTCCGCGTTCAACACACGTACGGTACAGCGATGTCTCCTCCTTCTCGATCCAGCAAGGGGGGAGGAGAGGTTGATGGAGATCCAGCAGCACGACGGCGTGGTGGTGGATGCAACGTGAAAAGCTGCAGGGCTTCGCCAAGGACCTGCGGTAGGAGGGAGAGGTGTAACGGGGGGAGAGGTGCTAGGGGCTGAGGTGCGGCTGCCCTCTCTCCCCCCACTATATATAGGGGCCAGGGGGGCGCCGGCCCTAGGAGATGGGATCTCCTAGGGGGGCGCCGGCCAGGGGGGAGACTTGCCCCCCAAGGCAAGGGTGGCGCCCCCCACCCCTAGGGTTCCCAGCCCTAGGCGTAGGGGGTGGCCCAAGGGGGTGCGCCAGCCCACTAAGGGCTGGTCCCCCTCCCCCTACGGCCCATGGGGCCCTCCGGGATGGGAGGCCCCACCCGGTGGACCCCCGGGACCCTTCCGATGGTCCCGGTACACTACCGGTGACCCCCGGAACTCTCCCGATGGCCGAAACTGGACTTCCTATATATAATTATTTACCTACGGACCATTCTGGAACTCCTCGTGACGTCCGGGATCTCATCCGGGACTCCGAACAACATTCGGGTTATCGTGTGCATATATCTCTACAAACCTAGCGTCACCGAACCTTAAGTGTGTAGACCCTACGGGTTCAGGAGACACGTAGACATGACCGAGACGACTCTCCGGTCAATAACCATCAGCGGGATCTGGATACCCATGTTGGTTCCTACGTGTTCCTCGATGATCTCATCGGATGAACCACGATGTCAAGGATTCACTTAATCCCGTATGTAATTCCCTTTGTCTATCGGTATAGTACTTACCCGAGATTCGATCGTCGGTATACCGATACCTTGTTCAATCTCGTCATGGCAAGTCTCTTTACTCATTCCGTAATACCTCATCCCGTGACTAACTCCTTAGTCACATTGAGCTCATTATGATGATGTCTTACCGAGTGGGCCCAGAGATACCTCTCCGTCATACGGAGTGACAAATCCCAGTCTCGGTTCGTGCCAACTCAATAGACACTTTCGAAGATACCCGTTGCGTACCTTTATAGCCACCCAGTTACGTTGTGACGTTTGGCACACCCAAAGCATTCCTACGGTATCGGGTAGTTGCACAACCTCATGGTCTAAGGAACAGATACTTAACATTGGAAAAGCTTTAGTATTACGAACTACACGATCTTGTGCTAGGCTTAGGATTGGGTCTTGTCCATCACATCATTCTCCTGTGATCCCGTTATCAATGACATCCAATGTCCATGGCCAGGAAACCGTGACCATCTGTTGATCAACGAGCTAGTAATTAGAGGCTTACCAGGGACACGTAGTGGTCTATGTATTCACACATGTATCATTGTTTCCGTACAATACAATTCAAGCATGAATAACAGACAATTATCAGGAACAAGGAAATATAATAATAACCATTTTATTATTGCCTCTAGGGCATATTTCTTAAAGAAGAGTTGCATATGATGCAACCAGAAGGTTTTGTCGATCCTAAAGGTGCTAAAAAAGTGTAAAAGCTCCAGTGATCCATCTATGGACTGGTGCAAGCATCTCAGAGTTGGAATATACGCTTTGATAAGTTGATCAAAGCATATAGTTTTATACAGACTTGCGGTGAAGCCTGTATTTACAAGAAAGTGAGTGGGAGCACTACAACCTTTCTGATAAGTATATGTGAATGACATATTGTCGATCAAAAATGATGTATAATTTTCTGGAAAGCATAAAGGAGTGTTTGAAAGGAGTTTTTTCAAAGAAAAAAACTCGGTAAAGCAGCTTACATATTGAGCTTCAAGATCTATAGAGATAGATCGAGACGCTTGATAAGTTTTTTCAATGAGTACATACCTTGACAAGTTTTTGAAGTAGTTCAAAATGGATCAGTCAGAGAAGGAGTTCTTGCCTGAGTTGTATGGTATGAACTTGAGTAAGACTCAAAGCCCGACCTCGGCAGAAGATAGAGAAAGAATGAAAGTCATTCCCTATGCCTCAGCCATAGGTTCTATAAAGTATGCCATGTTGTGTACCAAACCTGTTGTGTACCTTACCATGAGTTTGGCATGGAGGTAAAAAAGTGATCCAGGAGTAGATCACTGGACAGTGGTCAAAATTATCCTTAGTTACTGGATGACTAAGGAAATATTTCTCGGTTATGGAGGTGATAAAGAGTTCATCGTAAAGAGTTACGTTGATGCAAGCTTTGACACCAATCCAGATGACTCTAAGTATCAATCTGGATGCATATTGAAAGTGGGAGCAATTAGCTAGAGTAGCTCCATGCAGAGCATTGTAGACATAGAAATTTGCGAAATACATACGGATCTGAATATGACAGACCCGTTGACTAAACTTCTCTCACAAGCAAAACATGATCACACCTTATTACTCTTGAGTGCTAATCACATAGTGATGTGAACTAGATTATTGACTCTAGTAAACCCTTTGGGTGTTGGTCACATGGCGATGTGAACTATGGGTGTTATTCACATAACGATATGAACTATCGGTCTTAAATCACATAGCGATGTGAGCTAGATTATTGACTCTAGTGCAAGTGGAAGACTGAAGGAAATATGCCCTAAAGGCAATAATAAAGTTATTATTTATTTTCTTATATCATGATAAATGTCTTTTATTCATGCTAGAATTGTATTAACCGGAAACTTAGTACATGTGTGAATACATAGACAAAATAGAGTGTCCCTGCTATGCCTCTACTAGACTAGCTCATTGATTAAAGATGGTTATGTTTCCTAGCCATAGACATGAGTTGTCATTTGATCAACAGGATCACATCATTAGGAGAATGATGTGATGGACAAGACCCATCCGTTAGCTTACCACTATGATCGTTTAGTTTTACTGTTATTGCTTCTTCATGACTTATACATGTTCCTATGACTATGAGATTATGCAACTCCCGAATACCGGAGGAACACCTTGTGTTCTATCAAATGTCACAACGTAACCTGGGTGATCATAAAGATGCTCTACAGGTGGCTCTGAATGTGTTCGTGGTGTTGGCATAGATCAAGAATAGGATTTGTCACTCCGAGTGTCGGAGAGGTATCTCTGGGCCCTCTCGGTAATGCACATCATAATAAGCCTTGCAAGAAAATGACTAATGAGTTAGTCACAAGATGATGTATTAAGGAACGAGTAAAGAGACTTACCGGTAACGACATTGAACTAGGTATTGAGATACCGACGATCGAATCTCGGGCAAGTAACATACTGATGACAAAGGGAACAATGTATGTTCTTATTCGGTTTGACCGATAAAGATCTTCGTAGAATATGTAGGAGCCAATATGAGCATCCAGGTTCCGCTATTGGTTATTGACCGGAGATGAGTCTCGGTCATGTCTACATAGTTCTCGAACCCGTAGGGTCCGCACGCTTAACGTTTGATGACGATCGGTATTATGAGTTTATCAGTTTTGATGTACCGAAGGTAGTTAGGAGTCCCGGATAAGATCACGGACATGAGGAGGAGTCTCGGAATGTCCGAGACGTAAAGATTGATATACTGGACGACTATATTCGGACACCGGAAGCGTTCCATAAAGTTTCGGAATTAACTGGAGTGTCGGGGGGTTACCGGAACCCCCCGGGGAAGCTATGGGCCTTAATGGGCCATAGGAGAAAGAGAGAAGAAAGGCCAGGGCTGGGCCGCGCGCCCCCAACCCCTTGGTCCGAATTGGACAAGGAAGGAGGGGGCCGGCGCCCCTTTCCTTCTCCCTCTCGCTCTCCTTCCTTCCCCCATTCTCCCTCTTGGTGATTCCTACTAGGAATAGGATTGCAATCCTATTCCTAGTAGGATTGCTCCTCCTAGGCGCGCCATAGGGGCTGGCCGGCCTCCCCCCTTGCTCCTTTATATACGGGGGCAGGGGGCATCTCTAGACACACAAGTTGATCTCTCCAGCCTTGTGCGGTGCCCCCCTCCACAGAAACACACCTCGGTCATACCATTGCAGTGCTTAGGCGAAGCCCTGCGCCGGTAACTTCATCATATCCATCACTACACCGTCGTGCTGATGAAACTCTCTCGTGAAGCTCAACTGGATCAAGAGCTCATGGGACGTCATCAAGCTGAACGTGTGCTGAATGTGGAGGTGCCGTACGTTCGGTGCTTGATCGGTTGAATCGCGAAGAAGTTCGACTACATCAACCGCGTCACTTGACGCTTCCGCTTTTGGTCTACAAGGGTATGTAGACACACTCTTCCCCTCTTTGCTATGCATCTGGTAGATAGATCTTGCCTGATCGTATGAAAATTTTGAAATACTACATTCCCCAACACATACTTAGTGCAAAATGAAGGCTATCAACCATGAGCATAAATAACAAATAATCTCATAAGCGGACATTGAGCATAAATAACACCGAATAATGCACCACGAGTAGGATGTAATTTTATTGCATGATTATTGACTTTCGTGCTTGCATAGGGAATCACAAACCTTAACACTAATATTCTTACTAAAGCATAATTACTCATTAACATGACTCACATATCACATCATCATGTCTCAAAACTATTACAAGGAATCAAGTTTATTTTGTCCAATGATCTTCATGAAAGATTTTATTATATCCTTCTTGGATATCTATCACTTTGGAACTAATTTTTATGTGTTACTTTTGATAAGCTCAAACAAATATAAGTGAAGATCGTGAGCATATTTTTCTTTCTCTCAAAATAATTTAAGTGAAGCAAGAGAGAATTTCTTAAAATTTAACTAACTCTCAAATAAGTCTGAGTGAATCAAGAGAGTATTTCTTCAAAAATACTAAAGCACACCATGCTCAAAAAGATATAAGTGAAGCACTAGAGCAAATCCATATCTCATAAAAATTTAAGTGAAGCATAGAGAGCTAATCTAACAAGTCATGGCATAATTTGGCTCTCTCTAATAGGTGTGTACAGCAAGGATTGATAACTTAAACACCAAAACAAAGCAAGAAAAGACTCATATCATACAATACGCTCCAAGCAAAACACATATCTTGTGACGAATAAAATTATAGTTTCGAGAAAAATACCGATGGTCGTTAGAAGAAAGAGGGGATGCCACTCGGGGGCATCCCCAAGCTTAGTTGATTGCTTCTCTTTGGATAATAGCTTGGGATGCCGGGGCATCCGCAAGCTTAGGCTCGTCTTACTCCTTATTCCTTCATCCATCGTAAGATAACCCAAAACTTGAAAACTTCAATCACACAAAACTCAACAAAACTTTCGTGAGACCCATTAGTATAAGAAAACAAATCACTACTGTAAGTACTGTAGCAAACTAATTCATATTTTGTATTTGTATTATATCTATTGTATTCCAATTTTTCTATGGCAAAAACTCATCAAACAAAACCATAGAATCATCAAAACAAGCACATAACACAATAAAAACAGAATCTGTCAAAAACTGAATAGTGTGTAGTAATCTGGAAGTTTCGAATACTTCTGCAACCCTAAGTTTTTTGAAAAACTAGGGCCGCGTGGGCAATTTGTATATTAATCTTCTGCAAAAAGAATCAACCAAAAGGCACTCTTCTGTTAAAAATGAGAAAAAAAATCGTGAGCGCAAAAGTTTCTGTTTTTCAGCAAGATCAAATCTGATCCTAAGGCTTTGCTTGGCACAAACCTTTATTCAAACCACAAAAACACATCTAAAGAGAGGTATTAAAGGGTATTTTTACAATAACAGAAAATAAAAAGCAAAATTTTATTTTATTCATTGGGTTGCCTCCCAACAAGCTCTTTCTTTATAGCCATTAAGATAGGCTTGGGATTTCAATGATGCTCACATGAAAGACAAGAATTGAAGCACAAAGAAAGCATCATAAAATATGTGACAAACACATTTAAGTCTAACATACTTCCTATGCATAGGAATTTTATAAGCAAACAAATTATCAAGACAAGAAATGTCTAGCATATGCAAAGGAGAGGAATAAAACATTGAAAATGTCAACATAATGAGAGGTGATTTAGTAACATGAAAATTTCTAGAACCATATTTTCCTTTCTCATAATAATACATGTAGGATCATACTCAAATTCAACAATATAGCAATCATATAAAAATTTCTTTTCATGATCCACATGCGTAAAAGTCTTATAATCTTCCAAGGTAGTAGGACTAACATCAAATAAAGTCATGACCTCTCCAAACCCACTTTCAATATTATCGAAAACATATTCATCATGAGGCTTAAATAAATTTTCAAGATAGTTACAAGAATCACCCCAATCATGATCATTGCAATAAGTAGAGGACATATCAAAATTAGCATCCCCAAGCTTGGGTTTTGCATATTACTAGCATATAATTGACTTAATAGAATTTATTATAACACCATTGCAATCATGCTTCTCATACAAGGTGCTATCATAAACGCTTCATAAATTTCTTCTTTTATCACTTCATCACAATTATCAAATTCATGAATCTCAAGCAAAACTTCATAAAGATAATCTAGTGCGCTCAATTCACTAGCAATTGGTTCGACATAATAGGATCTTTTAAAGAGATTGGCAAGTGGATGAGGATCCATAAATGCTTTCCTTATGATTTCCAATAAAATACCCAATTATACAAAACAACCAAGCAAAGTAACCAAGTAAGACATAAGAACAAACGAAAATAGATCCGAAACGACAAACGATAAAGAGGGCGAATAAAAATGGCAAATTTTTGTGAAGCGGGGGAGACGAAAATGAGAGGCCAACAGCAAATAATGTAAATTGCGAGGAGATGAGATTTGTGATTAGGAACCTGGTATATGTTGAAGGTGTTCCCCGGCAATGGAGCTAGAAATTCCTTTTGATGTCTGCTAGAACTACGTCGGTATTTCCCCAAAGAGGAAGGGATAATGCAGTATAGCAGCGGTAGGTATTTCCCTCAGTGATGAGACCAAGTTTGTCGAACCAGTAGGAGAACCAAGCAACACAACGTAAACAACACCTGCACACAAATAACAAATACTCGCAACCCGACGTGTAAAAGGGGTTGTCAATCCCTTTCGGGTAACGGACGTGATAGAGTTGTAAATATTGATATATTGAATGTGAAATAAGATAAATTGCAGCAAGATATTTTTGGGTTTTTGGTTTAGTAGATCTGAAAATAAAAGCAAAGGAAAATAGATCGCAAAGGCAAATAATATGAGAAAGAGACCCGGGAGCCGTAGATTTCACTAGTGGCTTCTCTCGAGAAAATAGCAAACAGTGAGAAAACAATTACTCTTGGGCAATTGATAGAACTTCAAATAATCATGACGATATCCATGCAATGATCATTATATAGGCATAACATCCAAGATTAGTAGACCGACTCCTGCCTGCATCTACTACTATTACTCCACACATCGACCGCTATCCAGCGTGCATCTAGTGTATTAAGTTCATGGAGAAACGGAGTAATGCAATAAGAACGATGACATGATGTAGACAAGATCTATTTATGTAGAAATAGACTCCATCATTTTATCCTTAGTAGCAACGATACATACGTGTCGGTTCCCTTTCTATCACCAGGATCAAGCACCGTAAGATTGAACCCACTACAAAGCACATCTTCCCATTGCAAGATAAATAGATCAAGCTGGCCAAAAAAACCAAATATCGGAGAAGAAATATGAGGCTATAAGAAATCATGCATATAAGAGATCAAAGAAGACTCAAATAACTTTCTTGGATATAAAAAGATAGATCTGATCATAAACTCAAAGTTCATCAGATCTCAACAAACACACCGCAAAAGAGTTACATCATATGGATCTCCAAGAGACCATTGTATTGATAATCAAAAGAGAGAGAGGAAGCCATCTAACTACTGACTACGGACCCGTAGGTCTACAAGGAACTACTCACACATCATCGGAGAGGCACCAATGGAGGTGGTGAACCTCTCCGTGATGGTGTCTAGATTGGATCTGGTGGTTTTGGACTTTGCGGCGGCTGGAATAGAATTTCGTTGACTGGGTTTCTGGAATATCTGAGTATTTATAGAGTGAAGAGGTGGTGCAGGAGGCCACCGAGGCCCCTGGCGTGCCCTGGTGGGTTGTGCCCCCCTCGGGGCACCCCCCCAGGTGCAGCTCTGGCCCATTGGGTGTCTTCTGGCCCATAAAAATTGCCCAAAAAGTTTCACGGTGTTTGGTCTCTGTTTGATATTGATTTTCTACGATGTAAAAAACATGCAGAAAACAGCAACTGGCACTTGGCACTATGTCAATAGGTTAGTACCAAGAAATGATATAAAATGACTATAAAATGATTGTAAAACATCCAAGAATGATAATATAATAGCATGGAATAATAAAAAATTATAGATATGTTGGAGACGTATCAGCTATGTTTGTTAATCTCTAATAAAATTTTCTACTTATATTTTTCCTTATGTGGTGCCATCACCTACCATAAGATTAGCATATGATCTTCTTAATTCATTTTCTTTCTTTTATTTATTTATTTATAACCTTTCTTTTTATTGCAACGGGATGGTAAAGAAAGCAAAAATTTGAAACTATACTTTATTATATATCTACGATTAAAAGGATAGATCACTAAGCAAACTCTCGAAAAGAAAGGATCGAACTAAACTTTCATTCATTCGAAAGCAAAAGATCGTACTAAAATAAGTAAAGGTAAAAGGATAGTGGGGATGATACGATATCGGGGCACCTCCCCCAAGCTTGGAGGAGGCCAAGGGGAGTGCCCATACCCGATACTCAGTTTTCTTTTGGTGATGAAGAGGATGATGGTGGTAATGAAGTAGATGCGATCTTGTCCTTCAAGATCAAGAGAATTTCCAATCTACGTATGACACTCCGAAGGAAGATGATGTGCTCTTGATGTAGAATATTTTCACGAGTGAGGTATTTATTCTGCACACGGACCGTTTCAATGATCCGGAAGGCTGAAATTTCAGTGGAGGTAAGATGAGCAAGGTAAGGCTTAAGGATATCTTCTTCTTCCTCCTCGACTAGCAGTGCTTGTTCTGCCGCCGAGGGTGGATCTATAGTAGCCTCCTTGTCCTCGTCTCCCTTTAAACATCCGTAGGCTCCTCCCTCTTCAGCTTGATCTTCATCAGACAAGCATTTTCTTCCATTGGGTTGGAGGAGGAGGAAGACATGATACCTAGCTTGGTAGATCTAACCAAAAATAGAAAGAAAAGATAACATAAGATTTCTCCGTGATACGGTGGTTAACAGGTTCGAGGGGTATATAAAGATTTTTTATCTTGGGAAACAATCAAACTATAGAAAAACAGAGTCCGGAAGGTGCCCGAGGTGGGCACAACCCACCTGGGCGCGCTAGGGAAGCCAGGCGCGCCCTGGTGTTTTGTTCCCACCAGGGTACGCTTCCTTATTTTCCTAATTTTCTAAATATTCCAAAACTGACAACAAATATTTTTGCGGATTTTTTTGAGTCTGTTTACTTACCGTATCACGTAGCTCCTTATTTTCACGATTCTGGAGTGTTCTAGAAGGACTCTTTTATGTGTTCTTCAGGTGTCAAAGTTTGGATAATATTGCTTTCAACATTAATGGGTGTACCTAAGATATAATGTTTTATTCGTTGCCCATTAACAACCTTCAGGTTAGTACCTTCGGTATTATTTATTTTGATAGCTCCAGACCAATAAACCTCCTCGATGACATATGGACCTTCCCATTTAGAGAGGAGTTTTCCTGCAAAGAACATGAAACGAGAGTTGTACAAAAGAACATATTCTCCAACTTTGAACTCACGCTTTTGGATTCTTTTATCATGCCATATTTTAACTTTTTCTTGAAATAACTTGGCATTTTCATAAGCTTGGGTTCTCCATTCATCTAATGAGCTAATATCAAATAACCTCTTTCCACCGGTAAGTTTGAAATCATAGTTGAGTTCTTTGATTGCCCAAAATGCTTTATATTCTAACTCAAGAAGCAAATGACAAGCTTTTCCATAAACCATTTTATAAGGAGACATACCCATAGGATTATTATAAGCTGTTTTGTAAGCCCAAAGTGCATCATCTAATTTCTTAGACCAATTCTTCCTGGACCTATTGACAGTCATTTTCAAAGTTAATTTTATTTATCTATTTCTAAGCTCAACTTGACCACTAGACTAAGGATGATAAGGTGATGCAATTCTATGGTTAACATCATACTTGGGAAGCATTTTACTGAAAACACCATGAATAAAGTGTGAACCACCATCAGTCATTAAATATCTAGGGACTCCGAACCTTGGGGAAAAAAACTTCCTTAAGCATTTTAATAGAGGTGTTGTGATCAACACTACTGGTTGGAAAAGCTTCTAACCATTTAGTAACATAATTAAGAGCAACCAAAATATGTGTATACCCATTGGAGGAAGGAAAAGGTCCCATGTAATCAAATCCCCAAACATCAAATGGTTGAATAGCAAGTGAATAATTCATAGGCATTTCTTGACGCTTACCAATATTACCTATTCTTTGACATTCATCACATGATAAGACGAACTTACGAGCATCCCTAGAGAGATTAGGCCAGTAAAATCCAGATTGCAATACCTTGTAAGCAGTTCTATCTCTAGCATGATGCCCTCCATATGCTTCGGAGTGACATTTCCAAAGGATTTGTCCCTGTTCATGCTCAGGTACACAACGTCTAATAATATCATCTACTCCTTTATAAAGATGTGGGTCATCCCAAAAGTAGTGTCTTAAATCATAAAAGATTTTTTTTGTTGGTATGTAAATCTAGGTAGTAAATATTTAGTAACAATGTAATTAGCATGGTCAGCATACCAAGGAGTATAATGAGCAACATTTATTGTAGCTAACTGCTCATCAGGAAAACTATCATCAATGGGTAATGGGTCATCAAGCAATTTTCAAGCCAGTTATCAGCTACAGGGTTCTCAGCTCCTTTCCTATCAGTGATATGCAAATCAAATTCTTGTAGCAAGATAACCCACCGAATAAGTCTAGGTTTAGCATCTTTCTTTTCCATAAGATATTTAATAGCAGCATGGTCAGTGTGAACAATTACTTTTCAATCAACAATGTAAGATCTAAATTTGTCACAAGCAAACACCACTGCTAGGAATTCCTTTTCAGTAGTAGCATAATTGTTTTGAGCATTGTCTAGAGTCTTACTAGCATAATGAATAACATTTAGTTTCTTATCAACTTTTTGTCCTAGAACAGCACCAACAGCATAATCACTAGCATCACACATAATTTCAAAAGGCATGTTCCAATCAGGTGGTTGAACAATAGGTGCAGAAATTAAGGCTTTCTTGAGTGTTTCAAAGGCTTCTAAACAGTCATCATCAAAGACAAAAGGAACATCCTTTTGCAGAAGGTTTGTAAGAGGACTAGAAATTTTAGAAAAGTCTTTGATAAATCTCCTATAAAAACCAGCATGACCTAGGAAACTATGAATACCTTTGATACCCTTAGGACATGGCATTTTCTCAATTGCATCAACCTTAGTTGTGTCCACTTCAATACCTTTTTAAGAAATCTTATGGCCCAAGACAATACCTTCATTAACCATAAAGTGGCACTTCTCCCAATTCAAGACAAGATTTGTTTGTTCACATCTCCGCAAAACTCGATCAAGATTGATTAAACAGTCATCAAAAGACTTCCCATAGATAGAGAAGTCATCCATGAAAACCTCTACAATCTTTTCACAAAAGTCAGAGAATATAGCAGTCATACATCTTTGAAAGGTAGCAAGTGCATTGCATAAACCGAAAGGCATACGTCTATAAGCATAAGTTCCAAAGGGACAAGTAAAGGTGGTCTTTTCTTAATTAGGTTGAGAAACGGGTATTTGTGAAAAACCAGAGTATCCATCAAGGAAGAAAAAGTGTGTGTGCTTAGATAATCTTAGTAGCATTTGATCAATAAAAGGCAGAGGGTAATGATCTTTTCTAGTTGCTTTATTTAGTTTTCTAAAACCAATTACCATTATATAGCCTATAACAATTCTTTGTGGAATAAGTTCATTCTTATCATTAGGAACAACAGTAATACCCCTTTTCTTAGGAACACAATGAACATGACTTACCCATCTACTATCAGCTATAGGATAGATCATACATGCTTCCAAAAGTTTTAATATTTCCGTTCTTACCACTTCTTTCATCTTCGGATTTAATCGATGTTGATGATCCACAATGGGTTTAGCATCAGGTTCCATATTGATCTTATGCTGACATAAAGTGGGACTAATGCCCTTTAAGTCATCAAGAGTATATCCAATAGCAGCTCGGTTCTTCCTTAGAACTTTCAATAATCTTTCTTCTTCATGTCCTGAAAGGTTAGCACTAATAATAACAGGATATATCTTCTTTTCATCAAGATAAGCATATTTCAAAGTGTGTGGCAATTGTTTTAATTCAAACACAGGATCACCTTTAGGTGGAGGAGGACCTCCTAGAGTTTTAATAGGTAGATTGTGTTTAAGCAGAGGACGTTGTTCAAAGAAAATATCATCTATTTCATTTCTTTCTTGCATATGTAAATCATTTTCATGGTCTAGCAAATATTGTTCTAAAGGATCAGTGGGAGGAACAGCAATAGAAGCAATACCAATTATTTCATCCTTACTAGGCAATTATTTTTCATGAAGCTTTCTATTAAACTTGGAGAAATTAAATTCCTGAGACTCATCACCAAAACTAACATCGACAGTTTGTTTCTCATAATCTATTTCAGCATTAACGGTGTTCAAGAAAGGTCTATCGGAGATAATGGGACATAAGTCATCTTGTGGGGAACGAAGAACAAGAAAATTAGTAGGGTATTTTATTTTCCCACACAAGACTTCAACATCTTTAACTATCCCAATTGGTGCTATAGTATATCTATTAGAAAGTTTAATAGTAACATATATGTCTTCTATCTCTGCAGGTGTTATGGCATTCATAATTTCTTGATATAAAGTGTAAGGAATAGCACCCACACTAGCACCTATGCCACATAAACCATGATAACAGTGATATCCTATTTTAACTAAGACAACGGGCATGCCAACAATAGGTCTATGTTTATCCACTTTCTCGGGTTTGGCAATTCTAGCAGCTTCTTCACAGAAGTAAATAACAAGCTCGTTTACATTTTATTCCAAAAGATCTTTAACCATAGCAATATTAGGTTCTACTTTAATTTGTTCAACTGGTTCAGGTGTTCTAATATAACTTTTGTTAACCACAATTGGAACTTTAGCATGTTCCTTTATCCTAACAGGAAAAGGTGGTTTCTTGATATAAGCAGTAGGAACAACTGGATCAACATTATAAAGTATAGTTTCTTCCTTAGCTAGTACCGGTTCTTTAATTTCTTCTTTAATAGGTGAGTGGTATTTAAACCACTTCTCTTTAGGGAGATCAACATGAGTAGCAAATGATTCACAAAATGAGGCTACTATCTCCGAGTCAAGTCTATATTTAGTGCTAAACTTTTTGAAAAGCATCGATATCCATAAAAGATTTAACACAGTCATACTTAAGCTTAATACCTGACTCTTTACCTTCGTCGAGTTCCCAATCTTCAGAGTTGCATTTAATTCTTTCCAAAAGATCCCACCAGAATTCAATAGTTTTCTTCATAAAAGAACCAGCGCAAGAAGTATCAAGCATGGATTGATCATTACGAGAAAGCCGAGCATAAAAGTTTTGGATAACAATTTCTCTTGAGAGCTCATGATTGGGGCATGAATATAACATTGACTTAAGCCTCCCCCAAGCTAGAGCAATACTTTCTCCTCCACGAGGCCAAAAATTATATATGTAATTACGATCACGATGAACTAGATGCATATGATATTTTTTGGTGAAACTCCAATTTCAATCGATTCCAGTTCCAAGCTCCAATATCATCGCATAGCATATACCATGCTAATGCTTTTCCCTTCAAAGATAAAGGAAAAACCTTCTTCATAACTTGATCTCTGGGTAAACCTGCAAGCCTAAACAATCCACAAATTTTTTCCACATACATCAAGTGCATATCAGGATGTTCGGTTTCGTCTCCTGCGTAAGGATTAGCTAGCAGTTGTTCTATCATACCCGAAGGAATTTCATATTCAATGTTTTCAGTAGGTGCAGCAGGTTGAGGGGTACCTAATTGTGGTTCCGGACGAGGTGAAGATACCCCGAACAAACCCCTCAAAGGATTGTTCTCCATAGTAACAAGTGACAATAAATTTCAGCACACTATATGAATGTTTCCTTACCAGTTTCCACTTTCCAAAAGCGCTTCACTCCCCGGCAATGGCGCCAGAAAATAGCCTTGATGACCCACAAGTATAGGGGGTCAATTGTAGATCTTTTCGATAAGTAAGAGTGTCAAACCCAACGAGGAGCAAAATGAAATGGTAGGTGGTTTTAAGCAAGGTAATGTCTACAAGTTCTGAAATTGTAAGTAACATAGTAGTTTGATATCAAGATAATTTTGTAACGAGTAAGTAACGATAGTAGTAGCAAAAGTTTAGCAAGGTGGCCCAATCCTTTCGAGGCAAAGGACAAGCCAAGACGGACTCTTATAATAAGCAAAGCGTTCTTGAGGGAACACGGGAATTTCATCTAGTCACTTTCACCATGTTGGTTCGATTCGTGTTCGCTACTTTGATAATTTGGTATGTGGGTGGATCGGTGCTTAGGTGTTGTTCTTACTTGAAAAAAACTCCTACTTATGATTAACCCTCCCACAAGCATCCGCAACTACGGGAAAAGTATTAAGAATAAATTCTAACCATAGCATTACACTTTTGGATCCAATCGGTCCCTTACGGAATAGCGCATAAACCGGGGTTTAAGCTTCTGTCACTCGCGCAACCTATCATCTAATTACTACTCCACAATGCATTCCCTTAGGCCCAAATATGGTGAAGTGTCATGTAGTCGACGTTCACATGACACCACTAAGGGAATCACAACATACATACTATCAAAATATCGAAGACATATCAAATTCACACGATTACTTGCAACATGATTTCTCCCGTGACCTCAAGAACAAAGGTAAATACTCACAAATGATAAGCATGCTCAAGATCAGAGGGGTATTAAATAGCATATTGTATCTGAACATATAATCTTCCACCAAATAAACCATATAGTAATCAACTACAAGATGTAATCAAGACTACTAGTCACCCACAAGCACCAATCTATAGTTCCGGTAACAAGATTGAACACAAGAGATGAACTAGGGTTTGAGATGAGATGGTGATGCTGAATATGTTGATGGAGATAGCCCTCCCCAAGATGGGAGACTTGTTGGTGATAATGATGACGATGATTTCCCCCTCTGAGAGGGAAGTTCCCTCGGCGGAATCGCTCCGCTAGAGGGCAAAAGTGCTTTTTCCCAAGTTTCGCCTCGATACGACGGCGCTCCATCCCGAAAGTCTTCTCCTATTTTTTTCTAGGTCAGACAGACTAATATACCAGAAGATGGGCACCGAAGGTGGGCCAGGGTGAGCACAACCCACCAGGGCGCGCTTGGGCTCCCTGGCGCGCCCAGGTGGGTTGTGCCCACTTGGTGGGCCCCCTCTGGTACTTCTTTGCTCGAATATTCTTCAAATAATTCATAAAAATTCTCCATGAACTTTCAGCTTGTTTGGAGTTGTGCAGAATAGGTGGCCTGACATAGCTTTTTCAGGTCCAGATTTCCAGCTGCCGGAATTCTCCCTCTTGGTGCATACCTTGCAAATTATGAGAGAATAGTCATTAGAATTACTCCAAAACATTATTATATAAAAAAACATCATAAATAACAGTAAGAAAAAATGATGCAAAATGAACGTATCATGTTCCCAAACATGTAAAACTCTCACTAAGGCATAAAGCTCTTTATCATATATTGGGTAATTAAGTTGTGCTCCGAATAGTTTTTCACTAAAGCAAGCAATTGGACGATTCTCTTGCATTAACACACTGCCTATGTCGTTACCACTAGCATCACAATGTATCTCAAAAGGTTTGTCAAAGTTTGGCCAGGCAAGTAACGGTGCATGTGTAAGCAAGTTTATAAGTTCATTGAAAGCGGTGTCTTGAGATGGTCCCCAAACAAAAATTGTGTTTTTCTTGCTCAAAGCGTGTAAAGGAGATGCGATGGTGCTACAGTCCTTCACAAATCGTCGATAAAATCCAGCGAGGCCTAGGAAACTATGCACTTGTTGCAAATTGGTGGGATGGGGCCAAGTTTTAATTGCTTCAATTTTAGTTTCATCTACATGGACACCCTTAGAAGACACGACAAATCCTAGAAACACTAGCTTGTCAACACCAAATTTGCATTTTTCCATAATAGCATAAAGCCTTTCTTTGCGAAGAGTTTGCAAAATGGTGCGAAGGTGTGTGGCATGTTGCTTAAGCAATTTGCTACATACAAGGATGTCATCAAAATATACCACAACAAATATGCCGATGTATGGTCTAAGTACATGATGCATGACACGCATGAAGGTGCCGGGTGCTTTCGATAAACCCATTGCCATAACAAGCTATTCATATAACCCGAACTTTGTTTTAAAAGCAGTTTTCCATTCATCACCCTCTTGTATTCGAATTTGGTAATAGCCACTCTTAAGATCAATTTTGGAGAAAATTGTGGCTCCACTGAGCTCATCTAGCATGTCATCTAAGCGTGGGATTGGGTGACGATATCTAATGGTGATAGCATTAATGGGACGACAATCCAAACACATGCGGTAAGAACCATCTTTCTCGGGGACAAGGATTACCGGAATGGCACAAGGGCTCAAGCTTTCGCGTACGTGGTTGTTGTCGATGAGTTGTTGGACTTGCCGTTGGATCTCCTTGGTTTCATCGGGGTTGACGCGATAAGGTGCCTTGTTAGGAAGGGGTGCTCTGGGGATGAGGTCGATGCGGTGCTCGATGCCGCGTATAGGAGGTAGACCTGTAGGTAGCTCATCGGGAAACACGTCTTGAAATTCCTGCAACAAAGGAGACAACACTAGAGGTAGATTGTGTGAAGTGTTAGCTTTTTCCGGTTCACCTTTGCATAAGAGGACAAAGTGAACTACTCGCAATGGGTTCTCACACACTTCTCTCATGTCACTTTTTGTGGCTAAAAGCACTAGATCTCTCTTGTCGCTCATCTTGGAGGCACTCGAATTTGGCTTGTGGCGCTCACTATCTTTTTGGTGGGTCACTCTCTCACTTTTCTCTCCACGATGGGTGGGTGCTTGCTTGTCGGTGATCACTTGGCTCTGTGTCATAGGTGGTAGCACAAACTCCTTGCCCTTCATCTTGAAGCTATATTGATTGGTCCGTCCATTGTGTTGCACTCCGCGGTCATATTGCTAAGGTCTTCCCAAAAGGAGATGGCACACGGACATAGGAACCACATCGCACTCCAAGGTGTCTTCATATGCGCCGATCTTGAAAGAAACTTGCACTGTATGCTCCGCTTGAATTGTGCCCGAGTCACTAAGCCATTGGACCTTGTAGGGATGGGATGCTTGTTCTTCATGAGTTGGAGCTTGGAGCATAGTTCTTCACTCGCTAAGTTGTGACAACTTCCTCTGTCGATGATGACCTTGATTGAACGCCCTTGGATTCCCGCCTTGGTGTGGAAGATATGACATTTTTGATCTTCGTCTTGTTGTTGTTGAAGTGTTAAGACTTTGGAGACGAAGAGAGCGGGACTTGAGTCGTTGTCGCAAAAGACTTGGTGATCTTCATCTTCGTTCACTTGGCAGTGCATGGCCACATGTTCAATCGCTTCCATCTTGTATTCACTCATGGAGTCGTATGTGCCATCATCGTTGACAATTATTGTGCGTCGATTGGTGCATTGGTATGACTTGTGTCCTCGGCCACCACATGTAAAGCACTTCATAGAACTTTTCTTGATGGGGTCATCTTGTGGCGCCGGTGTGGATGAAGTCTTGAACTTGTATGAGCTTGTTGGTGGATGACTTGAAGAGGGTATTGGGGGAGTCCTGGATCGAGGGGTCCTCATGTGGCCGGATAAACTCCTGATGGGCCGGACTGGTGGGCCGTGAAGATTTTTATAGAAGATCATCTCTCGTATCCGGATAGGACTCCTGTATTCTTGTAATGGCAAGTTTTAGGCTCAGGTGTAGACTTTCCTTCCTCTGCAAGACAACATGTACAAACCCTAGGCCCCTCCGGTGTGTATATAAACCGGAGGGTTTTTAGTCCATAGGGGCTAGAATCAGAATCATACAATCCTCATAGGCTAGACTTAGCGTTTAGCCTTTACGATCTCAAGGTAGATCAACTCTTGTACACATATTCACTCATACTAATATAGCAGGAAGTAGGGTTTTACATCGATCGAGAGGGCCTAAACCTGGGTAAACATCGTGTCCCCAGCCTCATGTTACCATCGATCTTCAGACGCATAGTTCGGGATCCCCTACCCGAGATCCGCCGGTTTTGACACCGACATTGGTGCTTTCATTGAGAGTTCCACTATGTCGTCGACGGAAGGACTGATGGATCATGTCATCAACTGCAATGGCGACGTCGATGGGATTTTCCCTCCCGACCAACTCTTTGTGTTCGGCGGCTTCGCGCTTTGTGCCAACACTGAAGGCCACCTTGAGCAGATCGAGAGCTACGCCCCTGGCCATCATGTCAGATTCGGTAGCTTGAACTACGTTGCTGATATCCGTGGAGACTTGATCTTCACCGGATTCGAGCCAACGGTAACCCCTCTCTGCCACCACGATGATCATGACTTAACTCTGTCATCGGATCAGGAAATAGCACCTGTAACAGTTCTCGCCCTAGATCCTGAACGGATTGCGTCACCCGAAGATGGGAAGCTCAACCCCACCACGGGAGCCGCAGACTCTACAGCGTTGGAGCCGCACACGGACCCAACTGAAGGGGTCTGCGTTACCGGAACCCCGGACTCGGCTCCGGTCTCTGATTCCAAACTGCGCGTAACTGCGCCCCGCAAATCCAATCAGGCGCCTATCGCCGAATTTTGAGTTGTGGATATTTTCCAGTACTCACCACTTGGCGACATGTTAAGGTCGTTGAGATATCTCTCCTTGGACAAGAACACACAGCCGCACTATATCATGTTCGAACTGGAGGCTGATGAACAACCGCGCTATACCCAGGGGGATGAAGAATTTCGTTCCCCACCCACCACCCACTTGGTGGCCACGGTTGAATATCTAACTGATCTACTCGACTACGCTTCAGAAGACTTCGACGGGATGGACCTCGAAGGTGAAGCTGATATAGATCAAAGCAGGCCCATAACAGGACGGTGGAAAGCTACATATTCATACGACGTGTATATGCTGGATACACCCAAAGAGGCGGAAGGCAACGGTGAAAACAATCCCGTAGAGGATAAACCCGCCGAAGAACCTCCCAAGCGTCGGCATCCAAAACGCCGAACAAAATCCCGTAAAGGAAAGGACAGCAACACCGTGACTAATGACGGTGATATTCTGGAACAAGCCGAAGACCCCGTAGATCCAATGATAGAGCGGGAGGAGCAAGAGGACGGTGAACAGAGTCTGAAGCCGCAATCTGATGACAGCGATGCCAAAGACGGTGACTATGAACCGATCTCCAAAGAAGAGGCTAGCCTGGATGACAATGAATATACCATCCCAGAAGAACCCTCCGAACAAAAACGCTTCCATCGACGGCTTATAGCCACCGCATGGAGCTTAAAAAAGCAGCAGAGACAGCTTGGAGCTGCACAAGACACGCTCAATGATAGATGGAATGAGGTGCTAGACGCCGAACAGAAACATGGCTTTAACGGCCAAACCAAAGGCTATCCCAAGCGCAAACTGCTGCCCGAATTCGACGACGAGGCCGTTGCGCCCGTCCCACCAAAAAATAACACCGCCAACAAGCCGGACCGACCACCTCGTGGACGGGATAGAGTCGCTAGCAATGGCGTAAACAAGCGCCCACCCCATAAAGGAAAGGAGGGTGCAGCCTGATACGTCTCCAACGTATCTACTTTTTCAAACCCTTTTGCCCTTGTTTTGGACTCTAACTTGCATGATATGAATAGAACTAACCCGGACTGACACTGTTTTCAGCAGAATTGCAATGGTGTTGTTTTTGTGCAGAAATAAAAAGTTCTCAGAATGACCTGAAACTCCACGGAGATTTATTTTGGAAAATATAAAAAATATCTGCAAGAAGAACCAGACCTGGGGGCCCACACCCTGTCCACGAGGGTGGGGGGAGCCCCCCCTAGGGCGTGCCCCCTGCCTCGTGGGCCCCCTGGTGCTCCACCGACGTATCCCCAGATTGTATATATTCACTTTCGGGGAGAAAAAAAATCAGAGAGAAGGAATTATCGCGTTTTACGATATGGGGTCGCCGCCAAGCCCTAATCTCTCTCGGGAGGGCTGATCTGGAGTCCGTTCGGGGCTCCGGAGAGTGGAGATCATCGCCATTGTCATCATCAACCTTCCTCCATCACCAATTCCATGATGCTCACCGCCGTGCGTGAGTAATTCCATCGTAGGCTTGCTGGACGGTGATGGGTTGGATGGGATCTATCATGTAATCGAGTTCGTTTTGTTAGGGTTTGATCCCTAGTATCCACTATGTTCTGAGATTGATGTTGCTATGACTTTGCTATGCTTAATGCTTGTCACTAGGGCCCGAGTGCCGTGATTTCAGATCTGAACCTATTATGTTTTCATGAATATTTTCGTGTTCTTGATCCTATCTTACAAGTCTATTGTCACCTACTATGTGTTATGATCGGCAACCTCGAAGTGACAATTATCGGGACCACTCCCGGTGATGACCATAGTTTGAGGAGTCCATATATTCACTAGGTGTTAATGCTTTGGTCCGGTACTCTATTAAAAGGAGGCCTTAGTATCCCTTAGTTTCCAATAGGACCCCGCTGCCACGGGAGGGTAGGACAAAAGATGTCATGCAAGTTCATTTCCATAAGCACGTATGACTATATTCGGAATACATGCCTACATTGCATTGATGAACTGGAGCTAGTTCTGTGTCACCCTAGGTTATAACTTCTACATGATGAATTGCATCCGACATAATTTCCCATCAACGATCCAATGCCTACGAGCTTTTCACATATTGCTTGTTGCTTATTTACTTTTCCGCTGCTATTATTACGAAAACTACAAAAACACTATCGTTACTTTTATTGCTGCTACCGCCACTATCATATTACTTTGCTACTAAACTATCTTGTTGCAGATACTAAGTTTCCAGATGTTGTTGAATTGACAACTCAGCTGCTAATACTTAAGAGTATTCTTTGGCTCCCTTGTGTCGAATCAATAAATTTGGGTTGAATACTTTACCCTCGAAAACTGTTGCGATCCCCTACACTTGTGGGTTATCAAGACTATTTTCTAGCGCCGTTGCCGGGGAGCATAGCTCTATTCTTTAAGTCACTTGGGATTTATATCTGTTGATCACTATGAAGAATTTTAAGGACTCAAAAACCAAGATCATACCCTCAACTACGAGGGGAGGTAAGGAACTTCCATCTAGCTCTGCACTTGATTCTCCTTCTGTTATGGGAAAATTTGCGACACCTACTCATGCTATGAATCTGATATGTCGTATGTTCTTGATGATGCCACTTCTGCTATGTATGATGAAACTACTTCTATGCTTGATAATAATGTGCCACTAGGTGAATTCCTAGATGAACAAATTGCTAAGGTTAGGTAGAATGCAAATATTGAAACTGATGATATTTACGAAAGTGATGATGAAGCTTCTCCCAATAGATATGAATTGCTTGTTGTTCCTGAGGGTTATGTTATGGATGAAGAAACCGCTAGGGACTTTCTTGCTTGCAACGATAGATATGATCTTAAGAAATTATTAGCTAAGGTGAAAGAAAACTCCTTGAATGCTAGAATGAAACATGACCCTGCTTTTGCTACGTCACCTATATGTGTTACTGATAAGGATTATGAATTCTCTGTTGATCCTGAGTTAATTACTTTGGTTGAATCTGATCCTTTCCATGGCTATGAATCTGAAACCGTTGTGGCACATCTTACTAAGTTGAATGATATAGCCACCCTGTTTACCAACGATGAAAAGATTCGTTATTACTATATCCTTAAGTTATTTCCTTTCTCGTTAAAGGGTGATGCTAAGACTTGGTTTAATTCTCTTGATCCTGGTTGTGTGCGTAGTGCCGAGGATATGATGTATTACTTCTCTGCTAAATATTTTCCCGCTCATAAGAAACAAGCTGCCTTACGGGAAATATATAACTTTGTGCAAATTGAAGAAGAGAGTCTCCCACAAGCTAGGGGGAGGCTTCTCCAATTACTTAATGCTTTGCCTGATCATCCTCTTAAGATGCATGATATACTTGATGTCTTTTATAATGGACTAATCAATGATTCCAGAGACCACCTGGATAGTTGTGCTGGTTGTGTTTCAAGGGAAAGAATAGTTGAACAAGCTGAATTACTATTGAATAATATGATGGCCAATGAAAATAATCGGACGCTTCCTGAACCAGCCCCTAAGCCAACTCCGAAGAAAAGAGGTGTTCTATTTCTCAGTCCTGAAGATATGCAAGAGGCAAAGAAATCTATGAAAGAAAAAGGTATTAAAGCTGAAGATATTAAGAATTTACCGCCTATTGAAGAAATACATGGTATTGATAACCTGACACAGGTAGTAAAGGTAAATTCTCTTTATAGATTTGATGAAGGTGATATTCCTCGTTATAAGTCTGCTAGCCAATGCTTAGATGAGTTTGACAATTTTATTGTGAAACAAGAAAACTTCAATGCTTATGTTGGTAGACAATTACAACACAATGCTTATATGATTGAACACTTGAGTGATTATCTGTCTAGAGCTAAAGGTGAACTGAAACTTATTAGTATACATGCTTCTATGGTTACCACTCAAAGTAGAACAAGTACTTAAGGCTCAGAATGACTTGCTCAATGAATTAAATAGTAAGAATAATGATAATGCCATTAGAGTTGTGACTAGAGGTGGTAGAATGACTCAGGAACCTCTGTATCCTGAAGGCCACCCTAAGAGAATTGAGCAAGATTCTCAGAGAGCTATTTAGATGCACCTATTTCTTCTAAGAAGAAGAAAAAGAAAATGATAGGACTTTGCATGCTTCTAGTGAACCTGTAGCTGACACACCTGAGAATCCCAATGATATATCTGTTTCTGATGTTGAGACACAATCTGGTAATGAACATGAACCTAGTGATAATATTGATGATGATGTTCATGATGATGTTCAACCTAGCAATGATAATGATGTAGAGATTGAACCTGATGTTGATCTTGATAACCCACAATCGAAGAATCAACGTTATGATAAGAGAGACTTTGTCGCTAGGAAGCACGGTAGGGAAAGAGAACCATGGGTTCAGAAACCCATGCCTTTTCCTCCGAAACCATCCAAGAAAAAGGATGATGAGGATTTTGAGCGCTTTGCTGAAATGATTAGACCTATCTTTTTGCGTATGGGTTTGATTGATGTGCTTAAAACAAATCCTTATGCTAAGTATATGAAAGATATTATTACCAACAAAAGAAAGATACCTGAAGTAGAAATTTCCACCATGCTTGCCAGTTACACTTACAAGGGTGGAATGCCTAAGAAACTAGGAGGTCCAGGAGTACCTACTATACCTTGCTCCATTAAACGAAACTATGTTAAAAACTGCTTTACGTGATCTTGGAGCTGGTGTTAGTGTTATGCCTCTATCTTTATATCATAGACTTGACTTGAGTAAGTTGACACCTACTGAAATATCTTTGCAAATGGATGATAAATCAACTGCTATAACTGTCGGTATTTGTGAGGATGTGCCTGTTGTAGTTGCAAATGTAACTATTCTAACGGACTTTGTTATACTTGATATTCCCGAGGACGATAGTATGTCTATTATTCTTGGAAGACCCTTTTTGAATACTGCCGGGGCTGTCATTGATTGCAACAAAGGCATTGTCACTTTTCATGTCAATGGTAATGAGCATACGGTACACTTTCCGAGGAAACAACCTTAGGTCCACGGTATCAATTATATTGGAAAAATTCAACTATTCCTATTGGAGGTTTTGAATTTCCTCTTCCTGCTATCAAGAAGACATATGACATTCTTATTGTTGGGGACATACATATCCCCATTGAGGTAACCTAGTGTTATTCAAAAATTCTCCGGTTTCATGTTATTCGGAAAGAGTTTATTAACAAGACCTGATCAACCTTGTTAATGGATTCCTTTTGATGAGCATGGGATAGGTGAATCTAGATAGCACAAACCTTCTGTACCCTCCTTTTACTTTTTGTTAATTAGGATAAATAAAACAAAATAGTATTTTTTTTCTGCTTCCAGACTTATCTGTGCAATAAAAAAATATCCCGAAAATAAAAGTTCTCCAAATGCCATGAAAATGAAATATGATTTTTTCTAGAATATTTGAGGAAATATGGCACAGAACACACAGCGAGGGGAGCCAGCACGTGGCCACGAGGGTCCAGGGCGCGCCCCCATGCCTCGTGGGCCCCACATGGCCCCCCTCCACTTATTCCTGCACCCACACTCTTCTTCTTCCTCTCAAAAAAATCACCAACCAGCTCAAACCCGAGTTCTAGCTCATCTTGCTGCCATTTTCGATCTCCTTTCTCAAAGCACCATTCACCAAACTGTTTGGGGAGATTGTTCTTGGTATGTGACCCCTCCATTGGTCCAATTAGTTTTTGCTCTAGTGCATTATTAATTGCAAATTTATGCTGCTGTGGTGACCTAGTTCTTGAGCTTGCATGTCAATTTTTTTGGTCCCAAGTAGTTCTAATGCATGATATAGTCTCTAGGCACTTATAGGAGTTGTTTCTATCAATCTTGTTGAGTTTGGTTAACTTTTATTTTGAGTTACTAAAATTTTTAGAAAATTTCAGAAAAATGCATAGGAAAAACTTCCAAGGTGGTTCTTCAAGGAAGCGAGAACCGAGGCTCGTGTTCCGTGAGCCGGACGATGAACTACCGAGGGATGCTGACGTACGGCCTTGTGAATGGCCATCAGATGACTTTATGGATCAGGTTGGCATCAAGGATGAATTTTACGCATATGTGTGTAACGCTGACCTCGAGGGCTTCATACAAGATAAGTGCCCTCAATACCGTGGCTTAACTGATAGCTTTGTGAGAAGGTTTAAATTTTCATCTTCACGTAATTCTCACACTGTTCTGTTTGACCTGTATGATAAATCTTATACCATGGACTTAGAGGATTTTAATGATGCTTGTAAGGTCCCACAGTGGGGCAGTATGGGTGATCCGCGCAAATCTGAATTTAGAGAATTTCTTGCTAGTATCACTGTGGGGGAATCTAGAGAAATCACACAGGCCACCATAGGGAGCATCCATTTTCCTGCTATTCATTACTTTGCTCTCTTTATTGGTAGATGCATAAATGGTAAAGATGAGGCTTGTCATATGTGCGTCCTAGATCTCAGTGTTCTCAGGAGTGTTGTACTAGGTGATAGAAAATATAACTTGGGAGCCATTGTTGCACGTAGGTTACACCATAATGGTATGGTCAGAGATTTATTTGGTGGGATTTATGCCACTCGCATAGCCCGCCGTCTTGCTGTACCTATGCACGAGAATGATGAACCTTAACCTCCTGCTCATTTAATGCTATGACTAGTCACCGGTTTATAGAGAGGGTTGATCAAACCCTCAAATATCGACTAATCTTTAAAAGGCAGCATGCCATCCCTATTGTTCTTCCTGCCCCTACTTTGTTTAACTTTCAGGCAAATGGGAGATACACTATAACTATGGAGGAGGCAAATGCTTATTATAATATGATAGAAGTAGCCCGCCTTCGAGCTGCAGCTCAGCATGCAGTGGCTGCTGCATCTCAGTACAACCCCAACTACGACTTTGGATATCTGTCAGGCCAATACTGGCCATAGACCAACTTAGGCCAAAAGCCTAAGCTTGGGGGAGTACGTGTTTCTCACCGACTTTACATTCATGTTCACATACTCATTCTAGTTGTCGGTGCTCACACTCTTTCACTGTACCATCCATGTTTAGTTTCATTTCTTTTTCTTAGTCTTTTTCTCGTGTGCTAGAAAAATCCTTAAGAAAAACAAAAAAAATATTAGTTGTAGCTTCTAGCTAGTTTACTTTTCTTGTAGTAGTAAGTAAAAGAAAACCCAAAAAGATTTCCCGTTCTTCTTTTGCTTGTTGGGAGCTTTCCTGTGTAAATAGTTTCTTTTCTTTTCTTTGGGGGTTAAGAGTAGAAGACCATGATTAAAATGCTTAGTGGCTCTCATATGCTTTATTGTTGATTTAACCTTGAGCCATATTACCTTGTCTTCTCTCTTTTATTAAAAGCTTGCAGATTCCAGCTTAGTCCAATGCACGTGCACTATTATTATTATACACACCGTTCGGTTGTGCGAGTGAAAGGCAATAAGGATGATATATGATGAACTAATTGAGATGAGAAAAGCTGGTATGAACTCGACCTCTCTTGTTTTTGTAAATATGATAGTTCATCGTTCCTGATTCAGCTTGTTATGAATGAAACATGCTTGCAATGACAATTAGAGATCATAGCTGCTTATGCCATGCTTAATTAGTTGAGAGTTTATAATGGTCTATCTTATGTGCCAACATGATATTAAAATGGTTGTGATGTGGTATGATGGGGTGGTATCCTCATTTGAACGATTTAAGTGATCTGACTTGGCACATGTTCACGCATGTAGTTGAAACAAATCAACATAGCCTCCACGATATTTATGTTCATGGTGATTTATATCCTACTCATGCTTGCATTCATTGTTGATTAATTTTAATGCATATTCATGACCGTTGTTGCTCTCTAGCTGGTCCCTTCCCAGTCTCTTTCTAGCCTTCACCTGTACTAAGCGGGAATACTGCTTGTGCATCCACTTCCATAAACCCCAAAGTTATTCCACATGAGTCCACTATACCTTCCTATATGCGGTATTTACCTGCCGTTCCAAGTAAATTTGTATGTGCCAAATTCTAAACCTTCAAATGAAATTCTGTTTTGTATGCTCGAACAGCTCATGTATCAACTAGGGATGTCTATATCTTCCATGCTAGGTGGGTTATTCTCACGATGAGTGGACTCCGCTCATCATTCATGAGAAAATGGCTGGTAACTCGGATGCCCAGTCCCATGCTCAAAATCATAATAATTAAACAAAACTCCCCCAGGGCTGTTGCTGGTTTGGACGGTACCCGTTGTTTCGGGCTAGCCGTGGAGTGTGCTTATTGGTGGTTGGGGGAGTATAAACTTTATCGTTCTATTTGGGAACCGCCTATAATGTGCGTAGTATGGAAGATATCAAGATTCTTGGTTGTTATGTTGACAATGAAAGTATACCGCTCAAAATGTTATTCATCTCTATTTAAAAATCGAGCTCGGGCACCTCTACAAATCCCTGCTTCCCTCTGCAAAGGGTCTAACTATTTACTTTTATGCAGAGTCATCATCATCTTATCAAAGAGCACCAGTAGGAGAGCACCTCTTTCATTTGCATGTATTACTATTAATTTGCATTGAGTATGATCATGACTGGATCTCTTTTACCATGAATTACAATGTCTAGTCAGTCCTTGATCTTTAAAGGTGCTCTGCATTTATGTTTTGCGGTCTCAGAAAGGGCTAGCGAGATACCATCATGTTATATCATATCATGATTGTTTTGAGAAAGTGTTGTCATCTGAGGTTTATTATTATTGCTCGCTAGTTGATTATGCCATTGATGTGAGTGATCTTGAGACCTGAAAGTCATTGTGAATGTGGTTAGTTCATGATCTTGCTGAAAACCTGAATGTTGGCTTACATATTTACAACAACAAGAGCAAACAGAGTTTGTCAAAGTTTTTCTTTATCACTTTCAGTTTATCAACTGGATTGCTTGAGGACAAGCAAATGTTTAAGCTTGTGGGAGTTGATACGTCTCCAACGTATCTACTTTTCCAAACCCTTTTGCCCTTGTCTTGGACTCTAACTTGCATGATTTGAATGGAACTAACCCGGACTGACGCTGTTTTCAGCAGAATTGCCATGGTGTTGTTTTTGTGCAGAAATAAAAAGTTCTCGGAATGATCTAAACTCCACGGAGATTTATTTTGGAAAATATAAAAAATATCTGCAAGAAGAACCAGACCAGGGGGGCCCACACCCTGTCCACGAGGGTGGGGGGAGCCCCCCTAGGGCGTGCCCCTGCCTCGTGGGCCCCTTGGTGCTCCATCGACGTATCCCTAGATCCTATATATTCACTTTCGAAGAGAGAAAAATCAGAGAGAAGGAATTATCGCGTTTTATGATACGGAGCTGCAGCCAAGCCCTAATCTCTCTCGGGAGGCTGATCTGGAGTCCGTTCGGGGCTCCGGAGAGTGGAGATCGTCGCCATCGTCATCATCAACCTTCCTCCATCACCAATTCTGTGATGCTCACCGCCGTGCGTGAGTAATTCCATCGTAGGCTTGCTGGACGGTGATGGGTTGGATGGTGTCTATCATGTAATCGAGTTAGTTTTATTAGGGTTTGATCCCTAGTATCCACTATGATCTGAGATTGATGTTGCTATGACTTTGTTATGCTTAATGCTTGTCAGTAGGGCCCGAGTGCCATGATTTCAGATCTGAACCTATTATGTTTTCATGAATATATGTGTGTTCTTGATCCTATCTTGCAAGTCTATAGTCACCTACTATGTGTTATGATCCGGCAACCCCGAAGTGACAATAATCGGGACCACTCCCGGTGATGTCCATAGTTTGAGGAGTCCATGTATTTACTAGGTGTTAATGCTTTAGTCTGGTACTCTATTAAAAGGAGGCCTTAATATCCCTTAGTTTCCAATAGGACCCCGCTGCCACGGGAGGGTAGGACAAAAGATGTCATGCAAGTTCTTTTCCATAAGCACGTATGACTATATTCGGAATACATGCCTACATTGCATTGATGAACTGGATCTAGTTCTGTTTCACCCTAGGTTATAACTTCTACATGATGAATTGCATCCGACATAATTTTCCATCATCGATCCAATGCCTACCAGCTTTTCACATATTGCTTGTTGTTTATTTACTTTTCCGCTGCTATTATTACAAAAACTAGAAAAAACACTACCGTTACTTTTATTGCTGCTACCGCCACTATCATATTACTTTGCTACTAAACTATCTTGCTGCAGATACTAAGTTTCCAGGTGTGGTTGAATTGACAACTCAGTTGCTAATACTTAAGAGTATTCTTTGGATCCCCTTGTGTCGAATCAATAAATTTGGGTTGAATACTTTACCCTCGAAAACTGTTGCGATCCCCTACACTTGTGGGTTATCACAGCCCAAGTCCAAAAGCATGATATGCGTGAGGACCTAAACAAAAAAGCTAGCAAGACCAGGTCTATATTCGGACCCAGATATCGAGCTCCCGCACGGGACGGCGGCTATCAAGCCAATCGCGCTGGTGACATACCAGTTCGGGGTCAATACCGAACATGACAACCATCGGACGTACGCCACGATATAGCAAGATACAAAAGAGCTTCACACCCTCTATGCTTTATCAATGAGGTGTTGGGTCATGATTTTCCAGAAGGGTTTAAACTCGTGAACATCGAAGCGTACGATGGAACGATGGATCCTGGCGTCTGGATAGAAGATTTTATTCTTCACATCCACATGGCTCGAGGAGATGATCTCCAAGCCATCAAATATTTACCCCTCAAGCTAAAAGAGCCAGCTCGGCACTGGCTAAATAGTCTCCAAGAAAACTCCATTGGGAGTTGGGAAGAACTTGAGGACGCTTTTCGAGCCAATTTTCAAGGGACTTATGTCCAGCCCCCGGACGCTGACAATTTAAGTCACATCATCCAACAACCCGGGGAGTCAGCCCGCAAGCTTTGGAACCGGTTTCTCACTAAGAAGAACCAGATCGTCGACTGTCCAGACGCCGAAGCCTTAGCGGCATTCAAGCACAGTATCCGTGACGAATGGCTAGCCAGACACCTTGGACAGGAAAAGCCAAGGACAATGGCAGCCCTAACTACACTCATGACTCGCTTTTGCGCGGGTGAGGATAGCTGGTTAGCTCGTAGAAGCACCAGCGACCCTGGAACATCTGAAGTCAGGGATGGCAATGGAAAGCCACGGCGCAATAAAAACAAGCGTCGAAACAATCCTGGAAGCCCAGATGATACAACGGTAAACTCCGGATTCAGTGGCTCCAGACCCGGTCAACGGAAGAAGCCATTCAAAGGCAACAAAGATGGTCCATCAAGTTTGGACAAAATATTAGACAGGCCCTGCCAAATCCATGGCACCCCAGAAAAACCTGTCGATCACACCAACCATAACTGTTGGGTTTTCAAGCAGGCCGGCAAGCTAAACACCAAACACAAGGGGAAGGAGCCTCAGAGCGAAGACGAGGATGAACCTCGCCAGCCGAATATAGGGGGACAGAAGAAATTTTCACCGGAGGTCAAAACAGTGAACATGATATATGCCACTCATACCCCAAAGAGGGAGCGCAAGCGCGCACTCCGAGACGTCTATGCCGTTGATCCTGTTGCTACTTCTCGAGCTTGCGTTGTATTCCCTCGAAGAGGAAAGGGTGATGAAGCACAGTAGCGTAAGTATTTCCCTCAGTTTTTTAGAACCAAGGTATCAATCCAGTAGGAGCCCATGCGCGAGTCCCTCGCACCTACACAAACAAATAAGAACTTCGCAGCCAACGCGATAAGGGCTTGTCAATCCCTTTACGGTCACTTACGAAAGTGAGATCTAGTAGATAGGATAGTATAATATTTCTGGTATTTTTGGTATAAGAATAGAAAGTAAATAAAGCAAAGTAAAGTAGATGGAAGATTAATATGATGAGAATAGACCCGGGGGCCATAGGTTTCACTAGTGGCTTCTCTCATGATAGCAGAATTCTACGGTAGGTGAACAAATTACTATCGAGCAATTGATAGAAAAGCGCATAGTTATGAGAATATCTAGGCATGATCATTATATATAGGCATCACGTCCGTGACAAGTATACCGAAACGATTCTGCATCTACTACTATTACTCCACACATCGACCGCTATCCAGCATGCATCTAGAGTATTATGTTCATAAGAACAGAGTAATGCTTTAAGCAAGATTACATGATGTAGAGGGATAAACTCAAGCAATATGATATAAACCCCATCTTTTATCCTCGAAGGCAACAATACAATACATGCCTTGCTGCCCCTGCTATCACTGGGAAAGGACACCGCAAGATTGAACCCAAAGCCAAGCACTTCTCCCATTGCAAGAACTATAGATCTAGTAGGCCAAAACCAATAATTCGAAGAGACTTGCAAGGATATTATAATCGTACATAAAAGATTTCAGAAAAGAATCAAATATTGTTCATAGATAATCTTGATCATAAACCCACAATTCATCGGATCTCGACAAACACACTGAAAAAAGATTACATCGAATAGATCTCCTCGAAGATCGAGGAGAACTTTGTATTGAGTTCCAAAAAGAGAGAAGAAGCCATCTAGCTAATAACTATGGACCCGAAGGTCTGTGGCAAACTACTCACAACTCATTGGTGAGGCTATGGTGTTGATGTAGAAGCACTCTGTGGTAGATCCCCCCTCCGGCGGAGCTCCGGAACAGGCCCCAACATGGGATCTCACGGGAGCAGAAGGTTGTGGCGGTGGACTTAGGATTTTCTCTGTTGCCTCGATGTTTCGGGGGTACATTGATATATATAGAAGGAAGGAGGGCATCGGGGGAGCCAGAGGGGGCCCACGAGGGTGGGGCGCGCCCAGTGGGAGGGGACGCGCCTTGGACCCTCATGGCCACCTCCTTCGTTCCCTCGCATGTACTCCAAGTCTTCTGGGTAGATTCGGTTCCAAAAATAAATGTCCCGAAGGTTTCATTCCGTTTGGACTCCGTTTGATATTCCTTTTCTGCGAAACTCTGAAATAGGCAAAAAAACAACAATTTGCACTGGGCCTTGGGTTAGCAGGTTAGTCCCAAAAATAATATAAAAGTGTATAATAAATCCCATTAAACATCCAAAACAGAATATATAATAGCATGGAACAATAAAAAATTATAGATACGTTGGAGACGTATCAAGCATCCCCATGCTTAATTCCTGCTCGTCCTCGAGTAGGTAAATGATAAAAACAGAATTTTTGATGTGGAATGCTAACTAACATAATTCTCAATGTAATTCTCTTTGTTGTGGCATGAATGTTCAGATCCGAAAGATTCAAGATAAAAGTTCATATTGACATAACAATAATAATACTTCAAGCATACTAACAAAGCAATCATGCCTTCTCAAAATAACATGGCCAAAGAAAGTTCGTCCCTACAAAATCATATAGTTAGGCTATTCTCCATCTTCGTCACACAAAATATTCCAATCATGCACAACCCCGGTTTCAGCCAAGCACTTGTTTCATACTTTAATTTTTTTCAAACTCTTTCAACTTTCACGCAACATATGAGCGTGAGCCATGGACATAGCACTATGTGGAATAGAGTGGTGGTTGTGGAGAAGACAAAAAAGAGGAACATGGTCTCACATCAACTAGGCGTATCAATGGGCTATGGAGATGCCCATCAATAGATATCAATGTGAGTGAGTAGGGATTGCCATGCAACGGATGCACTAGAGCTATAAATGTATGAAAGCTCAACAAAAGAAACTAAGTGGGTGTGCATCCAACTTGCTTGCTCACAAATACCTAGGGCATTTGAGGAAGCCCACCGTTGGAATATACAAGCCAAGTTCTATAATGAAAATTCCCACTAGTATATGAAAGTGACTAAACAAGAGACTCTCTATCATGAAGATCATGGTGCTACTTTGAAGCACAAGTGTGGAAAAAGATAGTAGCATTGTTCCTTTTCTTTTCTTTTCTTTTCTTTTTTTTTACTTTTTCCATTTTTTGGGCCTTTCTTATTTCTTTGGTCTTTCCTTCTTTTTTTTCTTTTTCCTTTTTTTTCTTTGGGATAATGCTCTAATAATGATGATCATCACACTTATATTGATTTACAACTCGATACTAGAACAAAGTATGACTCTATATGAATGCCTCCGACGGTGTACCGGGATGTGCAATGAATCAAGAGTGACATGTATGAAAAATTATGCATGGTGGCCTAGCCACAAATACGATGTCAACTACATGATCATGCATGGCAATATGACAATATGAAGCGTGTCATATGAACGGGGCGGTGGAAAGTTGCACGGAAATATATCTCGGAATGGCTATGGAAATGCCATGATAGGTAGGTATGGTGGTTGTTTTGAGGAAGGTATATGGTGGGTGTATGGTACCGGCGAAAGTTGCGCGGTACAAGAGAGGCTAGCAATGGTGGAAGGTGGGAGTGTGTATAATCCATGGACTCAACATTAGTCATAAAGAACTCACATACTTACTGCAAAAATCTACAAGTCATCAAAACAACGTACTACACGCATGCTCCTAAGGGAAGGGTTGGTAGGAGTTAACCATCGCGCGATCCCGACCTCCACACAAAGGATGACACTCAATGAAATACCTCATGCTTCAAATTTGTCACACAACGGTTACCATACATGCATGCTACGGGACTTGCACACCTCAACACAAGTATTTCTCAAATTCACAGCTACTCTACTAGCATGACTCTAATATCGCCATCCTCATATCTCAAAACAATCATCAAGTATCAAACTTCTCTTAGTATTCGATGCACTTTATATGAAAGTTTTTACTATACCCATCTTGGATGCCTATCATATTAGGACTAGTTTTATAACCAAAGCACATTACCATGCTATTCTTTAACATGCCATTCTAAAAGACTCTCAAATAGATATAAGTGAAGCATGAGAGATCAACAATTTCTACAAAATAAAACCACCACCGTGCTCTAAAAGATATAAGTGAAGCATTAGAGCACAACTATCTAGCTCAAATGATATAAGTGAAGCACATAGAGTATTCTAATAAATTCTAAACCATATGTATCTCTATCAAAAGGTGTGTTCATCAAGGATGATTGTGACAAACTACAAAGCAAAGACTCAAATCATACATGACGCTCCAAGCAAAACACATATCATGTGGTGAATAAAAATATAGTCTCAAGTATAGTTACTGATAGATGAAGACGAAAGAGGGGATGCCTTCCCTGGGCATCCCCAAGCTTAGGCTTTTTGTTGTCCTTGAATTTTACCTTGGGGTGCCTTGGGCATCCCCAAGCTTAGGCTCTTTCCACTCTGTGTTCCATAGTCCATCAAAGCCATACTCAAAACTTGAAAACTTCACAACGCAAAACTTAGCCAAAAATCTCGCAACCTCTGTTAGTATAAGAAAACAAACCACCACTAAAAGGTACTGTAATGAACTCATTATTTGTTTATATTGGTGTTAAACCTACTGTATTCCAACTTCTCTACGATTCATACTCCCCAATACTACTCATAGATTCATCAAAATAAGCAAACAACACACGAAAAACAGAATCTGTCAAAAACAGAACAGTCTGTAGTAATTTGTAACTTTCGAATACTTCTATAACTCCAAAAAAATTGAAATAAATTGGTAAACATGAGGAATTTGTCTATTAATCATCTGCAAAAAGAATCAACTAAATAGCACTGTCCATTAAAATATGTTAGCTAATCTCGTGAGCGCTAAAGTTTATGTTTTTTCAGCATGATCATATAAACTTCACACAAATCTCCCCAAAGGTTCTACTTGGCACAAACACTAATTAAAACACAAAACCACATCTAAACAGAAGCTATATGCAATATTTATTCCTAAACAGAAGCAAAAACAAAGAAAATAAAATTGGGTTGCCTCCCAACAAGCGCTATCATTTAACGCCCCTAGCTAGGCACGATACAATAATAGATCTAGGTATTGCCATCTTTGGTAGGCAATCCATAAGTGGCTCTCATAATCGATTCATAAGGTAATTTGATTTTCTTTCTAGGAAAGTGTTCCATGCCTTTCCTTAATGGAAATTGGAATCTAATATTTCCTTCCTTCATATCAATAATTGCACCAATCGTTCTAAGGAAAGGTCTACCAAGAATAATAGGACATGAAGGATTGCAATCTATACCAAGAACGATGAAATCTACGCGCACATAATTCCTATTGGCAACAATAAGAACATCATTAATCCTTCCCATAGGTTTCTTAATGGTAGAATCTGCAAGATGCAAATTTAAAGAACAATCATCAAACTCATGGAAACCTAACAAATCACACAAAGTGTTTGAAATTGTAGAAACACTTGCACCCAAATCACACAAAGCAAAGCATTCATGATCTTTAATTTTAATTTTAATAGTAGGTTCCCACTCAACATAAAGCTTTCTAGGGATAGAAACTTCTAATTCAAGTTTTTCTTCATAAGATTGCATCAAAGCATCAACTATGTGTTTGGTAAAAGCCTTATTTTGACTATAAGCATGCGGAGAATTTAGTACGGATTGCAACAAGGAAATACAATCTATTAAAGGGCAATTATCATAATTGAATCCCTTGAAATCTAAATTAGTGGGTTCATCACTATGCAAAGTTTTAATCTCTCCAATCCCAGCTTTAACAATTTTAGCATCAAGATCTAAAAACTCTGAATCATTGGGACGCCTTTTAACTAAAGTAGACTCATCTCCAGTCCCATCTTTATCAAGATTCAGCATCGGTAATAGGAGCAATAGGCATGCTAATAAAATCATTATTGTTGGTATTGGAAAATTCACAGAATTTGGTATTGTTCTGAGCCATAGTGACAAGCAAGCAATCCAACACACAAGCAAACAAGAGGCAAGCGAACGGTAAACACACGGCAAAAGAAGGGCGAATAAAACGGAAAGGGTGAAGTGGGGGAGAGGGAAACGAGAGGCAAATAATGTAATGCGAAGGATAAGGGTTTGTGATAGGTACTTGGTATATGACTTTTGCGTAAGCCTCCCCGGCAACGGTGCCAGAAATTCTTCTTGCTACTTCTCGAGCTTGTGTTGTATTCCCTCAAAGAGGAAAGGGTGATGCAGCACAGTAGCGTAAGTATTTCCCTCAGTTTTTGAGAACCAAGGTATCAATCCAGTAGGAGACCACGCGCGAGTCCCTCGCACCTGCACATACAAATAAGAGCTTCGCAGCCAACGCGATAAGGGGTTGTCAATCCCTTTGCGGTCACTTACGAAAGTGAGATCTGATAGATAGGATAGTATAATATTTTTGGTAATTTTTTGTATAAGAATAGAAAGTAAATAAAGCAAAGTAAAGTAGATGGAAGATTAATATGATGAGAATAGACCCGGGGGCCATAGGTTTCACTAGTGGCTTCTCTCATTAGCAGAATTCTACGGTGGGTGGACAAATTATTGTCGAGCAATTGATAGAAAAGTGCATAGTTATGAGAATATCTAGGCATGATCATTATATATAGGCATCACGTCCGTGACAAGTACACCGAAACGATTATGCATCTACTACTATTACTCCACACATCGACCGCTATTCAGCATGCATCTAGAGTATTAAGTTCATAAGAACAGAGTAATGCTTTAAGCAAGATGACATGATGTAGAGGGATAAACTCAAGCAATATGATATAAACCCCATCTTCTTATCCTCGATGGCAACAATACAATACGTGCCTTGTTGCCCCTGCTGTCACTGGGAAAGGACACCGCAAGATTGAACCCAAAGCCAAGCACTTCTCCCATTGCAAGAACTATAGATCCAGTAGGCCAAACCAAACCAATAATTCGAAGAGACTTGCAAGGATATTATAATCATACATAAAAGATTTCAGAAAAGAATCAAATATTGTTCATAGATAATCTTGATCATAAACCCACAATTCATCGGATCTCGACAAACACACTGCAAAAAGATTACATCGAATAGATCTCCTCGAAGATCGAGGAGAACTTTGTATTGAGTTCCAAAAAGAGAGAAGAAGCCATCTAGCTAATAACTATGGACCCAAAGGTCTGTGGCAAACTACTCACAACTCATTGGTGAGGCTATGGATATATATAGGGGTTTCTCTGTTGCCTCGATGTTTTGGGGGTACATGGATAACTGCGGTGGTGGAATTAGGGGTTTCTCTGTTGCCTCGATGTTTTGGGGGTACATGGATATATATAGGAGGAAGGAGGGCATCGGGGGAGCCAAAGGGGGCCCACGAGGGTGGGGGCGCGCCCTGGACCCTCGTGGCCACCTCCTTCGTTCCCTCGCGTGTACTCCAAGTCTTCTGGGTAGATTCGGTTCCAAAAATAACTCCCCCGAAGGTTTCATTCCATTTGGACTCCGTTTGATATTCCTTTTCTGCGAAACTCTGAAATAGGCAAAAAAACAGCAATTTGCTCTGGGCCTTGGGTTAGTAGGTTAGTCCCAAAAATAATATAAATGCGTATAATAAAGCCCATTAAACATCCAAAAGAGAATATATAATAGCATGGAACAATCAAAAATTATAGATACGTTGGAGACGTATCACCTATCGCCTCAAAATTCAACCCATGGTCAGCCTGTCCGATCACTTTCGATCGCATGGATCATCCGACTAGTATTCGGCATGGGGGTTCGGCTGCTTTACTGCTCGACCCAATAATAGATGGATACCATCTAACCCGAGTCCTTATGGACGGCGGTAGTAGTCTCAATCTGATATATCAGGACACTGTCCACAAGATGGGGATCGACCCATCAAGAATCAAGCCAAGCAGCACGACCTTTAAAGGAGTGATACCGGGCGTTGAGGCTCGCTGCACAAGCTCTTTAACATTGGAGGTTGTATTCGGTTCTCCCGACAACTTTCGAAGCGAAGAACTACTCTTTAACATAGCTCCATTCCGAAGTGGCTATCATGCTCTACTCGGAAGAACGGCCTTTGCCCGCTTTAATGCAGTCCCGCATTATGCCTATTGGAAGCTCAAGATGCCTGGACCACGTGGCGTTATCACGGTCAATGGAAATGTGGAGCGCTCTCTCCGTACGGAGGAGGACACTGCGGCCTTAGCAGCCAAAGTCCAATGCGGCCTATTCAAGCCAGATAATCCATCAACAGCGAACACAACTAAATGTGTCCGGCAGGCGCTTCAGTGCGGCAGCTCAGATGAACCTGAGCAAGATTGACAGCTACGCCCTCGTCGATTGCCCCATAAGGTGATAGCATATGTGCCTCGGGTACATAATTATGCCTTAAAAGTTTCTTGGGCGGTGACTGGGGGCACCTGTATATAGTCCATAGTTCGGCTAGACCCTATTCGGACTTTAAACATATCTTCTTTTGGTTCATTAAACGAACCAAACCTGCTATGACCACACAGGATTAACTTCTTTGTTTCCAGGTTTATTTCTTTTTTCTATAGATGGCCATCATACTCGTACCTTCAAGGACACATTACAAATGAGGAAACGGCGCAGACGTACAGCACGGACCCACGCTAAGGTTTCTTTTTTAGATTAAGACCCTATGTAAAACTTTTTTATCTTTCTGGTTATATACCTTTTTGGCATGTAAAATGTCCAAAAAAGGTCATCAACATTATCTGTAAAAGTTTGCGGCTCGCCGTACTATAGAGGGATATTAATAAAACAGTTTTATTCATATTATGTCCGAGTTTTATTCAGTCACCATGGAATGTTCTTTTCCCGCATCAGATTGCCATATGTGCCTTGTGAATAAAATTTTATTACCGGGGGCTGCATTTAGCCCTGGTATATGTTGAAAAGACCGAACACCTATAGGGAGTGTTCGGCGTCCTGGATGTCTGCATTATATGCATCAGTTCTGAATCATGTCTTGGGTCAATAGTTGAGTTGCCTGGCTCCTGTGCTTACCCCTACGTTCCCGATTGTTTGGCTAGGGTGTAAAGGGAGAACTACTGCGATTGTATTTCTGGCTAGTCCGGTCAAGTATCTCAGTAGAGAAAGCCGATAACTGACTGTCATGATAAGCGAGAACCTGGTCTGCAATCCGGTGACTTAGTTTTATACTACGATCGATAGAGATCTACCCCGTGTTATACGAAGGGTTGGTTTTTCGCCCAGCCAGGTGCAATTGGACACCCTATCCGCACCAGGGGCTAGTACTTAGCCCCATTTGTCAAACTCCTATGACTAAGTGAAAGCAATAACGCCGCATAGTCTGATTGCCTGGTTCGCTCCGCATACACCTCCTATACGGACCAAGACATTGGATAAGAGTGTATTGGCATATGACCGAACACCCCAATACTATGTACTTGGGGGCTGAAGTCGACGACTGGAAACTTTCAGATTCAGATAAACATTCACACAGGAGGTAAAAAAGACGCTGATATTATAAATAGCGCAATAGTTATATAACATTGGATTCATAAGCATAGTCTTTACATCCAGATACAATCAATCGAAAACAACATATTTCGAACACTGGCCTTCTACAAGGCGGGCGCCCTCGACGACGTCCTCGAAGTACTTCTCCGGCTTGCGGTGCTCCTTGCCTGTGGGCGGGCCAACAGTGGCTATATGTACTGCGTTCATCTTTGCCCAGTGCACTTTGACACGAGCGAAGGCCATCCGAGCACCTTCTATGCAAGTCGACCGCGTTAATGCGTCGACCCACAGATTCGCCTCGACGAGCCGCTTCACCAATCCTAAGTAACTACTTGGGATTGGCTCAGCGGGCCATAGCTGGACTATTAAGTCCTTCATTGCCGAACTCGGTATATTGTGCAGCTCGACCAACTGCTTCATCCGGTCGCTGAGGGAGGCCGGATGGTTTGGCGCCTCAAATTGCGACCAAAACAGCTTCTCCATGTTGTTCCCCTCCAGGGCATGAAATGTCACATCCCTAGATCAACCCCTGTGGTCCTTGCCTGATCATCATGTCATCATGTTTATTTTTCAAAGGAAACTTGAAATGGGGATTGTTCAAACCCTAGCACTTCAAATTCCAAATAGGTCCAGTCAAAAAAATTGCATTCAATGTTTCCAAAATGTTCCTAATATTTGTTGGATATTTTTGGCAAGGCTTTTGCAGCAAACCAAAAATAATGGACATTTTTGTGGAATATTTTGGGCATGGAATTTAATTTATTATCGTATTTGAATTTGGAATTATATTCATAATATATAGAATATATTTTCAAATAACTTTGAAATGTTTTATGTGCTTCTGGAAAAGTCCATCTAGCAACATAAAATTGTTCAGAGGATTTTTGGCATTGTTTGAAATTGTTTAAATTTCAAAACAGTGGCAAAAGAAAATAAAACAAAGAAAGAAAAATAGAAAACAGAAACAGAATTAAGAGAGAGAGAAGAACCTACCTGGCCTTACCTGGCCGGCCCAACTGGCAGCCCAGCCCACCTGGGCCTCCCAGGCCAGTCATCCCTGTCCTCGCGCCAGGAGGACAGGGGAGCGTGCTCGCCGCGCGCCGGCCACGCGCCGCGCCACCTCCTGCTTCCCGCCGCTGCCGACGCGTCTGGACGACCCTAGACGACGCCACGCACCTCTCTGCTTCACTCTCTCACTCTCCCTCGACCTCTCTCCCTTCTCCTGGCTCTCTCCCCCTCACCGCCGAACGCCACCATCGTCGTCGCTCGTCGTAACCACGGCCAGTGCCACCGTCTCGCCTCGCCAGCACGTCCACGAGCTTCGCCTCCGTCGCCTACGCCT
The DNA here is from genome assembly GCA_902687465.1 of Secale cereale. Lineage (NCBI taxonomy): Eukaryota > Viridiplantae > Streptophyta > Magnoliopsida > Poales > Poaceae > Secale > Secale cereale. The sequence goes on from LR738710.1 coordinate 751,517,495, forward strand.
TCTACACCGAGCCAATCAACGCCGGGAGGCCTGCCTCGTCGTCATCGCGCTCGTCTTCAACCTCCGGCCGCCGTCAACCTCGCCGGCGATTCGCGGCAACCAACGCCTCCCCGGCCCCTCCGTCTGCACCAGCCGAACCGCCGTGAGCCACTGAACCTTTTCCCTCCGTCCTTTCCTTCGCGCGCGCCCCGTAGCCGTCGCCCCCTTCCTCACCGTCGCCGGCCGCCGCTGAACCTGTCGCCGCCGTGGCCAGAGCTGCTGTCACACTCCTTCGAGGCCATCGGCGAGCTCAGTGCACTCCCAGGAACATTTTGCACCCACCTTTTCCTCCCCTAATGCACCGTAGCCTTGTTTCCGTCGACGTCCGAACTACGGCGCCGCCCCGCTCGCCGGTGCGGTCGATTCCGGCGACCCCAAGGCCTCCCGTTCGCTCTGTTGGATGCGGACGAACGCGGGCTATCTTCTGGTGGTCTCCGTGAGCCCAGCCGCCGCCTGTAGCTCAAGTCCGTCGAGTTGCCGCCGCCGTTTTGGTCGCCGCCGGCCGAACTCCAGTGACCGCCGACGTGGCGCTTAGTTAGGAGCTAATTACAACACTAACCAACCTTAACAGCCACTGACAGTGGGCCCTAGCCCTGGTCAAACTCCAGTCAGCGCTGGTTTTGACCGGATTTAGCCCATGTGTCACTGACGTGTGGACCCCACACGTCAGGTTTGACCTGGACCAGCCTCTGTTGACTGATGACCTCAAAGTGACATCATGCTGACGCAATAAGTGTTTTCTAGAATTTTTAAATAAATCAGAAATGATTTATTTATTTCAGAAAATAACCAAAACTTCTAAAAAATCATAGAAATTAATCTATAACTTGGATGAAAATAATTTATATATGAAAATTGATCAGAAAAATCCAAGGAATCCGTTTATGGCATTTTCATGCATGTTAGAACAACTTAAGACTGCTGTTTAGGACAATTTGCATAAATGGCATTTGAATAATCACATATGGAGTTTGAATTTGAACCCTTGGTTCAAACCAACTTCATTTAACTTGTTGCTAGTTGCATTAGCTCAACCAACAGCATATTGCCATGTCACATTCATGCATCATATTGTGCATTGCATTGATTGTGATCTTTCTCTGTTTGTCGGTTTTGTCCCCTCTCAGTAGACGACGTTCCGACGATGTGATCAATGACACCGATGAAGACTCATTGATATCTTCAGAAGTGCTAGGCAAGCAAACCCCCATTGAGCATCCTAATACAATCCCACTCTCTCGCTCCTGCTCTCTTTTACTGCATTGGGACAACAACGATTGAACTGCTTTTGCCGCGGTAGTTGAACCCCTTTCCTCTGCATGACCTGTCATTGCCACAGTAAATAGTTGAAACCCACTAGCATGAGTAGGAGTTGTTTGAGCCATGTTGTGCCTACTCATTCATGCTTTCTGGTTATGCCTGCTATTGCTTAGAGTTGAGTCAGGTCTGATTCATCGGGGATGAATTGGAATGTGGTGAACATGTCCTACTGTGTGTGAGCTAAGTGTGTGAACACGTTTTGGTAAAGGTAGCGGTGAGAGGCCATGTAGGAGTACATGGTGGGTTGTCTCACTGGAGCCGTCCTTAAGAACTGAGTTCTGTGTAAGTTGTCCAATGACAAAGCTACTACCACGCATTGCAATGCTTAAGTGCCCCTCTCGACTTATTAATCCACTCGATCTCTGTCCAGGAGTTGCAACTAGTTTCTGGTGCTTGTAGGTAGTGCTAGTAGTCTACCAAGTGGCACCCGGTACAGGTGGGCTTGGGTCAGACTAGGCACCGTGGCACGGTGTACCGATCGCCCGTTTGGTGATGCGGGAACCCTGTACACATCGTTTGGGGCCATGAGCGACACCCCGGCCGGATCTCCCCATGGATGGAACCCGAATAGGCGATAAACCTGGACGAGAGAGTTGTGTAGTTAGTCAGGTCGTGGCCGACACTCTCGCCAGGCCTCCGCTTGAAGGTTGCCGAGATACATGACGTGTACATGGCGGTAAGTGGCGAGAGCGTGTGTGAAGAAGTACACCCCTGCAGGGTTAACATGATCTATTCGAATAGCCGGGTCCGCGGATATGGGCTTCTTGGATGCTTACGTGGTACATAGACAAGTGAAAGTGGATACTCTAAAATGCGCAAGATAAGCGTGAGTGCTATGGATGGCCTTTTCGTAGGGAGACGGGAGCGGGTCCATAGTGGTGTATTGATTGGTGAATATGTGGACTCGTGTGCGCCACCTCAAAGGTTATTTGCAGTCATAGTTCAGGATAGCCACGAGTCAAAGTTGGCTTGCTGCAGTCAAACTCCACTACCCCCTTGTTGATACTATTGCATATGTAGTTAGTTCTGATGTACGTCTTGCTGAGTACCTTTGTACTCACGTTTTCTTAATTTATGTTTTGTAGAGAGACTTCAGTCTCGCTAGTGGTTCCGCGTGGACTTCGACGTTTAGCTTGTTACCTCAGCTACGGTCTTGTGCCCTTAGGAGGGTCTTGTAGATAGTCAGGCTTCTCAGCCTTTTTCATTTGTAGTTGTCTGTACTCAGACATGTTGTGCTTCCGTTGCCTGTATGCTCTGTATGTTGGGTCATGTGACCTCTGATTGTAATAAATGATATGATGGCTCTTCTGGGCCTTTATCTATATGAGTTGTTGAGTTATGTTGTGATGCCATGTTGTACAACACATACTTGCATGTTATGCGTACGTGTAATGTGTATTGCTATGTGTGGGGTCCGACACCTAGTTGTTTACCTTTGGTAGCCTATCTTACAGGGAAATGTCTCCTAGTGATTCCACTGAGCCTTGGTAGCTTGCTACTGCTCCGGAACACTTAGGCTGGCCGGCATGTGTCCTTCTTCGTTCCTGTGTCTGTCCCTTAGGGGAAATGTCACGCGTTGTTCCTTTAAGTCCTTGTAGCTTGCTACGACTTGGGTTCATACGTTGATGACCGACACGTTCGTTGCTGGGTCATGTATGCCTGTCTCCGTAATTTAGTGCCACTTTTGGTTTATAACTGGTCATGTCGGCCCGGGTTCTCTGTCATATGGATGCTAGCGACACTATCATATACGTGTGCCAAAATACGCAAACGGTCCCGGGCCAGGTAAGGTGGCACCCGTGGGGATACCGTGCGTGAGGCCGCAAAGTGATATGGTGTGTTACAGGCTAGACCTGTGTGACTTAGGATCGGGGTCCCGACAGCTTTGGTATCAGAGCCTGACTGCCTGTAGAATTAGTAAGCCAAACTGGTCGAAGTCGTGTCTAGAAACTCTTTAGTTATATAAGGGAATTGATTGTGGAAGGGAACGTAAGGTTCTTTTTACTCCTTTACCCCATGACCTCCTGATCTGAGTCATCTTCTCTTTTCTACGGGGATTAAGAACTAGGATTCTCATTCTATTTATCAGGATCACGTTATTGTGGATTCAACCCTCAGTTCAGTTTCTACTACTTCTGTTTGTTCAACTGCTGGTCTCAGAACATTGACATTATGATGTTAAGTGGATATGCTACCCTTCTTGCTTGGATCTCAAAAGTATTTTCGAGCAATTACAGTCGTTATGTTGTCCGAGTCATCCCAGGTCTCTAAACAATCTGATGCATTTGCAAATCATTCCTATCTATTCCTAATGTCCTTTTAGGCCAGATTAACCACACTAGTCGGTGTGTTGAGGCACTCTGTTACCTCGACATATATGTTGGAGTTATTATTATGACCCTAAGTGTCTTAGAAGATCACCCAGTAATCCAGCAATGTTTTATATTTCAGTGTGATGAATTCGGCCATTATTCTCGAAAGCATCCCTTGATGCTATTTAGTTGGTAGGTATTCTATTCCTGGGTTCTTGAACCCGAGCTTCACCCTACTTACTTCATGTGGATAGTATTTGCTCGTCCCTTTAGGATATTAGTAACCTTGTGATAGTCCTTGAGGTCCGTGGTATATCATTCTTCCAAATACCATGAACCTTCCTTGGCAGAAGTTCTTCTGAACCAAAAGATCACAACCAGAGTGCTCTTGAGTAGTACTCCGTTCATATTGTGACTCTGCCAATCTTACCTTTCTGCATGGGTTATCCGGAAGAAATATGCTGAACTAGTTCGACATACTAATCTATGCATCCACAACTCAGAAAGTTATATGTTCCTATGAGTTGTTCCTCTCTAGTTGTGTTATGACCTTCGCCTATCAGTTGATAGTCACGGGTAGTTGTGCATTCGTGTTCATCGATGCCTTTTACTCTTGAGGTCCGTCAAGCCATTCTATTCCGGAATGACTAGGAGAAACAAACTCCAGCACCTTATCCATATCCAGGATTTGGTCAACGAAGTTGTACTTCACAGTTGAAGAATGCTAATGCGGATTCTAAACTGTTCTATCCTGGAGTATTGCCATCTTTATGTCAAGAATGTCGTGAGAATTGCACTATGTCTTATGAATTCTTGATGTAGTAATACTTCTTGCCATCATTGTTCATTCCTCGGTTTCCGTGTTATTGTAACCGGAATGCTGACAAGTGAATTGTGATGTGTGAAATCAATACTCCTAGCAACTCTATTGCCTGGTAGTTAAATGGACGATAATCTCATTCTTAGCGTGATGGTTACCGAATCACCATCCTAAGATTGATCGTGCTACCTAGTCCACTTTCCTGGTGCACTCCTTGATTGATGAGTTAGGATTTTGTCAAGTCCTTGCTCATTTGATCATATCGTCTTGCCTTGAAAAGCAAGATTGTTCCCGAGCTTAGTAACATATCGGTGGTTCGTGATTTTCTGAATATCTTCTCGGAAGTATTACCAGGTTGTCACCTGACCGCTATGTTGAGTTTGTGATGAAGTTGGGTTACCTATAAACCACCCCTTCTCCAAGAATCTGTGTTGGATACCCCGAACTAGTTGGTTAAGCTAAACAACAACTTGGAGAGTTGGAAGATAAAAGCTTAACCCACATAGCTCACTCCAAAGGGATATCTTGTGTGTGTATTGAAGATAGATGATATCTTCTCTGATTGATCCTCGTGATCATTTGTGGATCTATTGTCTTGTCCAAACTTTGATTTGAGTATGGGTTATCGTCAAGTCAAATCAGAACCAACGATATTCGTAATGTTGTCTTACTCATGGTTGTTCCCTTGAGCATACACCATTATATCTTTTGGGGTCTGACCAATGCTATCATGTTGTTCACATTGTCATGGAATTCCATCTGTATGGAAACCTGGATGAATTGTTGTTGAGCCCACCAGCAACATTGTTATCATCTCCATGATCTATGTTGCACATCCAGTTAGTATTGGAAACTTTTATAAGCATTATCTTCATGGCCGTTCGAGAAGCATATGTACGGAAGAAAGAAGTGACTTCCTCAAATTCATGAGCATTTGATGAAAGTTGTCACCGTGAATGCGAGAAAGTTGTTTTGCTTCTTGTGGAATCATCCCAAATCAGTCATGCATACGTGCGAAGTATTCTGTGGTTTGGAGACTTGCAACCTTCACTCTATATGTATTCCTAGCACACCAAGCCACTGATTGATTGTCCTAGGAGAAGAAGTTCCTTCTTAAGATCCGGATTTATGCAAGGACTTCGTTATCCGCAATAATAGTTCCCCAACCCGAACTCGGTAGTGTTTCATTGTAAGACTACTATGTGGTCATGTTTGTCTTGGACAACGTGTTCACAGGTACGTAGCAGAACCAGCTCATGTTTTGGAGCTTACTACTGCAGTCCATTTCCTGAGAATCTCGCAACGTCGTCTCGTCGATTTGTGTTGCAAGCTTCCATTTTTCCTCCTAGACTCAATGAGTCTGGAATATCCTGACACCAACCAGAACTGAATCTCAGGCAGATATGATGGTTGGAGCATTTTCCAAGAACTATAATATTGGTCTCTCGATAACCGGTAAAGTGGATGACGTGGCCAACACACCAGCCGGAAGACCTATTGTTGTAGTATTTTGATTGAAGAAGTTGGCCACCTCCCCATAAGGATTTCATAGGATTTACTTCCTAGTTGCTTCTTATGGATTTTTGTGCTTCCAAAGTCCGACCTTTACTTGATGTTCAAGATACCAAACATATCTATGAATGGCTTACGCTAACACATCAAGGAGAACATTAGAAGCGGAGTGCTAAATGTCTCTCGGTCGATCATCCAGATTTTGCCCCTTGACTCCGCTAAGGTGAAATCTGAGAAAGTGTTATCTTCCTTTGCATCTGCATCCTCCATTACCGTTCATCATGGTAGTATGTGGTGTTGCCAGGATCCTTGACACGGATACTGGTAAAACCTTGATGAATATGGGAATGCTCAAGTTCTTGAGATCACGCACAAGCACAAGGTGTTGTCACCGGCACTAACCAGGATTGCTTCCAGTGTTCCTGGTTATGCTATAACCTCTCAAAGAGTAGATTTACTCTCTACTATTGGGATTCACCCCAGTTACCAGAATCATTCCCAGCATTTGCATTTTGTTCCCAGCTTGCACCGCCAATGTGCCAATTTTCCATGGGTTGCCCTTCTTAGCATCTGCTGTTCAGGATTATTTTCAAAAGTGGTCCTACCATGGGACCCATCCATTTCCGATGATAAGCAAAATCATCCTTTGTGTTGTCTTCAACAAGGTAGTTTCCCCCTCATCTATTATAGATGGAGTATGTCGTTCTCTTGAACTCCTTCAAACTATCTATTTTGTTTGCCTCAGGTTGCTATAGGGAATTTCAATGATCTCTATATCAAAAGTAATTCTTTTTGCCACTTAAGGGAATAACTCTACAAGTCACCTTCTCTAAGGTGCCCCGTCTGGTGACATCGAGCACCATCTTCTTAGGTGTAGAATTTTGCCTACCAAGTGAACCTTCATCATTTGTTTCACTCCATCCTCCTGGATGTGTGTCTCGTGTCCCAGCTCAAGAGATGCTTCAATGTCTCACTCCCTTGAGTTGATCTTGAGTTCCTTGATCTTCAGGAAGATCGATTCCTTTAGAGTATGTCTCAGTTATCATCCAGTTGGATGAAGAGCTCAAAGCAAGGATGACAAGATAAACATGATGCAATGAATCAGCAACTTCGAGGAGGACAGTTGAATCGAGAAGATTGTGTTAGTTAGTGTCCCCTCTGTTTTTCTTATCTCACGTCCTGAATCTCGGGACGAGATTCTTATTTTAGTGGGGGTGAGTTGTCACATCCCTAGATCAACCCCTGTGGTCCTTGCCTGATCATCATGTCATCATGTTTATTTTTCAAAGGAAACTTGAAATGGGGATTGTTCAAACCCTAGCACTTCAAATTCCAAATAGGTCCAGTCAAAAAAATTGCATTCAATGTTTCCAAAATGTTCCTAATATTTGTTGGATATTTTTGGCAAGGCTTTTGCAGCAAACCAAAAATAATGGACATTTTTATGGAATATTTTGGGCATGGAATTTAATTTAATATCGTATTTGAATTTGGAATTATATTCATAATATATAGAATATATTTTCAAATAACTTTGAAATGTTTTATGTGCTTCTGGAAAAGTCCATCTAGCAACATAAAATTGTTCAAAGGATTTTTGGCATTGTTTGAAATTGTTTAAATTTCAAAACAGTGGCAAAAGAAAATAAAACAAAGAAAGAAAAATAGAAAACAGAAACAGAATTAAGAGAGAGAGAGAAGAACCTACCTGGCCTTACCTGGCCGGCCCAACTGGCAGCCCAGCCCACCTGGGCCTCCCCTGCCAGTCATCCCTGTCCTCGCGCCAGGAGGACAGGGGAGCGTGCTCGCCGCGCGCCGGCCACGCGCCGCGCCACCTCCTGCTTCCCGCCGCTGCCGACGCGTCTGGACGACCCTAGACGACGCCACGCACCTCTCTGCTTCACTCTCTCACTCTCCCTCGACCTCTCTCCCTTCTCCTGGCTCTCTCCCCCTCACCGCCGAACGCCACCATCGCCGTCGCTCGTCGTAACCACGGCCAGTGCCACCGTCTCGCCTCGCCAGCACGCCCACGAGCTTCGCCTCCGTCGCCTACGCCTTCTACACCGAGCCAATCAACGCCGGGAGGCCGGCCTCGTCGTCATCGCGCTCGTCTTCAACCTCCAGACGCCGTCAACCTCGCCGATGATTCGCGGCAACCAACGCCTCCCCGGCCCCTCCGTCTGCACCAGCCGAACCGCCGTGAGCCACTGAACCTTTTCCCTCCGTCCTTTCCTTCGCGCGCGCCCCGTAGCCGTCGCCCCCTTCCTCACCGTCGCCGGCCGCCGCTGAACCTGTCGCCGCCGTGGCCAGAGCTGCTGCCACACTCCTTCGAGGCCATCGGCGAGCTCACTGCACTCCCAGGAACATTTTGCACCCACTTTTTCCTCCCCTAATGCACCGTAGCCTCGTTTCCGTCGACGTCCGAACTCCGGCGCCGCCCCGCTCGCCGGTGCTATCGATTCCGGCGACCCCAAGGCCTCCCGTTCGCTCTGTTGGATGCGGACGAACGCGGGCTATCTTCTGGTGGTCTCCGTGAGCCCAGCCGCCGCCTGTAGCTCAAGTCCGTCGAGTTGCCGCCGCCGTTTTGGTCGCCGCCGGCCAAACTCCGGTGACCGCCGACGTGGCGCTTAGTTAGGAGCTAATTACAACACTAACCAACCTTAACAGCCACTGACAGTGGGCCCTAGCCCTGGTCAAACTCCAGTCAGCGCTGGTTTTGACCGGATTTAGCCCATGTGTCACTGACGTGTGGACCCCACACATCAGGTTTGACCTGGACCAGCCTCTGTTGACTGCTGACCTCACAGTGACGTCATGCTGACGCAATAAGTGTTTTCTGGAATTTTTAAATAAATCAGAAATGATTTATTTATTTCAGAAAATAACCAAAACTTCTAAAAAATCATAGAAATTAATCTATAACTCGGATGAAAATAATTTATATATGAAAATTGATCAGAAAAATCCAAGGAATCTGTTTATGTCATTTTCATGCATGTTAGAACAACTTAAGACTGCTGTTTAGGACAATTTGCATAAATGGCATTTGAATAATCACATATGGAGTTTGAATTTGAACCCTTGGTTCAAACCAACTTCATTTAACTTGTTGCTAGTTGCATTAGCTCAACCAACAGCATATTGCCATGTCACATTCATGCATCATATTGTGCATTGCATTGATTGTGATATTTCTCTGTTTGTCGGTTTTGTCCCCTCTCAGTAGACGACGTTCCGACGATGTGATCAATGACACCGATGAAGACTCATTGATATCTTCAGAAGTGCCAGGCAAGCAAACCCCCATTGAGCATCTTAATACAATCCCACTCTCTCGCTCCTGCTCTCTTTTACTGCATTAGGACAACAACGATTGAACTGCTTTTGCCGCGGTAGTTGAACCCCTTTCCTCTGCATGACCTGTCATTGCCACAGTAAATAGTTGAAACCCACTAGCATGAGTAGGAGTTGTTTGAGCCATGTTGTGCCTACTCATTCATGCTTTCTGGTTATGCCTGCTATTGCTTAGAGTTGAGTCAGGTTTGATTCATCGGGGATGAATTGGAATGTGGTGAACATGTCCTACTGTGTGTGAGCTAAGTGTGTGAACACGTTTTGGTAAAGGTAGCGGTGAGAGGCCATGGAGGAGTACATGGTGGGTTGTCTCACTGGAGCCGTCCTTAAGAACTGAGTTCTGTGTAAGTTGTCCAATGACAAAGCTACTACCACGCATTGGAATGCTTAAGTGCCCCTCTCGACTTATTAATCCACTCGATCTCTGTCCAGGAGTTGCAACTAGTTTCTGGTGCTTGTAGGTAGTGCTAGTAGTCTACCAAGTGGCACCCGGTACAGGTGGGCTTGGGTCAGACTAGGCACCGTGGCACGGTGTACCAATCGCCCGTTTGGTGACGCGGGAACCCTGTACACATCGTTTGGGGCCATGAGCGACACCCCGGCCGGATCTCCCCACGGATGGAACCCGAATAGGCGATAAACCTGGACGAGAGACTTGTGTGGTTAGTCAGGTCGTGGCCGACACCCTCGCCAGGCCTCCGCTTGAAGGTTGCCGAGATACATGACGTGTACATGGCGGAAAGTGGCGAGAGCGTGTGTGAAGAAGTACACCCCTGCAGGGTTAACATGATCTATTCGAATAGCCGGGTCCGCGGATATGGACTTCTTGGATGCTTACGTGGTACATAGACAAGTGAAAGTGGATACTCTAAAATGCGCAAGATAAGCGTGAGTGCTATGGATGGCCTTCTCGTAGGGAGACGGGAGCGGGTCCATAGTGGTGTATTGATTGGTGAATATGTGGACTCGTGTGCGCCACCTCAAAGGTTATTTGCAGTCATAGTTCAGGATAGCCACGAGTCAAAGCTGGCTTGCTACAGTCAAACTCCACTACCCCGTTGTTGATACTATTGCATATGTAGTTAGTTCTGATGTAAGTCTTGCTGAGTACCTTTGTACTCACGTTTGCTTAATTTATGTTTTGCAGAGAGACTTTAGTCTCGCTAGTGGTTCCGCGTGGACTTCGACGTTTAGCTTGTTACCTCAGCTACGGTCTTGTGCCCTTAGGAGGGTCTTGTAGATAGTCAGGCTTCTCAGCCTTTTTCATTTGTAGTTGTCTGTACTCAGACATGTTGTGCTTCCGTTGCCTGTATGCTCTGTATGTTGGGTCATGTGACCTCTGATTGTAATAAATGCTATGATGGCTCTTCTGTGCCTTTATCTATATGAGTTGTTGAGTTATGTTGTGATGCCATGTTGTACAAAACATACTAGCATGTTATGCGTATGTGTAATGTGTATTGCTATGTGTGGGATCCGACACCTAGTTGTTTACCTTTGGTAGCCTATCTTACAAGGAAATGTCTCCTAGTGATTCCACTGAGCCTTGGTAGCTTGCTACTGCTCCGGAACACTTAGGCTGGCCGGCATGTGTCCTTCTTCATTCCTGTGTCTGTCCCTTAGGGGAAATGTCACGCGTTGTACCTTTAAGTCCTTGTAGCTTGCTACGACTTGGGTTCATACATTGATGACCGACACGTTCGTTGCTGGGTCATGTATGCCTGTCTCCGTAATTTAGTGCCACTTTTGGTTTATAACTGGTCATGTCGGCCCGGGTTCTCTGTCATATGGATGCTAGCGACACTATCATATACGTGTGCCAAAATACGCAAACGGTCCCGAGCCACGTAAGGTGGCACCCGTGGGGATACCGTGCGTGAGGCCGCAAAGTGATATGGTGTGTTACAGGCTAGACCTGTGTGACTTAGGATCGGGGTCCCGACAGCTTTGGTATCAGAGCCTGACTGCCTGTAGGATTAGTAAGCCAAACTGGTCGAAGTCGTGTCTAGAAACTCTTTAGTTATATAAGGGAATTGACTGTGGAAGGGAACGTAAGGCTCTTTTTACTCCTTTACCCCATGACCTCCTGATCTGAGTCATCTTCTCTTTTCTACGGGGATTAAGAACTAGTATTCTCATTCTATTTATCAGGATCACGTTATTGTGGATTCAACCCTCAGTTCAGTTTCTACTACTTCTGTTTGTTCAACTGCTGGTCTCAGAACCTTGACATTATGATGTTAAGTGGATATGCTACCCTTCTTGCTTGGATCTCAAAAGTATTTTCGAGCAATTACAGCCGTTATGCTGTCCGAGTCATCCCAGGTCTCTAAACAATCTGATGCATTTGCAAATCATTCCTATCTATTCCTAATGTCCTTTTAGGCCAGATTAACCACACTAGTCGGTGTGTTGAGGCACTCTGTTACCTCGACATATATGTTGGAGTTATTATTATGACCCTAAGTGTCTTAGAAGATCACCCAGTAATCCAGCAATGTTTTATATTTCAGTGTGATGAATTCGACCATTATTCTCGAAAGCATCCCTTGATGCTATTTAGTTGGTAGGTATTCTATTCCTGGGTTCTTGAACCCGAGCTTCACCCTACTTACTTCATGTGGATAGTATTTGCTCGTCCCTTTAGGATATTAGTAACCTTGTGATAGTCCTTGAGGTCCGTGGTATATCATTCTTCCAAATACCATGAACCTTCCTTGGCAGAAGTTCTTCTGAACCAAAAGATCACAACCAGAGTGCTCTTGAGTAGTACTCCGTTCATATTGTGACTCTGCCAATCTTACCTTTCTGCATGGGTTATCCGGAAGAAATATGCTGAACTAGTTCGACATACTAATCTATGAATCCACAACTCAGAAAGTTATATGTTCCTATGAGTTGTTCCTCTCTAGTTGTGTTATGACCTTCGCCTATCAGTTGATAGTCACGGGTAGTTGTGCATTCGTGTTCATCGATGCCTTTTACTCTTGAGGTCCGTCAAGCCATTCTATTCCGGAATGACTAGGAGAAACAAACTCCAGCACCTTATCCATATCCAGGATTTGGTCAACGAAGTTGTACTTCACAGTTGAAGAATGCTAATGCGGATTCTAAACTGTTCTATCCTGGAGTATTACCATCTTTATGTCAAGAATGTCGTGAGAATTGCACTATCTCTTATGAATTCTTGATGTAGTAATACTTCTTGCCATCATTGTTCATTCCTCGGTTTCCGTGTTATTGTAACCGGAATGCTGACAAGTGAATTGTGATGTGTGAAATCAATACTCCTAGCAACTCTGTTGCCTGGTAGTTAAATGGACGATAATCTCATTCTTAGCGTGATGGTTACCGAATCACCATCCTAAGATTGATCGTGCTACCTAGTCCACTTTCCTGGTGCACTCCTTGATTGATGAGTTAGGATTTTGTCAAGTCCTTGCTCATTTGATCATATCGTCTTGCCTTGAAAAGCAAGATTGTTCCCGAGCTTAGTAACATATCGGTGGTTCGTGATTTTCTGAATATCTTCTCGGAAGTATTACCAGGTTGTCACCTGACCGCTATGTTGAGTTCGTGATGAAGTTGGGTTACCTATAAACCACCCCTTCTCCAAGAATCTATGTTGGATACCCCGAACTAGTTGGTTAAGCTAAACAACAACTTGGAGAGTTGGAAGATAAAAGCTTAACCCACATAGCTCACTCCAAAGGGATATCTTGTGTGTGTATTGAAGATAGATGATATCTTCTCCGATTGATCCTCGTGATCATTTGTGGATGTATTGTCTTGTCCAAACTTTGATTTGAGTATGGGTTATCGTCGAGTCAAATCAGAACCAACGATATTCGTAATGTTGTCTTACTCATGGTTGTTCCCTTGAGCATACACCATTATATCTTTTGGGGTCTGACCAATGCTATCATTTTGTTCACATTGTCATGGAATTCCATCTATATGGAAACCTGGATGAATTGTTGTTGAGCCCACCAGCAACATTGTTATCTTCTCCATGATCTATGTTGCACATCCAGTTAGTATTGGAAACTTTTATAAGCATTATCTTCATGGCCGTTCGAGAAGCATATGTACGGAAGAAAGAAGTGACTTCCTCAAATTCATGAGCATTTGATGAAAGTTGTCACCGTGAATGCGAGAAAGTTGTTTTGCTTCTTGTGGAATCATCTCAAATCAGTCATGCATACGTGCGAAGTATTCTGTGGTTTGGAGACTTGCAACCTTCACTCTATATGTATTCCTAGCACACCAAGCCACTGATTGATTGTCCTAAGAGAAGAAGTTCCTTCTTAAGATCCGGATTTAAGCAAGGACTTCGTTATCCGCAATAACGGTTCCCCAACCTGAACTCGGTAGTGTTTCATTGTAAGACTACTACGTGGTCATGTTTGTCTTGGACAACGTGTTCACAGGTACGTAGCAGAACCAGCTCATGTTTTGGAGCTTACTACCGCAGTCCATTTCCTGAGAATCTCGCAACGTCGTCTCATCGATTTGTGTTGCAAGCTTCCATTTTTCCTCCTACACTCAATGAGTCTGGAATATCCTGACACCAACCAGAACTGAATCTCAGGCAGATATGATGGTTGGAGCATTTTCCAAGAACTATAATATTGGTCTCTCGATAACCGGTAAAGTGGATGACGTGGCCAACACACCAGCCGGAAGACCTATTGTTGTAGTATTTTGATTGAAGAAGTTGGCCACCTCCCCATAAGGATTTCATAGGATTTACTTCCTAGTTGCTTCTTATGGATTTTTGTGCTTCCGAAGTCCGACCTTTACTTGATGTTCAAGATACCAAACATATCTATGAATGGCTTACGCTAACACATCAAGGAGAACATTAGAAGCGGAGTGCTAAATGTCTCTCGGTCGATCATCCAGATTTTGCCCCTTGACTCCGCTAAGGTGAAATCTGAGAAAGTGTTATCTTCCTTTGCATATGCATCCTCCATTACCGTTCATCATGGTAGTATGTGGTGTTGCCAGGATCCTTGACACGGATACTGGTAAAACCTTGATGAATATGGGAATGCTCAAGTTCTTGAGAGCACGCACAAGCACAAGGTGTTGTCACCGGCACTAACCGGGATTGCTTCCAGTGTTCCTGGTTATGCTATAACCTCTCAAAGAGTAGATTTACTCTCTACTGTTGGGATTCACCCCAGTTACCAGAATCATTCCCAGCATTTGCATTTTGTTCCCAGCTTGCACCGCCAATGTGCCAATTTTCCATGGGTTGCCCTTCTTAGCATCTGCTGTTCAGGATTATTTTCAAAAGTGGTCCTACCATGGGACCCATCCATTTCCGATGATAAGCAAAATCATCATTTGTGTTGTCTTCAACAAGGTAGTTTCCCCCTCATCTATTATAGATGGAGTATGTCGTTCTCTTGAACTCCTTCAAACTATCTATTTTGTTTGCCTCAGGCTGGTATAGGGAATTTCAATGATCTCTATATCAAAAGTAATTCTTTTTGCCACTTAAGGGAATAACTCTACGAGTCACCTTCTCTAAGGTGCCCCGTCTGGTGACATCGAGCGCCATCTTCTTAGGTGTAGAATTTTGCCTACCAAGTGAACCTTCATCATTTGTTTCACTCCATCCTCCTGGATGTGTGTCTCGTGTCCCAGCTCAAGAGATGCTTCAATGTCTCACTCCCTTGAGTTGATCTTGAGTTCCTTGATCTTCGGGAAGATCGATTCCTTTAGAGTATGTCTCAGTTATCATCCAGTTGGATGAAGATCTCAAAGCAAGGATGACAAGATCAACATGATGCAATGAATCAGCAACTTCGAGGAGGACAGTTGAATCGAGAAGATTGTGTTAGTTAGTGTCCCCTCTGTTTTTCTTATCTCACGTCCTGAATCTCGGGACGAGATTCTTGTTTTAGTGGGGGTGAGTTGTCACATCCCTAGATCAACCCCTGTGGTCCTTGCCTGATCATCATGTCATCATGTTTATTTTTCAAAGGAAACTTGAAATGGGGATTGTTCAAACCCTAGCACTTCAAATTCCAAATAGGTCCAGTCAAAAAAATTGCATTCAATGTTTCCAAAATGTTCCTAATATTTGTTGGATATTTTTGGCAAGGCTTTTGCAGCAAACCAAAAATAATGGACATTTTTGTGGAATATTTTGGGCATGGAATTTAATTTATTATCGTATTTGAATTTGGAATTATATTCATAATATATAGAATATATTTTCAAATAACTTTGAAATGTTTTATGTGCTTCTGGAAAAGTCCATCTAGCAACATAAAATTGTTCAGAGGATTTTTGGCATTGTTTGAAATTGTTTAAATTTCAAAACAGTGGCAAAAGAAAATAAAACAAAGAAAGAAAAATAGAAAACAGAAACAGAATTAAGAGAGAGAGAAGAACCTACCTGGCCTTACCTGGCCGGCCCAACTGGCAGCCCAGCCCACCTGGGCCTCCCCTGCCAGTCATCCCTGTCCTCGCGCCAGGAGGACAGGGGAGCGTGCTCGCCGCGCGCCGGCCACGCGCCGCGCCACCTCCTGTTTCCCGCCGCTGCCGACACGTCTGGACGACCCTAGACGACGCCACGCACCTCTCTGCTTCACTCTCTCACTCTCCCTCGACCTCTCTCCCTTCTCCTGGCTCTCTCCCCCTCACCGCCGAACGCCACCATCGTCGTCGCTCGTCGTAACCACGGCCAGTGCCACCGTCTCGCCTCGCCAGCATGTCCACGAGCTTCGCCTCCGTCGCCTACGCCTTCTACACCGAGCCAATCAACGCCGGGAGGCCTGTCTCGTCGTCATCGTGCTCGTCTTCAACCTCCGGCCGCCGTCAACCTCGCCGGCGATTCGCGGCAACCAACGCCTCCCCGGCCCCTCCGTCTGCACCAGCCGAACCGCCGTGAGCCACTGAACCTTTTCCCTCCGTCCTTTCCTTCGCGCGCGCCCCGTAGCCGTCGCCCCCTTCCTCACCGTCGCCGGCCGCCGCTGAACCTATCGCTGCCGTGGCCAGAGCTGCTGCCACACTCCTTCGAGGCCATCGGCGAGCTCAGTGCACTCCCAGGAACATTTTGCACCCACCTTTTCCTCCCCTAATGCACCGTAGCCTCGTTTCCGTCGATGTCCGAACTCCGGCGCCGCCCCGCTCGCCGGTGCGGTCGATTCCGGCGACCCCAAGGCCTCCCGTTCGCTCTGTTGGATGCGGACGAACGCGGGCTATCTTCTGGTGGTCTCCGTGAGCCCAGCCGCCGCCTGTAGCTCAAGTCCGTCAAGTTGCCGCCGCCGTTTTGGTCGCCGCCGGCCGAACTCCGGTGACCGCCGACGTGGCACTTAGTTAGGAGCTAATTACAACACTAACCAACCTTAACAGCCACTGACAGTGGGCCCTAGCCCTGGTCAAACTCCAGTCAGCGCTGGTTTTGACCGGATCTAGCCCATGTGTCACTGACGTGTGGACCCCACACATCAGGTTTGACCTGGACCAGCCTCTGTTGACTGCTGACCTCACAGTGACGTCATGCTGACGCAATAAGTGTTTTCTGGAATTTTTAAATAAATCAGAAATGATTTATTTATTTCAGAAAATAACCAAAACTTCTAAAAAATCATAGAAATTAATCTATAACTCGGATGAAAATAATTTATATATGAAAATTGATCAGAAAAATCCAAGGAATCTGTTTATGGCATTTTCATGCATGTTAGAACAACTTAAGACTGCTGTTTAGGACAATTTGCATAAATGGCATTTGAATAATCACATATGGAGTTTGAATTTGAACCCTTGGTTCAAATCAACTTCATTTAACTTGTTGCTAGTTGCATTAGCTCAACCAACAGCATATTGCCATGTCACATTCATGCATCATATTGTGCATTGCATTGATTGTGATCTTTCTCTGTTTGACGGTTTTGTCCCCTCTCAGTAGACGACGTTCCGACGATGTGATCAATGACACCGATGAAGACTCATTGATATCTTCAGAAGTGCCAGGCAAGCAAACCCCCATTGAGCATCCTAATACAATCCCACTCTCTCGCTCCTGCTCTCTTTGACTGCATTAGGACAACAACGATTGAACTGCTTTTGCCGCGGTAGTTGAACCCCTTTCCTCTGCATGACCTGTCATTGCCACAGTAAATAGTTGAAACCCACTAGCATGAGTAGGAGTTGTTTGAGCCATGTTGTGCCTACTCATTCATGCTTTCTGGTTATGCTTGCTATTGCTTAGAGTTGAGTCAGGTCTGATTCATCGGGGATGAATTGGAATGTGGTGAACTTGTCCTACTGTGTGTGAGCTAAGTGTGTGAACACGTTTTGGTAAAGGTAGCGGTGAGAGGCCATGTAGGAGTACATGGTGGGTTGTCTCATTGGAGCCGTCCTTAAGAACTGAGTTCTGTGTAAGTTGTCCAATGACAAAGCTACTACCACGCATTGGAATGCTTAAGTGCCCCTCTCGACTTATTAATCCACTCGATCTCTGTCCAGGAGTTGCAACTAGTTTCTGGTGCTTGTAGGTAGTGCTAGTAGTCTACCAAGTGGCACCCGCTACAAGTGGGCTTGGGTCAGACTAGGCACCGTGGCACGGTGTACCGATCGCCCGTTTGGTGATGCGGGAACCCTGTACACATCGTTTGGGGCCGTGAGCGACACCCCGGCCGGATCTCCCCACGGATGGAACCCGAATAGGCGATAAACCTGGACGAGAGACTTGTGTGGTTAGTCAGGTCGTGGTCGACACCCTCGCCAGGCCTCCGCTTGAAGGTTGCCGAGATACATGACGTGTACATGGCGGTAAGTGGCGAGAGCGTGTGTGAAGAAGTACACCCCTGCAGGGTTAACATGATCTATTCGAATAGCCGGGTCCACGGATATGGACTTCTTGGATGCTTACGTGGTACATAGACAAGTGAAAGTGGATACTCTAAAATGCGCAAGATAAGCGTGAGTTCTATGGATGGCCTTCTCGTAGGGAGACGGGAGCGGGTCCATAGTGGTGTATTGATTGGTGAATATGTGGACTCGTGTGCGCCACCTCAAAGGTTATTTGCAGTCATAGTTCAGGATAGCCACGAGTCAAAGCTGGCTTGCTGCAGTCAAACTCCACTACCCCCTTGTTGATACTATTGCATATGTAGTTAGTTCTGATGTAAGTCTTGCTGAGTACCATTGTACTCACGTTTGCTTAATTTATGTTTTGCAGAGAGACTTCAGTCTCGCTAGTGGTTCCGCGTGGACTTCGACGTTTAGCTTGTTACCTCAGCTACGGTCTTGTGCCCTTAGGAGGGTCTTATAGATAGCCAGGCTTCTCAGCCTTTTTCATTTGTAGTTGTCTGTACTCAGACATGTTGTGCTTCCGTTGCCTGTATGCTCTGTATGTTGGGTCATGTGACCTCTGATTGTAATAAATGCTATGATGGCTCTTCTGGGCCTTTATCTATATGAGTTGTTGAGTTATGTTGTGATGCCATGTTGTACAACACATACTTGCATGTTATGCGTACGTGTAATGTGTATTGCTATGTGTGGGATCCGACACCTAGTTGTTTACCTTTGGTAGCCTATCTTACAGGGAAATGTCTCCTAGTGATTCCACTGAGCCTTGGTAGCTTCCTACTGCTCCGGAACACTTAGGCTGGCCGGCATGTGTCCTTCTTCGTTCCTGTGTCTGTCCCTTAGGGGAAATGTCACGCGTTGTTCCTTTAAGTCCTTGTAGCTTGCTACGACTTGGGTTCATACGTTGATGACCGACACGTTCGTTGCTGGGTCATGTATGCCTGTCTCCGTAATTTAGTGCCACTTTTGGTTTATAACTAGTCATGTCGGCCCGGGTTCTCTGTCATATGGATGCTAGCGACACTATCATATACGTGTGCCAAAATACGCAAACGGTCCCGGGCCAGGTAAGGTGGCACCCGTGGGGATACCGTGCGTGAGGCCGCAAAGTGATATGGTGTGTTACAGGCTAGACCTGTGTGACTTAGGATCGGGGTCCCGACACGGAAATATTGGGCGGCGTCTGCGCTGCTCCTCGGAAGATCAGCAAACACGCCTGGAGAACTCCACAATCGTGTCAGCCCAATATACTTCTGCCCTCCGAAGATGCTCTGTAAGAGAAATATCTTACCAGATGCTATCTGTCGTGCCTGCTCGATTTCTTGGCGAGCGCTGCGTGACTCGCCTCGCGCATCCTGGGCAGATTTTACTGCCGCAGACAGCTCGGTCGCCTGTTCCGAAGCCTTCTTCTCCGATGCCTCACACTTAAGGATGGCATCTTGGAGCTCGACTTCGACTTCGGACACCCGAGACTTGTGCTTCTCGCACTCCGCCTTTTCGGTCTCCAAATCAGCAGCCGCTTTATCAGCGGCCGGCTTGTTTGCCTTGGCCTCCTCCTTGGCTTTGGCAACCTCGCCCATAAGGGCCTCGAGCTCAGCGACCCCAACTGTGCAATACAGAATAAAATGTTAGAGTTTGTACTCATACTTAATCAATTAAGTCTTATTGACATTCTAAAACAAAAATCCGCATACCTTGCGTTTCATCAAAACGCCGGTTGATGCGGTCGAGGTCCGCATTCGCCACCTAGAGCTTCCGATTTAGTTCGACAACCTCTACGTCTCGCGCAGTTGCCGTAACTAAAGAAGCCTGTGCAAATAGTTCAGCTCTATAAATATGCTACTCTATGGATACTCCGTCCGATTCTTTTCAGAATCACACAAAGCATCAGGGGCTACTAGTTATATATGTGCATTATAAATGAAAATTCTATTAAAAAAGCATTACATTGCTTACCTCAAAGCCTGTTAAAAGGTTGTTGAAGGCCTCATTCAGTCCGCCCTTGACGGAATGAATCTTCTTCATCACTGCACCCATCATGGTGCGGTGTTCTTCAATGATGAGAGCACTTTGCAGTGCTCCCTCCATAGAATCCGGCGCCTCAACTCCGGGCGCCGTCGTATCCTCCTCCGCTCGAGGAGCCGGGTCTTCGGACCCTGGAGTCGCGCTAGGCTCCAGGAAGGTATTCGGTGGGGCCCCGGATTGTTTGGTCCCCACATCTTCGGTCTCCCTGGGGGTCGTTTCCCCATGGTCAGCTGTCGCCGAGGTATTACCCTCGGCCGCCCTGTATCCTGCCCCGCCCTCATCTCCTTGGGCGGAGAGAACCCACAGGGACGACATTTCGGTGTCCCCGCCAATTACGGACGATGGAGCCCAGACTGGCGGGTCACTCTCCGTCTCCCCAGGCGCCAGAGAGTTCCCCTCCGATGATGTAACATCAGGGTTTACACCGGGAGGGCTATAGGTCAGTAGGTGAAGAATACTAAGTAGGTACCATAAATACTGAATAAATAAAGGTGAAATATTCAATCCAGACAAAACTTACGATTCTGGCAGGGGTTTCACCCTGGGCTTCACCACGAAGCTATGTTCGGATGAAATTGAACTATCTCCGAGCTTCAGCTTCCTCCGGGGCGCGACCGTGCCCGCGTCAGCGATGGCCCCCCTCTTCCTCCCCCTGCCTTGCGCAGGCGGCATTTCTTCTTCCTCATCTTCCTCCTCGTCATCTTCCTCCGCCTCGTCGGAGGAGAGAATGTGGAGGTCCTCGGGCTTCTTGCCCACATGACGAGGGCTGTCTCCGGCCCCCTTGCCCTTTGTCTTCTTGGGCTTCTTTGTCTGCGCCTTGTACGGCGCCGGAACCAGCATCGCCATTAGTAGAGGTAGTGTTGGCTCTTCGGGCAAGGGCACCGGACACTTAATCTAGGACGCCTTCTTCGTCCAGCCATGTATATCATGTAAAAATTCGAACTCCTATTATCATTGAATAAGGGAGAGGGTATGTGTTTGTCAAGGATCATTATTACCTCTATGGCGGAAACTTCGGTGCTGAAGCCCGCATGCTCGTCCTCTTTGGGCCATTCCTTCTGGCTCTTGAAGAGGCGCTTCCAGATCTCTTTGTGCATAGAGCCGAAGAGATACTTTAGCGGCTTGTCTCCTGCCGGATCAAACTCCCATAGGGAGGAATCTCGGCTTTGGCAAGGGAGAACGAACCAGGTCAGCATCACCTGGATCACGAACGAGAGCAACTGCCCCTTGGAGATCACGCCGGACACACAACCCATGAGAGTCGTTACCTCAGTGTGTGACCCTCAGTCCAGACCCTTCTTGGTCCAGGAGGTCAACCTCATTGAGGGTCCAGATCTGAAAGCAGGTTCCGCCGCCCACTTGGAGCCGCGGGGTTTGGTGATATAGAACCATTCCTGCTGCCAGACCTTGTTCGTCTCCATGAACG
Source organism: Secale cereale (assembly GCA_902687465.1). Classification (NCBI taxonomy): domain Eukaryota; kingdom Viridiplantae; phylum Streptophyta; class Magnoliopsida; order Poales; family Poaceae; genus Secale; species Secale cereale. The sequence goes on from LR738710.1 coordinate 751,539,141, forward strand.
AGCCCTTGGGCCAAGTTGCGTTTGGGAGCTTGCTGATCATGGCGCCCCCGCACTCTGCGTGCTCCCCGTCAACCACCTTCGGCTTCACATTGAAGGTCTTAAGCCACATGCCGAAGTGTGGGGGGATGCGGAGAAAGGCTTCACATCACTATGAAAGCGGATATGTGAAGGATTGAGTTCGGGGCTAGATCGTGGAAATCTAACCCGTAGAAGAACAAAAGACCCCGAACAAATGGGTGGAGTGGAAACCCTAGCCCCCTAACGAAGTGAGAGGTGAAAAGTACCCTCTCGCCCGCCTTAGGAACAGGAGTCACCTGGCCCTTAGGGGGGACTCGGTGTGCGATGTCGCCGGCGAGATACCCCGTGCTCTGTAGATCCTCCACGGTCTTTTCGGTGACTGTGGAAGCCTCCCACTTACCCCTGGCACCGGATCCAACCATTGCTGGGAAGGGGAGTAGTGGTTGAGGAACGAGGAGTTGTGGACGCAGGAGATGAGAGTACGGGGGCAAGGGATATTGGACAGCTCGAGCTTGAGGAAGGCGTGGGGCTGATGAAAGGGATTGGTGTCCTTTTATAACGCTGTGAATACAGAGCGTCCCCCCACCTTAGCCATAAAACTCACCGGTTCCCAAAGCGGTCGTGCGTAATGCGCGGCGTGGGTGCTCACGTCACAATGATAAGAATCCCACAATAAGCGGGCACGATCTCTATTCTGATGGGACATGTCGATGAGGATATGCCTCGAAACGCGAAATTAGGACCAAATAAAATGGTTCGATATGTTAGTGGGTTGGATGCGACGCTTCACCCAAAAGTTGTCACTAGAGACACATTATTTATTTTCTTTAAAAAAGCCTTGCCTTCGAGGCTAAGGGTTGTACTAATCTTGCAGAGCCGAACACAATCCATCAATTTGCAAAAGATATATTCGGAGGAGGAACCCGCCTTGCAATGTCGAAGACAATACGGAAGCCGAACTCGTCGCCATCAAAGACATGTTCAGGGGCTACTGAGGGAGTCGTGGATCGAGGGGTCCTCATGTGGCCGGATAAACTCCTGATGGGCCGGACTGGTGGGCCGTGAAGATTGTTATAGAAGATCATCTCTCATATCCGGATAGGACTCCTGTATTCTTGTAACGACAAGTTTTAGGCTCGGGTGTAGACTTTCCTTCCTCTACAAGACAATATGTACAAACCCTAGGCCCCTCCGGTGTGTATATAAACTGGAGGGTTTTTAGTCCGTAGGCGCTAGAATCGGAATCATACAATCCTCATAGGCTAGACTTAGGGTTTAGCCTTTACGATCTTGAGGTAGATCAACTCTTGTACACATATTCACTCATACTAATATAGTAGGAAGTAGGGTTTTACCTTGATCGAGAGGGCCTGAACCTGGGTAAACATCGTGTCCCCAGCCTCCTGTTACCATCGATCTTTGGACGCATAGTTCGGGACCCCCTACCCGGGATCCGCCGGAATTGACACCGACAGGTATCACTTGCTTGGAAGTCGATTTGTCACTGATGCTTGGAAATGCTTGCGATGTAGGAGGTACATGAGTTGTAGTCGCTTGAGTGTATGAGCCGGAAGTCTCGGAAGAGAACTTGGCGTATTTGAAGTATTCTTGGACTTGGCGCTCCACCTTGGTTGCTTGATGAACTAGCTCGAGAAGGGTCATGTATGGCTGGAAATCTGCAATCTTATTGATAGGGTGGTTGAGGCCGTTCAAGAAGCGTGTCATTGTTTGTTCATCATCTTCCTTGATGTTAGCTCGGATCATGGTAATCTCTATTTATTGATAGTATTCTTCCACCGTCTTCGTGCCTTGTTTGAGGATTTGCAATTTCTTGAAGAGATCTTGATTGTAATGCGTTGGCACAAAGCAGGCTCGCATGACATCTTTCATTTGTGTCCAAGTTGTGATGGGTGTCTCGCCTCGATCCGCTCGGCGCTCGATCACTTGCTCCCACCAAATAAGGATGTAGTCTTGATACTCGAGTGATGCCATTGCAATCTTATTTTCCTCATCATTGTTGTGGAGACGGAATATCTTGTCAACTTTCAATGCCCATGAGAGGTATTCCCCTGGGTTGGTGCTTCCAGAGAACTTGGGGATGGTGAACTTGAGCTTGTCGTAGCGATTTTCATCATGGTCGTTGTCGTGGTGTCGATGTCGTGCTTGTCGTGGAGGCAGGTGCTCGCCTTCGTGTTCCGAGGCACGTACTTGATGTAGACGGTTCACTTGCGGCTCTTGATCTTATTGATGTACTCTTGATTGATTGTGTCGTTCTTATTGGGCTTCACATTGAGCTTCTTCTTCGCCGCGGACACGGCGGTTGCGGTCGTGGACTTCTCGTGTCGCATCACGAAGAGCACGTTGAGCTTGAAGAGCATTCTCCTCACGACGTAGTTGTTGTTGTCGTAGATCTTCGGTGGCTTGCTCTTGTTGTCGTTCTTGCGCTTGCTCCAAAGTTTCGCGGTTTTGTTGATGACGATGTGCTTGCTCGCGAGGTTGTTCTTGTGGACCATTTCCATGGAATGGGTTTTGACTTGCTTGACGCTCTTGATTCGTGGCTCGACGAAGAGAACTTGATGTCGGAGTACTTGAGGTGGAACGAGAGTCCTAGGAGTGGCGACTTGAGTGGCACCGTCTTGGTGATGAAGAAGTTGAGGAAGAACGATTGACCATCAAGGCATGTAACTCCTCCATTTGAGTTGCCATGTTGGTGTTGAAGGTATCCGTGTGGTTGGGATATAGTTGTGTCGAAGTAGTCTCTCGTGCGTTGCTCGGAGTGCCTCAAGTCGATGGCAATTTGCTCAATGCGGTCTCTCAAAGCTTCGCTTTCTTGATGCAATGCGCGTTGGACGCCGAAAAGATGCACTTTGGTGATGTAGTCGTTCGGTTCGTGTGTGTCATCGAAGAGTGTGTTCGCCGATGTACTTGGCCTATCCATCATGAGCAAGTGTGGTGAGTAGGAAAGAAATAAACAATACCAAAGTTACCTTTTCCGAAGATTGAGAATGTATCGAGTATCACTCAATGTAATGCTATGATAGTGGAATTGGTACCGGGTTTGTTTCTCACACCTACAAGTACAAGGCTTTTCGAGGATCTCGGTTAGGAACAGTGGCACAAGATCTCAAGCAAATGTTAGTCAAGATATCGAAAATGTTGAGAAGAGTTACAAAACTTGCAAGTAAGGCAATACATGAGAACCCAAAGATAACACGTGGGAACGCACACACGGAAGATAAGTGGGATCCGTACAACCAAAAGGTGAGCTCAAGATATCACGGAGATGCTCATGTTGCACGAATGCTAGAGAGACGTAGCTCGATTGCTCAAATGGGCAAGATACGCTATGTGCACCTACCTATATGGGCAACCGTACCATTATCAATCCCAACTATGCGACGCATGTATGATGCCGATATGATGTCAAGGTATATGATATGCAAAATGGCTCAACTATATTGCTTACAAGCTTGTTGTCCTTCTCGATTTGCTTAAAAGCTTTGTATCTCACTTTTTTGTAATATGCTTGATGTTCGAGCCAATGATGATATGAGACAAGTGTGATAATATATGCACGGGAGAGATTATTGGCACAATATGATAGCAAGATGATTGCACTCTCAAGTAGCTATGCGGACTACGCGTATCACTAAGGTGTACAATATTGCGTGGCCCGACAATTCTCAACTCGCTAGTCTCGATGGGTAGGTAACTCAAATAGGCTCGGTTATCAAGTGTAAAGGCAAGGTAGAGTGTAAGATGTCATCGAGGTTACCATCGTTGCTTATGGTATGTGGTCTCAATGTCGAGTGGTGAAGGTGACGATGACTTCTGGGGCGATGATGAATGGCGGCGATGATGATGAACAACCGTTCCCAAGTAGCCGAAACACCTTAGGAAACGGAACTGCAACTCAAAATCTCAAAACACAAGTTGGTAGCAGAAACAAGTGTGTGGGCGGAGTGGTGGTAGCAAAAGAAGCGTGTGGGAAATGAAAAATCAAAAATCTAGGCGGTCGTCGAGCTCTTTGCACTACTAGGGAAAACCTTATACACGGAATCTTACCAGCAGCGCATCTCAAAATAAGGCGCTATTGCTACTTAGCAGCAGCGCGCGTACCAAAACCGCGCTACTACTACAACCGTAGAAGTAGCGCGTCAGAGAAAAAGAGCGCTACTACTACAAATGCCACGATGTTGCCTCTGGAGTAGGTTTAGTAGTAGCGCATGTCTTATACCAGCGCTGCTGCTATGGCCTTTATTTGTAGTGTGTTATCCTAAAGCGTGCTACTGCTAAAGCGCTTCTATCTTCCCCAGCCGCCCGCCCCTCACTCTCCTCTCCACTCCACTCACTCTCTGTCAGGACCGGAATTTCGGGATGTAACTTTCCCAAAAGCGGACCTTGTGCTCACCAGCCCCAGGATTACTGTTAGCTGATGAGACACCTCTTGATACAGAAAATTCCAAGCAAAGGTACAAATATGTAGTACAAGACCATTCTGGTCTATAAGTACAACATGGGTTTTCTGGCAGATGATGGCGGAAGCGGTTGAAGTGCGTCGGTGTCTGTGGGACTCCATTTCCCACGGGAACAACTGACCGGGATAACTCCTATCTTCGCGGGGCTGCTATCCCAATAGTGTAGGCTCCGGGGTAGCGTCACATCGTTCCTTCCCACACAAGGAATCTGGCCAAGACAATAGCCAGGGACAAGCCAGTGAGTACTTTGAATGTACTCGCAAACATTAAGAACGTGGGTGAGACATAAACATGCTCAAGGATGATTTATGACCACTTTGATAATAATGATGCGATAGGATATAACTTTAAGCAGGACGTTCGAGTAAAAGGGTATATGCAAACAGAAAGTAGTAATGAAATAAATAACAGGAATGCCATAGTTGGGCGTCTGAGCGACACCACAGAAAGGGCTCATAGTGAAAGGAAAACGAAAGGACAAGAATGCCACAGTCGGACATCTGAGCGACATCACATAAAGGGCTTATGAATAAAAAGAATGCCACAGTCGGACGTCTGAGCGACATCACAGAAAGGGCTTATAAATAAAGAGAAATGCCACAGTCGGACGTCTGAGCGACATCACGGAAAGGGCTTATAAATAAAGAGAAATGCTACAGTCGGACGTCTGAGCGACATCACAGAAAGGGCTTATAAAATAAAAGAAAAAAGAAATAACAGGGAATATCCGGGAGGTAGAACCGTCCTGCGGATACTCGCTGTTTCAAGTAATATGAACGGTTAGTCCACAATAAAGATAAATCACAATCACTACCTGTCACGGGTCATAAATAATATTCTGGTTTAATAGATTTCTCCTCCGAAGACCGACACTAAGACCGACACTCGACCCATCCCAAACTGTAGTCCTTAACCATGGACACGGCTATTCGAATAGGTTTTATATCTCTCCAGAGGGTGCACTCTTTACCCACGGATAACGGATTTTCTATAGCCCCTCTGGACTAATTCCGTCTACGGTCTTTTAACCTGAAGACACACCTGACTACACACACCAGCCTAACTTACCGGTGTCTGGAATCACCCACGACACTAGTTAAGCTAAACTTTAAGTGGGGAGGCTACAACCTCGACTAGCATGGGATCACAACAATTTATAACGCGCGCGAGAAACTGGGGATGCTATCCCCTTCGGCTACAACCGAAACACCCATGCCCCCGGACCAGGTGGCCTGCCTACCGGATGCAGCCGGTACCTTCCACCATGGCCTCTCTGTACGGTGTGTGATAGAACAAGGGTCGACAAAATTTACTGAACCGCACCCTACCTGAAGTAGGGACACGTGGTAGCACGAAACAAGTGTGGGGGTTACCGGAGCAAGACTCGATCTATGGTCGACTCAGGAGGTTATAAACTCTCTGCACGGTTAGTGCCACAATGATTTCATAGTTCCCTGACAGGGTCACTCTCCTCATGCTACCAGCTGCCTTACTGCACATCCTCGTCACAACGAGATGTCAGTCACGCGGTTCGTTCATCGAAACACAACCTTCCTTCGGACTCCATCCGAACTATCACCAGGCAAATGTGGCATGAGGAGTAGTGGCTGTCACCAACCTCACATACAAAACTGAAAAGAATTATTTACCACAAGATGATATGCAAGAGTATGCTTTCCACATGAAATAATGATGCTTCATTATGTCATATCGATGGAGTTCTTGGGTTAAAGCAAACAACACACAAATGATATTATCACAGCGTTCAAGATGCTTGCCTTCAAGTAGAGGGGAGGAGAAAAGCATTCCAAGAATTTTGGAAGCTTTCTCCCTCTTCAAAAAAAACTAAAAGAATTAAAAGGAAATCAATACATAGACGTAGAACACCCCCAAAAAGTTGTCTGGAAAATTTTCATATAAATATGAAAATAAACTAGACAATATTTGGGAAATAACAGAAAAAGAATCAAATCATTTGGAGCTGTGGTTAAAAAGTTAAAGCTTGTCAAAGTTTGGTCAAATCTGGTTTTTAAACTAAAACAGAAAAAGAAAACGATTCGGCTGAGAATACGTCTTCGAGCTAGGGGATACGTACTTTGTGTTTTACGCCTCCACTTAAAAACGCGCGGTGGTGACGTTGGGTCACTGACAGTGGGCCCAGGGGGTCCACTAGTCAGGTTTGACTAGTCTTCCCCCCCCCCTTCTCTTCCTCTGCCCGAACGGCAGCGGGGCTCCGGCGATCGTTGTCGGCGAACCAGGGTTCCTCGAGGGTCGCTGAGTGCGGGAATGGGTCCGCGGGGTTGATGCGGTCTTTCCGGTAGTCGATTGGTCGGAGGGGGCGAAGGGAGTCGCCGGCAGCAAGCTCCGCGGCGGAGGGAGCTTCGGCGTAAATGGGGATTCGGGCTGTGGTGAGTTTTGATCGTGTTGGAGAGGTCGGGCAGCTCCGCAAGGTCGAGGGGGAGACGACGGTGGTGTTGGACGAGCGGGGGCGGCTCTGGTGGAGCCGGATTGCTCGAGGCAGAGGCGGCGGCTGTGTTTGCCAGAGATGGAGAAGGAAGCTTCTCGGGGTCGATTGGCTGCCACGGGGCTGCTCTGCGGGGTGCCTAGTAGTGGTATGATGTTGCGGAGAGGCTCGGGCGCCTTTAAATAGGCGAGCCATGGCGGTTCAGCGGCGGCAGTGGATAAGCTCGCCCGCGACCGTCGTTCTGTTGCAGCAGGTGGACGTGGCGGCGACGGGAGCTAGCGGACAAGCCAGCAGATGATCTCGCACTGCTCCAGGGGGCATCTGGCGAGCGCGGGTGGCCTGGGCGGCGCCGACCGTGGCAGAAAGCCACCGTGCTCGCCGGCGTGTCGCCAGGAGCGCTCTGACGGCGGCGCTGTGGAGTCCCTGGTGCGGTTTGGCGTGTTCTCTAGCGCGGATAAGGCTGGGCGTGGCTCTACGAGCGAGCTGGGGCCAGGGGCGCGACGCGGCAGCCCGAGCGCACGCACGTGCAAAACGCGCGCTCTAGGCGCGCCCAGAGCACGCACGCAACGTGCTCGTCGTTATTCCACGGCATGCTGATGAGCTCCAAACTGCAAGGGGGTCAGCAAGGTTAGGCTAAAGGTTGGGACAAACTCATGGGACAAGTTGGTTTAGCTAGGGAATCAAGTTCATAATATGAACCAGAAGCTAAGCCAAATATGGTCATGCACTCAGGGTGTTTGTCAAAATGCCAGGGGCATCTAGCCAGCTCTTGGGGTGGCCAAATTTACCAGATGGATGTCTCCTTAGATGAGTGAGAAGGTGGTGAGGTTAGTTCATCAAAAGCAAGAACTTGTTAGTGCAAGTTTTGCAAGATTCAGTTCTGGACAGAAAATGCAGAGCACTGTTCCATGAACCAAAACTATCCCATTAGGCCCACTTTTTTGGACTTAAGGGTTTTGCAAGAGGGACTACAAGCATGAGGAAGCTCAAAGGCTCTAGAGCAAAATAGACTAGGGTTGCAGTGCAAAACACCAAACTGAACCAGAATGGAATAGAGGTTGTTTCACACAAAACTTCCAAAGGACCAAGGTGGGTTTTTGCATAAAGATGGATAACATACTACTATGAACCTCCCGTAATTTTGGTGGAAGCATCAAAGGAATATCTAAAGGGGTTGTAGTGCAATATGGCCTACGGGACCAGATTGGCAACATGCTGTGGAGCCCAAAATATTAAATGAAATAATTATATTATTGCATAAAAGTGATTTAATAGCATCACTAGACATCTCCAATTTTTGGTTGAAATTATAAATAAATTTGTCAAGTAGTTGCAGTTCAAAAGAGGCCTTAAAACTAGGTTTAATCATTTATATAAAGAAGAAAATTAGGGAGGCCAATATATAATTAATCCTGTTGATATAAGAAAAGTTTTAAAGGGTGCATAAGAGATTCTAATATTAACTGGAAGGTTTTGCTAGGGGCAAACATTCCAAAAAAAATCAGAGTAAGAATTGTCCTGGAATCCAAAGGAACATTCAGCAGAAGGCAAAATTTTAATTTCACTGGCAAAATTTTAATTAATAAAACATTGCTAAATTTTTGGGGTGTTACACTCTCCCCCGGCCCGCACCCCGTCGTCGTCGCCGCCGCATTGCCGACATCCGCTGTCGTCGT
>LR738710.1:751548528-751624544 GCA_902687465.1 Secale cereale
GCCTCCTTCCTCTCCCTCCTCCCTCCCTCCTTCCTACCCCTCCTCCCTCCCTTCTCTTTGTTCTTGTAGAATGTAGGTAATTTAAATGTAGATTTTAGAATGTAGACATCGTAGAATGTAGGTTTTGAATAGAATAGGAAATTTTAGGATGATGATGTAGATGTTTTAGGTATATATAGTGGATGATGATGTAGATGTTTTAGGTATATATAGAACATTTTGAATAGATGATGATGTGGAAAATTTTAGTAATAGAAAACTAGTGAATAGGCATTTGATGATCAAATTAATTTTTTACTATAAACTAGTTTGTTTTTAGTAAGAAAATTAATAGAACTAGTTTATTTTTAGTAAGTGCTTAGTTGAACTAGTTGAATTAATAGAACTGGTTGAATTTATGTCATTATCACTTTTTCATCAAAGAATGATATATGATATTTGATGATCTAATTAAAATTTTACTCGGTGGAATATGCAGGCTTTGTAGAGTCGTGTCTCCTTGGAGTGATCATCATCCGAGCTACCTCTACTTCCTCTACACCCGAGTCGGTGAGCTAAAAGTCCACCTCCTCCTTCTCTACTCCTCGGTGTTGAATAGAGTAGAACTAGAGTATCTAGTTATGCTTCTTAACCAAATGAAATCTGAGTGGCCTATGTTTTGCCGGAGTGTTGATTCATTTCCGTTCTAGCAAATTTCAGGCGCTCGATATGTCCTATTTTAGCAAAGGTCATGCCGGACTTTTCTGTGAATTTAAGCATGACTTGTGCTAGAATATGTAGGAAATATTGAGTGCTCCCAGTTTGCTAGAAATAGAATTAAACGACATTTCGAGTTGACTTTAAGTCTATCGGGGCTCCATACATGACAGTCAAAAAATCGGTGAGGGAGAGTCTCGAAGAAGAATGCTGATTGTTGTCGTGGGGGCCGCTTCTCCTTCTTCTCTTTGTACTAGACCTTTTTTATGCACTAGGGGAAGGAGTAGTAGCGACCATCACCTACGGTCGCAATATCAGAGATCGAGTGCCCACCATATACGTGAGATGAGAGTTTAGGAAGGAAGACTCGACAGACCTAAAGTCAACCCGTTGCATATTGATTAATAGCGATATGTGTGTTCAGTTAGTTGAATACATGAGTAGAACTAGGGTATTTAGTTATGCTTCTTAGCCAAATGAAATGTTCGGATTAATTATAAGATTTTCAATTAATGTTTCAACTTTGAACATAGGAAATGTCTAACGATGAAAAGGATTTCGGTATGTGCGAATACTGCGAAGACGAGCGCGTCCTGTGTGACAGAAATTTCCTAGTTGATGGTAGGCGCTTCAGCATCAAGCTGGATGAGACCTTCAAAGTGGATAGAGTAAGTCACGACAACAAGTCTTTTTTCGTAATTAAGCATCACTTCTGCTTCATTTGCTTCAACTTATAATTTTATTTTATTTTACTATTCTACTGGCGTATCCCATGCCATGCAAGAATTTTTGTCTTGGATAAGATTGGTTTCAGTCCTATGAAAACTATGGAGGTAAAGAGAGTTCACTTGAGGACTGAGCATGGTTATACGTTCGACGCAAAATTATACAATGCAGACACCTACACCTATTTTGAATGCAGAAATTGGAGAGCACGATGCAAGGCTTATGCATTTGAGCCTGATATGCTTATCACCTTTGATATTCGTCCGGAAGATCATGATATTGAAGGTAATATCGACATTTGGGTTGATGTGTAGACGCCTCCAGTTCTACCATTATGTGAGTTTCTCAACCAATATTTATGTCTTCGATATTGTTTATTCAAAAATAGTTTACAGTTAATTTCTATTGACATCTTATTTCCATTCAAGCAAACATGTCCGGCACTTGGTAGACATGACCTACTACTGTCCCGGGGCTGAATTAAATTGTGAGGAGATAAGTCATTATGTTTCATGGCTTGAGGATCTTGATACTGTCAAGACAAATTATTTTCCTCGACTAAAAAATATTAGTACTCAAACTGTGCGACCACTATCATGCGTATTGAACTACGGTCACATCTATTTAGGAAAGATGGTAAGATTTTTACTATTTGTCCTGAGTGCATCTTTTGCAAACATTATTTTTGAAGCTAAACTTCATTGCTAAGTATGTTACTACGATGTTCTTCAATAGGGACTCCCGATGATAGTTGTGCCTCAATGGATCGAGCATAAAGGTAGCATGACAATGGTTAGTTTACGGCCAAGACATCCTACATTGCACTTCGGTGCATTTAAGATTTCTCGAAGCGAGCAAGTCTTAATAACTGGAGCAAAATTGTGAAGGATCGCATCAGAGAAGTACCTGGGGGCAGCAATCAGAAGCGCGACCCACAATTATGAGACAACTTCATCTGCGTGCTACAACATAATGAAGCAGGAGTGCAACACATGTTCTTGTTGGGGAACGTAGTATTTTAAAATTTTCCTACGATCACGCAAGATCTATCTACCAGATGCATAGCAACGAGAGGGAAGAGTGTGTCTACGTACCCTCGTAGACCGGAAGCGGAAGCGTCAAGTGACGCGGTTGATGTAGTCGAACTTCTTCGCGATTCAACCGATCAAGCACCGAACGTACGGCACCTCCGCGTTCAGCACACGTTCAGCTTGATGACGTCCCACGAGCTCTTGATCCAGTTGAGCTTTACGGGAGAGTTTCGTCACCACGATGGCGTGGTGACGGATATGATGTATTCACCGGCGCAGGGCTTCGCCTAAGCACCGCGACGGTATGACCGAGGTGTGTTTCTGTGGAGGGGGGCACCGCACACGGCTGGAACAATTCAACTTGTGTGTCTTTGGGTGCCCCCCTACCCCCGTATATAAAGGAGCAAGGGGGAGGCCGTCCGGCCCTTGTTTGGTGCGGCTAGGGGTGCAATCCTACTAGGAATAGGATTGCAATCCTATTCCTAGTAGGAACCACCAAAGAAGGAAGAGAGGGAATAGGAAAAGAAGAAGAGGTGGCGCCCCCCAACTCCTAGTCCAACTAGGAACCCTAGGTGGGGCGCCGGCCAGCCCTATGGGCTGCCTCTCTCCTTTCCATAAGGCCCACTATGGACCATCCCCCTTCGTAGGGGGTTCCGATAACCCCCTCCGGCAATCCCGTTAAATCCGAAACTTTTCTGGTATACTTCCGGTGTCCGAATATAGTCGTCCAATATATCAATCTTTATGTCTCAGACATTCCGAGACTCCTCGTCATGTCCGTGATCTCATCCGGGACTCCGAACTACCTTTGGTACATCAATACTCATAAACTCATAATACCGATCGTCATCAAACGTTAAGCGTGCGGACCCTACGGGTTCGAGAACTATGTAGACATGACCGAGACTTATCTCCGGTCAATAACCAATAGCGGAACCTGGATGTTCATATTGGCTCCTACATATTCTACGAAGATCTTTTATCGGTCAGAACCGCATAACAACATACGTTGTTCCTTTTGTCAACGGTATGTTACTTGCCCGAGATTCGATCGTCGGTATCTCTATACCTAGTTCAATCTCGTTACCGGCAAGTCTCTTTACTCGTTCCGTAACACATCATCTCGTGACTAACTCATTAGTCTTTTGCTTGCAAGGCTTATTGTGATGTGTGTTACCGAGAGGGCCCAGAGATACCTCTCCGACACTTGGAGTGACAAATCCTAATCTTGATTTATGCCAACACCACGAATACTTTCGGAGACACCTGTAGAGCATCTTTATGATCACCCAGTTACGTTGTGACGTTTGATAGCACACAAGGTGTTCCTACGGTATTCGGGAGTTGCATAATCTCATAGTCATAGGAACATGTATAAGTCATGAAGAAAGCAATAGCAGTAAAACTAAACGATCATAGTGCTATGCTAACGGATGGGTCTTTTCCATCACATCATTCTCCTAATGATGTGATCCCGTTGATCAAATGACAACTCATGTCTATGGCTAGGAAACATAACCATCTTTGATCAATGAGCTAGTCTAGTAGAGGCATACTAGGGACATACTGTTTTGTCTATGTATCCACACATGTACTAAGTTTCCAGTTAATACAATTCTAGCATGAATAAAAGACATTTATCATGATATAAGGAAATACAAATAACATCTTTATTATTGCCTCTAGGGCATATTTCCTTCAGTCTCCCACTTGAACTAGAGTCAATAATCTAGATTACAAAGTGATGATCCTCACACCCATGGAGTCTTGGTGCTGATCATGTTTTGCCCGTGGAAGAGGCTTAGTCAACGGGTCTGCAATATTCAGATCCGTATGTATTTTGCAAATCTCTATGTCTCCCTCCTTGACTAGATCGCGGATGGAATTGAAGCGTCTTTTGATGTGCTTTGTTCTCTTGTGAAACCTAGATTCCTTCGCCAAGGCTATGGCTCCAGTGTTGTCACAAAAGATTTTCATTGGACCCGATGCACTAGGTACTACACCTAGATCGGATATGAACTCCTTCATCCAGACTCCTTCATTTGCTGCTTCCGAAGCAGCTATGTATTCCGCTTCACACGTAGATCCCGCCACGACGCTCTGCTTGGAACTGCACCAACTGACAGCTCCACCGTTCAATAAAAATACATATCCGGTTTGTGACTTTGAGTCATCCGGATCAGTGTCAAAGCTAGAATCGACGTAACCGTTTACGACGAGCTCTTTGTCACCTCCATATACGAGAAACATATCCTTTGTTCTTTTCAGATACTTTAGGATGTTTTTGACCGATGTCCAGTGATCCACTCCTGGATTACTTTGGTACCTCCCTGCTAGACTTATAGCAAGGCACACATCAGGTCTGGTACACAGCATTGCATACATGATAGATCCTATGGCTGAGGCATAGGGAATGACTTTCATTTTCTCTCTATCTTCTGCAGTGGTCGTGTTGGGGAACGTAGTATTTTAAAATTTTCCTACGATCACGCAAGATCTATCTACCAGATGCATAGCAACGAGAGGGGAGAGTGTGTCTACGTACCCTCGTAGACCGGGAGCGGAAGCGTCAAGTGACGCGGTTGATGTTGTCGAACTTCTTCGCGATCCAACCGATCAAGCACCGAACGTACGGCACCTCCGCGTTCAGCACACGTTCAGCTTGATGACGTCCCACGAGCTCTTGATCCAGTTGAGCTTCACGGGAGAGTTTCGTCAGCACGACGGCGTGGTGACAGATATGATGTGTTCACCGGCGCAGGGCTTCGCCTAAGCTCCGCGACGGTACGACCGAGGTGTGATTCTGTGGAGGGGGGCACCGCACACGGCTAAAACAATTCAACTTGTGTGTCTTTGGGTGCCCCCCTGCCCCCGTATATAAAGGAGCAGGGGAGGGAGGCCGGCCAACCTCTCCTGGTGCGGCTAGGGAGGGAGTCCTACTAGGAATAGGATTGCAATCCTATTCCTAGTAGGATTCACCGAAAGGAAGAAGGGGGAAAGGAATAGGAGAGGTGGCGCCCCCCCAATCCTAGTCCAACTAGGATTCCTAGGTGGGGGCGCCGGCCAGCCCTATGGGCTGTCTCTCTCTCACCCTTTAGGCCCACTATGGACCATCCCCTCTCGTAGGGGGTTCCGGTAACCCCCTCCGGCATTCCCGATAAATCCGAAACTTTTCCGGTATACTTCCGGTGTCCGAATATAGCCGTCCAATATATCAATCTTTATGTCTCGGGCATTCCGAGACTCCTCGTCATGTCCGTGATCTCATCCGGGACTCCGAACTACCTTCGGTACATCAATACTCAAAAACTCATAATACCGATCGTCATCAAACGTTAAGCGTGCGGACCCTACGGGTTCGAGAACTATGTAGACATGACCGAGACTCATCTCTGGTCAATAACCAATAGCGGAACCTGGATGTTCATATTGGCTCCTACATATTCTACGAAGATCTTTTATCGGTCAGAACCGCATAACAACATACGTTGTTCCTTTTGTCAAACGGTATGTTACTTGCCCGAGATTTGATCGTCGGTATCTCTATACCTAGTTCAATCTCGTTACCGGCAAGTCTCTTTACTCGTTCCGTAACACATCATCTCGTGACTAACTCATTAGTCTTTTGCTTGCAAGGCTTATTGTGATGTGTGTTACCGAGAGGGCCCAGAGATACCTCTCCGACACTCGGAGTGACAAATCCTAATCTTGATCTATGCCAACACCACGAATACTTTCGGAGACACCTGTAGAGCATCTTTATGATCACCCAGTTATGTTGTGACGTTTGATAGCACACAAGGTGTTCCTACGGTATTCGGGAGTTGCATAATCTCATAGTCATAGGAACATGTATAAGTCATGAAGAAAGCAATAGCAGTAAAACTAAACGATCATAGTGCTATGCTAACGGATGGGTCTTGTCCATCACATCATTCTCCTAATGATGTGATCCCGTTGATCGAATGACAACTCATGTCTATGGTTAGGAAACATAACCACCTTTTATCAATGAGCTAGTCTAGTAGAGGCATACTAGGGACATATAGTTTTGTCTATGTATCCACACATGTACTAAGTTTCCGGTTAATACAATTCTAGCATGAATAAAAGACATTTATCATGATATAAGGAAATACAAATAACATCTTTATTATTGCCTCTAGGGCATATTTCCTTCAGTCTCCCACTTGAACTAGAGTCAATAATCTAGATTACAAAGTCATGATCATCACACCCATGGAGTCCTGGTGCTGATCATGCTTTGCCCGTGGAAGAGGCTTAGTCAATGGGTCTGCAACATTCAGATCCGTATGTATTTTGCAAATCTCTATGTCTCCCTCCTTGACTAGATCGCGGATGGAATTGAAGCGTCTTTTGATGTGCTTTGTTCTCTTGTGAAACCTGGATTCTTTTGCCAAGGCTATTGCTCCAGTGTTGTCACAAAAGATTTTCATTGGACCCGATGCACTAGGTATTACACCTAGATCGAATATGAACTCCTTCATCCAGACTCCTTCATTTGCTGCTTCTGAAGCAGCTATGTATTCCGCTTCACACGTAGATCCCGCCACGACGCTCTGCTTGGAACTGCACCAACTGACAGCTCCACCGTTCAATAAAAATACATATCCGGTTTGTGACCTAGAGTCATCCGGATCAGTGTCAAAGCTAGAATCGACGTAACCGTTTACGACGAGCTCTTTGTCACCTCCATACACGAGAAACATATCCTTTGTCCTTTTCAGATACTTTAGGATGTTCTTGACCGCTGTCCAGTGATCCACTCCTGGATTACTTTGGTACCTCCCTGCTAGACTTATAGCAAGGCACACATCAGGTCTGGTACACAGCATTGCATACATGATAGATCCTATGGCTGAGGCATAGGGAATGACTTTCATTTTCTCTCTATCTTCTGCAGTGGTCGGGCATTGAGTCTTACTCAACTTCATACCTTGTAGTACAGGCAAGAACCCTTTCTTTGACTGATCCATTTTGAACTTCTTCAAAATCTTATCAAGGTATGTGCTTTGTGAAAGTCCAATTAAGCGTCTTGATCTATCTCTATAGATCTTGATGCCTAATATATAAGCAGCTTCACCGAGGTCTTTCATTGAAAAACTTTTATTCAAGTATCCTTTTATGCTATCCAGAAATTCTATATCATTTCCAATCAACAATATGTCATCTACATATAATATTAGAAATGCTACAGAGCTCCCACTCACTTTCTTGTAAATACAGGCTTCTCCAAAAGTCTGTATAAAACCATATGCTTTGATCACCTCATCAAAGCGTATATTCCAACTCCGAGATGCTTGCACCAGTCCATAGATGGATCGCTGGAGCTTGCATACTTTGTTAGTACCTTTTGGATCGACAAAACCTTCTGGTTGCATCATATACAACTCTTCTTTGAGATATCCATTCAGGAATGCAGTTTTGACATCCATTTGCCAGATTTCATAATCATAAAATGCGGCAATTGCTAACATGATTCGGACAGACTTAAGCATCGCTACAGGTGAGAAAGTCTCATCATAGTCAACTCCTTGAACTTGTCGAAAACCTTTCGCAACAAATCAAGCTTTGTAAACAGTAACATTACCGTCTGCGTCGGTCTTCCTCTTGAAGATCCATTTATTTTCGATGGCCTGCCGATCATCGGGCAAGTCAACCAAAGTCCATACTTTGTTCTCATACATGGATCCCATCTCAGATTTCATGGCTTCAAGCCATTTTGCGGAATCTGGGCTCATCATCGCTTCCTCATAGTTCGTAGGTTCATCATGGTCTAGTAACATGATTTCCAGAACTGGGTTGCCGTACCACTCTGGTGCGGAACGTACTCTGGTTGATCTACGACGTTCAGCAGAAATTTGATCCGAAGTTTCATGATCATCATCATTAACTTCCTCACTGATTGGTGTAGGAATCACTGGAACAATTTTCTGTGATGTACTACTTTCCAATCCGGGAGAAGGTACAATTACCTCATCAAGTTCTACTTTCCTCCCACTCACTTCTTTCGAAAGAAACTCTTTCTCTAGAAAGGATCCATTCTTAGCAACGAATATCTTGCCTTCGGATCTGTGATAGAAGGTGTACCCAACAGTCTCTTTTGGGTATCCTATGAAGACACATTTCTCCGACTTGGGTTCGAGCTTATCAGGTTGAAGCTTTTTCACATAAGCATCGCAGCCCCAAACTTTAAGAAACGACAACTTTGGTTTCTTGCCAAACCATAGTTCATAAGGTGTCGTATCAACGGATTTAGATGGTGCCCTATTTAACGTGAATGCAGTTGTCTCTAAAGCATAACCCCAAAACGATAGTGGTAAATCGGTAAGAGACATCATAGATCGTACCATATCTAATAAAGTATGGTTACGACGTTCAGACACACCATTACGCTGTGGTGTTCCGGGTGGCGTGAGTTGTGAAACTATTCCACATTGTTTCAAATGAAGACCAAACTCGTAACTCAAATATTCTCCTCCACGATCAGATCGTAGAAACTTTATTTTCTTGTTACGATGATTCTCTACTTCACTCTGAAATTCTTTGAACTTTTCAAATGTTTCAGACTTGTGCTTCATTAAGTAGATATACCCATATCTGCTTAAATCATCAGTGAAGGTCAGAAAATAACGATACCCGCCGCGAGCTTCAACACTCATTGGCCCACATACATCAGTATGTATGATTTCCAACAAATCTGTTGCTCGCTCCATAGTTCCGGAGAACGGAGTTTTAGTCATCTTGCCCATGAGGCATGGTTCGCAAGCACCAAGTGATTCATAATCAAGTGATTCCAAAAGTCCATCATTATGGAGTTTCTTCATGCGTTTTACACCAATATGACCTAAACGGCAGTGCCACAAATAAGTTGCACTATCATTATTAACCTTGCATCTTTTGGTTTCAATATTATGAATATGTGTATCACTACAATCGAGATCCAATAAGAATAGACCACTCTTCAAGGGTGCATGACCATAAAAGATATTATTCATAAAAATAGAACAACCATTATTCTCTGATTTGAATGAAAAAACCGTCTCGCAACAAACAAGATCCAGATATAATGTTCATGCTTAACGCTAGCACCAAATAACAATTATTTAGGTCTAAAACTAATCCCGAAGGTAGATGTAGAGGTAGCGTGCCGACGGCGATCACATCGACTTTGGAACCATTTCCCACGCGCATCGTCACCTCGTCCTTAGCCAATCTTCGTTTAATCCGTAGTCCCTGTTTCGAGTTACAAATATTAGCATCCGAACCGGTATCAAATACCCAGGTACTACTACGAGCATTAGTAAGGTACACATCAATAACATGTATATCACATATACCTTTGTTCACCTTGCCATCCTTCTTATCCGCCAAATACTTGGGGCAGTTCCGCTTCCAGTGTCCAGTCCCCTTGCAGTAGAAGCACTCAGTTTCAGGCTTGGCTCCAGACTTGGGTTTCTTCGTGGAAGTAGCAACTGTTTTGCTATTCTTTTTGAAGTTCCCCTTCTTTCCCTTGCCCTTTTTCTTGAAACTAGTGATCTTGTTAACCATCAACACTTGATGCTCCTTTTTGATTTCTACCTCCGCAGCTTTGAGCATAGCGAAGAGCTCGGGAATTGTCTTTTGCATCCCTTGCATATTATAGTTCATCACAAAGCCTTTATAGCTTGGTGGCAGTGATTGAAGAACTCTATCAATAACACTATCCTCGTCAACTTTGCAACCAAGTTGAGTCATATGATTGTAGTACCCAGACATTCTGAGTAAGTGTTCACTGATAGAACTATTCTCCTCCATCTTGCAGCTGTAGAACTTATTGGAAATCTCATATTTCTCAATTCGGGCATTTGCTTGAAATATTAACTTCAACTCCTGGAACATCTCATATGGTCCATGACGTTCAAAACGTCGTTGAAGTCCCGGTTCTAAGCCGTAAAGCATGGCACACTGAACTATCGTGTAGTCATCAGACCGCGACTGCCAGACGTTCAAAGCGTCTACATTAGCGGGAGGGGGCTTGTCACCTAGCAGTGCTTCAAGGACATAATTCTTCTGTGCAGCAATGAGGATAATCCTCAGGTTACGGACCCAGTCCGTGTAATTGCTACCATCATCTTTCAACTTAGCTTTCTCTAGGAATGCATTAAAATTCAAAGGAACGGTAGCACGGGCCATTGATCTACAACAACATAGATATGCAAAAACTATCAGGACTAAGTTCATGATAAATTAAAGTTCAATTTAATCATATTAATTTAAAGAACTCCCACTTAGATAGACATCCCTCTGGTCATCTAAATGATCACGTGATCCAAATCAACTAAACCATGTCCGATCATCACGTGAGATGGAGTAGTTTCAATGGTGAACATCTTATGTTGATCATATCTACTATATGATTCACGCTCGACCTTTCGGTCTCCAGTGTTCCGAGGCCATATCTGCATATGCTAGGCTCGTCAAGTTTAACCCGAGTAGTCTGCGTGTGCAAAACTGGCTTACACCCGTTGTATTTGAACGTAGAGCTTATCACACCCGATCATCACGTGGTGTCTCGGCACGACGAACTTTTGCAACGGTGCATACTCAGGGAGAACACTTATACCTTGAAATTTAGTAAGGGATCATCTTATAATGCTACCGTCGTTCTATGCAAAATAAGAAGCATAATAAGATAAACATCACATGCAATCAAAATATGTGACATGATATGGCCATCATCATCTTGTGCTTTTGATCTCCATCTCCAAAGCACCTTCATGATCATCTTCGTCACCGGCGCGACACCTTTGATCTCCATCGTAGCATCGTTGTCGTCTTGCCAACTATTGCTTCTACGACTATCGCTACCGCTTAGTGATAAAGTAAAGCAATTACATGGCGATTGCATTTCATACAATAAAGCGACAACCATATGGCTCCTGCCAGTTGCCGATAACATTACAAAACATGATCATCTCATACAAAACCGTATAGATCATCATGTCTTGACCATATCACATAACAACATGCCCTGCAAAAACAAGTTAGACGTCCTCTACTTTGTTGTTGCAAGTTTTACGTGGCTGCTACGGGCTTAGCAAGAACCGTTCTTACCTACGCATACAAAACCACAACGATGTTTCGTCAAGTATGTGCTGTTTTAACCTTCACAAGGACCGGGCGTAGCCACACTTGCCAGTCACCCGCCAGTCACCTTTAAGCAACGAGTGCTCGTAACGGTGAAACCAGCCTCGCGTAAGCGTACGCGTAATGTCGGTCCGGGCCGCTTCATCTCACAATACCGCCGAAGCAAAGTATGACATGCTGGTAAGCAATATGACTAGTATCGCCCACAACTCATTGTGTTCTACTTGTGCATATCATCTACGCATAGACCTGGCTCATGATGCCACTGTTGGGGAACGTAGTATTTTAAAATTTTCCTACGATCACGCAAGATCTATCTACCAGATGCATAGCAACGAGAGGGAAGAGTGTGTCTACGTACCCTCGTAGACCGGAAGCGGAAGCGTCAAGTGACGCGGTTGATGTAGTCGAACTTCTTCGCGATTCAACCGATCAAGCACCGAACGTACGGCACCTCCGCGTTCAGCACACGTTCAGCTTGATGACGTCCCACGAGCTCTTGATCCAGTTGAGCTTTACGGGAGAGTTTCGTCAGCACGACGGCGTGGTGACGGATATGATGTATTCACCGGCGCAAGGCTTCGCCTAAGCACCGCGACGGTATGACCGAGGTGTGTTTCTGTGGAGGGGGGCACCGCACACGGCTGGAACAATTCAACTTGTGTGTCTTTGGGTGCCCCCCTGCCCCCGTATATAAAGGAGCAAGGGGGAGGCCGGCCGGCCCTTGTTTGGTGCGGCTAGGGGTGCAATCCTACTAGGAATAGGATTGCAATCCTATTCCTAGTAGGAACCACCAAAGAAGGAAGAGAGGGAATAGGAAAAGAAGAAGAGGTGGCGCCCCCCAACTCCTAGTCCAACTAGGAACCCTAGGTGGGGCGCCGGCCAGCCCTATGGGCTGCCTCTCTCCTTTCCATAAGGCCCACTATGGACCATCCCCCTTCGTAGGGGGTTCCGGTAACCCCCTCCGGCAATCCCGTTAAATCCGAAACTTTTCCGGTATACTTCCGGTGTCCGAATATAGTTGTCCAATATATCAATCTTTATGTCTCGGACATTCCGAGACTCCTCGTCATGTCCGTGATCTCATCCGGGACTCCGAACTACCTTCGGTACATCAATACTCATAAACTCATAATACCGATCGTCATCAAACTTTAAGCGTGCGGACCCTACGGGTTCGAGAACTATGTAGACATGACCGAGACTTATCTCCGGTCAATAACCAATAGCGGAACCTAGATGTTCATATTGGCTCCTACATATTCTACGAAGATCTTTTATCGGTCAGAACCGCATAACAACATACGTTGTTCCTTTTGTCAACGGTATGTTACTTGCCCGAGATTCGATCGTCGGTATCTCTATACCTAGTTCAATCTCGTTACCGGCAAGTCTCTTTACTCGTTCTGTAACACATCATCTCGTGAATAACTCATTAGTCTTTTGCTTGCAAGGCTTATTGTGATGTGTGTTACCGAGAGGGCCCAGAGATACCTCTCCGACACTCGGAGTGACAAATCCTAATCTTGATCTATGCCAACACCACGAATACTTTCGGAGACACCTGTAGAGCATCTTTATGATCACCCAGTTATGTTGTGACGTTTGATAGCACACAAGGTGTTCCTACGGTATTCGGGAGTTGCATAATCTCATAGTCATAGGAACATGTATAAGTCATGAAGAAAGCAATAGCAGTAAAACTAAACGATCATAGTGCTATGCTAACGGATGGGTCTTGTCCATCACATCATTCTCCTAATGATGTGATCCTGTTGATCAAATGACAACTCATGTCTATGGTTAGGAAACATAACCATCTTTGATCAATGAGCTAGTCTAGTAGAGGCATACTAGGGACATATTGTTTTGTCTATGTATCCACACATGTACTAAGTTTCCGGTTAATACAATTCTAGCATGAATAAAAGACATTTATCATGATATAAGGAAATACAAAAACATCTTTATTATTGCCTCTAGGGCATATTTCCTTCAGTTCTATGCTATTTTACCTGAGAGAGAGCAACAGGAATGATTAGCTACACTATGACTATGATGATTAAATAGCTAATGTTGGTGGTAATGACTATGATTATTATTATTATTATCTAGTGTTGGTGGTGTTTAGATAGCTACACTATGACTATGATGATTAAATAGTGTTGGTGGTAATGACTATGATGATTATTAGCTAGTGTTTTTGGTGACGATATGATGCAAGAGTTTTTATATTAATATGATGATGATGTTGATCATGATTATCATGATGATTTGTTATTAGCTAGTGTTGGTGGAAGGAACGTGGATTAGATTCATGTGGATGGATCAAAAGTGACAAAAAGTTGAATTAGTAGGATCGTCGTCCTAATTCAACTTTTGATTCATCCAAATGAATCTAATCCATGTTTCTTCCTCACAACCTCTTAATTGGTACTATATCAAAATTTGTATAACGACATATAGATACGCTAAAAATGAAAAACACTATACTAGTAGCGCTGGACAGAAAGCACGCTACTACTAGTTAGATTAGCAACAGCGTGGCTTCACTAAAAGCGTTGCAGCTATTATCAGCAGCGCGTTTCTACAAAGCACGCTACTTGTCGTGGAAATAACACGGCCGATGTCCGGTTTAGAGGACTTAGGTGTGAGGCCATCGCGCGGGTTAGCTTGAAGAGGTTAAAAGCACACAAAGGACATAGAGGGTTTATACTAGTTCGGCCCCTTCGATGAAGGTAAAAGCCTACGTCTAGTTTGGTGTGGTATTGCTTGGGCGTCGATGAACAGGGAGCGAATCGCTTGCTTGTGTCCCGAGATGGTGTTTCTTGTCCCTGAACCATCGTCGAGTCGTCCCTTTATATAGGAGGCAACGTCCGGTCCGGTTTACAGAGTCCCGAGGCCGGCTCATAAACGTGTCCGCCTCGGTCTCTACTCTTTCTATCTTACATCCCAAGTTATATGATATGACGGTTTACAAACCGTAGGCCTTACACATGGGCCCTAAACCTCTATGGGTTGTAACCTTTTGTACATATTCTACTGGGCTTGTGATAATACAACTATGTCAGTGTAATCCAGATCTTCCTAGCCGGTTTATACCTGCTAGTAATATCCCTGACATTAGGCCCCAGATTGATTTGAACTTGTTCATGTCAGTCTTCTAGGTCTTGCATAAATCTCTTCTCTGTAATTTATCTGCTTCATAAACCGGCCATGATGTCATCTCCTGGAATGGCCTTAATCCGTCGTGACGTCACCCTTGTATTTAATGCTTCGCCTCTATCTGTTACCTTTATTAAATGCCGCACCGAAAATCGAGGCGACAGCGCAATCTTTATCCAATCTCTGACCTCCTCGATTCCGGTGCTTACCGTTTTCACCTCTTCGGCTTATAAATACCGCCGGGGCATGCCTCTTTTCCCCTTCTGCCTTCGTCTTCTCCATCTCCATTGCCCGAAGCTTCGCCGCCACTCTTCGAGCTCGTCGTCGTCCTCGAGCCAGGCCGTTGCATCACCCTGATCGTGACTAGAGCACTTCACCGCCGCCCTCTTCTTCGTCAGGTACTCCTTCTTCCTCACTGTAGATCTCAATATAGGGTTCCTTCCATAGCTTCCGCCATGAAACCTTGAAGCTTCTATTGTTTGTCCCCATAGGTCAACCTTGTTGTAGGCTCAGATTTATTTAGCTTTGACCTGAATCCATGCGTTTCCGCTCTGCCATTATAACCCTAGTTCCTCTAACTTTATCAGTTTAGATTAGATCAGTAGAGAGATTGTCGGTGTACTAAGATAGGGGTACCTTAGTACCCCAACTTGTGCACGGACAGTAGCGGCTTCCCGCGGCAGGGCTTACCACGTGCTCGCCGGAAACCTTTCTGGTCCCTATAAAGCCATTCAAGAACAAAGTATACAAGTTAGAAGATCAAGGCCCCGGCAAGAGGAGCTTGCCGGGAAGGCCGTACCAGGCTCAAGGATATCACTTTAATACAAGACCCTGGCAAGAGGAGCTTGCCAGGAAGATTAAAGAATACATACCTCAAGAGATGCCCCGGCGCATCACGCGCCCCGGCAGGACCCGGGGAGCGACAAGCTTCCGGGCCCGGCAAGGCCATGGCCCCGGCAAGGTGCTTGCCGGGGGAAACTTATGCTGTGTGCCCGCGCTCCAGCTCATCTGCCCACGAGTCGCCCTGGGGCCCTTCCAGGGACGCGTGGCGGAAGGCTGTGCAGCCTGGGGCACACGGTGGCAAGCCACGGTGACGAGGCTACCGCCGTGGCGAACGGAGAAGCATGGACGGACACTTTTGGGGTCGACGGTGACGGGCATTTAATGCCCTTGTCCCCCACTGTCAAAGTTAGGCGAAGATCACTGTTCATCCACTGTTCACGCACTATTCCCGCACTGTTACAACTACCACCAAAATTACATTTTTACCCTCCTCTACGTTGGCACCTGTCGGTGACCCCTTGAGCTATAAAAGGAGGCCCATGCACAACGTAGAAAGGGTTCGAAACCTAAGCAACTCTCTCGCTCGGTGTAGCTAGTACTGTAGCTCTTCAAGCTCCCGAGCTCAATACAACCAAGGCAGGAGTAGGGTTTTACGCGTCCGCGCGGCCCGAACCTGGGTAAACTGCCCGCGTGTGCCCCTCGATCTGCTCTTCGTGCTCCCTCCGCTCCCTTACTGCAACGTAGAAGGGGCTCCGGTCCCATAGGTGCTCGTGGGAGGACAGTTTCCCCCGACATCTTTGGCGCGCCAGGTAGGGGCGTCGAGGTTGTGCGAACCTGATCCGGCGCTCACGCGGGCGCATTCTTCATCAACTTCTCCAGCTTCATCAACTTCATCAGCAGCACCAACATGCCTCCGAAGAAGAAGCCTTCGGAGGTCGGAGGCCCGTCTGCATCGATTCCACCGCCACCAGAACCAACGGTTGGTGGAGGAGACGCCGGCGGAAGGGTGGTCGCCGGCGAGGAAACTCACGGTGCCACCAAATCCAAGGACAAGACGGACGACCGGGCGAATTCCAAAGCCTCGGTGTCCGTAGACGCACCACGCCTCTCTCGGGAGGTGCCAAGCTAGCAGCGCCGTGGTACAGGAGGTACCATTCGCTTGCTGGGGCAAGGACAAACCGGAGGATCGCGGGATGCTCAAGGCCACCGTCCTGGTACGAGCAAGGCACGGTCGCCGGGGCGAGAAACTGCTCCTCCTAACCCTGTTAGAAGTCCGAGCATATCTCGCTCTTCGCACCGCTCGCCGCCGCTCCCCTCCTCTCCAGCAGAAGCTCTAGCAAGAGCACAGCTGCTCCTCGATTTCCCTCCAGCGGCGGACAAGGCCGAAGACTGGAGGGCGATGATCCAAAGTCTCATCGCCTTCGCCAACAACGACACGCCGCAGCAGCCGGCGACGTCGCGGCCGCGGCAAGTCGACCAGACGAAGGCCGATGGCGACAAGACCGCCGGGGGTGCAACTACCGTGAACTCCCCGCCGCGGATGCAGAAGACGCCACCCCGCCGGATTAACGTCGACGACGACTCTACGGCGTCGTCGGATCCGCGGGCTCATCGGGACCAGCGCCAAGTCCTCGACGACCGGCGGCAAGAAGACGCTCGGACGCGCATCGAGCGCCGACGAGAAGCCCGGCGACAATCGGATCAGCGCGCTGGGACCGCTGTCGACACGTACGCGCCCGGTGAACCAGGCGACTTGCCGTACGCGGCAGGTTGCCCTGCGTTCACCCGTGAGCTGCGGCGAGTCCAGTGGCCCAGCATGAAAAACTTCAAGCCCGACGTACCCGAGAAGTACGACGGCAAGACGCACCCCTCGGAGTTCCTCAGCATCTACACCATCGCGGTGCAGGCTGCCGGGGGATGCGGCGAGAAGATACTAGCTAACTACTTCCCGCTAGTGCTTAAGCCAAACGTCCGTTCTTGGCTTATGCACTTGCCGGAGAACTCCATTTCTTCGTGGGCAGATCTGTGCCACCAGTTTGTTGGCGCCTTCACGGGCGGCCACAAACCCCACGGCCAGGAGAGCGATCTCCACATCTTGGCCCAGAAGGAGGGAGAATCCCTGCGCAAGTACATCCAGAGGTTCAGCCGCGTGCAACACAACATTCCCGACGTCCACCCTGCCGCGGTTATCAGCGCGTTCCACCAGAACGTGCGTAACCGCCGCATGAGGGAAGAGATGGCCATAACCAAGATCCGGGATGTCAGCGAGCTCTACGCTCTGGCTGACAAGTGCGCGCGCGCCGAAGAGGGGAGGAGACTCCCCGGAGAGGATACTGGCGCAGGAGGAAGCGACAGTAAGGATGCAGCCCCGGCAAAGAAGAGCCGGTGGCGGAACAACAGAAGGAAGAAGAGCAAGGAGGTGCTAGTCGTCGAGCAGTCCGGCAAGGAGGCTCCCGCCAAGAAGGCACAGGCTGGCGGTTCCGGCAAGGAACCCGCCCCTGTAGCGGCAGCCGACAAGCAGGACGGCTCCGACAAGCAATATTGCAAGATCCACCGCACCAAGGGCCACGACCTTCAGAACTGCAAGCGAGTCGAGTACCTCGTAGAACAGCAGAAGGCTGAATACGAGCGTCGCGACAAAGAGAAGGCCCAAGGAGGCGGAGGAGAGCCCAGCAAGAAGCGGCCATTCAATGGTCGGGGAGGACGCCGCGGCAAGGCCAAGCAGCGGCAAGGTGATCGACCTCCCCGGGGCCGCGACAAGGATGAGGAAGAAGACGACGACGACGACATGGAGGAAGGAGATAACAGCGAGCAGGAGTTCCAGAAGGCCACAGAAGTCATGTGTGTCGACGGAGGCGCCTCTCTGCACACTTCCCACCGCCAACTCAAGCAGTGGGTGCGAGAAGTAAACGCAGCTGAGCCGCCCGTCGAGTCACGCAGGCTGCTGAAGTGGTCCAGCACGCCCATCATTTTTGACCTTGAGGATCACCCTGACCGCACAACGGCGGTCGGGTGCTTGCCGATGTTGGTCTCACCAACCATCCGCAACCTCAAGGTCACCAAAATGTTGGTTGACGGCGGGGCCGGCCTGAACTTGATCTCCTCAGCTGTGATCAAGAAACTCCAGATCCCAGACGGCGAGCTCGAGGAAACCGGGTCGTTCCAAGGAATCAACCCGGGGAGGAGCAAGCCGAAGGGGAAGATTACACTGCCCATGACCTTTGGCGGGGAGCTCAACTTCAGGACGGAGAGGATAACCTTTGACGTGGCCGATATCCCATTGCCATACAATGGGATACTTGGACGTCCTGCCCTCGCCAAGTTCATGGCAGCTTCCCACTATGCCTACAATGTACTCAAGATGCCGGGGCCGATAAGCGTCATCTCTGTCCCTGGCGACAAGAAGGACGCGCTTATCTGCGCCGACAAGATATACCGGGATGCAGCAGCCGCAGCAGAAAGCAACACACTTGCCGCTGAAGCTCCCGGGGGGAAGACCAAGACCAAGTCCGGCAAGAGCTCTGGGGCCCACTCGGGCAAACGCACCTCTTCGGAGTGCTGCGCTGCCGTCGAGGACGCACCATCGAGCTCCACCGGCAAGTGCAAGAAAGGGATGGCCGCTCCACCGGCAACCAAGAAGGTGTCCGCCAAGGAGGACGGCACTGGTGGTACCTTCACCATCAGTGCTACGCTCGACAACAAATAGGAAAGCGCGCTCGTTGCCTTCCTGCGGGCGAATGTCGATGTGTTTGCATGGCAACCATCTGACATCCCCGGCGTTCCCAGGAAGGTAATTGAGCACAAGCTTGTTGTTTGTCCTCATGCGCGGCCCGTCAAGCAGAAGGTCAGAAAGCAAGCCATGGAGCGCCAAGAATTCATCACGGAAGAGATAAAGAAGTTGGAAGCAGCGGGCCTGGTTAGAGGCGTGATCCATCCCACGTGGTTAGCAAATCCAGTCGTCGTGCGCAAGGCCAATGGGAAGTGGAGACTTTGTATAGACTTCACTGATGTGAATAAAGCATGTCCTAAGGATCCATTTCCCTTACCGCGCATCGACCAGATTGTTGACTCCACCGCCGGATGCGAGCTGCTTTCCTTCCTTGATGCATACTCAGGTTACCACCAGATTTTTATGGCCAAGGAAGATGAAGAGAAGACTGCATTTATCACTGCATGCGGCACATATTGCTTCATACGCATGCCCTTTGGATTGAAGAATGCAGGCTCGACATTTGCAAGGGTGGTGCACACTGCTTTTGAGCCACAGATTCACAGAAATGTAGAAGCTTACATGGATGATATAGTGGTCAAAAGCAAGAGCAAAGATACCCTGATCCAAGACTTAGAGGAAACCTTTGAGAATCTGCGCAAGATCCAGCTCAAGTTGAACCCCGAGAAGTGCGTCTTCGGAGTCCCCTCCGGCAAGCTTCTCGGGTTCTTTGTGTCCCAGAGGGGGATTGAAGCCAATCCCGACAAGATAAAAGCCATCGAGCAGATTGAAGCCCCAAAGCGCGTCAAGGACGTAAGGAGACTTGTTGGTTGTGTGGCTGCCCTCAGTATGTTCATTTCAAAGTCTGCAGAATGCGCCCTGCCTTTCTTCAAAATCTTGAAGAAGGCAGGTCCTATGAAATGGACTCCAGAAGCGGAGGCAGCGCTGCAAGACTTGAAAGGATACCTATCCTCCACTCCAATACTTGTCGCACCTAGGCCACAAGAGAAGTTGCTGCTGTACCTAGCGGCAACCAATCAAGTGGTTAGTGCTGCGTTAGTAGCGGAGAGGGAGGCGGATGAGGAACCCACACCACTGGCAAGCGAATCCAGCGACAAGCAGGGGGCTTCCCCGACAAGATCTGGCCCCGACAAGGACAAGTCTGCGCAGGAACAAGGAGAAGTGCGAAGGAAGATGGTGCAGCGCCCAGTGTATTTTGTGAGTTCCCTTCTGCAGGGGGCTAGATCAAGATACTCTGGGGTACAGAAGTTGTTGTTTGGCCTCCTCATGGCCTCAAGGAAGCTGCGCCATTTCTTTCAAGCACACGAAATAACGGTGGTCACTCGCTTTCCGTTGAAGAGGATACTGCAGAATCCAGAAGCAACAGGCAGGATCGTCGAGTGGGCACTGGAGCTGTCAAGCTTTGGTCTCAAGTTTAAGAGTACTTCAACCATACATAGCAGAGCTTTGGCAGAATTCATAGCTGAATGGACCCCAACGCCAGATGAAGAAGTTCCAGAGACAAGCGTCCCCGTGCAAGAAGCAAGCAGCGAATGGGTAATGTACTTTGATGGTGCCTTTTCGCTGCAAGGCGCCGGTGCCGTCGTGGTACTTATAGCGCCCACCGAAGAGCACCTCAAGTATGTTGTCCAGATGCACTTTCCCAAGGAGCAAGCGACAAACAATACTGCTGAGTATGAAGGTTTGCTTGCCGGCCTCAGAATTGCGGCTGAACTTGGGATCAAGAAGTTGATTGTGCGGGGAGATTCGCAGTTGGTGGTCCGACAAGTGAACAAGAGTTATCAGAGCCCTTTGATGGAAGCTTATGTTGATGAAGTGAGGAAGCTTGAAGAGCACTTTGAAGGTCTGCAAATGGAGCACGTTCCAAGAGCTCAGAATGATATTGCAGATGGCCTTTCAAAGTGTGCTGCGATGAAGTTACCTATGGAACCAGGGACCTTCCTGCTCAAGCTAACTCAGCCATCCGTTACACCATCAGTTGGGCAGAACAAGAAGAGGAAGTTGGTCTCCGGCGACTACTTGCCGGCGGATCTTCCCGAAGCCGCCGCCAAGGTCCCCAAGATCAACAGCCAAGATGCTGAGGAACAGTTTGCTCCTGCAGATCCAAGGGTCTGTACAGTTGAAGCAAGCGTTCCCGACAGGTCTTGCCCCGGCAGGCTTGTCGGGGGACCTTCAGCTCCGGCAGAACCGCAGGTTCTTGCCGTAGAAGCTGAGGTTCCCGCAGTAGCCCTCATGCCTTTAGTCCTTGTTGTTGAGCCTCAGGCTCCAGCATGGGCACAGCAAATCGTTCGTTTTCTGCAAACTGGAGAACTTCCCGACGACCCAGAAGAGATAGAGAAAATAACCAGGCAGTCAAGTATGTACCAGTTCGTTGGCAATGAACTGCACAGAAGAAGACTCAATGGTGTCAGGTTGAAGTGCATTTCCAGAGAAGATGGACAGAAGTTGTTGGCAGAGATACATGGAGGCATATGTGGCCACCACATTGGCGCAAGGGCACTTGCCGGGAAGGCGTTCTGGCAAGGGTTCTTCTGGCCAGAAGCCCTCCAAGATGCAACTGCACAAGTAACCAAGTGTGAAGCGTGCCAGTTCCATGCCAAGCAAATACACCAGCCAGCTCAAGCTCTCCAGACGATTCCTTTGTCCTGGCCCTTTTCGGTCTGGGGGCTCGATATCCTCAACCCCTTCCCCCGTGCTGTCGGGGGCTTTGAGTACTTGTACGTAGCAATCGACAAGTTCACAAAGTGGCCAGAAGTGGAACCAGTGAGAAAGGTGACCGCACAGTCAGCAGTCAGGTTCTTCAGGTCAATTGTTTGCCGTTTCGGAATCCCTAATAGGATCATCACCGACAACGGTACACAGTTTACTAGTCGCACCTTCATGCAGTACGTCCAAGACCTTGGCGCCAAGGTCTGTTTCGCTTCTGTTGCTCACCCGAGGAGCAATGGTCAAGCGGAGAGGGCCAATGCTGAAGTGCTGTGCGGACTCAAAACAAGAACCTTCGACAGGCTGCACAAGTGCGGAAGAAACTGGATAGAGGAGTTGCCGGCGGCTCTTTGGTCAATCAGGACGACACCAAGTCGAGCCACCGGACAGACACCCTTTGCTCTTGTCTATGGAGCAGAGGCAGTTCTCCCCACGGAACTCGTATACGGATCTCCTCGAGTGCTCGCTTATGATGAGCTCGAGCAAGAGCAACTGCGACAAGATGATGCATTGCTCCTTGAGGAGGAACGTCTCCAGGCTGCTGTACGAGCTGCTCGATACCAGCAAGCCTTGCGTCGCTATCATAGCCGCAAAGTCAAGGCCAGGAGTCTCGAGGAAGGCGACCTTGTTCTTCGGCGTGTTCAGTCCGCCAAGAATTCCAACAAGTTGACGCCGAAGTGGGAAGGCCCTTATCGGGTGAGACAAGTCACAAGGCCCGGCGCTGTCCGCCTTGAGACCGAAGAAGGCTTACCGGTGAGCAACTCCTGGAACATAGAGCATCTTCGCAAGTTTCACCCATAAGGCGCGGTTGCCGTGATCCGCTCCGGCAACCACCTTTTGTACAAGTCTTGCCGCTGTTGCATGTAAACCTTTGTACAAAGCCGGGCGCAGATCCCGTGCATCAGTAAAGCTTTTGTGCCTCGCACTACTTGTCATTTCAATGCCCTTCTTACTTATTTGCATGCATTATCTGACACCTTGTGCAATGCACATCCCCGGTAAGCACTAGCAAGCCATGAGGCCCTATACTTGTTTCTCCTCCTCTTTTTTCTTTCCCTCTTAAGCAGAAGGAGTATTCCTCGCGCACAAGTTTGCCGGGGGGAAGGAGATGGAGGTATGAACCAAGTATTTTTCAAGAAAGAGGAGCCTTGTCGGGGAGCAAACAATATATGAAAGCTAAGTCACCAAAGTTTGAGCAGTTCAAATTTTTAAATTTTTAGTTATCTTCCTTGAACAACCACATTTTGTATGGAAAACCTGTGCGCGGAGGAACCTACCCGCGGCTAGCCGCACCCTTACTTTGTTTTCGAGCACGCTCAACGACTTAAGTGAGCTACGACAAGTGTCGCGCCCTTACTTCGTTTTCGAGTTCGCTCAGCAAGCTAAGTGCGCTGCGACTAGCTGCGGCAAGGTTACTTGCCGACGAGGTCCTTTGCCAGCAGGCTGCTAAGAGTCCAGCACTCAGCGCTCGCGGCAAGGGCCCCTTGCCGGCAAGTTTCCTAAAAGCGTAGGGCAAAAAGCATACAAAGTGAAGGACCAAAAGCAAGGGAGATAACGCTGCATTGATAGCTCAAAATAAGGTTGTATATTACAATGGATAACTTGCCACAATAACTAATTGATTCATGTCCATAACATACTTTGCAGCGGCAAAGGAAACAGAGAGAAAGAAGCCTAATCTACGCGGTCGCCTTCACGCCTCGTGACTTTGTTCACCTTGGCGACGATGTGGGCAACCTGCGCCTTCAACGCCTCCTTATCAGCGTCGTCCGGCAAGGTGCGGAGGACGTTGACAAGGTTGATGCCGGGGTTGCGGTAGACGATCTTCGTCAAGACGCGCTCCAAGGTGCCCATGCAGAGCCGACGCGCCTCGTCGGCCAGCTGCACGGGGTTCTTCTCCTGCAGCCTCGCGAGCGCCGGCGCGATTCCCCTGAAGAACAGACTTAACTTGGCGTTGTGGGGGAGATTCTCATCCGGGGAGTACGCGAGATGCTCCGCCCTCAGCGCCACCATCTCCTTGTCAATATTGGCAGCGGAGGTGACCAGATCGTCAGTCCATTGCTCCACCGCCCGGCTGAAGTTGTTCGCTGAGACAGCGGCGCTCTCCACCAAGTTCCGCTCCTTGCGGAGCTCGTCCTTCAGTTTCGTCTCGCGGTCCCGGGCGGCGTCGAGCGAATCAGTCAGAGTGGAGACCTTCAACTCTAAGTCAGCGATTGAATCCTTGGCGGCAGCGAGCTCGTCGCTTTTCTTGGAGAGACGTACCTGCAAGTCAGAGTTGGTGTGGGCATCTTTTTCCCGCTCCACATTGAGCGCGGTGACTCTGTCCTGGCTCGCCTTCAGGTACCACTCCAGCTGATCCACCTTAAGCTCCAGGTCCCTCTTGGCAGTCTCGGCGGCGGCGGCGGCGGCCTTTGCCTCCTTCAGGGCCCCGCCAATGGCCTGCTCCCGGGCGGTGAGGTCGTCCTCGTGGGCGTCGAGGTCGACCTTCCGCTGGTTGAGCGCCCCTTCCCGCTGAGACAGCTCTTCGGCAGTCCGCCGCTGCTGCTCCTCGACCTCAGCCTTCTCCAGGAGGAAGGCTTGCTGCGCCTCGGCAAGCCCTTCACGCTCCTCCGCCAAGTTGCGGAGGGCTGCCTGGTTGGCGGCGCGGAGCTCCGCGGCGTGCTTCTCCAAATCAGCACCAGCCTTGGCGGTGAGAGCTTCCCGGGACTCCAGCTTCGCCTGCCTGGCCCGGTACAGGGCCAGGAGCCGGCGAAGTAGCTTCTCCTCTTCGGGCTCGTCACTACCGCCGGGCGCTTCGACAACCTTCAACCCCGCGAAGGCGAGGACCTCTCCGTCGTAGGTCTCTCCCTCCACGGGGGCTCGCGACGAGGACCCCCACGGGACTTGTATAAAGACTCCGTTGGGGGCCTCAAGATAGACGCCTGACCGTTCCGTGGAGGCGGAGGGGTTGGCGGCCGGTGCAGCGCTTGACGCTCCTGCTGCCTCCGGGCCAGCAGTGCGGTCGCCGATCCCTTCCCCAGCCACGGCGTCTGCGGTCGGGGCGGTCTCTTCAGCGGCAGGCTCGTCGGCTCCAGCCATGCCTTCAGCGGCAGTGGTGTTGCCGCCGTCGCCGTGCACACCCTCCTCGCCGGCGGTCTCTGTCTCCATCCGCTCCGGTGCAGGAGGATCTAGCAGAAGAAAAAGGAAAGAAAGAGTCAAGCAAATATCCAAGAAGAGAAGTTCAAAAAGAAGAAATTGCAAGACTCACCTTCGCGGACTTCTTCAACGACAGGCTCCCTCGCCGGGGAGTTCTCCCTTGGCGCCGGAGTGGTGGCCCCTGCTGGCGGAGGGCCGCCTGCGCCCTCCCTTGGCGGGGTGCTCACCCTTGTCGGGCTGCTCACCCTTGGTGGGGTGCCCGCCCTTGGCGGGGTGCCCGTCCTTGGCGGAGCGTTCTCCCTCGTCGGGGAGTTCACCCTTGGCGGGGAGGGTGGAGCAGGTAGCTCTTCGGGGGCGACCTCCGGGCGCTCCTGCGGCTGCGGCTCCACTTCTGCACAAAATAACTAAGACATCAGCACAAGCAACCACCTCAAGCGCGCCCGTCAATCAGAAAGACAAAAACCAGACTTACGCTGGGGGCTGCTCCTCGGAGCAGCGGGTTGATCCGGCAAGCTTGCCGCTGGCGTGTCTCCGGTCGCCGCGGCGGGCGAGTCGTCGTCAACCTCAACCACAGGGATCTTGGCCCTCTTCGCCATCCGTTGTGCCAGGGTCCTGAAAGCAAAACAAAAACAAGATCAGAATCATCAAGGAAGATCAAGACAAAATCAAATAAATTACAAGTTGCAAGTACTTACTCCTCTTTCTCGTCGTCGGAGCTGAGGGCGGAGAAGTCGAACTCCGCCTGAGGTGCTCCCGCGCGAGGAGCAGGAGGAGAAGGCTCCCTTGGGCGCTTGGCGGTCTCCGGGGCTGTGGGCTGCGAAGACCCAGCCTCCGTCGTCGCCGAGGGCCGAGGAGCAGAAGGGGCGGCCGTCCCGCTCCGGGAGGATCCCCCTCCGCTTGGCGCTGGTGCGCGGGGAGCCTCCTTCACGACTTTGCTCGCCCTGGTGGTGCGCGTCACCCGGCGCGCAGGCTGCTGTCGAGGCGCCTGTGGCCTTGTCGCCGTAGCCACTTTGCGGAGGTGCTTCCTTGGTTGTTGCGTAGGACTTGCCGGAGGCGGGGAGTTCTCTGAGGACGAGGAGGCATCGTCGTCAAGTCCCAGAGATCCACCAGAGTCTTCATAAGCCTCGACGTCCTCCTCCTCCCCGGCAGGCCTGCTGGACTCAGCACCATGCCCAGCAGCCTCGCTCCCTTCGGCAACCTCGCTCCCTCCGGCGGCCTCGCTCACCCCGGCAACTCCGCCTATCCCGGCAAACTTCAGGGAAGGCACCCCGGCAAACTCCTCGGGCGGAAGCTTGAGCAGCTTGAGGATTTCCGCCTCCTCTGCTCGGCTCGCCTCGTCCGCGGCCTGCGCCTCGTCCACGGTGTATCCAAAGTCACCCGCCGCCGCAGCTGCGGCGGCCTCCTCCATCCTGGAGGCGATGTAGGCTATATCCCGAGCCGTAGTGGCCCGGGTGAGGCCCCTGTTCTCCTCGGTGTTCTTGGGCGTCTCGACCAAGTTGTCGAAAAAGCTCAACACAGTATCCGGCGGAGGCTCGATCCAGGTGGGGACGACGCCATGGGAGTCGCACGCAGGCATCATCGCGCGCAAGGAATCGCCGGCGGTGCTGTTGCACAGCGGCACCACTCCCCGGGCAGGTCTGAACCACTCCGGGTGGGCCGGGTCATGCTTGAAGAGCTCTCGGACCATCCCCTTCAGCTCCAAGGCAGTGAAATTGAAGTTTAATCCAGGGCGCAGCCTCATGATATCCGCCGCATTGCCGAATTCCCAGGCGGGCCTTTTCCTTTCTTGTAAAGGGGCGATGCGGCGGCGGAGGAAATCTGCCCCAACCTCTCCAATAGTCAGATTGGCGACCCGGAGGCGAATAATCCTAATGAGGGCAATGCTGAGCTTGTTGTCCTCCGGGGCCAATTCGCTCCAATCTCTGCCGCGCACTATGGCAGTTGTGCGCGGCGCGGTGAAGGGCTCCGGCTTATCCTCCACTACCCAGCACCAATCTGCACGCCACTCCTCCCACTTGCCGCGGAGTTCTCCCTTCAGGTATGAATCCTTCTTGTTCATCCGGAAGATCCAGGAGATGCCGCCGGAAAGGGGAGCGCCAGCCTCTACTCTAGGCATGAAGAAATGGCGGAAAAGGGCTACGTTTGGATGAATCCCAACATAGTTTTCGCACAGATGTACGAAAACAGCCATCGTAAGGATGGCGTTGGGAGTAAAGTCTAGGAGGTGGAGGCCATATGTGTTCATGATATCACAAAAGAACTCCGAGAACGGAGGGCACAATCCATAATGGAAGAAAGCAGCGAAGAAGAAGTACCCGCCGGGGAACATATCTTTGGTGACGGCGGGGAAGGCTCTGGTGCGGGGATGAGCTTTGGTCTCCCCCGACCAGAACAGATAATATTTGTTCCGCAGCTCCTTCGTGCCAAGCCTCGGCGCGAAGACCACGCTCCTCTTCCGCAGGGCGGCCAGCTTCGCCGCCTGCTCGGACTTCTCCTTCTTGGCCTTGTCCGCTTTCGCCTTGCCACTCTTCGGAGCCATGGCGGAGGCGGCGAGGGAAGAAGCGAGGAGCTCGACGGCGCCGCGGATGCGGAAGACGGCGGAGGAGGGGTGGAGGCAGGGAGCAGCGGGGGTTTCTGGAGAGTTAAGACGCAATGAAGACGATGGAGGGAACTGCCCCTGCTTCCTCTGCTTTTAAGGGGGAAGTGGGGGACGCTCCGCATTTCCCATTAAAGAACAGGCCACGATCTCTCCTACGACGCCGCAATCGACGTGTGCCGTTAGGGAGGGATGCGGCGGATGCGGAAGGGGATACGGCTTGCCGTGGGCCGCGCGTGCCCGTGCACTGTTCTGGGCCTGGCCCAACAGCGCTCGGCACCGTGTGTGGCCCAGGCCCGGGGGCTCCTGTCGGTGTACTAAGATAGGGGTACCTTAGTACCCCAACTTGTGCACGGGCAGTAGCGGCTTCCCGCGGCAGGGCTTACCACGTGCTCGCCGGAAACCTTTCTGGTCCCTATAAAGCCATTCAAGAACAAAGTATACAAGTCAGAAGATCAAGGCCCCGGCAAGAGGAGCTTGCCGGGAAGGCCGCATCAGGCTCAAGGATATCACTTTAATACAAGACCCTGGCAAGAGGAGCTTGCCAGGAAGATTAAAGAATACATACCTCAAGAGATGCCCCGGCGCATCACGCGCCCCGGCAGGACCCGGGGAGCGACAAGCTTCCGGGCCCGGCAAGGTCACGGCCCCGGCAAGGTGCTTGCCGGGGGAAACTTATGTTGTGTGCCCGCGCTCCAGCTCATCTGCCCATGCGTCGCCCTGGGGCCCTTCCAGGGACGCGTGGCGGAAGGCTGTGCAGCCTGGGGCACACGGTGGCAAGCCACGGTGACGAGGCTACCGCCGTGGCGAACGGAGAAGCATGGACGGACACTTTTGGGGTCGACGGTGACGGGCATTTAATGCCCTTGTCCCCCACTGTCAAAGTTAGGTGAAGATCACTGTTCATCCACTGTTCACGCACTATTCCCGCACTGTTACAACTACCACCAAAATTACATTTTTACCCTCCTCTACGTTGGCACCTGTCGGTGACCCCTTGAGCTATAAAAGGAGGCCCATGCACAACGTAGAAAGGGTTCGAAACCTAAGCAACTCTCTCGCTCGGTGTAGCTAGTACTGTAGCTCTTCAAGCTCCCGAGCTCAATACAACCAAGGCAGGAGTAGGGTTTTACGCGTCCGCACGGCCCGAACCTAGGTAAACTGCCCGCGTGTGCCCCTCGATCTGCTCTTCGTGCTCCCTCCGCTCCCTTACCGCAACGTAGAAGGGGCTCCGGTCCCATAGGTGCTCGTGGGAGGACAGTTTCCCCCGACAGAGACCTCCGCAGCCCTTCTTGTATATTACTTGCATTTTATTCCATCTTTTCCTTGTGCCTTAGATCTAGATTTACCTCGGCTCTTTGTGGAAACTGTTTCTTCATACCTTAGATCTGTAGCTTGTTTCGCCGGTTCAGCCATACTTGCACGTCATATGTTTTACTGACGGTTTAGATGTAAGCCCGTATTCGTCATTGACGGTTTAACTCCTGCCCTCTTTGTCATTATGAACCGGTAGCTGCCTCACTCTTATATGCTTCCGGGTTAGTAACGCCATTAGTCCCTTGTGTAAACCGACAATTAGATCCATAACTTTATATAACACTCCGGCTTAACTTTTAGCAATCGGTAAACCGGATTTTGCACTATAATTTTCAGCACTTCCTCAGTCAAGATGATAGCCAAGCAGTTCGTCGCTTGCAACTGGGTTCCTTCCCGCATTACTGAGGATGACTTAACGAACGCCGCTTCAATCGGTATTCTGGGTCCTAAGGAGGTTCTCACTGGCGGGCCCCAGGAGATGAGTGCCCACCTACTCATAAGGAAGGAGAGGTCATTGTTTTCTTTGATCACCTGGCACGGAGTTTTAGCCCTCCCGGTTTAAAATTCTTCCAGGATGTGTTAGCCGCCTTTCAGCTCCACCCTCAGGACGTAGGTCCAAATTCTATGTCAAATATCTGCAATTTTCAAGTCTTCTCAGAGGCTTATCTTCAAGAAGAGCCATCAGTGGATCTGTTCCGAGACTATTTCCATTTAAACCGGCGGACAGAGTTTACTGACGGGTCGCATCAAGAGTTAGGTGGCGTCAGTATCCAAAAGAGGAAAGATGTGAGCTTCCCTCATGCTGCCCTTCATAACCACCCGAAGGAATGGAACCAAACGTGGTTCTATTGTAAAGACACTTCACCTTAAGGAGAAAATCCACTGCCGGGTTACCGCGCATACCGCCTACCAATGGATCATCCCTTGCCGCAGTGCCTCAGTGCCCCGGATCGTGCCCGGTTTGCCCCTCAACTTTTTAAGCTCAGGGCCTTTGTAGCCAATGGCTTAACCGGAGTAGACTTTGTTCGTTGTTGGCTTGCCTGGAGCATTCTTCCACTGAGCCGGCGCTCAGGCCTGATGTGCGAGTACACTGGTAAACCGGATGATCCTCAGCGCCACATTGATATAATACTTCCTGAAAAAGAAGTTACCGAGTCCGTGAAGAAGATGTTAAATATCCCTTTGGAAGAGTGCAGCCGGGCCAGTTTAGCTCCGTTCTGCGAAACCAATAAACCGCCAGCGGTAAGTCCTTCCCGATCTTTTCCTGTTTGTTTTAACCCGGCCATATCAATTTTCTTGTATTTATTTCCTATCTTCTGCACAGGCCAACGATCCCTTTTGGAAGAGGAAAACTCAAGATAAACCGGCCAAGCAACCACGCTGGAAAACTTATGCCATTAAGAAGAAGAAGGTTGTTGGTGCCTCCGATTCACATCCTGAGGAGGATGATCCGGATTCGGAGGTACGAATTAAACCTTATATGCATTAATCTCCCTTTATCCAAAGTTATGTTAACAGTGCCTTTCCACAGGATCTGGCGGAAGGAAGTAAAGCGGCGGGAGTTGAGGTAATTTCTCTCTCTTCTGACTCAGAACCGCTGCCCCCCAAAATCCGCCGGGTGTCCCGGAAATATCCCTTTTCTCATCCTTACGGTCAATTGGATCCCAACTTTCTTTTGAAGAAACAGCAGCATGAAGCACGCCGGACCACGCGCCATAGTGGCCATGTGGTGGAGTCATCCGGAATACCTCTTACGCCGGCTCGCAGACACCGCTCCGAGGTTTTACTTTCTCCAACTCTCCTTCATCCAAACGCCGGCCTCATACGTAAACCGCTTAAACCGTCTGATCCTAACTATCAGGAGGCTCCTTTGTCCTCTTCCGGCGAGTCAACTGCTACGCAGGTCCCCGTACTGAAGACCGTGCCTGGGTAAGTCCTTTTTCCAACCATCCGGTTTACCTTCATGTTTTTAACTTCATGACTCTTATTGTTCCTTTGAAATTTGCCAGAAAGCCGAAGCCTAGCAAGTAAAGCGGCTGCCGAAACCTTTGCCGCTGAACCGGCTGATGACCCTGAAGTGGCCATCCTTCCAGAAGACATCCCTGAAGCTCAGTTTGATGATCCTATTCCTATGGATCGTGACGATGTCGCTGCTCCAGGAGGCGACAACACGGAGAGTGCAGCTGATCCGGCAAGCCCTGTCCGGGTTAGCCCTCCTCGGGTTAGTCCGGCTCCTGTCAGCCCGGCGCCTACTGCTGCCCCTCTCCAACCAACTGCCGCTTCATCCGCGGACGTTGAGGTAACCGGGTTAGGTTTCACTGCCCCCACTGAGCCTGTCATCTTGGCCAGGCATACTGCCAAGGAGGAAAAACTTCAACAAGACAAAGGCAAGTGGAGCACAAACTTATCTAGTTATGCCAAGTTGAGTGCCCAGGAACTTCATTCCGGGTACCTGAACCGGCTCTTTGCCAGCCGCGAGTATGAAGCCGGGTTAGTTAACATGATGAAGGATAAATACGAGGTAATTTCCTTTCCTTTTACTTGTCTCTGTTTTGTGTTCTTGCAATCCTGTCTTCAGGCCATAGTAGCCCCCAAGTGCTGGTTTAGCTTCATTGTAGGTGAACCGGGACTTCCAGTGTATCTGAAAATGAACTTACATTAGCCCCCAAGTGCCAGGGGTATAACTTGTTTTATGCGCTTGGGACTTGTCTGAATTTCTCTTTTGATACTTCAATCGCACATTAGCCCCCAACTGTCAAGTGGATAACTTGTTATATGCTTGAGACTTGATTGACTTGTCTTTCTAATCCGTTTGATTTCCTTGCAGGCTGACTTGACCCGGAGGGCTTCGGAGGTAACTGAACTCCGGAATAGGTTGGTTGTTAATGAAACTGCTTCCGCCAAAGCCAAGGAAGAGCTGGTGCTTACCTTAACCAACATGGAAAAATTAAAAAAGGACTTTGAAGCGGAGCGGTCCACATGGGAAGTGCGGAGGAATGCTCTTGAGAAAAGAGCAAAAGACGATGACGCTGCGCTTAATCCGGTTACACAGGAACTGACCGGTTTAAGACAGCAAATATAACTCATGACTTCTGCTATCTTCGGTGAGTACCCATCTACATATGTCTGTTATCTTTGCAATCCTTTGTTCCGCTCCGGTTTAACTTGGCCAACGTTTTTAGGGAGGCGCATAACTCATCTTAGAAATGATGTCCGGAAGAAGTTCAAGGCCTCTTATACCCTGGTGGAGCAGCTTTATTCCGGCGCTCAAAGGGTTGTTAGCGCAATGTCCCATAACAAACCGGCCCCAACTACCATCCAAGGCACTTTGGAGAAGCTATCTGTCCTGCCTGTACGTCTGGTGGAAGTGAAGAATTCTGCTGCATGGGCTGGTTCTCTTATGGCGCTGACCCGGGCCAAGGCATGGGTTCCGGACTTTGATCCGGCTAAGGCTATGAACGGGTATCCCAGCAATAAAGAGGATGGATCCGCCTTCTCTGTCGAAGACCTCCGTGCCTTAACCAAAGAGATGCGCCCACTTGCCAGCAAACTTGCCGATGAAGCGGATCTGACAAGATATCATCCGGCCTATGACTTAGAGAATGAGCGGGTAGACCGGCCGGTTTATGACACCGAGAATCTGATCCCGCCCGTGCGTGGCCATACTTTCGCTCCAGATATTGATCCGTCCGATCTTATTGATGAGGAAATGTACTTCCGTGCTCTCTCCAAGATTGATTGGCGCACTCCTGATTTCCAGCCACTACCTGAAGATGAAGACAACCCGGAGCAAGCTGACCCTCAGCCTTCACAGCGTGAAGAGGAATCATAAACCGTCCGGTTTAATTTGCAGCTGCTGAACACTTTTGCAAAAACTTTAATCCATTTGGGCCTGCAGGTGCCTTGTAGTAGGATAGTTGAAACATTGTCTTTGTCCCAATATGGATGTCACAGCTTGACTTGGCGTCTGCCAATTTACTCCTTTGTTTTGTCATGGTTGATCCGTTTACATTACCTATGCCTGCATAAATGATGCTAAAAAGATGTCCTGGCGGTTTACCACCGGACCTATTACACTGTTTCAATAGATATATATCAGACGAATATTTGTTTTATACCAAAGATACCTCATACCTCTGATTAAGTGTGCCTGACGTCCTTAATCCTGTAGGCATAATTGAAAGTGTAGATGCTGATGAGGCTCTTGGCTCTCTTGGCATTTGCCTAATGACTGATCCGGGTTATGATGAACGCCGCTTTAACTCATGCTGGTGTTCATGACCCAGACTTTTAATTTTGCAGATATATGGTCAACTTTGAAGTTGCCCAATCCCGGATCAATAGACTTGGTTAACAACAAAAACTTGTAAAATCACAGAAACAAAGCTTTTTGGCAAATAAGACCATGTAGTCGAGGCTTTTTACGAGCTGCCAGGCTCCAAATTCGAGGCTTTTTGCAAGCTGCCAGGCTCCAGGCTTTTTGTGAGTGGCCTTTAAGCTCTAGGCATTTTTTAAGAGCGGCCTTTAAGCTCTTTGCTTTTTGCGAGCTGCCAGGCTCCATATTTGACGCATCAAGGGCGCCGGTTTAGGAGGCTTGCTAGGATTCGAATACGATCATGTAGCCCCCAATGGCTTTGG
The DNA here is from genome assembly GCA_902687465.1 of Secale cereale. Classification (NCBI taxonomy): domain Eukaryota; kingdom Viridiplantae; phylum Streptophyta; class Magnoliopsida; order Poales; family Poaceae; genus Secale; species Secale cereale. The sequence continues at coordinate 751,582,202 of LR738710.1, forward strand.
CGTTTCGCCGATCAAGAGGGTACCGACAACTATGTTCTCTTTGGTTCGAATACGATCTATGTTTGAACAGGAAGCCCCCTAATGACCTTGAGAGGTTTTTAATGACCCTGATTCAAATATGATCCAAGTCGGACCCAAAAGGGGTTAAGCTATGATTCGAATACGATCAAGAAGCCCCCTAGTGAGTTTGGCTATGTTCTCTTTGGTTCGAATACGACCTATGTTTGAACAGGAAGCCCCCAAGTGACCATAGAGGCAGGGTACCTATATGGGAGTTGTGCTTTGCGGCAAACCCTCTTTGGTCCCTTAATAAATAATTGTCCTGCATATTAAAATAGACAGATCAAAGCATCTTGTTTCCTTGATGAAAATGATATATATCAAGAGAAATAAACTTTAGATGGATATCAACTGAGTGAATTCCCATATGACACTTCTATTTGAAGAAGATGACTGATCCCCCGGTTTACCGGGGGCGCCGGTTTATTTATTAATCATAATATGTACAGGATACATGAAGCGGAGCCAATGGCTCAAGTGTAGTAAGGTCGCAGAAGAGCGATGTTCCACGGCCGCTTCGTCTCTTCCTCCGCTGTGCGTGAGTCTTTGTGCTCTCGAATGTCAACCAGGTAGTATGAACCGTTGTGTAGGTTCTTGCTGACCACAATGGGTCCTTCCCAAGGTGGGGATAACTTGTGCATCTCTGTCTGGTCTTGGATGAGCCAGAGCACCAGATCCCCCTCCTGGAACGTCCTGGTCTTAACCCGACGGCTGTGATATCGGCGCGGGTCTTGTTGATAAATTGCTGATCGTGCCGTTGTTGTGTCTCGTTCCTCATCCAGCCGGTCTAAGTTGTCTTGTCTTGCTTGCTCATTGGCCGCTTCAACGTAAGCTGCCACCCGTGGTGAGTCGTGTCGGATGTCACTAGGGAGAACCGCTTCAGCACCATATACCATGAAGAAGGGCGTATAGCCTGTAGACCTGTTAGGTGTAGTGTTGATGCCCCAGAGGACAGAAGGTAACTCCTCCACCCAGCAACCTGGTGTTCTTTGCAAAGGAGTCATAAGCCGGGGCTTGATGCCTCTCAAGATCTCTTGGTTGGCCCTCTCAGCTTGGCCATTGGATTGAGGGTGAGCTACTGAAGACACATCCAGGCGAATATGTTCCCTTTGGCAAAACTCTTCCATCTTTTCTTTAGATAGGTTGGTGCCATTATCAGTAATGATGCTGTGTGGAAAGCCAAACCGTAAAATTACCTTTTTAATGAATTTAACCGCTGTTGCCGCATCACACTTATTGACAGGCTCTGCCTCGATCCACTTTGTAAACTTGTCCACTGCTACCAACAGATGGGTTTTCTGATCTTGGGATCGTTTAAAGGGTCCAACCATATCAAGCCCCCAAGTTGCAAACGGACAAGTGATTGGAATCATCCGCAGCTCCTGCGCCGGAACATGAGCACGCCGTGAAAATTTCTGACAAGCATCGCATCTCCGGACTAGATCCTCCGCATCAGCATGAGCCGTTAACCAGTAGAACCCATGACGAAAAGCCTTGGCTACCAATGACTTTGAACCGGCGTGATGACCACAATCTCCTTCGTGTATCTCTCGAAGAATATCACAGCCTTCTTCCGATGATACACATCGCTGGAATGCCCCAGAAATGTTGCGGTGATGAAGTTCTCCGTTGATGATGGTCATGGATTTGGATCACCGGATTATCTTCCTAGCTTCAACCTCATCATCTGACAACTCTCCTCGGCTCAGGTATGCCAAGTAAGGGAGTGTCCAATCCGGGATAACATGAAGTGCTGCAACTAGCTGTGCTTCCGGATCAGGAACAACCAAATCCTCCTCCGATGGTATCTGTACCGATGGACTGTGTAATTCATCCAAGAAGGTATTTGGTGGAACCAGTTTACGCTGAGAGCCCAGCCGACTTAATGCATCGGCCGCTTCATTTTTCCGCCGGTCTATGTGATCCACCTGATGTCCTTTGAAATATCCTGCAACTGCTTCAACTTCTCGCCTGTAAGCTGCCATGAGCGGATCTTTAGAATCCCACTTGCCAGACACCTGTTGCGCCACTAGATCTGAATCACCAAAACACTTGACCCGGCTCAAGTTCATCTCCTTAGCCATCCGTAGGCCGTGAAGGAGAGCTTCATACTCAGCAGCATTGTTAGTGCAAGGGAACATTAGTCGAAGGACATAACAAAACTTGTTACCTCGTGGGGAAGTTAATACGACTCCAGCCCCCGAGCCCTCTAATTGCCTTGAACCGTCAAAGTGAATAGTCCAGTATGTATGATCCGGCTTCCCCTCCGGTGCTTGCAATTCTGTCCAATCATTGATGAAATCTACCAGTGCTTGGGATTTAATAGCAGTACTGGGTACATACTTCAATCCGTGTGGGCTAAGCTCAATGGCCCACTTTGCTACTCTGCCAGTAGCTTCTCTGTTTTGGATTATATCCCCCAATGGAGCTGAGCTGACAACAGTGATTGGGTGGCCCTGGAAATAGTGCTTCAGCTTCCGGTTTGCCATGAACACGCTGTATACCAGCTTCTGCCAGTGCGGATACCTTTGCTTTGACTCAATGAGAACCTCACTGATGTAGTAAATGGGGCGCTGAACCGGATATTCCTTGCCTGCTTCCTTGCGTTCCACCACAATTGCCACGCTAACTGCCCGGGCATTGGCGGCCACGTATAACATCGGCGGTTCGTTGTCAACTGGAGCAGCAAGAACTGGCGGTTCTGCTAATTGCCGCTTCAAATCCTCAAACGCAGCGTTTGCAGCATCGCTCCATATAAACCGGTCCGTCTTTTTCAACATCTGATAAAGTGGGATCGCCTTTTCTCCCAAACGGCTGATGAATCGGCTCAATGCTGTAATCCGGCCTGCTATGCGCTGGACATCATTGATACAAGCCGGTCTAGTCAAGGATGTGATCGCCTTGATCTTCTCCGGATTAGCCTCTATTCCTCTGTTTGATACTAGGAATCCAAGGAGCTTGCCTGCCGGAACACCAAAAACGCACTTCTTCGGATTAAGCATCATCTTATAAATCCGGAGGTTGTCAAAGGTTTCCTTTAGGTCCTCTATCAGCGTCTCCTCCTTCCTTGATTTCACCACAATGTCATCAACATAGGCATGGACATTTTTTCTGATCTGCCCCTTGAGACAGTTCTGCACGCAATGCTGGTAAGTTGCTTGGGCACTCTTGAGCCCAAAGGGCATAGATACATAGCAGAAGGCTCCAAAGGGAGTTATGAAAGTTGTCTTCTCTTGGTCCTTAACTGCCATCTTGATTTGATGATACCCTGAATACGCATCCAAAAAACTTAGCCGCTCACATCCTGCTGTAGCATCAATAATCTGATCAATACGGGGGAGAGCAAAAGGATCAGTTGGACAAGCCTTGTTTAGGTCTGTGTAATCCACACACATCCTCCACGTTCCATTTTTCTTTAACACCAGTACCGGATTAGCCAACCACTCCGGATGGAACACCTCAACTATGAATCCTGCGGCAAAAAGCCTGGCCACTTCTTCTTCTATAGCATTGCGCCTCTCCTCATTGAAGCGGCACAAATACTGTTTGAACGGTTTAAACTTCGGATCAATATTAAGATTGTGCTCAGCGAGTTCCCTCGGTATACATGGCATGTCAGAAGGTTTCCATGCAAAGATATCCCGGTTCTCACGGATGAACTCGATGAGCGCGCTTTCCTATTTGGGGTCTAGGTTAGCGCTGATACTGAACTGCTTGGATGAATCGCTTGGAACAAAGTCAACTTGCTTGGTCTCCTCTGCTGATTTGAACTTCAATGCCGGATCATGCTCTGTAGTTGGCTTCTTTAACGGGGACATATCCGCCGGATCAACGTTGTCCTTGTAAAATTTCAACTCCTCCGTAGCACACACTGCCTCTGCATAGGCCGCATCTCCTTCCTCGCATTCCAATGCTATCTTGCGACTTCCATGAACCGTGATGGTTCCCTTGTGACCCAGCATTTTAAGCTGCAGATAAACATAACACGGTCTAGCCATGAACTTGGCGTAAACCGGCCTCCCAAATAGAGCATGATACGGGCTTTTGATTTTTACGACCTCAAAGGTCACTGTCTCTGATCTAGAATCCTGCTCATCCCCAAAGGTGACTTCCAGATCAATTTTCCCAACTGGGTAAGCCGATTTACCTGGCATCACTCCATGGAACACTGTGTTGGACTGTCTCAACTTCTTATCTGTCAGCCCCATACGCCGGAAGGTCTCATAGTATAAGATGTTGATACTGCTGCCGCCGTCCATGAGTACCTTTGTGAACTTATAGCCACCCACCTGTGGTGCCACCACTAGGGCCAACTGGCCCGGGTTATCAACCCGTGGTGGGTGATCCTCTCTGCTCCACACAATAGGTTGTTCAGACCAACGTAAAAAACATGGTGTTGTCGGTTCAACCGCGTGTACTGCCCGCTTCAGAACCTTTTGATCTCATTTGCACAAACTTGTGGTGAAAACATGATACTGTCCACTGCTTAGCTCCTTCGGATTACTCTGATATCCGGATTGATGCTGCTGCTGGCGCTGCTGATTGCCTTGGTTGTTGTAACCTCCCTGACCATGATGTTGGTTATGTTGATGCTGACCGTTGATGTTGTAGTTATTGTTACCGCCATGATATCCTGATCCGGAACCATTACCCTAGTAACCCGGACCCTGAAAACCAGAACTCGGGCCGCCGCCGGGGGGTCCGTGGTTATATCTGGCTTGTTTCATGGCCTCTACCATGATCCGGCAGTCCTTCCATGAATGCTTACATGGGTTTCCCTCCGTGCTGTGTTTAGGGCAAGGCGCGTTTAATTGTTGATCTATATTGAAGGATTGCCCTTCGCTGCGCGGAGGTGGTCTACCTTTGCGGCGCTGCCCATTTCCCTGAACGTTGGTATTGGCCACAAAATCGGAACCGCCCTCCGCTTTTCGCTTACCATTGTAACCCGTTCCTACTGGATTAGCTTGCGCCGGTTTACCAGCCTTACTCACCTTTCCGGACTTGTCTCCGTCTGCATCTGGGTACTTAGTGTTATCAGAATCCCCATATTTCACCAGAGCGCTCATGAGCGTTCCCATGTCATTGCAATCGCGCTTGAGCCGTCCTAACTTCAGCTTCAGAGACTCGAACTGGCAATTGTTTTCCAATGTCACTATCGCCGTACTAGGGTTGATGCTATTGGAAGAATGCAGGATTTTTGATACTCGCCGCACCCAGCTGCTCGTGGGCTCCTGCTCTCCTTGAACACATGCTGCTAAGTCTACCACCGACATTGGCTGCTTGCACGTATCTTTGAAATTTTTGATAAACTGACGACGCAACTCACCCCATGATCCGATGGAATTCGGTGGTAGGCCCTTTAACCATGTCCGGGCTGTACCCTCCAGCATCATGGTGAAGTACTTGGCACATGCCGCTTCATCCACATCAATCATCTCCATAGCCATCTCATAACTTTCAACCCACGCCTCTGGAGCCAGATCCGCTGTGTAGTTGGGTACCTTACGAGGGCCTTTGAAGTCCTTGGGTAGTTTCACGCTTCGTAAAGCGGGGATGAGACACTGTACCCCAAAGGAACTCGCTGTGACTCCTGTTTCTGCTGTGGTTGGGTGAACCGGCGTCATTTGACGTGTTTCTTCGCGGGCAGTATGTCTGGCCCGGTTTATCGCCTCTTGGGCGTGCGCTTCTGCTCCCGCCGAATTATCCTGCCTGTGACGGTGACGTCTCCGCTCGCTACTAGACACAGCCGGTTCATCCCAGTGCCTAGTGTAACTCCGGCTTTGGCGGGGGGTTGAATGAATCCTCTCCCTGCTGTAAGAGTACGCCTGTTGCTGTGTCAGCGCCGTGTCCAGCAATTCCTTAGCCCGACGTGCTTCCATCGCCACAGGGGATGTCCCCTCAATGGGTAAAGCGGCCAGTCGTGAAGCGGCGGCGACAATGTTGTCCAACGGGTTAGAATAATGACTGGGAGGGGTGGGGACGTGCGGCGTTGGCACGACTTGGCGGTTTCGCTCTGCGGCCGGCGGCTGAACCGACGCGCCAGTCCCTGGGGCTCCTCCCCGATTTACCTCTGGGTGATTGCTGGCGCCTGCTCCTGGTGTGCCAAAGAGATTCCTCGCCTCGTAAACCGGCGGTAGACGAGTTTGCTGTCTTCTATACATTACCTCATGTGCAGAAGTCTGATCCACCCTGAGCCGGAAAGCTTGGGAGTCTTGCTCTGCCTGCCTCGTAGCCATCACGGCTTTCTCCGCGTCCAGATCCCGTTTAGCTTGCTCAATCCGGCCCTTCAGTTGAAGGATCTCCGCATCATGTTGCGCCTTGTTGGAAGGGGCCACTTCTGCTGTTGCAAGTGCCGTCAATTCTCCAACCAAGGTGGATAGGGCGTCAGAGGGCGACGGGATTTGGTTGCTCGCCCCAGCACCCGCTACCTCTGAGGTGAACGCCCCGGTCGTTGAGGGCTGCTGCATAGACTGTGATCCGGCCATGAAAACAGCCACCCGGTTTGGCGGATCGAAGGGGTCCGGAATACTATCGCCATCGGATACACCCTCAGATCGGCCGTCCCGTAACAGATACAAAGATTCGGTGTCTCCGGATGAAGATTCATCGTCAGAGTAGACAATTGTCTCGCCACCAGAATCCGATCCGTCCTCGGCTTGGACTCCATGTACTGCTCCCACGAAAACACGCTTCACAGCGGGCTGAATCCGGGCCGATCTCGCACGCTGAGCCGGCTCAATGATGTTGGAATTAACACGTCAGATGTCCGGCTCAGGTCCCGGTTCGCCAATTTTGCCAATGAAGACGTGGATGCCGCCGAAGGGGACCCGATACCCGTATTCGATTGAATCGGCCTCGGGGCCCCAGCCTGCATCGTCGATGTAGATCCGGCCACGACGACTCTTGGTCATCCGGCCAACCGCATAACCCTTGAGTCCTTCAAAGCTACCCTTCAAGAACTCGAAACCATCATGCGATAGCCCCACGGTGGGCGCCAACTGTCGTGGAATTAACACAGTAGATGTCCGGTTTAGAGGACTTAGGTGTGAGGCCATCGCGCGGGTTAGCTTGAAGAGGTTAAAAGCACACAAAGGACACAGAGGGTTTATACTAGTTCGGCCCCTTCGATGAAGGTAAAAGCCTACGTCTAGTTTGGTGTGGTATTGCTTGGGCGTCGATGAACAGGGAGCGAATTGCTTGCCTGTGTCCCGAGTTGTTGTTTCTTGTCCCTGAACCGTCGCCGGGTCGTCCCTTTATATAGGAGGTAACGCTCGGTCCGGTTTACAGAGTCCCAAGGCCGGCTCATAAACGTGTCCGCCTCGGTCTCTACTCTTTCTATCTTACATCCCAAGTTATATGATATGACGGTTTACAAACTGTAGGCCTTACACATGGGCCCTAAACCTCTATGGGCTATAACCTTTTGTACATATTCTACTGGGCTTGTGATAATACAACTATGTCAGTGTAATCCGGATCTTCCTAGCCGGTTTATACCTGCTAGTAATATCCCTCACACTACTGCTACCCATGTATAGCAGTAGAGTGGGCTGAGTCGCGCTAATGATACAGTTTAGCTGTAGCGTCGTATCAGCTACTGCTATGCTTTTCCCTAATAGTGTTGGTGAGCCCGTGTGCACAGGGTCCCGATGGCCCGTGTGCACAAGGTCCGCGACTAGCGGATGTTCTTCCCCGGATCCATGAATTTTGCCCAAAATTTGAGGAAATCGGGTCGTGGGATGGTAGTGGGAGGTGTTAGGGGTGTAGGTCCAGTTGCCAAACACAAGTTTCGTGGATCAAAACAACAAAATCTCACAAGATCAAACAAAATGCAAGAAATTTTTTAGGGCTATTTTTGTGGGGATTTTTGGATTAGGACGAAAAACAACAAAATCAAGCTAGAAAATGAGGGGTAGGGACTCCAAGATGTGAATCAACCTGGCTCTGATACCAAGATGATGTAGGGTGGAACCCTATGTGATGATCTTTTCACACTAGGAGAAAAAAAAGAGGAAGAACACAAGAGAAATCACTCAAACAAACCACAAATCACACATCCACTAGGATAGCACACATGAGATCCACAAGTATACAAGGTCAATCCAATGAAACAAGTACACAAAGGTAAAGTTCTTCCCAAATCTCTAGAGAAATGAGATCTTGATGATCCTATGAAGGGAATCCTTCTCTTGAGAGAGAGGTCTTGTAATCCACAAGGATTCTTCTCCTAGGAGGTCTTGACTCTCCTATATGGAGTGGATACAAGGAGCAAAGCTCTCAAATGTCTCAATCTACTTTGTTAACCCTAACACATGTCCTAGATGAAACATATATAGCCTTGGGGAGGTAGGAGATGAAGAGGGACGGAGAGGAGGCCCAAAAGCCCAGCTACAGCCGGGCATTCTGGGGGGTGTGCGCATGGGGTAAGTTGGGCCCATGCGCACGGGGTCTCCAAAGACCTGACGAGGCCCGTGGGCACGGGGTCTTGGGACCCGTGCGCACGGGGTTGCCTCGTACCTTCTGTCTAACAGCAGCTTGGCCTTCTCCTTCACTTTCCTGGCCTTGGGGTCCTTCTCCTCCTTTTTGGTGATAGTCTTCTTTGTACCTAATGACACATAGGGGCATTTTGGTGAGGTAGCAATCAAGTTCCACTCGAGTCTATGCATGTGTCAAGTAGGAAGGAATTCACCTCAATTTCCAATACACGTGTCCTAGCTCTTGTCATGGGTCCTTTTAGAGCTTGTGTAGTTGACGTAGAGTCCATGGGGATAGATGGTGGATGCTCCGCATCACATCACGTCCAAGATTAGTAGACCGAAACAATTCTTCATCTACTACTATTACTCCACACATTGACCACTATCCAGCATGCATCTAGTGTATTAAGTTTATGGAGAAACGAAGTAATGCAATAAGAACAATGATATAATGTAGACAAGATCTATTCACGTAGGAATAGACCCCATCTTTTTATTCTTAATGAAAGGATCGATATGGTTGACTAGAGGGGGGTGAATAGGCAACTAACATTTTTTAGCTTTTCTTGACCAAATTAAACTTAGCAACAAGATAGGTTGTCTAGATGTGCAACTATGATGGCAACATATATGATGCAACAAGTACAAGTACTCAAACAAGCACTAAGGACTAACACAATAAAGATTGCACAAGTAAAGGTAAGAGATAACCAAAAGTGGAGCCGGTGAAGTCGAGGATGTGTTACCGAAGTTCCTTCCCTTTGAGGGGAAGTACGTCTCCGTTGGAGCGGTGTGGAGGCACAATTCTCCCCAAGAAGCCACTAGGGCCACCGTATTCTCCTCACGCCCTCACACAATGCGAGATGCCGTGATTCCACTATTGGTGCCCTTGAAGGCGGCGACCGAACCTTTACAAAAAAGGTTGGGGCTCTCTCCACAACTGAATTGGAGGCTCCCAACGAAACCATGGAGCTTTACCACAATGGAATATGGCTCCGAGGTGACCTCAACCGTCTAGGGTGATCAAACACCCAAGAGTAACAAGATTCGCAAGGGATAAGTGGGGGGAATCAAATTTCTCTTGGTGGAAGTGTAGATCTTGGCCTTCTCAACCAATCCCTAGAAAATCAACAAGTTTGATTGGCTAGGGAGAGAGATCGGGCGAAAATGAGCTTGTGGAGCAACAATGGAGTTTAGGGGAGAAGAGGTGAGCTTCTTGGAGAAGAAGACCTCTTTATATAGTGAGGGGACACACCCAACCGTTATGCAGCCCGCAGCCCGCATCTGGGCGGTACTACCGCTGCCAGAGCGGTACTACCGCTGCCATAGCGGTACTACCGCTGTGACAAGCAGACATAGGGCAACCAGGGCTAAGGGAGAAGTAGTACACGCACTAGGGTGGTACTACCGACTTGCGGGCGGTACTACCGCCTATAGGCGGTACTGCCCCTCCCTACAGCCGCTGAAAACAGAGCAGGGCAGGGAGCTAAGCGGCAGTTGGAGCGGTACTACCGCGCGCTACTGATGTCCCTACTACCGCTCCCTTGAGTGGACCTTTATGGAAACCCGACATGAAAAATCGAGACCACAGCAGGGGCGGTAGTACCAGCGGCACTAGCAAGCGGGAGCGGTACTACCACTTATAAGCGGTACTACCGCGCGCTACTGATGTCCCTACTATCGCTCCCCTACATGATCCTTTACGGAAACCCGACACGAAAAATAGAGACCACAGCAGGGGCGGTAGTACCAGCGGTACTACCGCCCTGACCGCGGTACTACCGCTTAGCACTCAACACCCCTTATTTTGCACAACACAGAATCTCCAAAGAAGTAGGAAGAAGGCGAGGGTGCAAGGAAAGTGTGTACGTGATGATTCCACCCATACTCTTCCGAAACGGACCCCCTCTTGATAGTACGGTTATCCCTACGACTCAATTCCACCGAAAAGAAACGAAGAAAAATAATCCGTCTATACTGAAGTCCTCGAGGGGTAACAATCGCATAGTGCCCTTATATTAGATAACCTGAAAAGCTTAATGCACACGATTAGTTCGCAAATGTATTGTCATCAATCACCAAAACAAACCAGTGAAAATTATGCCCTAACAATCTCCCCCTTTTTGGTGGATTAATGACAACACGAGATTTGCACAAAGTATAGTAACTGGAAATTAAGCAAACCAACTCCCTACAAAATATAGACGGGCTCCCCCTAGATGTGTGAACCAAGGAGATTATAGCAAGAAAGGCTATGTGCACATATTTAGGATCAAACTCCCCCTATATTTTATAGACAGGCAACATCCTTGCATATATGAATATTAACAAGTACATCTAAGCAAGGATAAGCATGAGAGCAAAAATATAAGGGCGGGTAATGATGCATCTCACATGATACAGAGTACTGAGACTTAGGTAGATAAGATAGGGTAGTTCACATATGTCTTACACCATATGGTCTCACAGAGTTCAAAACACGAAGGCAAACGAACACGATGAACACAAACGAACACGCAAACAGAAAAACCCGCAAATCCCTAACTCTCCCCCTTTGGCATCAAGACACCAAAGGGAAAGGGACGACATGAGACACGATGGTAGTAGATCTCCATGGCATCACCAGTCATGCTCCTCCTCCTCCTCCTCAGAGTCCTCTGCTGCACGGGGAGAAGCGCGAACTCCGGTGTCCTCCTCAGTGTCAGACCATGGGCAGTGCAGTCTGGTCCAAGTCCCCTCATCAGTGATCCGCTCCTTAGAGCCACTAGCAGCCTCAAGGCCAACCTGTCTCATAACGGCCTTGTCACGACGACGAGCCATCTTGGCCTCCTTGTGAGCCTTGTACTGGCCCTTGGCCTGAAAGTAGAACAGACGCTTCATCTTCTCCTTGAGTTTCTTCGCCCAAGAGGGCTCCTCAGATGGGGGCACATATTCCTCCCCATCATCGTCCTCACCATCATCATCAGATATGACAGTCTCCTGCTCTCGAGGTGCAGGAGTAGACGTACTCCACTTCTCCATATGACGCAGCTCGATAGAGTCATGAGAAACCATGTTGTCTGTGACAAGCTCCTCATCTGGAAACTTGGCTGCCCAAGTGTCCTCGATAAGCAGCATAATATAGGGTCCATAAATGATGCACTTGCGCTCCATGATAGCACAATAAAGTTTAGACCACATCACATGTGACACATCAAGCACATGCTGAGTGCCCTGCCCTTCCTGACAGAATAGAAGCATGTCAACAAGGTAAGAGTGCACCTGATCCAAGTTGCCGACATGAGGAAACAGAGAGTTCCGGAAGATCCGGTGCATGATGTCAAGGAAGGGCCAGAGCTCATAAGTAACCTTCCCAGTCTCAGACACCTTCCTGGTAGAATAGGGCCAAAGCTTTTCCTTATGTGTAGCGGCACTCTCCTTATGAGGGCGAAACCCAAGTGGGGTTTGGGTACCCTCATCATTGTACGATAAGCTGACCATGAAGTCCTTCCACGGTGTAGACAGAAGATGGCCATTGGTCATCCAGGTCAGAGTGCGGGCCTCATCATGCCCAAAGTGAACGGTGGGAAAGAACTGGGCCACGAGCTCGGCATCAAAATCCTTGTTAAAAGAAATGATCTTATTGATATCCAAGTCCTCGCATCTCTGCAGAGCATTCCCAAAGTATCGCAAGTCCTTCTTCATGTGCGAGAGATCGACAGACTTGACCTTCACAAACAAGTTCTTCTTTTCCTTCAAGACATCGTGATAGATGGACTGTTGAAACATGTTCCAGAAAGGACGGTTCTGAAGAGCAAGCTCCTGGGCAACATGGTAGGGATTGAGCTTCCTCTTGGTACAGAACTCCATCCCAGACATATGATGAGCACGCTTGCGCCCAACGGAGATCTTCGACGTTGGATCTTTGACCTTGCGCTTTGGCGGCTCAGACGAGCCACCCTCTGTAGCAGTAGCATCAGTCTCTGGTTCATCTGAAGAGCGATAATGCTTGGAACCTGTCGCACAATCTGGATTCTTGCGGCGAGCCTGATGCCCGGAGCTACTACCACCTGAAACACACACACACAAGAGCCACAAGAACAAGAGTGCATAAGCCAAGGAAAGACAAACACCAAAGATGGAAAATTAGGCATGGAAGTATGGGCATTGGCATCTCAGAGTGGTAGTACCGCACACTAGAGCGGTAGTACCGCTTATAAGCGGTAGTACCGCTATGGTGCAGCGGTAGTACCGCAGGAGCGGTAGTCAACGGGCTGACACCTACCGCGGCAAGATCCGGTACTACTAGATATGCAAAAGCCCATATTTCTATATCTAATCATCAATCTACCTAGTCTAGCAGTCTCCCATGTCCTTCCTAAGCCTCGATTCAACATATAAATCAATGAACGCAACGAATATAGCCCAAAACCTAGATTCAAGAAAGAGAATCAAGGGAGAGAAGAACGGGGGCAATACCGGCATCCATGGCAAGAGGAGAAGGTGGGGATCGATCCCACCGGTTGGAACCGAGGGAGACGGCCTGGATCTGGCGGCCCGGCGGTGGACCTCCGGAGCTTGGGGAGTCGCCTGAGAGAGGAGAGGACGAGGGGATGGGGCAAACTGAACGGGTATGGGGGAGTGGTAACTCCCCCTGTCCGATACATATCCCACGCCCCTAGCCCTAAGCGGTAGTACCGCGCAAGGCGCGGTAGTACCGCTTGGGTACAGATCTGGAGTACAGAGTGCCCCGTAGTACCGCTCCACGGTAGTACCGTGTCGGCAGGGCGGTAGTACCGCTTATAAGCGGTAGTACCGCTTATAAGCGGTAGTACCGCTTATAAGCGGTAGTACCGCTCTGCTGCCACGGTAGTACTGCTCAGTCGCCCCAAAGCCGGATCAAGGTGGAAAAAGGGTGGCTTACGCACGAGAAAACAAGAAGAGCACAACAAGCGAGAGACAAACCAAGACAAACTCGAACACGACAACACCAAAACACAACAACTCCGAAGAGAAAAGAACAAGCAAACAGAAACAACACACAGACAAACTCTCTAGATGAGAGGGCGGTGGTCGAGACCACCTGTGTTTGAGCTATATGGTATGGTGTCGCGAAGATTTTAACCTTGGGCCCATGACCAACACTCATCTTTGAAGCACAAGTACCATAAAAATGGCTAATGTGAAAGACTTGATCAATTTATGCATAATGGGGGAAGGAAGAGTTCCTTGAGAGAACAACACTCCGCTTATTTCCATGCCTACATCTACACAAGACAACATGATGAGTATGGGGAGGTGTGCCTAGTTTCAATCCACATTGCTCAAATCTATGATATTTAACTCATGCCTTAACTCGCGAAATCTTGCTTCATCCAAAGGCTTTGTGAAGATATCTGCAAGGTTATCATGAGTATTGACATATTGAAGATCAATTTCCCCTCGCCGAATATGCTCCCTGATGAAGTGATACCGGATCTCAATATGCTTCGTCTTGAAGTGTTGCACAGGGTTGAGAGAAATCTTGATGGCACTTTCATTATCACACCAAAGAGGCACTTTGTCACAGATGACACTGTAATCCTTCAAAGTTTGCCTCATCCATAAAAGTTGAGCACAACAACTGCCGGCCGCAACATACTCAGCTTCGGTGGAAGAGAGAGATACACAACTTTGTTTCTTGGAAGACCAACTCACCAAAGAGCAACCAAGAAATTAGCAACCTCCGAAAGTTGACTTCCTATCACTTTGTCTCGCGCCCAATCCGAATCCGAGAAACCAACAAGGTCGAAGTTTGCTCCTCTTGGGTACCATAAGCCAAAGTTTGGGGTATGAGCCAAATATCGAAAGATTCGCTTGACTGCCATAAAGTGACTTTCCTTAGGTGAGGCTTAAAACCATGCACAAATTCCCACACTCAACATGATATCCGGTCTAGACGCACAAAGGTAAATCAAGGACCCAATCATAGAACGATATACCTTTTGATCCACCGCTTTACCATTGGGATCAATGTCAAGTTGGCACTTGTTGGGCATTGGAGTAGTAGCCGGCTTTACATCACTTAGATTGAACCTCTTGAGCATGTATTGAGTGTATTTGGCTTGTTTGATGAAGATTCCTTCTCTTCTTTGTTTGATCTCGAACCCAAGGAAGAACTTCAACTCTCCCATCATGGACATCTCAAACTCCGCGGTCATGAGTGTGGCAAACTCATCATTGAAAGCTTTGTTAGGTGAACCAAAGATAATATCATCAACATATAGTTGGCATGCAAACAACTCCCCTTCGACCTTCTTAGTAAAAAGAGTGGGGTCGATTTTCCCAATTTCAAACCCATAATCTTGCAACAACTCGGTAAGATGCTCATACCACGCACGTGGGGCTTGTTTAAGGCCATGTAGCGCCTTATCGAGTTGATACACGTGATTGGGGAACTTAGGATCCTCAAACCCCGGGGGTTGTTTGACATACACCAACTCATTAAGAGGACCATAAAGAAAAGCACTTTTCACATCCATTTTTTGCAGTTTAAAGTTATGATGAGAAGCAAAGGCAAGCAACAAATGAATAGATTCAAGGCGAGCAACGGGGGCAAAAGTTTCACCGTAGTCGATTCCCTCGACTTGGGAGTAGCCTGGATCCACCTAACGAGCCTTGTTGCGAATGACAATCCCATGAGCATCTTGCTTGTTCTTAAAGATCCATTTGGTTCCAATGACATTATGGTTCTCCTTCGGCCTTGGCACCAAACACCACACCTTGTTGCGCTTGAAGTTATGGAGTTCTTCATGCATGGCGTTGAGCCAATCGGTGTCTTTGAGCGCCTCATAGACCTTTTGAGGTTCAACACAAGAGACAAATGCTTGATGAGCACAATAGTTTGCTAATAGTCTACGAGTGCTTACCCCCTTTTGTGATGCTTCCAAGTATATTCTCCATATGATGCTCTCTAGAAGCAAGCCTGGAAGCAACCTTGGCAGCACGATGCTCCAATTGCACTTCAAGAGATAGTTGAGAATCTATGAGTTGATCATCTTTCGTCATGAGCTTGATCTTGATCTTGAGCTTGCTCTTGATCTTGAACATGCATGCTCGGGAGAGGGAGATTGGTATTGTGCATCACTTGGTGGATCACCACCATCTTGCGATGGATCTTGCACTTGACCTTGTTCATCGGGTTGAGGGCCTTCACTTTTTCTTTGGAAGCGTGTGGGTCTTGGGTTGGTGATGGTTCCACTTGAGTGGAACATTGTCCTTATCCTCCGGCCACAAGGGGTTCCTCAATGGGTAGGATATGACCAACACCCATTCTTCTTATGGCTTCAGGAGGAATTTCATCACCTACATCGCAAGTACCACTTTGCTCCACTTGGGAGCCGTTATTCTCATCAAACTCTATGTTACACGTCTCCTCAATGAGCCCATTGGACTTGTTGAGGACACGGTAAGCATGAGAGTTTGTAGCATAACCAACAAATATGCCCTCATGAGCTCTAGCTTCAAATTTAGACAAACGAACACCTTTCTTGAGTATGAAATACTTACAACCGAACACCCGGAAGTACTTGATATTGGGCTTGTTACCGGTAAGTATCTCATATGGAGTCTTGTTCAATCCTTTGTGGCTATAGAGCCAATTGGATGCATGAAAAGCGGTGTTGATGGCTTCGGCCCAAAAGTTGTACAAAGACTTAAACTCCGCCATCATGGTCCTTGCCGCGTCCATCAATGTCCGGTTCTTTCACTCTGCCACACCATTTTGTTGAGGGGTATACGGTGTGGCATATTGATGCTTGATACCCTCATCACTAAGAAACTCATCGAAGGTGTAATTCTTGAACTCGGTGCCGTTGTCACTTCGAATCATCAAGATCTTTGCATCATGTTGTCGTTGAGCTTCATTTGCAAAGTTGATGACGGTTTGTTGGGTCTCACTCTTCCTCTTGAAGAAGTATACCCAAGTGTATCTTGAATAATCATCTACAATCACCAAGCAATACTTTCTTCCCCCAAGACTATCAAAGGATGGAGGCCCAAAGAGATCCATGTGAAGGAGCTCCAAAGGTCTCGACGAGTATATGATAGCCGTGGGAGGGTGAGCCTTCTCATGTAACTTTCCTTCGATACAAGCACTGCAAGCACGATCTTTGGAAAAACTAACATTTGTTAGTCCACGGACATGGTCCCCCTTGAGAAGACTTTGCAAAGATCTCATACTGACATGGGCTAAACGGCGATGCCAAAGCCATCCCACATCAACTTTAGCCATTAAGCATGTCGCTGTTTTAGTGGGTCGCTCCGAGAAGTTAACCACATAGAGACCGTTCTCGACATGCCCAACAAAGGCTACTTTAAGAGTCTTTCTCCACAAGAGGGCCACAGTATCAATATCAAAGAATGTAGCAAAGCCCATGAGTGCAAGTTGACGAACGGAAAGTAAATTGTATGCAAGGGACTCGACAAGCATGACTTTCTCGATCGTGAGATCATTAGAAACGGCTACCTTGCCAAGCCCGAATACCTTTGAAGATGAAGCATAACCCCATTCGACATTGGTGGCCATAGATGAACCTTTGTGCATGTTCGCCACCAAGTCTTTGCTTCCGATCATATGATTTGTGGCTCCACTATCGAGCAACCATGATTCCCCACCGGAAGCAAACTCCTACAACAGATCAATGCTTGGATTTAGGTACCCATTTTGTAATGGGTCCTTTGAGGTTAGTAACAAGGGTCTTAGGAACCCAAATAGACCATTCAATGTACTCATAAGAAGAACCAACAAATTTAGCAAAAACATGTCCATCACTAGCACGACACAACACATAAGACGGGTTCAAGTCGCCGGCTTTGTTGGAGGGAGAGGCATTATTTTTCTTGACTCCACTACCCTCCACATTGTTCTTCTTCTTCTTAGGAGTACCCTCTCCCTCCTTCACAAAGGTTTGCTTGAGAGGAGGAGGTTGCTTTGTCTTGTCGTTCTTCTTCTTCTTGGGCTTGGGATCAAACCCAATTCCTTCCTTGGCAACAACTTCCTTTTGATTGCTCAAAAGATCATTGAGGTTCTTCTCACCTTGTATGCAAGACACAAGGCCTTTATCAATTTGCTTCTTTAACATGGCATTCTCCTCAACAAGATGTACATGCTCGCAACATGGGTTAGTAGCATTTGCATTATCAATTAAAACTATGCGAGGAAAAGTAGCTTTCTCCTTAGTTAGCGAAATTTGAAGTTGATCATGAGACTCTTTGAGGCTAGCATGTACACTATTCAAGACCTTGTGAGCCTTGTCAAGTGTATCAAACTCCTCCTTGAGTCTAGCATGGTCAACTACAAGTTTTGCCTTTTCGGAATTGAGCACACGAGAGACAACTAAAGCATGATCAAGATATTTCTTTAATTTAGCATGATCATCGTTGTGTGACTCCTCAAGAGCCAAACGAAGACCACGCTCTTCCTCAAGAGCATTAGAGAGATCTGATATCTCATCGGCATAGTCTCGACTATGACCCTCCATTTTAGAGATGGTCTCCTCGTGAGCCTCAATCATGTCATTGGCTTCACCAAGTTGTTCCAAGAGAGCAACTAAGTGCTTCTTGGGTTTACCTTTGAGTTTACTCATAAATAACTCAAATTCATTTTCCTCCTCCTCCGCCCCTCACTCTCATCAATACAATCCGTCAATGAAGGATTAGAAGTGATGGTATTATTGATGTTGGGTGTTACCTTGTTGGTGGCCTTAGCCATGAGTGAAGGAAATATGCCCTAGAGGCAATAATAAAGATGTTATTTGTATTTCCTTATATCATGATAAATGTCTTTTATTCATGCTAGAATTGTATTAACCGGAAACTTAGTACATGTGTGGATACATAGACAAAACAGTATGTCCCTAGTATGCCTCTACTAGACTAGCTCATTGATCAAAGATGGTTATGTTTCCTAGCCATAGACATGAGTTGTCATTTGATCAATGGGATCACATCATTAGGAGAATGATGTGATGGACAAGACCCATCCGTTAGCATAGCACTATGATCGTTTAGTTTTACTGCTATTGCTTTCTTCATGACTTATACATGTTCCTATGACTATGAGATTATGCAACTCCTGAATACCGTAGGAACACCTTGTGTGCTATCAAACGTCACAACGTAACTGGGTGATCATAAAGATGCCCTACAGGTGTCTCCGAAAGTATTCGTGGTGTTGGCATAGATCAAGATTAGGATTTGTCACTCCGAGTGTCGGAGAGGTATCTCTAGGCCCTCTCGGTAACACACATCACAATAAGCCTTGCAAGCAAAAGACTAATGAGTTAGTCACGAGATGATGTGTTACGGAACGAGTAAAGAGACTTGCCGGTAACGAGATTGAACTAGGTATAGAGATACCGACGATCGAATCTCGGGCAAGTAACATACCGATGACAAAAGGAACAACGTATGTTGTTATGCGGTTTTGACCGATAAAAGATCTTCGTAGAATATGTAGGAGCCAATATGAACATCCAGGTTCCGCTATTGGTTATTGACCGGAGATGAGTCTCGGTCATGTCTACATAGTTCTCGAACCCGTAGGGTCCGCACGCTTAACGTTTGATGACGATCGGTATTATGAGTTTATGAGTTTTGATGTACCGAAGGTAGTTCGGAGTCCCGGATGAGATCACGGACATGACGAGGAGTCTTGGAATGTCCGAGACATAAAGATTGATATATTGGACGACTATATTCGGACACCGGAAGTGTTCCGGAAAAGTTTCGGATTTAACGGGATTGTCGGAGGGGGTTACCGGAACCCCCTACGAGGGGGGATGGTCCATAGTGGGCCTTAAGGGAAAGAGAGAGGCAGCCCATAGGGCTGGCCGGCACCCCACCTAGGGTTCCTAGTTGGACTAGGATTGGGGGGGGCGCCACCTCTCCTTTTTCCTTTCCCTCTCTTCCTTCTTTTGGTGATTCCTACTAGGAATAGGATTGCAATCCTATTCCTAGTAGGATTGCAACCCTAGCCGCACCAAACAAGGGCCGGCCGGCCTCCCCCCTTGCTCCTTTATATACAGGGGCAGGGGGGCACCCAAAGACACACAAGTTGAATTGTTTTAGCCGTGTGCGGTGCCCCCCTCCACAGAAACACACCTCGGTCATACCGTCGCGGAGCTTAGGCGAAGCCCTGCGCCGGTGAATACATCATATCCGTCACCACGCCGTCGTGCTGACGAAACTCTCCCGTGAAGCTCAACTGGATCAAGAGCTCGTGGGACGTCATCAAGCTGAACGTGTGCTGAACGCGGAGGTGCCGTACGTTCGGTGCTTGATCGGTTGGATCGTGAAGAAGTTCGACAACATCAACCGCGTCACTTGACGCTTCCGCTTCCGGACTACGAGGGTACGTAGACACACTCTCCCCTCTTGTTGCTATGCATCTAGTAGATAGATCTTGCGTGATCGTAGGAAAATTTTAAAAATACTACGTTCCCCAACAGTGGCATCATGAGCCAGGTCTATGCGTAGATGATATGCACGAGTAGAACACAATGAGTTGTGGGCGATACTAGTCATATTGCTTACCAGCATGTCATACTTTGCTTCGGCGGTATTGTGAGATGAAGCGGCCCGGACCGACATTACGCGTACGCTTACGCGAGACTGGTTTCACCGTTACGAGCACTCGTTGCTTAAAGGTGACTGGCGGGTGTCTGTCTCTCTCACTTTAGCTGAATCAAGTGTGGCTACGCCCGGTCCTTGTGAAGGTTAAAACATCACATACTTGACGAAACATCGTTGTGGTTTTGTATGCGTAGGTAAGAACGGTTCTTGCTAAGCCCGTAGCAGCCACGTAAAACTTGCAACAACAAAGTAGAGGACGTCTAACTTGTTTTTGCGGGGCATGTTGTGATGTTATATGGTCAAGACATGATGAGTTATACGGTTTTGTATGAGATGATCATGTTTTGTAATGTTATCGGCAACTGGCAGGAGCCATATAGTTGTCGCTTTATTGTATGAAATGCAATCGCCATGTAATTGCTTTACTTTATCACTAAGCGGTAGCGATAGTCGTAGAAGCAATAGTTGGCGAGACGACAACGATGCTACGATGGAGATCAAGGTGTCGCGCCGGTGACGAAGGTGATCATGAAGGTGCTTTGGAGATGGAGATCAAAAGCACAAGATGATGATGGCCATATCATGTCACATATTTTGATTGCATGTGATGTTTATCTTATTATGCTTCTTATTTTGCTTAGAACGACGGTAGCATTATAAGATGATCCCTTACTAAATTTCAAGGTATAAGTGTTCTCCCTGAGTATGCACCGTTGCGAAAGTTCGTCGTGCCGAGACACCACGTGATGATCGGGTGTGATAAGCTCTACGTTCAAATACAACGGGTGTAAGCCAGTTTTGCACACGCAGAATACTCGGGTTAAACTTGACGAGCCTAGCATATGCAGATATGGCCTCGGAACACTGGAGACCGAAAGGTCGAGCATGAATCATATAGTAGATATGATCAACATAAGATGTTCACCATTGAAACTACTCCATCTCACGTGATGAACGGACATGGTTTAGTTGATTTGGATCACGTGATCATTTAGATGACCGGAGGGATGTCTATATAAGTGGGAGTTCTTTAAATTAATATGATTAAATTGAACTTTAATTTATCATGAACTTAGTCCTGATAGTTTTTGCATATCTATGTTGTTGTAGATCAATGGCCCGTGCTACCGTTCCTTTGAATTTTAATGCATTCCTAGAGAAAGCTAAGTTGAAAGATGATGGTAGCAATTACACGGACTGGGTCCGTAACCTGAGGATTATCCTCATTGCTGCACAGAAGAATTATGTCCTTGAAGCACCGCTAGGTGACAAGCCCCCTCCCGCTAATGTAGACGCTTTGAACGTCTGGCAGTCGCGGTCTGATGACTACACGATAGTTCAGTGTGCCATGCTTTACGGCTTAGAACCGGGACTTCAACGACGTTTTGAACGTCATGGACCATATGAGATGTTCCAGGAGTTGAAGTTAATATTTCAAGCAAATGCCCGAATTGAGAAATATGAGATTTCCAATAAGTTCTACAGCTGCAAGATGGAGGAGAATAGTTCTATCAGTGAACACTTACTCAAAATGTCTGGGTACTACAATCATATGACTCAACTTGGTTGCAAAGTTGACGAGGATAGTGTTATTGATAGAGTTCTTCAATCACTGCCACCAAGCTATAAAGGCTTTGTGATAAACTATAACATGCAAGGGATGCAAAAGACAATTCCCGAGCTCTTCGCTATGCTCAAAGCTGCGGAGGTGGAAATCAAAAAGGAGCGTCAAGTGTTGATGGTTAACAAGACCACTTGTTTCAAGTAAAGGGCAAAGGGATAGAAGGGGAACTTCAAGAAGAATGACAAGCAAGTTGTCACTCCCGTGAAGAAACCCAAAGCTAAAACTCAAGCCTGAAACTAAGTGCTTCTACTGCAAAGGAAATGGTCACTGGAAGTGGAACTGCCCTAGATACTTGGCGGATAAGAAGGATGGCAAAGTGAACAAAGGTATATTTGATATACAGATTATTGATGTGTATTTTACTAGTGTTCACAGCAACCCCTCGGTATTTGATACTGGTTTAGTTGCTAAAGAGTAGTAACTCGAAATGGGAGTTGCATAATGAACAGAAACTAGTTAAAGGATGAAATGACGATGTGTATTGGAAACAGTTCCAAGATTGATATGATCATCATCGCACACTCCCTATAATTTCGGGATTAGTGTTGAACCTAAATAAGTATTATTTGGTGTTTGTGTTGAGCATGAATATGATTTGATCATGTTTATTGCAATACGGTTATTTATGTAAGTTAGAGAATAATTGTTGTTCTGTTTACATGAATAAAACCTTCTATGGTCATACACCCAATGAAAATGGTTTGTTGGATCTCGATCGTGTGATACACATATTCATAATATTGAAGCCAAAAGATGCAAGGTTAATGATGATAGTGCAACTTATTTGTGGCACTGCCGTTTAGGTCATATTGGTGTAAAACGCATGAAAAAACTTCATAGTGATGGACTTTTGGAATCACTTGATTATGAATCACTTGATGCTTGCGAACCATGCCTCATGGGCAAGATGACTAAAACTCCGTTCTCCGGAACAATGGAGCGAGCAACAGATTTGTTGGAGATCATACATACAGATGTATGTGGACCAATGAGTGTTGAAGCTCGCGGCGGGTATCGTTATTTTCTGACCTTCACTGATGATTTGAGCAGATATGGGTATATCTACTTAATGAAGCACAAGTCTGAAACATTTGAAAAGTTCAAAGAATTTTAGAGTGAAGTGGAGAATCATCGTAACAAGAAAATAAGAGTTTATACGATATGATCGTAGAGGTAAAATATTTGAGTTAGCGAGTTCGGCCTTCAGTAAAAACAATGTGAAATAGTTTCACTACTCACGCCACCTGGAACACCACAGTGTAATGGTGTGTCCGAACGTCATAACCGTACCTTATTAGATATGGTGCGATCGATGATGTCTCTTACCGATCTACCACTATCGCTTTTGGGGTTATGCATTAGAGACAGCTACATTCACGTTAAATAGGGCACCATCTAAATCCGTGGAGATGACACCGTATGAACTGTGGTTTGACGAGAAACCTAAGCTGTCATTTCTTTAAATTTGGGACTGCGATGCTTATGTGAAAAAGTTTCAACATGATAAGCTCCAACCCAAATCGGAGAAGTAAATCTTCATAGGATACCCAAAAGAAACTGTTGGGTACACCTTCTATCACAGATCCGAAGGCAAGATATTCGTTGCTAAGAATGGATCCTTTCTAGAGAAAGAGTTTCTCTCGAAAGAAGTGAGTAGGAGGAAAGTAGAACTTGATGAGGTAATTGTACCTTCTCCCGGATTGGAAAGTAGTACATCACAGAAAATTGTTCCAGTGATTCCTACACCAATCAGTGAGGAAGTTAATGATAATGATCATGAAACTTCGGATCAAGTTTCTGCTGAACGTCGTAGATCAACCAGAGTACGTTCCGCACCAGAGTGGTACGGCAACCCAGTTCTGGAAATCATGTTACTAGACCATGATGAACCTACGAACTATGAGGAAGCGATGATGAGCCCAGATTCCGCAAAATGGCTTGAAGCCATGAAATCTGAGATGGGATCCATGTATGAGAACAAAGTGTGGACTTTGGTTGACTTGCCCGATGATCGGCAGGCCATCGAAAATAAATGGATCTTCAAGAGGAAGACCGACGCAGACGGTAATGTTACTGTTTACAAAGCTCGACTTGTTGCGAAAGGTTTTCGACAAGTTCAAGGAGTTGACTACGATGAGACTTTCTCACCTGTAGCGATGCTTAAGTCTGTCCGAATCATGTTAGCAATTGCCGCATTTTATGATTATGAAATCTGGCAAATGGATGTCAAAACTGCATTCCTGAATGGATATCTCAAAGAAGAGTTGTATATGATGCAAACAAAAGGTTTTGTCGATCCAAAAGGTGCTAACAAAGTATGCAAGCTCCAACGATCCATCTATGGACTGGTGCAAGCATCTCGGAGTTGGAATATACGCTTTGATGAGGTGATCAAAGCATATGGTTTTATACAGACTTTTGGAGAAGCATGTATTTACAAGAAAGTGAGTGGGAGCTCTGTAGCATTTCTAATATTATATGTGGATGACATATTGTTAATTGGAAATGATATAGAATTTCTGGATAGCATAAAAGGATACTTGAATAAGAGTTTTTCAATGAAAGACCTCGGTGAAGCTGCTTATATATTAGGCATCAAGATCTATAGAGATAGATCAAGACGCTTAATTGGACTTTCACAAAGCACATACCTTGATAAGATTTTGAAGAAGTTCAAAGTGGATCAGTCAAAGAAAGGGTTCTTGCCTGTATTACAAGGTGTGAAGTTGAGTAAGACTCAATGCCCGACCACTGCAGAAGATAGAGAGAAAATGAAAGTCATTCCCTATGCCTCAGCCATAGGATCTATCATGTATGCAATGATGTGTACCAGACCTGATGTGTGCCTTGCTATAAGTCTAGCAGGGAGGTACCAAAGTAATCCAGGAGTGGATCACTGGACAGCGGTCAAAAACATCCTAAAGTATCTGAAAAGAACAAAGGATATGTTTCTCGTGTATGGAGGTGACAAAGAGCTCGTCGTAAATGGTTACGTCGATTCTAGCTTTGACACTGATCTGGATGACTCAAAGTCACAAACCGGATATGTATTTTTATTGAACGGTGGAGCTGTCAGTTGGTGCAGTTCCAAGCAGAGCGTCGTGGCGGGATCTACGTGTGAAGCGGAATACATAGCTGCTTCGGAAGTAGCAAATGAAGGAGTCTGGATGAAGGAGTTCATATCCGATCTAGGTGTAATACCTAGTGCATCGGGTCCAATGAAAATCTTTTGTGACAACACTGGAGCCATAGCCTTGGCGAAGGAATCCAGGTTTCACAAGAGAACAAAGCACATCAAAAGACGCTTCAATTCCATCCGCGATCTAGTCAAGGAGGGAGACATAGAGATTTGCAAAATACATACGGATCTGAATGTTGCAGACCCGTTGACTAAGCCTCTTCCACGGGCAAAACATGATCAGCACCAAGACTCCATGGGTGTAAGGATCATCACTTTGTAATCTAGATTATTGACTCTAGTTCAAGTGGGAGACTGAAGGAAATATGCCCTAGAGGCAATAATAAAGATGTTATTTGTATTTCCTTATATCATGATAAATGTCTTTTATTCATGCTAGAATTGTATTAACCGGAAACTTAGTACATGTGTGGATACATAGACAAAACAATATGTCCCTAGTATGCCTCTACTAGACTAGCTCATTGATCAAAGATGGTTATGTTTCCTAGCCATAGACATGAGTTGTCATTTGATCAACGGGATCACATCATTAGGAGAATGATGTGATGGACAAGACCCATCCGTTAGCATAGCACTTTGATCGTTTAGTTTAACTGCTATTGCTTTCTTCATGACTTATACATGTTCCTATGACTATGAGATTATGCAACTCCCGAATACCGTAGGAACACCTTGTGTGCTATCAAACGTCACAACGTAACTGGGTGATCATAAAGATGCTCTACAGGTGTCTCCGAAAGTATTCGTGGTGTTGGCATAGATCAAGATTAGGATTTGTCACTCCGAGTGTCGGAGAGGTATCTCTGGGCCCTCTCGGTAACACACATCACAATAAGCCTTGCAAGCAAAAGACTAATGAGTTGGTCACGAGATGATGTGTTACGGAACGAGTAAAGAGACTTGCCGGTAACGAGATTGAACTAGGTATAGAGATACCGACGATCGAATCTCGGGCAAGTAACATACCGATGACAAAAGGAACAACGTATGTTGTTATGCGGTTTTGACCGATAAAAGATCTTCGTAGAATATGTAGGAGCCAATATGAACATCCAGGTTCCGCTATTGGTTATTGACCGGAGATGAGTCTCGGTCATGTCTACATAGTTCTCGAACCCGTAGGGTCCGCACGCTTAACGTTTGATGACGATCGGTATTATGAGTTTATGAGTTTTGATGTACCGAAGGTAGTTCGGAGTCCCGGATGAGATCACGGACATGACGAGGAGTCTCGGAATGTCCGAGACATAAAGATTGATATATTGGACGACTATATTCGGACACCGAAAGTGTTTCGGAAAAGTTTCGAATTTAACGGGATTGCCGGAGGGGGTTACCGGAACCCCCTACGAGGGGGGATGGTCCATAGTGGGCCTTAAGGGAAAGAGAGAGGCAGCCCATAGGGCTGACCGGCGCCCCACCTAGGGTTCCTAGTTGGACTAGGATTGGGGGGGGGGGCGCCACCTCTCCTTTTTCCTTTCCCTCTCTTCCTTCTTTTGGTGATTCCTACTAGGAATAGGATTGCAATCCTATTCCTAGTAGGATTGCAACCCTAGCCGCACCAAACAAGGGCCGGCCGGCCTCCCCCTTGCTCCTTTATATACGGGGGCAGGGGGGCACCTAAAGACACACAAGTTGAATTGTTTTAGCCGTGTGCGGTGCCCCCCTCCACAGAAACACACCTCGGTCATACCGTCGCGGAGCTTAGGCGAAGCCCTGCGCCGGTGAATACATCATATCCGTCACCACACCGTCGTGCTAACGAAACTCTCCCGTGAAGCTCAACTGGATCAAGAGCTCGTGGGACGTCATCAAGCTGAACGTGTGCTGAACGCGAAGGTGCCGTACGTTCGGTGCTTGATCGGTTGGATCGTGAAGAAGTTCGACAACATCAACCGCGTCACTTGACGCTTCCGCTCCCGGTCTACGAGGGTACGTAGACACACTCTCCCCTCTCGTTGCTATGCATCTAGTAGATAGATCTTGCGTGATCGTAGGAAAATTTTAAAAATACTACATTCCCCAACAATGAGGCACTTGGCGGTGATGTTCTCATTTGGTGAGTCGGAGAGGGATGATCATGGAGTTGTCGCTATAGCAACGGTGGCCATGGTAACCATCTCGTCATCTTCTTCATCATCGTCATCCTCGTCATATTCTTCTTGGGCCACCAATCCTTTGGGAGGAGTCTTCTTGGAGAAGTTGTTCTTGTTGGGATAAGACATGACCTTGTCCTTTAGGATAAGCTTGCCTCCGTTGTCTTCTCTTTTCTCATATGGGCAATCTACAACAAAGTGACTCACATTGCCACAATTGTAGCACGTCATCACTCGTTGCTTGCCCTTGACACCACTTGAGTTGTTCTTGTTGAAGTTGGGCCTTGAGTTCTTCTTGTTTCCCCAAAATTGTCGTGATGCAAGAGCCATGTGCTCATGATAGGCATATTTGGTGTCTTCTGGGCAACACTCATCTTCATCCTCTTCTTCCACACAAGCTTTGGCTTTCAATGCAAGGTTGGGCTTCTTTGATCGTTGAGCATGCAACACCGCATTATCGATGGTCTTGTCCAAGATCCTCATGGCAACAAACTCATCCAACACTTCACTTGAGGACAAGGTGTGGAAGTCCGGTCTTTGGCGGATGATGAAGGACATGGCCTTGTGATAAGGCATCATGGCCTTGAGAAACTTGCGCTTGATCCAATTGTCATCCGTATCCTTGCTCCCATGATCCCGGAGTGAGACCGCAAGAGTGGTTAATCTCCGATAAAGTTCACGAGGATCTTCAACTTCGATCATGGCAAACTCATCGACTTCATCTTGAACAACCTCATAGTTTGAGCGTTGAATGCTTGCACTCCCCCTGTACAAGGAGCCAACATGCTCCCATGCTTCCTTGGCCACGGAGAAAGGTCGAAGGTGTGCAATGTCTTCGGGAGGGATAGCTTCTTGAAGAATGCAAAGAACGGACTCGTTGAATTGATGATCCGCAGCTTCTCTTGGGGTTAAGTTGTATGGATCATGCGGGTAGAAATCTTGCTCAATGATTCTCCAAAGATTAGTAGAGCAATGATTTAAATGACGTTTGAAACAAAACGTCCAAGTAGCAAAATCAGTATTTTTCACAAACTTAGGAAGAGGACCAACCGAATTTAAATGCAGTGTGGGAACGGGTCCTCCATAATTGATGGGAGGTGCGGAGTGAGCAAAAATGCCACTCCCATTCTCAGTCACCGGGATTTGCTCACTACTAGCTTCTCCCTTGTCGGGAATAGCATCCGAAACGTTGTTAGCGGGGCGAACCACTTCTAACGGTGCGGTGGGTAATTTAAGTCCCTCAAGAAATTCTTTGAACATGCCTTTGACCTCGGTCGTCAATGATTCTTTCAATGTGCCCAAGGCCACATTGAACTCCTCACGAGAGACCGAGGGTCCCCCATCGGGCGTAGACAAGGACGGATTTCCACCGGAGTGTCCCTTCGTCTCGACTACGTTGTCACCCATACTCTTTGGACGGTAAAGTCCTTAATAAAGAGACGAGGCTCTGATACCAATTGAAAGGATCGATATAGTTGACTAGAGGGGTGAATAGGCAACTAACAATTTTTAGCTTTTCTTGAACAAATTAAACTTAGCAACAAGATAGGTTGTCTAGATGCGCAACTACGATGGCAACCTATATGATGCAACAAGTACAAGTACTCAAACAAGCACTAAGGACTAACACAATAAAGATTGCACAAGTAAAGGTAAGAGATAACCAAAAGTGGAGCTGGTGAAGTCGAGGATGTGTTACCGAAGTTCCTTCCCTTTGAGGGGAAGTACGTCTCCGTTGGAGCGGTGTGGAGGCACAATGCTCCCCAAGAAGCCACTAGGGCCACCGTATTCTCCTCACGCCCTCACACAATGCGAGATGTCGTGATTCCACTATTGGTGCCCTTGAAGGCGGCGACCGAACCTTTACAAACAAGGTTGGGGCTCTCTCCACAACTGAATTGGAGGCTCCCAACGAAACCACGGAGCTTCACCACAATGGAATATGGCTCCGAGGTTACCTCAACCGTCTAGGGTGCTCAAACACCCAAGAGTAACAAGATCCGCACGGGATAAGTGGGGGGAATCAAATTTCTCTTGGTGGAAGTGTATATCTGGGCCTTCTCAACCAATCCCTAAAAAATAAACAAGTTTGATTGGCTAGGGAGAGAGATCGGGCGAAAATGAGCTTGTGGAGCAACACTGGAGTTTAGGGGAGAAGAGGCGAGTCTTCTTGGAGAAGAAGACCTCTTTATATAGTGGGGGGACTCACCCAACCGTTATGCAGCCCGCAACCCGCATCTGGGCGGTACTACCGCTGCCAGAGCGGTACTACCGCTGTGACAAGCAGGCATAGGGCAACCAGGGCTAAGGGAGAAGTAGTACACGCACTAGGGCGGTACCACCGCCCTGCGGGCGGTACTGCCGCTCCCTACAACCGCTGAAAACAGAGGAGGGCACGGAGCTGAGCGGCAGTTGGAGCGGTAGTAGGAGCGGTACTATGGCGCGCTACTGCCGTCCCTACTACCGCTCCCCTCCGTGGTCCTTTACGGAAACCCGACACGAAAAATTGAGACCACAGCAGGGGCGGTAGTACTAGCGACACTAGCAAGCGGTACTACCACCTATAGGCGGTACTACCGCTTAGCACTCAACACCCCTTGTTTTGCACAACACAAAATCTCCAAAGAAGCAGGAAGAAGGCGAGGGTGCAAGGAAAGTGTGTACGTGATGATTCCATCCATACTCTTCCGAAACAGGCCCCCTCTTGATAGTACGGTTATCCCTACGACTCAATTCCATCGAATAGAAACGAAGGAAAATAATCCGTATATAGTGAAGTCCTCGAGGGGTAACAATCGCATAGTGCCCTTATACTAGATAACCTGAAAAGCTTAATGCACACGATTAGTCCGCAAATGTATTATCATCAATCACCAAAACAAACCAGGGAAAATTATGCCCTAACACTTAATAGCAACGATACGTGCGTGCCTTACTGCCCCTTCTGTCACTGGGAGAGGACACCGCAAGATCGAACCCATCACAAAGCACCTCTTCCCATTATAAGATAAATAGATCAAGTCGGCCAAACAAAACCCAAATATCGGAGAAGAAATACGAGACTATAATAATCAAGTATGTATATTAAAACAAGAAAAATCTGATCATAAACTCACAATTCATCAGATCCCAACAAACACACCGCATAAAGTCATTACATCAAATAGATCTCCAAGAGAACTTTGTATTGAGAAACAAAGAGAGAAGAAGCCATCCAGCTACTGCCTATGGATCTGTAGGCCTGAGGTGAACTACTCACGCATCATCGGAGAGGCACCAATGAGGATGATGAACCCCTCCGTGATCGTGTTCCCCTCCCGTGGAGTGCCGGAAAAGGGCTCTAGATTGGACCTCGTGGCTCTGGAACTTGTGGCGCCTGAAACAATTTTTCGTCGACTCCCCTAGGGTTTCTGGAATATTTGGGTATTTATAGAGTTGAGAGGCGGTGCGGGGGACCTCCGTGGGGGGCACAACACATCAGGGCGCACCCTGGTGGACTGTGGTCCCCACGGGCCACCCCCTGGTTGCTTCTTTGGCCCATTAGATGTCTTTTGGTCCAGAAAAAGTCACCAAAAAGTTTCACTACGTTTGGACTCCATTTGTAAGGATTAGTTGCGAAGGGAAAAACAAGCAAAAACATCACCTGGTACCGGGCACCATGTTAAAAGGTTAGTCCAAAAAATGATATAAAGTTGCTATAAATTAATTGTAAAATATCCAAGATTGATCATATAACACCATGGAACAAGCAAAAATTATAGATACGTTGGAGACGTATCAAGGGCGTGCGCGGGTCGGGGTTGAAGACAGGGTGGGGGTGGGGCGCGGCGCAGAGCCATGCAGGAAGGTGATGCTGGGGTTGAAGCCGCCAAGCGCGTCGCCGTCGGCGTAGTCAGGTGAGGGCGCGTGCCACACTGGCGGCGAGAAGTTGGCCGTCGACGCGACACTCTGTGGCTACCCCACACGCCTTGTGGGTATTGGCTACCCTGTTGAGGCGGAAGGAGCTGTCGCTCGTTCGCCATGCCCGCACTAGAGGTCTCCTTCTACTCGCCACCGCGTCCCTGGGGCTGTTGCGGGGCGGCTGAAGATGCTCTTAGCATTTTGGGTGATTCATCCATCCAAGCAAATATTTTTATTAGGGAATCTATCCAAGTAAATTTTTTTTGAGACAAATCTATCCAAGCAAATGAGCAGGACGAAACTTGGCCCAAAGGTGAACCCAAATGCAAGATCAGAATAATCGGTCCACCGCCCATCTCATCAGAAAAAAAAGAATCATCGGTACACCCGAACACGGGCGCTCTACCACAACTCTCAAACACAGTGACGTACGCAAGTGATACACGCCAGGGAAAGATATTCGAAAGCTTTTCGGAAAAACAAACTATCACCCCTGAGAACGGCAAAATTTAACGAATCGTCCTCCTACCGAGAGGCAATTGGCGCTCTGCTCGGCGCCGCTCCGTTCTCCCCACTCTAGGGCCGCCAAAATTTCCCAGCCTCCTCGTCGTCCCCCCCAATTCCCCCGCTCCACGCCGCCGCCTCCTCGGATCCTCGCCTACTACGGGAGCAGCACCACACCCGCCCCCCTCGCACGCCTCCCCCCCCTGAAACCCTAGACCCCAGAGGAACCCGCAGGCCCGCAGCCGCCGCCCCGATGCGGCGGGACTTCGAGGAGATCTCCGACGACGAGTGGTCGAACCACAACTTCAAGCCCTCCCGGGTCCTCAAGCGCCCCCACCGGAGCCCCCAGCCGCCAGCGCGGCCTCCCCCTCCCATCGATTCGTTCCGCTACGACCCCAAGGCTTCCTCCGCTGCCGGCATCAGCAACGGCGCCGCCGTCGTCCTCTCCGACGACGACGACGACGACGACTTCGACCTGGGGAAAGGCGTCAAGGTGCGCCGCGCCGAGAATAGCTCGCGCGTGCTCAAGCGTCCCCAGCACAAAAGCCCGCCTAGGCGGGCCACGCCGTCCACCCAATCGTCCCGGCACAACCCTAAGCCCTCCAAGGCCGCCATCCGCGTGGCGCTCTCCGACGACGACTTCGAACCCGAAGACGACTTAGACTCCGAAGACGACGATTTCGACCTCCCGAGGAGATCGCGGCCGCGCCCTTCCACTGGTCGACGGCTGGCAACTGCCTCCATCGACCTCTCCGAGGAAGAGGAAGATTTAGACACATTGGAGGACTCGGACCTCGCCGAGGATGACTCTGACCTCGCAGATGATGATTCCGACCACCCTGCTCCGAGGTCATCACGGCCGCGCCGCACCACTGGTCGCCGATTCGTGATCGAGGACGATGATGACAGTGATGGCTCCGTGGCTGCTGGTGTGGTGGAGGTAGGAGATGAAGAAGAGGATGATGGGGTGAACTGGTCGGAGTTGGAGAATGAGGATGATGAAGATGGGGACTACAATGGGCAGAGTAGTGTGAAGGCCGAGGAGGTGGAAGGGGATGTGGTGGGGAAGGCACTGCGCAGGTGCTCACGGATTTCGGTTGATCTGAGGCAGGAGCTGTATGGTTCTTCAGCACGGAATTGTGAAAGTTATGCTGAGACAGATGCCTCCACCGTCCGGATTGTCACTCAGGTACAGTTATCAATTTTGATGCAATTTAAATGTCTTGAACGATCAAGTTTTTGTCTTTTGATGCAATGGGTTATGAGAACAGGAAGATGTGGATGCGGCATGCACAAGCGAGGACATGGAATTCAACCCGGTGCTGAAGCCATACCAGCTTGTGGGGGTCAATTTCCTTCTACTGTTGCATCAGAAAGGCATTGGCGGAGGTGATTTTTTGTGAATTAAAATTTGAACTGGAACATGCTTGTTGCATCGGAAAGTCATCTGCCAGTGAATTGGTCTTTGCTCAAACTTACCTTCCCTTTTATCCAAATAAACAACTAGCCATGACATCAAACTGATGGATCTGAGTTCACCCCACTTGTTTATGACCAGTTGCATTTAGTTTGATATAAGTAGTAAATACATGATAACATGGCACTTGTCACCGAGCATCCTATTCTTTCAATCTTTCTGCAGCCTTTGTCTTCTGAAACAAGCAGTTTGTAGTCTTGTTGGATCATTACATTTGTATTGTTTGAATCAGAAACTAACTTGATGTTGATCACTTGGATACTAGATCACCGTTTGGTTCATAGAATTTAGGTACACGTATTCCAATTTACTGTAAAGGTGCACCGAGTAAAAATGTTTACATTGTAACCATCAGAATTTTCATGTGGTACAGAAAACCTTGTTTTGTCATGTGCTAATGTACCGTGTTAGAGCTTACTGTTTGGAAAGACTGAAACAATGTTGTCTTGCATTACATATATTGTATTTGTGAGGTTATCCGAGTAGTACCAGTCAATGATCATACTGGTTCTTTCCAGTTTTTCTTATCATGTTCTAACTTTCCCATGCTCAAAAGACTATTATTCATGTTAACCTTCTCTCCTTTTCTGCAGCAATTTTGGCTGATGAAATGGGTCTCGGCAAGACAGTCCAGGCAAGCAAGCTCACAGTGTTTTAAGTAAAAATGAAAATAACAAATCATCGTAATATGGTAGTATTAAAAATGATAACTTAGCTTGTTCCAATTTGATGTTTTTGCGCCCTGTCCATTATAACTGTATCCTAATGGTCTGTTGTTCATGTGTTTTTTGGTCACCAATGCACACATACTATTAAATGTAACTTGATTGTAGCCTGTTGTGACATGTCCAAGAATAAACTGATTAGTAGGCTTTTCCCTATACTTAAGTGCCGGTTCATTATTCATCTCTTAATGTTTGAATTTGGTCTCGTTTTTTACAGGCTGTGACTTACCTTAATCTCTTGCAACATCTATATGACGACCCAGGTCCACACCTGATAGTTTGCCCAGCTTCAGTGTTGGAAAATTGGGAAAGAGAACTTAAGAAGTGGTGTCCATCGTTTTCGATCATCATGTTTCATGGTGCTGGAAGGACTGCCTTCTCAAAGGAGTTAAGTTCCTTAGGCAAAGCAGGTTGTCCAGCTCCATTTAATGTCCTGCTCGTTGGCTATTCACTCTTCGAAAGACGGAGGTTTGTAGTTCCTTACTGTGGAATAACATAATATCTTATGGAGATCACAAATGATTCTGCATATTTTTAGAAGATTTATGTGCTGCTTTGACCGATAATGCAGTGCTCAACAAAAGGATGACCGCAAGGCACTCAAAAGATGGAAATGGAGTTGTGTATTGATGGATGAAGCACACGTGCTGAAAGATAAGGGCAGCTTCCGATGGAGAAACCTTATGGCTGTTGCACAACATGCTCGTCAGCGGCTAATGCTGACGGGAACTCCACTTCAAAATGATTTGCACGTGAGTCTTAAACTCTTGATACAAGTGTCCAACTTTCTTTTATTTTCACCTCAGATATCCTATGATGCCATTATAATTGCACATATCACAATACATCTGCCCATGTGATACAGAAATTGAAGGACATATATGTGTAAAAGGACTGACTTATATGTAGTGGGTACATTTTATCAGTATCCTGCATGCCAAAGATTCACAAAGGCATGGAGGTGTGATCAGCAAGTCTGCTAAGGATCTGTAGCTATCAGTCTTTTGGTGCACAACTTCCGATTAAAGATTGGCAAGATCATATTCTTATCCATATGAGTTAGAATCAGTATCTCAGGCCCTGTTCGGTTCGTAGGAATTCTGCAGGAAATTCAAAGGAACACTGTTCACGTAGGATTTTCCCCTTCCTAGCTTTCTGAACGGAGGAAACGCCTACAGTGTTCCACAGGAAATTTTCGCTTACAGTGCTGATTCCTCTGGAAACTAAACATCCACCCAAATCTTTTGTTTTTGGTGGAAGACCGAGGCATGCCGCTGGTGTCAGCGTGTGGTGCTGGCTATTGCTCACTACATCCAAATAAAATAATATCATGGGTGTCTATCCGTCTGAGTTCAGAGGCGAAGGCTGGTCCGCATGGCAAAAAGAAACTCTCCCCATCAGTTGTGGCCAGAAGAAGTGATAGTACACATTCCTCAATTTCTCATATATCATCCGAACGAAAGTTCCTACGGTTTCCAACATTTTCTCAAATCCTTTGTTTTGCATTAGCATTCCTTTCCTCTCCCTCCATTTTCTCATTTTCCTACGTTTTGCATTCCCGTGTTCCGAACGGGGCCTCAATATCAAATGCTTCTGTGTTGTACACAGTGCTTGTGGTTCAACACTATCAACTTACATTTTTCCCATCTTATGGTTTGATGTCTGTTGCTTACCTTGATGAATACTTTGAACACTGAATTTCTGATGGCTTCTTCCAGCAGTTAGTTGAAATGTGCACTCCCAAGTGCTTAAACTCTATTTCCTTCAGCTGCCCTGAATTATCAGATGCCGTCCATTTTCTTACATGAAGCTGCTCTTGAATTTCGTATCATCTGCAGGAGCTATGGTCATTGTTGGAGTTCATGATGCCTGATATATTTGCCACAGGAGAAGTTGATCTCAAGAAGCTATTGAATTCAGAAGACCATGAGTTAATTTCACGTATAAAGTCCATTTTAGGGCCATTTATTCTTAGGCGCTTGAAGTCAGATGTTATGCAGCAACTTGTCCCGAAGACGCAACATGTATATTGACTTATCCTTAGTCATCAGCATTTGCATGTTCCTGTCGATCTTCCCTGTTTGAACTTACATTGATTGCATGTTGCAGGTTAGATATGTCTCCATGGGATCAGAGCAGTTTAAAGCTTATAATGGAGCCGCAAATGAGTACCGTGCCATTTGTGAAGCTCGTACTGCAAAGTCTTCTGGCCAATTTCCTCAAAATGTTATTGGATTAATTCCAAAGCGTCAGATATCAAACTATTTTATGCAGTTGCGTAAGGTGAGCATATCCTGTGATGCAAAATTCAGGAAGATGTTTATTTCCATCTTAAAGGGTTTTTCATTGCTCCCACAGATTGCCAATCACCCTTTGCTTATAAGACGCATTTACAGCGACAAAGATGTTGATCGAATCGCAAGGTTGACGTATCCTAAAGGCGCATTTGGATTTGAATGTTCCTTGGACAGAGCTATCCAAGCGCTGAAGAACTACAATGATTTTGCTATCCACCAAGTATTGTTATTTTTCTTACCTGGTTTCCTAATCAGCTGCTTCACCTCCTATTGATTTTGCCTACTACTCCCTTCGTTCCTAAATATTTGTCTTTCTAGAGATTTCAACAAGTGTCTACATACAAAGCAAAATGAGCGAATCTACACTCAACATATGTCTGCATACATCCGTATGTTGTAGTCCATTTGAAATGTCTAGAAAGACAAATATTTTGAAACGGAGGGAGTAAATTATATAACTAGATGATACCCCGTGCGTTGCTGCAAAGATTTCTTGCAATTTTTTTTTTGATGAAATTTGAAATAGATATGATACATTGTATTTGACTATCATATATAGTTGTGAATATATATAGAATATAAGTAGTATTTCCCATGCATATTGAGAGAAATATAACTAGCGTGCTTGATGAGGTGGCATGTGTGGAGAGTTGAGATGTGTGCATGTTGATAGAGAATATAAATATCATTTCTCATGCATGTTAAGAGAAATAATTAGTGGGATGATGATGTAGCATGTGTGCATGTTGAGAGAATTGAGATAGTGGGGATCAACTATTTAGGTATGTAGGATCGGATGACTCTTGCTTTCTCATTTTTGTCATCCTGCTTGTTAGCTTCTTCTGCCAGTCGGCATGCCAACTAATTAAGTGTGACAAAGCAAAGTAGTATGCATTTATTGTTATTTGTCAATACTTGTAGTCGGCAGAGCATGATTTTTCTGTTGAAACACATCCCTTGTGCCCCAAATTAGCTTGTTCTTAGTTTTTTTTTGTGGGGCACTTGTATCATTTGTTTCTTAATTTCTCCTCCAGCTGTTGATTACACATGGTGATGCTGGTACAAAGGGTGCCCTAAAAGATGAGCATGTATTTGCATCGGCAAAATGTCAGGTATAATTTTTTTTTCTTTATCTGGTTAGGCAGTTCCTATCCAAGAAAAGAAGAGTAACAGTAAAACTCATAAACTGTTTTTTGTTTTACTAAAATTTCCTTTATCAATGTATATTAGGACTGAAGTACAATTTATGATTACCTTAATTTCTACTTTTTGTTCAGGCCTTAGCAGAGCTTCTACCTTCTTTAGCAAGTAATGGTCACCGAGTTCTTATATTCAGCCAGTGGACCACAATGCTTGATATCCTTGAATGGGCGCTGGAAGTAATAGGAATTACATATAGGCGTCTTGATGGGGGGTTAGTTCTTTCCTCAGCAAGTTTTTGAATTAAATTGTAGTATTATATAATTCTTAACTGATAAAATTCCTTTTGTTTCAGCACCCCTGTAATAGAAAGGCAGACTATAGTGGACACTTTCAACAATGATCGTTCGATAAATGCATGTTTGCTTTCAACTAGAGCTGGAGGTCAGGGGCTGAATCTAATAGGAGCTGATACAGTCATAATACATGACATGGATTTTAACCCTCAGATGGACCGGCAAGCTGAAGATCGTTGCCATCGCATTGGACAGCAGAAACCTGTCACTATATATAGGTGCTACTCAAATTATGATATTTGCACTAATTTTTGCTGCTTTTATTTTTCCTGGTTCTGACGATATGACTTGGTGAGCATATTTTGAAGTATTCTATTTTTCTTATTCCGACAATGGTTCACTTTTCTGCAATTAATGTGGGAGCATATCTGCATGTTGAAAGGTCCTGGATCGTATTTTTTTAGTACAAGTTACATTTGTTCTGGGTTTAGTAGTTTATTTCTTTTACCCTTGCTGGCAATCTTTGGTCTTATGCAGTTAGAGAATATGATCTTTGTTGGAATATATAGTTATTATATTGTACTTGTATTTCTCAAGACATAGTTTGATCGTTATTCTTTTCTGTTTTTGATACTGCTGTTTTTGCCTTTGCATTATCCATGCAATTCAAAGTATGGAGGTTGGTGCTGGAAGTTCTCAGAATTAACTTTTTTCTTTTGCTTTAATCAAATGTTGGGCACCCTTGCACTATATAAGCTTCGATATTTTTATTTTTTAAATGTACGTCATACACTCTGCACCTCCTTTTGCTATGTGATGTACTCTGCTAAATAATAAAGATTTCATTCTCGTTTGAACATAGTCTGCTTAGTCTGTTTCCATTGTTTTCAGACAAAAATGAATGACACTGGTCCTTGAACTCCAAATGATCTGAAAGTCAAAAAAGAACACTAGATGACACATAAGAAACTAAAAAATAATAATCAAACTCTAAGATGATAAATTGATAACAGTGAGTGTTTATTTTATGCAGGTTAGTGACAAAGGATTCAGTTGATGAAAGCATATACGCAATTGCAAGGAGAAAGCTAGTACTAGATGCTGCTGTTCTTCAGTCTGGAGCAGACTTAGATGATAGAACTGATGTACCGGAGCAGACAATGGGAGAGATTTTGGCATCTCTTCTTCTGGTGTGAGAAACTTCATGGAGTGGCTTCAAGGTACATGGTTCCACATTTTCACCTGCGGAGATGTCCTTGGTTGGGATAATTATTTGCTTCATTCAAGCACCACTCTGGTTTATCCATGGGGTCATAAGCTTCTTTGCACGATGCTGCTGGTGCTTTTTTCGCATTAGATCTCAGTTTGTTGGCATCTACATCATCTACTCTCAGGATCTACTGGTGATCTTCTGCAACCTACTGGATAGCACTGCTTCTCTTTGTTGTGCTTGATCAGGGTGACATACTGTATAAGTTTTACATAGCTCGAAGTAGGGTGTAGATCTAGAAAGTGCTGAAACCAGAAGTCTCAGAACAGACATCCTACTTTTGTACTGGATGAATTGTTGGAAGTACATCCTGGTATTAATGAAATGGAGAATAGCTGACGTTGAAACTGCATGGTAGAGATTTTATTCGCGTTTTAACATTTTGTCCACACTTCAGTTTTAAGCTATATACGAGCATACAACTCTGCATCTACAGCCTGCTGCACCTCTATTCAGTAGTTGTTTCTGTCTGTCTGGACGGAACTTCTGCTGCTACACACGAAACAAGATTATGCTCAGACCTTAAATTATCACAGTTACTGTAAATTACCAAATAGTTTTATCAGTTGGTGACTAGTTTCGGACCGAGCCACCGACAGAGGAATTGGGTTGCACAACT
This sequence comes from Secale cereale, assembly GCA_902687465.1. NCBI lineage: Eukaryota > Viridiplantae > Streptophyta > Magnoliopsida > Poales > Poaceae > Secale > Secale cereale. The sequence goes on from LR738710.1 coordinate 751,621,481, forward strand.
TCTTTCCATTGCGTGATTTTTTTGAAGAAAAGGGGTTCCATTTTATTAGAATAGAACGGGGCAGCAAAGGAACACAAATCCTGTTTCCAGCGCTCCAGACAAGCCAAAGTAGCTGAACAGAGAGAATTTAAAGTGCAGCTAACATAAGAGAGCATCAGGAAGTCTAAGCAAATCAAGGCTAACTATTACAGATCATCAGCTTTTCTAGCTGAAATGTGCTTTCAGGTAGTAGCCTTGGGGCCCTCCCTGGATGCTCATTTTGTTCTCCCTCAGCAAGTGATCCTTAGGAGCTCTCCTCTTCAGATCCAGCAGAAGCAAACACTTCTTCATCAGCTTCGATTGTTTCTTTGAGGACAAGACTATCCATTGATGAAGAAGCATGCTTGCCTTTCCTAGAATAATTCAGATATCTCTCCAGACGGCTCCCTGTGAACAGAGATCATTTCGTACAGTCCATAAGCTCCAAATGGTAGCAACCTCAGCCATTCCAATATTAGATTTCTTGTTATCTCTATCACACAAGGCAGGTAAAACAAATATGTTATCAGGAGGTAAAAATTTGATAATATCAGCAACATCTCCCCAAACATTTTTCGCAACAATACATCCACATAAAAGGTGATCTACAGATTCTGGTTCACAAAAAAAAAAGGCAAGACAGGTCAGAGTACACCAAGTCCAAACAGGTTTGTTAGCCTCATTAGATGGGAGATTTTTGCTGACTACCTCTTCGAGTATTTCCCACATCTCCAACAGAGCAGGACCCATACATGGCCTGAAGGTGAGTTTAAGTGTATGGCCAGGCCATCCCACACCTGCTTAATTGTATAGTTTTGCTGCTGGCATAGATCAACCAATTCCCAAAATTGTGTCTTTAGAGAACAATCTCCAGCCCAAACATCATGCCAACAGAAGACATTGCACCCATCCCCTAAATGGCTAAATCTCATCTGTAAAAGGGCCGGGTCTCAGCCAAAGCCCAAGTGAACCCCTTCCAGAAAGGAGATCCCAGATTCTCTTTACACCAAAGAACATTAGTTTTTTTAGTATGATATTTGTAAACCACCAAAGACACCCCGTTTTTATCTTTACCAGAAAAATACCTCTTTCCATCGCATGTTCTCTGTAGAGTTACCATAAATTTACTACTCCCCCTGTCCCGTAATATAAGACATTCTAGCTTGGAAAAACGTCTTGTATTGTGGAACAGAGGGAGTACATGGAGAACCAATTCCCCCTAACTCAAAATATAAATGACCAGCGCAAGTATTATATTTGATTGTATGGTATATCCAACAGCTAATGTGTTGCTCCCTTCATCCATATATATAGGGCCTAATACATTTTTAGAGGCTGCCTTTGACTATTGATAAGATTAATAATATATGAGATGTACAATGTAAAAAAATACTATCATTAGAAGCTCCTTCCACGTACGAATTTGACTGTGTGCTTTGTGTAACTTGATTGTCATATATTATTGCTCTAACATGTGATCAAAGTCAGCATAAAAAAACACAGTAAGTCCTATATATGTGGATGGAGGGAATGAGGAATTGTTTCTTTTTTTGCATTGCTTTGCATTTTTCAAGGAACTGAGCCCAGCATTTCTTCTCGAAAAAAACTAGCTTGATTTCTCGGTTAGTCTTAGACCTTTTTTTTTGGTTATATACAGTAGTCCTAGGCCTCCTTTCTGCATAGTCTTCCAAGTGACAAAGAAGCTTGATTTATGTGAGGTTTGCCTGGTTTCAAACTCGCTCCTGACCCCGAGCATGATATATCATTTTGTCCACTTGTTGGGTCCAACATTTGCCTGTCTGTTTGCTGTGTGGATGGAATGCCGTACAATATTATGGATGCTCAGTTCTGACAATGGAACTAAGCTATCTTTATCCCGTCGCAGTTTTGTTAACTAACTAAATAAGTGTATTGTTGTGATGCCTTCAGCGTGATGTCACTATCCCGTCGCAGTTTTGTTAAGTAAGTGTACGTATTCTTGCAATGCCTTCACCGTGATAGCACAAGGACTAGTGCTGATCAGCGATCTGGTTTTGCCTACTTTAATCCTTTGGACTAATCCTCAAATTTGCTCTGCGCATGATTCTCGGCATACCTCCAAGGATGGTTCTCTTCAGACACAGCACGTTCTGGGGCAAAGCACCGCTGCCGACCCCAAACCGTCGTGCGTATCCGGGCCGCACGGCGTACTGGCCTCTGGCAAGCCTGGCCTGGCGCCATGATGTGTGCAATCAAAGGGAAAGGCTGCATCACGGCCTGGCCCAGAAGTTTGCTGTGTAGCCGCACTGCACTCATATAATTGATCTGATGGAATCATTTTGGGCGGAGGGATTTGTCTCCGGGCGACGATGGAAACGACTTGTCGTGGATGGATTTGATTTTGCTGTCCGTCCCGCGGGCTCGGTGCTGGGCCATTTGTTGCTCCCCCCGCGTGCCTTTAAGCCTCTCTCTTTCTGTTTATCACAGTCGTCCGGATGTCTTGGAATCGTCCGGCCCGCCCTGTGTACGCTGCCGGCGAGGCTGGCGTAAGCGACACCGGGAAGCGGCCATTATGTGGCGGACCAGTGTGGTCGGGATACATCAGACGGGAAAGGTGAAGGGAGCGTTCAAATGAGTCAACTAAACGCTCCTATTTGCTGGAAACATTGAACGGAAAAGATTCAATCTGTTGTCGCAACGATGGTACGCACGCTCAGTTGGACATTCCTGTCACGCGTTTCTGCTACGGATTCGCTTCGAAATGTCAGGTATGTCGCATTGCCGCACCGTCAACGGTGATGTGCTCAAAAGTTGGTTCCATGGGATTTGCCCTGGTGTCCGAAGGATTCAACAGGGGCTACCCCGTTATGTCCAAAAAAACAGCATAGACACCACATAGGGACACCCCATCCTCCCAACCCCTCATTTTCGTCTCCTCGTCTTCTGCGGGGAGAAACTCGCACGGTAGCAATGAATGTGGCGAGGTGTCTTCGCGGCGGCGAGGTGCAAGCTTGATGACACACTCTATGACTGTGTGTGTTGGCCGCGGGGCGGGGGGGGGGGGGGG
>LR738710.1:751624710-751638814 GCA_902687465.1 Secale cereale
GGCTTGGTTTGCCATGCCGGTTATGCGACTTCCAACCACATTTTTGCCGCGAGGGCTTCACCACCACCGACCATCCCGTCCTTCAATCTAACGTAGTGTGTTGTTGGGAACCTTGTACCGTGTCGGCTCACATAGTTCTCTGGGCCCCTCACACAGTGGCCCCCCCTTCTTAGAAGCATCTCGTCACACATCTTGCCTCATTGGTTTGGTAGTGGATTCTCACCATTTGGTGGCGATGGTCAAAGGCCCTCGTGGTCAGCCTCATCGGCTCGACAACGGGCATTCGATTCTTCCCATGGCACTTTCAAAGGCGTGCAAGAAGTGCGATCGATTGCATGGAGATGTCCACATAGATGACTCAACATAGGAGCGACCATCTACGGGTGCATGTGCCATGTGCCATGGAATGGGGGTGGAGATCCTAGATACAGAGTGTACGACTTGTGTGTGCCTATTTGGGTGATCGGAGTTTTACAACAATGACTTCTCTTGTCAAGCGGGTGCGGCTACACTAGAAGACTTTGACTTTGTGGTGTTTTACGTGTATAGAGTCTCGAGCTTAAGGCGAAAAGTCTAGGTTTGATCTTCTTGTTGACAATGACGATGTCTACGCGTAGTTTCATTGTTGAGGGCATTGCTTTGAGTATGTCGTCCTTGCTCTTCAAGGTGAAAAATCCTTGGTCCGACTTTGATGGTTGATTCTGACGACGGTGACGCTCTTGCGTCATACCCTTTTCGGAGACATCGTATTTGGACCTTCAAGTGCGTGCGTTGACAACTCTGGTGTTTGATGTTGTTCGTTGTTCTTGCGTGCGACTGATCACTTGGTCATTGCCTCGTTGGTCTTTTTTTCTTTCTATTTTGGTTGTCTGGACTAACTTCTGACATTGTGTTATTGCAAAGCCAAGGTATATTTGGCATCATCATTATATTATTGTGTTACCCTTTATATAAAAGCTAAAAGTGAAGATGGATAAATACCTATCCGCCTGGAAAAATAGTTGTACCAGTATACATGTGTACGAGATATATACATATCAATAGTGATTTTTGCTGCGAAAACCCAGTGTAACTCAAATAATTAGGTTTCTTATGGTGGAACCAGCCTACCAGGGTTCAAGTCCTAAACTTGGTACCGATGCTCATATTTTTCTGGATTTATTTCAAGCTCTCCGATGATATTCATCTAGTGGGAGAAGACATTTCAGTCGACTACGATGCACTTAATTATGAGTATATGTGCGTGTATGTGAGCATCTATGTTTGTACAATGTTAAAAGAATAGTGATTTTTGTTGCTTGGAATATCCATAATGATATTAGTGGGTGTCATGGATTTATATTTTAGTTTCAGAAATATTTCAGCCACTACCAACATCACTTAATTTCGGTTTTCATTTAGGTCGATGGACCGAAACGTTCACTTGAAATTCAACAAAGAACTTGACTTATTATAGTTACTCTAAACTTTATTTGAAATCTTGTTTACAACTGATGAGAGATATTTGATGAAATGTATATATTTTTGTATCTACTGATATTATAAAATCTAGTCAAATTTATTAGCATCTCACCGAGAGTGAAAATCAGGCTGGAGGTCATGTATGGAATATCGAAAAGGCCTCAAGTCCCGCTTTATAGATAAAGCTCAAACGGCACATACACAGGTCCTCGAAGAAAAATACAGAGACAAACAATAGAAAAGAGAGAGGTCTACGCCGCAGGCACAACACAACAAACCCGAACATAAATCATTTATGGAATATACATTGAACATTGAACATTGAACCCTTTTGAAAACTTGTACAAGTTGCATCTCGGCCAGCCCACGGAGGACCAGAGTTTGAGAAGCAAAATGCCCCGGCCCCTCTCCTTGTCGTGCCCATGTTGCCATGTCACACCGAGATGGGAATCTTTGCGTTGTGCTTGTGGGCATGCGTGGGTGGGCCGCCGTCGTGGAGGGCGCACGAGGGAGGGCCGGGTGGCACGGAGTTGGAGGCGTCCCGTGAACCCTCTTCCCTTTTGTCCCGGCATTTTTATCGATCTCCCGTTGGCAACGTCGGTATCACTATCACACCCCATACGTACGGAGGCGCCGGTGAAAGCCATGATACATGCCTGTCTTCTGGACCTGCCAAAGCCTCCCCACCCTCCTCCGGTCTCTCTCGTCGGTGACATCTATCATGCATTTTGCAGAAGCATGGTTCTCGTGGTTACGTGATTTTTTACCTCGTCGGTCTTACATGTATGGAGGACGGCATGATTAGGCGCTGTCTCGTGTTGCATGCATGTACAGAGTTTAGACCACCTCTGCTATATACTTAGTTAACCTAAACGTAGCAGCTGCACGAACCTGGGCTGGTAATAAAACAGTGCAGACCTTGGCAGAAATTTCTTTTGTGCTAGTTTAATGCACCATCTTGATAGAGCCGCAGAAACCGATACATACAAATTTTGGTATAAAAATGATCGTCGATGCATAGCCTCCAGCAGTCCAGTCCAATGCACGTCGCTGTTGACGCAGAAATCTTCAACCTTTGCGTCCGTGCGACCGTGCTTCCGCTTTCAAATCCTAATAAAGAGAGAAATTCCCCGCTGACAGATCTCGTCAACGCAGAGAGTAAGCACCAATTAATGCAGCCTTGGACTATATTGCCGGGGAATATAGTACGAGCTACTCCTATATATAGTCTTCGACATTCCTCTCGTTGTCGGGTTTCATCTTTTTGCTGATCCTGCGGTGACTTGAATGCGGTAGTTTGTCTCTGCATATACAGTAGTAGTACCACCTACGTACGAGAGGCTAAGCTTGTAGCCTTTGGAATTGAGCAAGAAGAAATTGGCCGCTGGTTCCGTCGCGCAGGAGGCTAAACTGGTGCACTACTAGCAGTAGCACTGGCTAGGCTCATGGGCAGAAAATTCTCCTCTCCGAATCGATCACATCTTGGAAATGGCTTGCTCGTTTCTATGCGCGCGTCTACCCTGCAGGCGAGGGAACTAGTGGAAAATATACCCGGTTGATTGGGACGGCCGATGGCACAGTGAGCACACACATGTTCTTGGCCTCACCGGACTCGGGACTGACACTTATCCACGTGTCAGTTGTCAGTTCTCACTTTCGACCTATATGAACTTATCGCTGATGTGAGAATGTCTAGTTGCAGATAATACTGGATTGGCTTCTTAGATGACAAGGAGGACGGTAAATTGCGTCGTTAGCACAAATTTCAATTTTGACTGAAGGTTTGCTACCATAGAAAACCCTAATCACAAAGAACCGAAACCTCTACTGATGTGCTCGGCCCATCGCACAATTCGGCGGCCCTTGCGTGATATGGGCTTCATCGCACATAACTGGCATGTCACAGCCTTTGTGTGATTGATTCTAAAACTAGCAAAAGTGCCCGTGCATTGAAACGGGAGATTTTTTTTTCATAATCTTCAATGGCCATGATCACATTTTACTGCATCACCGAGATACATTATCACTCTCAATTCCGTGAAATCATGAACAATTTTCAAATTCATGATCACTTTTACAAATTTTCGAACATTTCTTAAATCAAGAGATTTGTTTGAATTCATGAATATTTTATACTATTTGCAAAAAAATAAGCTGCGAACATTTTTTAACAATTTTCTTGAACATTTCTAGAATGGACGAACCTTGTTTTGAAAATTGGTGGAACAATTTATGAAATTCCTTAACATTTTTTGGATTTAACGAACATTTTTTAAAATGCATGATCATTTTTGAATCAGCGAATATTTTATGAATGAATAAATATCTTGTACATCACGAACAGTTTTTGAACTTTAGGATATTTTCCCAATCATGAACATATTTTGAATTGACAAATTTTGTTCATTTTCATTAACACTTTTTAATTCATGATTTTTTTAAAATTGAACATTTTTTTGATTTTCTGAACATTTGTATTCAAAATTTCAAAATTTTCTGAATAATCTTTTTTTGTAAAATCATAATTTTTTTGAATCCAGAAACGTTTTATGATTTATTAAACATTTTATTCCAAAATTCCTATTTTTTATTTTTTTGGAACGTTTTGGAGTCCCAAATTATTTAAATTTTAAAAATGAAAACATAAAATAAAAAGTAATAAATAAAATAAACGAAATATAAAAAACAGGTCGCCCGAACCTGGGCCGACCCAAACGACGCGCTGTGTCCTATCCTAGCGCGCAGAGCGCAAGATAGGAGGTCTCTACTGCATTGGTCGTCCCAGACAGGGGATTCCCCTGTGGGAAACCCTTTTTTTTATCACTATTAGGTGACATTGATGGGTAATATTTTGTCACTTTGTGGCAATTTTCGTGATGTACCGGAAGAAGGAATATACTTATATTATTAAGGTATAGAAAAGACGAAGATTATCAAAAGAAGATTCTAAAAAGAAAGAAGCCTTTGTGTGATTACAATTTAACCGCACACGTCTGGTCCGTGCAGACAGCGCGATATGTGAGCATGCATAGGCCATAGTATTTTTTTTTGAAAAAAACTTGCATATGGCCATGACAACTATGTCGTGTGTGCTGTGTTTTATTTATAGTTTTTTACAGGTGAAAAGCTTGTATTACTCAATGACAACAAGATTACAATCAGCTAAGACTAGATCAATGGTAATAGGAGGGCAGAACCAAGCCAAGTGAGGGTTCTACCTTCAGTTCAGGCAAAGTTCGCTAGTGTAAGTGCATCATGTGCCCCTTTAGTTGTTTTGGAGTATTGAAGATAAATGGGTTGATAGACTAATGTGTTTATGAGTGTACACATGTGTTATAGTCCCTGAAGATTTAGTTTAACCCATGGAAGATGACCCCTAAAAATATATTTTTTTCAGGTGAAGAAATTGGTATGGCCATGAACAAATTGATGTGAAGACTTTGAAGCTTGAAAACTTTTTTTCATAGTTTCTTTTTTCTTCTTATTTGTGTCATAGGAAAAACCGTACTGTTAAAGGAGGTCTAGGTGAATCATATTTCACATTTGCAAAGTGAAGCTCAAACCTATACATACACAAGCCACTTCAAGTGAAGTCTTTGGAAATCTCCGAAACAGCTGACGACTAGCGACAGTGAGGAAATTCATCTGGCCGCTGACGAATCTGGTGAGGCGGAGGAGTTAGGATTTCTCCAGTGTGATCTGCCTATCGCGACCAAATTGAGTGCCCCGATGAAATTGAGAGTTCAATTTTCCGACCATTGCTGCGCCGCGTGCTGTCAAGTGAATCCTTATCCTGACAACATCATGTCTGAGAAGGGCATTTATGACAATTCATGTCGGGTTGCACTGGCTATAAGTAGATGCCCCCTACAATCACTTGTTGGTTGGGTGCTCTAGAGAGACTTGACACTTGTCATTTGAGAGCAACCCATCATGTGACGACTTTAAGAGAATCCCAAGTGAGAAAAAAACAACCAAAGCCAAAGTGATTGAGCATCACTGAAGAGATTGATCTGTGTCATCCGATGCATGTTATCTTGAAGACTGTCATTCTTCCACACGGTTAGGCGTCATGTTTTGAGCACCCAAGAGTAATTGTGATGTGCCCGTGCACATATCTTTGAAGGTTTTGGAAGTCTATCCTGAAGACTTACCACGAGTGATTGGGTGAGGTCTAAGTGACCTTGGCTCAAAAGGAATATGTCGGGCATGTGGGACTGGGGGTACCCAGGCCCGTCTGCCTTCGGCCCAGGGTGCGACACAAATCTGAGACCCAGTAGCTGGCCCATCAACAGGCATCACAGGCGGAGGCCTTCGCCAGGGCCAGGCCTCGAGCAACCTTTTCCCATCCGGAGGCGGGTGTCCTCAGCAGGCCCTCTCGCGAGGCGGCCTCCCGAGGCGCTTAAGGCAGGCATCACCAGGCCCGGTCGTGCGGTCCTGAGCCATATCACGTGGGTGACCAGCGCGGCAACAAACAACACCAAAGACCATGCGAGCAGACGTGGATGAGGAGGATTTCCTCTTTTTGTGCTAAGGGAGCAAGGCCAACTCGATGGTTCCCAAAGCAATCCCAAAGGTTTCCCGATCGATGAAAGAAGACCAGTATGACGGGCGCGCAAGGCGGAGATCATCACCAAGCCCACCGGGGCGTCATGGACGGAAGCTTTGCATGCGAAGAATACTTTTGTCAGGATAGACCGCGCCCTAGTCCTCCTTCAAAATGGTCGTTGTATGGCAACCCTTCCCGCCAATGTTTTCGGGGAAGAGGACCAAGGAGAGTATAAAAGAAGGGCACGGTGCTCCTGTAGAAGGGGACTCTCTCTGGTCTCCAACCCTTGTACTCGAGCTCTCTAGCCATTGCAATCCAAACACCAAGCAGGAGTAGGGTCTTACACCGCAAGGTGGCCCGAACCTGGGTAACTCTCGTGTCACCGGCCAGCTCGTGCTCCCATGCTCTCGTTGTAGCTCCGTAGTGGATAGTAGCGAAGGAGAATAGGGCGTAGAACCAACGCACCCCAGTGTTCGAACCTTTGGGTCCCCGGATCCCCAATTCGGACATTTAGCGCACCACATAGGGGTGCGCAGCTGTTCTTCCACTATTCTTCCGCTCCGCTCTGACCTCAGCTTTGCCAACACCATGTCCGATGCTCGCCGTGTGCATGCCGAGCGCCGGTCCGCTCGTGCCTGTTGGGGAACGTAGCATAATTCAAATATTTTCTACGCTTTCACCAAGATCCATCTAAGGAGACATCTAGCAATGAGCATATTAGAGTGCATCTACATACCCTTTTGTAGACCGCGAGCGGAAGCTTTCGAAGAAGCGTGGATGAAGTAGTTGTACTCTTCGCGTTCTTCGTCACCGATGATCTAGCGCCGAACGGACGGCACCTCCGCGTTCAACACACGTCCGGTACAGCAACGTCACCTCCTTCTTGATCCAGCAAGGGGGGAGGAGAGGTCGTCGGAGATCCAGCAGCACGACGGCGTGGTGGTGGATGCAGCGGGAAATCCTGCAGGGCTTCGCCGGCGCCCTGCGGAGGAGGAGGAAGGTGTGACGGGAGGGGGAGAGGCGCCAGAGGATTGGGTGCGGCTGCCCTCTCCCCCCCACATATATATAGGGGGCCAGGGGGGTGCGCCAGGCCCTGCAGAAGGGATCTGCAAGGGGGGGCGGCGGCCTGGGGGGGGGGGGAGACTTGCCCCCCAAGGCATAGGGGGCGCCTCCCTCCCCTAGGGTTTCAACCCTAGGCGCATGAGGGAGGGCCTAGTAGGGTGCGCCAGCCCACCAGGGGCTGGCCCCCTTCCCCTTGCGGCCTAGGGGCCCCACCGGGGTGGGTGGCCCCACCCGGTGGACCCCCGGGACCCCTCCGGTGGTCCCGGGACACTCCCGGTGACCCCCGAAGTTCACTCGATGGCCGAAACTGGACTTCCTATATATCATTCTTTACCTCCGGACCATTCCGGAACTCCTCGTCACGTCCGGGATCTCATCCGGGACTCCAAACAACTTTCGGGTTTCCACGTGCATGTATCTCTACGACCCTAGCGTCATCGAACCTTAAGTGTGTAGACCCTACGGGTTCGGGAGACACGTAGACATGACCGAGACCACTCTCCGGTCAATAACCAACAGCGAGATCAGGATACCCATGTTGGTTCCCACGTGTTCCTCGATGATCTTCATCGGATGAACCACTGTGTCAAGGATTCACTCAATCCCGTAGTTATTCCCTTTGTCCATCGGTACGGTACTTGCCCGAGATTCGATCGTCGGTATTCCCGATACCTTGTTCAATCTCGTCATGGCAAGTCTCTTTACTCGATCCGTAATCCATCATCCCGTGACTAACTCCTTAGTCACCTTGAGCTCATTATGATGATGTCTTAACGAGTGGGCCCAGAGGTACCTCTCCGTCATACGGAGTGACAACATCCCAGTCTCGGTTCGTACAACTCAACAGACACTTTCGGAGATACCCGATGCGTACCTTTATAGCCACCCAGTTACGTTGTGACGTTTGGCACACCCAAAGTATTCCTACGGCATCCGGGAGTTGTACAACCTCATGGTCTAAGGAATAAATACTTGACACCAAAAAGCTTATGCATTACGAACTATACGATCTCGTGCTATGCTCAGGATTGGGTCTTGTCCATCACATCATTCTCCTAATGATGTGATCCCTTTATCACTGACATCCAATGTCCATGGTCAGGAAACCGTGACCATCTGTTGATCAACGAGCTAGTAACTAGAGGCTTACCAGGGACTCATTGTGGTCTATATATTCACACATGTATCGCTATTTCCGTACAATACAATTCAAGCATGAATAACAAACAATTATCATGAACAATGAAATATAATAATAATACTTTTATTATTGCCTCTAGGGCATATTTCCAACAGTCTCCCACTTGCACTAGAGTCAATAATCTAGTTACATTGTGATGAATCGAACACCCATAGAGTTCTGGTGTTGATCATGTTTTGCCCGTGGAAGAGGTTTAGTCAACGGGTTTGCTACATTCAGATCCGTATGCACTTTACAAATATCTATGTCTCCATCTTGAACATAATTCCAGATGGAGTTGAAACGGCGCTTGATGTGTTTGGTCTTCTTGTGAAACCTGGGCTCCTTAGTAATGGCAATAGCACCAGTGTTATCACAGAAGAGAGTCATCGGGCTTGACGCGCTTGGAATGACTCCTAGGTCGGTGATGAACTCCTTCATCCAGACTCCTTCCTGCTCTGCTTCGCAAGCAGCTATGTACTCCGCTTCACATGTAGAATGCGCCACCACGCTCTGTTTGCAACTGCACCAGCTGACTGCTCCACCATTCAAAATATACACGTATCCGGTTTGTGACTTCGAGTCATCCAGATCTGTGTCGAAGCTAGCATCGACGTAACCCTTTACGACGAGCTGTTCGTCACCTCCATAAACGAGAAACATATCCTTAGTCCTCTTCAGGTACTTTAGGATGTTCTTGACCGCTGTCCAGTGTTCCATACCGGGATCACTTTGGTACCTCCCTACCAAACTTATGGCAAGGTTCACATCAGGTCTGGTACACAGCATGGCATACATGATAGAACCTATGGCCGAGGCATAGGGTATACACTCATCTTTTCTCTATCTTCTGCCGTGGTCGGCGACTGAGCCTTGCTCAATCTCATACCTTGCAAAACAGGCAAGAACCCCTTCTTGGACTGATCCATATTGAACTTCTTCAATATCTTGTCAAGGTATGTACTTTGTGAAAGACCGATGAGGCGTCTTGATCTATCTCTATAGATTTTGATGCCTAATATGTAAGCTGCTTCTCCAAGGTCCTTCATTGAAAAACTCTTATTCAAGTAGGCCTTTACACTTTCCAAGAATTCTATATCATTTCCCATCAGCAATATGTCATCCACATATAATATGAGAAATGCTACAAAGCTCCCACTCACTTTGTTGTAGATACAGGCTTCTCCATAAGTCTGTATAAAGCCAAACGCTTTGATCACATCATTAAAGCGAATATTCCAACTCCGAGATGCTTGCACCAGCCCGTAAATCGAGCGCTGGAGCTTGCATACCTTGTTAGCATTCTCCGGATCGACAAAACCTTCCGGCTGCATCACATACAACTCTTCCTTGAGGAAGCCATTAAGGAATGCCGTTTTGACGTCCATTTGCCATATCTCATAATCATAGAATGCGGCAATAGCTAACATGATTCTAACTGACTTCAGCATCACTACGGGAGAGAAAGTCTCGTCGTAGTCAATCCCTTGAACTTGTCGATAACCCTTAGCGACAAGTCGAGCCTTATAGATGGTCACATTACCATCCGCGTCTGTCTTCTTCTTAAATATCCATTTATTTTCTATGGCGTGCCTATCATCAGGAAAGTCCACCAAAGTCCATACTTTGTTTTCATACATGGATTCTATCTCGGATTTCATGGCTCCAAGCCATTTATTGGAATCCGGACCCGCCATCGCTTCTTCATAGTTCGAAGGTTCACCGTTGTCTAACAACATGATATTCATGACAGGGTTGCCGTACCACTCTGGTGCGGAACGTGCCATCGTGGACCTTCGAAGTTCAGCAGTAACTTGATCTGTTTCTTCATGATCATCATCATCAGCTTCCTCCCTTGTTGGTGCAGGCACCTCAGGAACAATTTCCTGCGCTACGCTACTTTCCGGTTCAGGAGGAGTGACTGTCACCTCATCAAGTTCTACTTTCCTCCCACTCACTTCTTTTGAGAGAAACTCTTTCTCCAGAAAGGATCCATTCTTGGCAACGAAGACTTTGCCTTCGGATCTGTGGTAGAAGGTGTACCCAATCGTTTCCTTTGGGTATCCTATGAAGACGCATTTTTCCGATTTGGGTTCGAGCTTTTCAGGTTGAAGTTTCTTGATGTAAGCATCGCAACCCCAAACTTTCAGAAACGACAGCTTCAGTTTCTTGCCAAACCAAAGTTCATACGGAGTCGTCTCAACGGATTTCGACGGAGCCCTATTTAAAGTGAATGCGGCAGTCTCTAAAGCATAACCCCAAAAAGATAGCGGTAAATCGGTAAGGGACATCATAGATCGCACCATGTCCAACAGAGTACGATTTCGACGTTCGGACACACTGTTACGCTGAGGTGTTTCGGGCGGTGTCAATTGTGAAACAATTCCACATTTCCTAAGGTGCGTGCCAAATTCATGACTCAAATATTCACCCCCACGATCCGATCGTAAGAACTTTATTTTCTTCTCTCGTTGATTCTCAACCTCATTCTGAAACTCCTTGAACTTTTCAAAGGTCTCAGACTTGTGCTTCATCAAGTAGATATACCCATATCTACTCAAGTCATCTGTGAGGGTGAGAACATAACGATAGCCTCCGCGAGCCTCAACACTCATTGGACCGCACACATCGGTATGTATGATTTCCAATAAGTTGGTTGCTCGCTCCATTGTTCCGGAGAACGGAGTCTTGGTCATCTTGCCCATGAGGCATGGTTCGCACGTGTCAAATGATTCATAATCAAGAGACTCCAGAAGTCCATCAGCATGAAGCTTCTTCATACGTTTGACACCAATATGACCAAGGCGGCAATGCCACAAGTATGTGGGACTATCATTATCAACTTTACATCTTTTGGCATTCACACTATGAATATGTGTATCATCACGATCGAGATTCATCAAAAATAAACCATTGACCAGCGGGGCATGACCATAAAACATATCTCTCAAATAAATAGAACAACCATTATTCTCGGATATAAATGAGTAGCCATCTCGCATAAGACGAGATCCAGATACAATGTTCATGCTCAAAGCTGGTACTAAATAACAATTATTAAGGTTTAAAACTAATCCCGAGGGTAGATGTAGAGGCAGCGTGCCGACGGCGATCACATCGACCTTGGAACCATTCCCGACGCGCATCGTCACCTCGTCCTTCGCCAGTCTCCGCTTATTCCGCAACTCCTGCTTAGAGTTACAAATATGAGTAACTGCACTGGTATCAAATACCCAGGAGCAACTACGAGCGCTGGTAAGGTACACATCAATAACATGTATATCACATATACCTTTGACGTTGCCGGCCTTCTTGTTCGCTAAGTATTTGGGGCAGTTCCGCTTCCAGTGACCCGTTCCCTTGCAATAAAAGCACTCTGTCTCAGGCTTGGGTCCATACTTTGGCTTCTTCCCGGCAACAGGCTTACTGGGCGCGGCAACTCCCTTGCCGTCCTTCTTGAAGTTCTTCTTACCCTTGCCCTTCTTGAACTTAGTGGTTTTATTGACCATCAACACTTGATGTTCTTTCTTGATATCCACCTCCGCTGATTTCAGCATCGAATACACCTCGGGAATGGACTTCTCCATCCCCTGCATATTGAAGTTCAACACGAAGCTCTTGTAGCTTGGTGGGAGTGACTGGAGGATTCTGTCAATGACCGCTTCGTCTGGGAGATTCATTCCCAACTAAGACAAGAGTTGTGCAATCCAGAAATCTTGAGGATGTGCTCACTGACAGAACTGTATTCCTCCATCTTATAGCTGTAGAATGCGTCGGAGACGTCATATCTCTCGACTCGGGCATGAGCTTGGAAAACCATT
The DNA here is from genome assembly GCA_902687465.1 of Secale cereale. Classification (NCBI taxonomy): domain Eukaryota; kingdom Viridiplantae; phylum Streptophyta; class Magnoliopsida; order Poales; family Poaceae; genus Secale; species Secale cereale. The sequence goes on from LR738710.1 coordinate 751,636,784, forward strand.
TTCAGCTCTTGGAACATCTCAAATGCCCCGTGGTGCTCAAAACGCTTTTGGAGCCCCGATTCTAAGCTGTAAAGCATGCCGCACTGAACCAGGGAGTAATCATCACAACGCGACTGCCAAGCGTTCATAACATCTTGGTTTGCCGGGGCGGGAGCGTCACCTAGCGGTGCATCTAGGACATAAGTTTTCTTGGCAACTATGAGGATGACCCTCAGGTTACGGACCCAGTCCGTGTAGTTGCTACCATCGTCTTTCAACTTGGATTTCTCTATGAACGCGTTAAAGTTGAGGGTGACATGAGCGTGGGCCATTTGATCTACAAGAGATATTGTAAAGAATTTAGACTAAGTTCATGATAACTAAGTTCATCTTAATCAAATTTTAATGAACTCCCACTCAGATTGACATCTCTCTAGTCATCTAAGTGATACACGATCCGAATCGACTAGCCCGTGTCCGATCATCACGTGAGACGGACTAGTCATCAACGGTGAACATCTTCATGTTGATCCTATCTTCTATACGACTCGTGTTCGACCTTTCGGTCTTCCGTGTTCCGAGGCCATGTCTGTACATGCTAGGCTCGTCAAGTGAACCCTAAGTGTATTGCGCGTGTAAATTTGGCTTACACCCGTTGTATGCGAACGTTAGAACCTATCACACCCGATCATCACGTGGTGCTTCGGAACAACGATCCTTAGCAACGGTGCACAGTTAGGGGGAACACAATTCTTGAAATTTGGTGAGAGATCATCTTATTTACTACCGTCGTTCTAAGTAAACAAGATGCATAAACATGATAAACATCACATGCAATCAATTAAAGTGACATGATATGGACAATATCATCTTGCTCCTTGGATCTCCATCTTCGGGGCACCATGATCATCTTGTCACCGGCTCGACACCATGATCTCCATCATCATGATCTCCATCATCGTGTCTTGAAGAAGCCGTCACGCCAACTATTACTTCTACTACTATGGCTAACGTTTAGCAATAAAGTAAAGTAATTACATGGCGTTATTCAGTGACACGCAAGTCATACAATAATTAAGACAACTCCTATGGCTCCTGCCGGTTGTCAAGTTCATCGACATGCAAGTCGTGATTCCCTATTACAAGAACATGATCAATCTCATACATCACATATATCATTCATCACATCTTCTTTGGCCATACCACGTCACATAGCACATCCTGCAAAAACAAGTTAGACGTCCTCTAATTGTTGTTGCAAGTTTTTACGTGGCTTCTATAGGTTTTCTAGCAAGAACGTTTCTTACCTACGCCAAAACCACAACGTGATTTTTCAATTTCTATTTACCCTTCATAAGGACCTTGTTCATCAAATCCGATCCGACTAAAGTAGGAGAGACAGACACCCGCCAGCCACCTTATGCATCTAGTGCATGTCTGTCGGTGGAACCAGTCTCACGTAAGCGTACGTGTAAGGTCGGTCCGGGCCGCTTCATCCCACAATACCGCCGAATCAAGATTAGACTAGTAACGGTAAGAAAATTGAGCAAACTCAACGCCCACAACTACTTTGTGTTCTACTCGTGCAAGATGCTACGCAAAAGACCTAGCTCTGATGCCACTGTTGGGGAACGTAGCATAATTCAAAAAATTTCTACGCTTTCACCAAGATCCATCTAAGGAGACATCTAGCAACGAGCATATTAGAGTGCATCTACATACCCTTTTGTAGATCGCGAGCGGAAGCTTTCGAAGAAGCGTGGATGAAGTAGTCGTTGATACGTCCAAAACGTATCTATAATTTCTGCTTGCTCCATGCCTCTTTTGGGTGATATTGCTATGTTATTTATACACTTCCATACACTTTTGATCATATTTGGACTAACCTATTAACTCAGTGCACCCCAGTGCCAGTTTCTGTTTTTGGCTGTTTTTGTATTTCAGGTTTTCACATTACGAGAGCTGCCAGGAAAAGTCCAGAAAAATTATATAAAAAATCAGCGTTCTAGAAGCTACCGTGCGCCCGAAGTACAGCCCGGGGGGGGGGGGGGC
>LR738710.1:751645419-751734061 GCA_902687465.1 Secale cereale
GGCACGACTCCTCGTCACGTACCCTCACCGGCAAGGCGTTCCGTAGTGGCTTATATTGGCTCATCGCGCTACACGACGCCGTTGAGCTGGTCCAATCCCGCGAGGTCTGGCAGTTCCATGCCAAGTAGATTCACCAGCCAGCGGAGGGGCTCCACACAATTATGCTCTCATGGCCCTTTGCGGTCTGGGGACTGGACATATTGGGCCCCGTCCCTCATGCAGCTGGTGGCTTTCACTACCTCTACGTCGCTATCGACAAGTTCACCAAGTGGGCATATGTCGATCCCGTGCACACCATCCCGGCGGGTTTGGCGCCAAGTTCATCAAGGGCCTTGTGAGCCGATTTGGTGTCCCCAATCACATCATCACCGACAACGGCTCCTAGTTCTCAAGCAACCTCTTCAAGTCCTACTGCACCAATCTCGGTTTGCAGACCTGCTATGCCTCTGTAGCGCACCCACGAAGCAACATTCAAGGTGAACGTGCCAATGCAGAGGTCCTCAAGGGCATCAAGACATGGAGTTTCAAGAAGAAGCTTGAAGCCCGCGGCGGAGGCTGGCTGGATGAACTGCAGACCGTGTTGTGGTCCATCCGCACGACGACAACTAAGCCCACTAGTGAGACTCCTTTTTTCCTTGTCTATGGGGCTGAGGCGGTCCTTCCTTCGGAGCTTAGGCACGGCTCCCCGTGAGTCTTGGTGTTTGACGAAGCGCTCCAGGACGACTCGCAGGAGGTCGACTTGCTGCTCCTCGAGGAGGGTCGCCGGCAGGCTGCCCTCCGCACTGCAAGGTACCAGCAAGCCTTGCGGCATTACCACAACCCCGGCATTTGTTATCATATCCTCGAGGTCGGGACCTCGTCCTACGATGGATCCTCTCCAGATAAGGGCTTCACAAGCTCTCACCCATGTAGGAGGGCCCTTTCAGGGTGTCTCGCATTTCTAGGCCAGGCACCTCCCACCTGGAGACGGAGGACGGAGTCCCTTTGCCTAACGCATGGAACATCCAACACCTACACAATTTCTACCCATGACCATCAAAGATAGGGAGGTAGGGGGATGTACACGCCTCGGAGACTCTCACTACATTCTCCTCACAGGGACGTGAGAGCTCCGCCCACAACCAAGTGGAAGCCCCATGCTCCGCGCTGGCAGAACGATCAAATAACGATCTTGCCCACGCCCAAGTGGAATCCCCATGCTCCATGCTAGCGGAACGATCGAATAACGATCATGCCCACACCCAAGTGGAAGCCCCATGCTCCAGGCTGGTGGAACAATCGAACACCAATCATGCCCAGGCCCAAGTGAAAGCCCCATGCTCCGCGCTGGCGGAACGATCAAACCACGATCGTACCCACACCCCGGTGGAAGCCCCATGCTTTGCGCTGGTGGAACAACGAAAGGCGCCCACGGGCCGCACCAACCTCAAGCTGAGCCGTGGTGGCACGACAGCCGAATCTTTTTGCCTTGCAATGGATTTCATGATCTCACTTCAGTAAAGTTTTCATTTTGGTTTTCCATTGGTGTGTGTTCGCATTTCTTTTACCTCACAGGCCGCGTGTGCTAGCGGCCTCCTTCTTATGCCTTTCGCGAGCGGGGGCTGGACATGATGCCTATGCCTGTGTCAGTCCGGACAACACTATGGGACCCAGGCGATAGTGCCTTGGCTCGCGGGACCTACTCTCGTGCACGTCGCCCCACCAATGTCCTTGGTGTCTTATCTCCCCGCGAAACGCTCATGAGCAGGAAGGCGAGTGCGTGCCGCTCCCTTGCAGCGCAACTTATGGTGTGCAATTTTTGTGCGTGGCCATTTTGGAAAGGGGCAACTAGAGACAACCACTTGAAAGTGCAACTAATCCCCGGGTGGTTTTTGTAATTCATAACAACATATAGCTCATTGAACTAATAACCTTTCAAGTTTGATATTTCAGAAAGTTCAATGAATGGCATGTCATGGACTAAGAATGTGGACCCCTCAAAATGCTAAGGAGACATGTTGGAAAAAGCTCAAGACTCTCCATTTATATTTTAGTGATCCAAGATCACATTGAGTCCATAGGAAAGCCAATACTATTAAAAGGGGATGAGGCATTGCTTAATGGATTACTTGCTCAAGTTCTTAGTGATATTGCTCCTAAAACCCTCAACCACTTTCTCATATCCAAATTTGTCCAAAACTCCAAGTCAAACTTGGCCCCATTGATTTGATCTATCCGGCGCCACCGAGTTCAGTTGACATAGCCAGTGCCAAAAATCCTAATGGTTCGGTCACACCGATACGAATCTCGGTCTCATCGAGATGGCCTTGTGAACTCTCTGTGATTCTTCTTTAACATTTCGGTCTCACTGAAATGAGCAATCGGTCTCACCGAGTTTGCATGACCAACTCTGTGGTTGCTCTTTGCTGAAATCGGTCTCACTGAGTTCATGCATTCAGCGTCACCGAGATAAGGTTTTGCCCTAGCCCAAGCACATCGGTCCCACCGAGTTGTTCCAGTCGATCCCATCAAGATTCCTAACATTCACATTTTGAACTGCTTCGGTCTCACCGAGTTCCTTTATTTGGCCTGACCGAGTTAGCTCAAATTTGTGTAATGGTTGGATTTTGTGTGGAGGCTACATATACCCCTCCACCCCTTCTCCATTTGATAGAGAGAGAGAGAGAGTCATCAGAACGTGCCTACACTTTTACTACTCATTTTCTGAGAGAGAACCGCCTAATCATGTGTTGAGACCAAGATATTCCACTCCTACCACAATAATCTTGATCTCTAGCCTTCCCCAAGTTGCTTTCCACTCAAATCATCTTTCCACCATAGCCAAATATGTGTGAGAGAGTTGAGTGTTGGGGAGACTATCATTTGAAGCACAAGAGCAAGGAGTTCATCATCATCACACCATCTATTACCTTTTGGAGAGTGGTATCTCCTAGATTGGTTAGGTGTCGCTTGGGAGCCTCCGACAAGATTGTGGAGTTGAACCAAGAAGTTTTTAATGGCAAGGAGATCGCCTACTTCGTGAAGATCTACACGAGTGAGGCAAGTCCTTCATGGGCGATGGCCATGGTGGGATAAACAAGGTTGCTTCTTCGTGGAGCCTTCGTGGGTGGAGCCCTCCGTGGACTCGCGCAGCCGTTACCCTTCATGGGTTGAAGTCTCCATCAACGTGGATGTACGATAGCACCACCTATCGGAACCATGCTTAAAATCTCCGTGTCTTCATTGCGTTTGCTCCCTCCAAACCCTTCCCGTTACCTTCATATGCAACGTTTTACTTTTCGTTGCTACACTCTTAGAATTGCATGTGTAAGGTGATTGCTTGACTTGTACTAATTGCTAAAATCTGCCAACAACTAAATTGGGAAAAGGATAGATTTTAATTTGGTCAAGTAGTCTAATCACCCCTCTAGACCTACTTTCGATCCTACAAGTGGTATCAGAGCTTTGGTCTCTATGTGCCTAGATTTCCATAGCTTTGGTGATCATAGCCTTGGTTTCACAACCTAGGAGAGTATGGCGTCTAGCGAGGGAAATTACCACCGTAGAGGTCCTTACTTTGATGGTACTAATTTTGCTATTTGGAAACATAATATGAGAATGCATATCCTTGGTCATAACCCCGCCGTTTGGGTTGTCATTTGTATTGGCTTTCAAGGCGAATACTTCAAGGATGGACAAGAACTGGATCGTGCAGCGTCTGTGGAAGAGATGAAGATGTTGCAATACAGTGCTGAAGCTTGCGATATTCTCTTCAACGGATCGTGCCCTGAAGAATTCAACAAAATCAGCCGTCTTGAGAATGCAAAGGAAAATTGGGATACGTTGGTTGATATGCACGAAGGTACCGATTCCGTCAGGGAATCCAAGTTGGATGTGCTTCAAAGTTAACTTGACAAGTTCAAGATGAAGGATGGTGAAGGAGTCGCTGAAATGTACTCTAGGCTTGCTTTCATCACAAATGAGATTGCCAGCTTAGGAAATGAAGAGATGACCGACATATTCATCATCAAGAAGATCCTAAGAGCCTTGGAAAATATGGTACCTTGTGCACATTGATCCAAATTATGCCCAACTACAAAGATCTCAAGCCCACGTAAGTCATTGGTAGAATTGTTGCTCATGAGATGTCACTCAAGGATAAGGAAGAACTTCACAACAAATCTAGTGGTGCTTATAAAGCTTCAAGTGATGCTCCTACAACATCAAGTGAGAAACAAGTTTTCAATGAAGAATTGACCTTAATGGTGAATAACTTCAACAAGTTCTACAAGAATAGAAGCAAAGAGAGAAGTTCCAAGTCAAGGTCTTACAATGCCAAAAGATCTTCTAGCCGTGATCGTAGTTGCTACAATTGTGGAAGACCTGGACACTACTGCAATGAGTGTAAGGCTCCCTACAAGAAAAGAGAGGACTCACCTCAAAGAGAGAGAAGGAGTAGAGATGATCGTTATGAACGAAGACCCTCTCGTAGAAGCAAGGATTCGGAAAGGAAGGACAAGTCATCAAAGAGCTACACAATACGAAGACATCAAGATCCCGTTGGTGAATGGGTCTCCGGTTCCGACTCCGACAACTACTCCGAGAGAAGCTATCACTCCGACTCCGAATAAACTCAAGATGAAGGTGTTGCCGAAATTTCTCTTATGTCATCCAACTCCTACGATATATTTGGCTCACCAAATGAAGGAATTGGAAGATGCTTCATGGCTAAAGGCCGCAAGGTATCATACCCGAATATCTTGATTTCAATAGTGATGAAGATGATTTGCTAGGTGATGATGATTTACTTGTTGACAACACTACTGATGAAATCTATGATGAAATTTCTAGTAATCATGCTAATCAAGATGAAACGAATGATAATGATAGGAAGGAGATTGAGCGTCTAACTAAAGAACTAAACACTCTTAAGTTAGCTCATGAAACAACTCTAGAGGATCATATAGAGCTCCTAAGGACTCATGAGCAGCTACGCTCCGAGAAGCTAAATTTAGAGCAAGAGCATGGGTTGCTAAAAGCTATCAATGATGATCTTCGAAAGAAGATTTCTTCTTACATTGCCAAGCGTTTACTCTTGTCTACTTATATGCCAGAAGTAAAATATAGCAATAAGAACAAGAAAGATTCTTCTTCTAGTAGTAACAATAACAATGCTAAGTCCAATATTGTTGCTTCTAGTAGTTCTCTTAATTCCACTAATGATTCTCTTATCCAAGTTAAACTTGAGAAAGAAAATAGCTTTTTGAAGGAATTATAGAGAAAGGTGTTTACAAGTGTCTTGTCAGAAGTAATCAATTTGAGGAAATTGTACGCAAGCAAGGAAGGCACCGGAAGAATCTAGGTGTTGGTTTTGAACGAAAGTTCAATGCCAATGGAGTTGTGTGGGAAGAAGATCAATACCCCAAGATGGAGTTTGTTCCTCAATAAGAGAAATATGACCCCACTTCTTTCAAGGGAACACAAGCGCAATATGATCTTCCACCACGAGACCTCAAGCTAAAAGGCATGGACAAGCTTCAAGAAGAGATTGATGCTTTTGAAGAAGCTCCTAAGGCCTTGGTTAAGTGGGTTCCCAAGACTACTTCAAGTTCTACTTCACCAAGTATGACTACAATTCCAAGGATTCCCATCAAGTTGACGTGGATCCCTAAGAAAAAGAACTAGAGAGTTCTTGAGGGTGACTCCGCCAACACACTTCACTCATATTCACTTTGGCAAGGACATGTGCAATCAACTTTCATATCTTGCACTAGTTCATGGAGTCATAAACCCTCTTGTTGGTAAGACAAGGGACAATGTAATTTAATGCTTCCATGGACATCATCATATGTGTGCTTCACTCTATGTCTATTGATATCCTTGTATGTTCCTTGTGGGACTAACCCATTGCTACCTCTTGAGCTTGCGTTGGTTTTCCCCTTGAAGAGGAAAGGGTGATGCAACAAAGTAGAGTAAGTATTTCTCTCAGTTTTGAGAACCAAGGTATCAATCCAATAGGAGATTACACACAAGTACCCAAATACCTTCACAAACAAACAACAAACTTTGACCCAACACTATAAAGGGATTGTCAATCCCTTCTAGGTTATTTGCAAAAGTGAGATCTGATAGAGATAGATGAACTAGTAAAGTAAATATTTTTGGGTTTTTGGTTTATAGATTGAAAAGTAAAGATTGCAAAATAGTAGATCTGAAACTTATAAGATGTAAAATCGACCCGGGGGCCATAGTTTGCACTAGAGGCTTCTATCATAATAGCACTTATTACGGTGGGTGAACAAATTACTGTCAAGCAATTGATAGAAGAGCGAATAATTACAACGACATCTATGGCAATGATCATGAATATACGCATCACGTCCGTGACAAGTAGACCGAAACGATTCTGCATCTACTACTATTACTCCACACATCGACCGAAACGATTCTGCATCTAGAGTACTAAGTTCATTAGAACAGTGGAACCCATTAAGCAAGATGACATGATGTAGCGGAATTAACTCAAGCAATATGATGAAAACCCCATCTTGTTATCCTCGATGGCAACAATACAATACGTGTCATGTCCCTTTCTGTCACTGGGATTGAGCACCGCAATATTGAACCCAAAGCAAAGCACTTCTCCCATTGCAAGAAAAAACCAATCTAGTTGGCCAAACCAAACCGATAGTTCAAAGAGAATTACTAAGATATTAGATCATGCATAAAAGAATTCAGAAGAAACTCAAATATTATTCATAGATAATCCGATCATAAACCAACAATTCATCAGATCTTGACAAACAAACCACAAAAGAAGATTACATCGGATAGATCTCCAAGAACAACGATGAGAACATGGTATTGTGGATCAAAGAGAGAGAAGAAGACATCTAGCTACTAGCTATGGACCCGTAGGTCTGTGGTAAACTACTCACACTTCATCGGAAGGGCAATGATGTCGATGTAGATGCCCTCCATGGTTGATTCCCCCTCCGACACAGTACTGGAAAAGGCCTCTAGATGGGACCTCACGAGAACAGAAGGTCACGGCGGCGAAAAAATGGTTTCGATGGATGTTCTGATGTTTCTGGAGTATATGCGAATATATATGCTGAAGAAATAGGTCGGTGGACGCTCGAGGGGCCCACAAGGGTGGGGGCGCGCCCTACCCTCGAGGGTGCACCCTCCTTCCTTGTGGCTGCCTCGCAGCTCCCCTGACGTGCACTCCAAGTCCATCTGATGTCTTCTCGTCCAAGAAAAATGCTCGTGAAGTTTCGTTTCGTTTGGACCCCGCTTGATATTCCTTTTCTGTGAAATTCAAAAACATGGAAAAAACAGAAACTGACACTGGGATCTGGGTTAATAGGTTAGTCCCAAAAATCATATAAAATAGCATATAAATGCGTATAAAACATCCAAGATAGATAATATAATAGCATGGAACAATACAAAATTATAGATACGTTGGAGACATATCAAGCATCCCCAAGCTTAATTCTTGCTCGTCCTCGGGTAGGTAAATGATAAAAATAGAATTTTTGATGTGGAATGCTACCCAACATACTTATTAATGTAATATTCTTTATTGTGGCATGAATGTTCAGATGCATAAGACTAAAAATAAAAGTTTATCAATATCAAAACAATAATACTTCATGCATACTAAAAAGTAATCTATGAAGCTTCAAAAATAACATGGCTAAAGAAAGTTATCCCTACAAAATCATATAGTCATTTATGCTCCCTCTTCTTAACACAAAGAAAAAATCATGCCTATCCCGGTGTCAAACAAGCAATTGTTTTCATACTTAACATTCTTACACTTTTCAACTCTTCACGCAATACATAAGCGTGAGCCATGGATATAGCACTATGGGTGGAATAGAAGGTGGTAATAGACAAAAGGAGGGAGAAAGTCTCACATCGACTAGGCAAATCAACGTACTATGGAGATGTCCATCAATCGATATCAATGTGAGTGAGTAGGGATTGCCATGTAACGGATGCACTAGAGCTATAAGTGTATGAAAGCTCAAAAAGACAACTAGTGAGTGTGCATCAACTTGCTTTCTCATGAAGACCTAGGGCATTTGAGGAAGCCCATCGTTGGAATATACAAGCCAAGTTCTATAATGAAAAATTCCCACTAGAGATATATGAAAGTTACAACTTAGGAGACTCTCTATCATGAAGAACATGGTGCTACTTTGAAGCACACGTGTGGAAAAGGATAGTAACATTGTGCCTTCTCTCTTTTTCTCTCATTTCTTTGTAGTCTCCTCCCTTTTTTTGGAGACTCTTTTCTCTTTTTTTGGAGACTCATTTGGCCTCTTTATTGATAACCTCACATGGGACAATGTTCTAGTAATGATGATCATCACACTTTTATTTACTTACAACTCGATATTACAATTCGATACTAGAACAATGATATGACTCTATATGAATGTCTCTGTCAGTGTACCGGGATGTGCAATGATTAAGAGTGACATGTACAAAAAATATGAACGGTGGCTTTGCCAGAAATACTATGTCAACTACATGATCATGCAAAGCAATATGACAATAATGATGCACATCATAATAAAAAGAACGATGGAGTTACATGGAAATATATCTAGGAATGGCTATGGAAATGCCATAATAGGTAGGTATGGTGGCTGTTTTGAGGAAGGTATAAAGAGGGTTTATGCACCGGCGAAAGTTGCACGACACTAGAGTGGCTAGCAAGGTGGAAGGGTGAGAGTGTGTATAATCCATGGACTCAACATTAGTCATAAGTAACTCACATAGTTATTGCGAATTTTTTTTATTGGCTCTCGAAGCAAAGTACTACGACGCATGCCCCTAGGGGGGAGGTTGGTAGTTAACCATTGCCCGCCCCCGACCTTCACGCAAAGACAAACACTGAAAATACAAAGTGCTCCAACCCGGTTGCATAGTTAGGAGACCATACGTGCATGCTACGGGAATCACAAACTTTAACACAATTATTTATTTAACCTCACAAACTACCACTAGCATGACTCTAATATTACCATCTTAACATCTCAACAAAATTATAAGGAGTCAAACTTCACATAGTATTCAATGCTCTATATATGAAAGTTTTTATTATATCTCCTTTGGATGTCTATCATATTAGGACTAAATTCATAACCCAAGCAAATTACCATGCTGTTCTTTAAGACTCTCAAAATAATATAAGCGAAGCAAGAGAGTTCAACAATTTCTATAAAATAAAACCACCACCATGCTCTAAAATGAAATAAGTGAAGCACTAGAGCAAAATTGCCTAGCTCAAAAGATATAAGTGAATCACATAGAATATTCTAACAAATCACGATTGAAGCGTGTACCTCTCAAAAGGTGTGTACAACAAGGATGATTGCGGAAAACTAAAAAGCAAAGACTCAAATCATACAAGATGCTCCAAGCAAAACACATATCATGTAGTGAATAAAAATATAGCCTCAAGTGAAGTTACCGATAGTTGAAGACGAAAGAGGGGATGCCTTCCCGGGGCATCCCCAAGCTTAGGCTCTTGGCTGTCCTTGAATTTTAACTTGGGGTGCCTCGGGCATCCCCAAGCTTAGGCTTTTGCCACTCTTTATTCCATAATCCATCAAATCCTTACCCAAAACTTGAAAACTTCACAACACAAAAATCAACATAAAATCTCGCGAGCTCCGTTATTAAAACAAAGCAAATAACCACTCAAGGTACTGTTGTGATCTTATTCTAATTTTATATTGGTGTAATATCTACTGTATTCCAACTTTTCCATGGTTCATACCCCTCCCGATACTAGCCATAGATGCATCAAAATAAGCAAACAACACATAGAAAACAAAATCTGTCAAAAACAGAACAATCTGTAGCAATCTGAAAACTTCGCATACTTCTGTAACTCTAAAAATTCTGAAAAATTAGGACGATGTGGGGAATTTGTATATCAATTTTTTGTAAAAATTTCAGAAGGTTTCGATGTTCCAGTGAATTGTTGAATTTTCTCCACTGGGCGCTAAAATTTCTGTTTTTCAGCAAAATCAAGTCAACGATCACCGTAAGCCATCCCAAAGGTCTTACTTGGCTCAAACACTAATTAAAACACCAAAACACAATTACTACAGAAGTAATAATGTGTATTTATTAAAAAACAGAAGCAAAAGTCAAAAAGCAAAAATAAAATTGGGTTGCCTCCCAACAAACGCTATTGTTTAAATCATTTTAGCTAGGCATTTAGATTTCGATGATGCTCACATGAAAGATAAGAATTGAAGCACAAAGAGAGCATCATAAAACACGTGACAAACACATCTAAGTCTAACATACTTCCTATGCATATGCATTTTATAATAAAACAAATTACCAAGGCAAGCAAAAACTAGCATATGCAAGGAAGAAGAAAGAGACGATAGCAATCTCAACATGAAGAGAGGTAATTTACTAACATGCAAGTTTCCACAACCATATTTTCCTCTATCATAATACTTACATGTAGGATCATAAGCAAATTCAACAATATAGCTATCACAAAACATATTCTCAACACGATCCACATGCAAGCGAAGTTGACACTCTTCCAAAATAGTGGGATCAGCATTAACTAAAGTCATGACCTCTCCAAACCCACTTTTATGAAAAATTTCATAAGATTGAACATTCTCCAAACCCACTTTTATCAAAAATTGTGGGATCTAAAGTTGAGACTCTTACAAACCCACTTTCAATATTATCGCAAACATTATTATCAATCTTATATTCATCATGGGACGTAAATAAATTTTCATGATCGTAAGAAGCATCACCCCAATCACGATCATTGCAACAAGTCGTGGGCATAGCAAAATAAGCATCCCCAAGCTTAGGGTTTTGCATATCATTAACACAATTAACATTAATAGAATTTATAGTAACATCATTGCAATCATGTTTTTCATTCAAAGAGCTATCATGAATCACTTCATAAATTTCTTCTTTCCACACTTCATCACAAATTTCAAGCAAAACCTCATAAAGATAATCTAGTGCACTCAGCTCACGAGAAATTGGTTCATCGTAATTGGATCTTTTAAAAATATTAGCAAGTGGATGAGGATCCATAAAGAGATTTTTAGCAAGCAAAGATGCAAGCAAATAGAAGGCACATGGCAACAAAAGCAAACGTAAGATCGAATGAGAAAAAGGAAAATCTTTTCGAAAATCATTTTAGAAGTGGGGGAGAGGAAAACGAGAGGCAAATGGCAAATAATGTAAATGCAAGAGATGAGAGTTTAATGAAGGGTACTTGGTATGTCTTGACTTGGCGTAGACCTCCCCGCCAACGGCGCCAGAAATTCTTCCTGCTACCTCTTGAGCTTGCGTTGGTTTTTCCCTTGAAGAGGAAAGGGTGATGCAGCAAAGTAGAGTAAGTGTTTCCCTCAGTTTTGAGAACCAGGGTATCAATCCAGTAGGATATTAAACACAAGCGCCAAATACCTGCACAAACAAACAATAAACTTGCACCCAACACTATAAAGGGGTTGTCAATCCCTTCTAGGTTATTTGCAAAAGTGAGATCTGATAGAGATAGATGAACTAGCAAAGTAAATATTTTTGGGTTTTTGGTTTATAGATTGAAAAGTAAAGATTGCAAAATAGTAGATCTAAAACTTATAAGATGTAAAATAGACCCTAGGGCCATATGTTTCACTAGAGGCTTCTCTCATGATAGCAAGTATTACGGTGGGTGAACCGATTACTGTCAAGCAACTGATAGAAGAACGAATAATTATAATGACATCTATGGCAATGATCATGAATATAGGCATAAAGTACGTGACAAGTGGACTGAAACGATTCTGCATCTACTACTATTACTCCATACATCGACCGAAATTATTATGCATCTAGAGTATTAAGTTGATAAGAATAAAGTAACACATTAAGCAAGATGACATGATGTAGCGGAATTAACTCAAGCAATATGATGAAAACCCCATCTTGTTATCCTCAATGGCAACAATACAATATGTGTCATGTGATAACCCACAAGTGTAGGGGATCGCAACAATTTTCGAGGGTAAATTATTCAACCCAAATTTGTTGATTCGACACAAGGGGAGCTAAAGAATACTCTTAAGTATTAGCAGTTGAGTTGTCAATTCAACCACACCTGGAAGCTTAATATCTGTAGCAAGATAGTTTAGTAGCAAAGTAATATGGTAGTGGCAGTAGCAGCAATAAAAGTAACGATAGCGTTTTTGTAGTTTTTGTAATAGTAGCAACGGAAAAATAAATAAGCAACAAGCAATATAGGAAAAGCTCGTAGGCATTGGATCGGTGATGGGAAATTACGTCGGATGCAATTCATCATGTAGAAGTTATAACCTAGGGTGACACAGAACTAGCTCCAGTTCATCAATGCAATGTAGGCATGTATTCCGAATATAGTCATACGTGCTTATGGAAAAGAACTTGCATGACATCTTTTGTCCTACCCTCCCGTGGCAGCGGGGTCCTATTGGAAACTAAGGGATATTAAGGCCTCCTTTTAATAGAGTACCGGACCAAAGCATTAACACATAGTGAATACATGAACTCCTCAAACTATGGTCATCACCGGGAGTGGTCCCGATTATTGTCACTTCGGGGTTGCCGGATCATAACACATAGTAGGTGACTATAGACTTGCAAGATAGGATCAAGAACACACATATATTCATGAAAACATAATAGGTTCAGATCTGAAATCATGGCACTCGGGCCCTAGTGACAAGCATTAAGCATAGCAAAGTCATAGCAACATCAATCTCAGAACATAGTGGATACTAGGGATCAAACCCTAACAAAACTAACTCGATTACATGATTGATCCCATCCAACCCATCACCGTCTAGCAAGCCTATGATGGAATTACTCACACATGACGGTGAGCATCATGGAATTGGTGATGGAGGAAGGTTGATGATGACGATGGCGACGATCTCCACTCTTCGAAGCCCCGAACGGACTCCAGATCAGCCCTCCCGAGAGAGATTATGGCTTGGCGGCGGCTCTATCTCGTGAAACGCGATAAATCCTTCTCCCCGAAAGTGAAGTAGGATCTGGGGGTACGTCGGTAAGGCACCAGGGGGCCCACGAGGCAGGGGGCGCGCCCCCACCCTCGTGGACAGGCCCTGGGCCCCCTGGTGTGGATCTTCTTGCAGATATTTTTTACATTTTCCAAAATGATTCTCCGTTGATTTTCAGGCGATTCCTAGAACTTTTTATTCTGCACAAAAACAACACCTTGGCAGTTCTGCTGAAAACAGCGTCAGTCCGGGTTAGTTCCATTCAAATCATGCAAGTTAGAGTCCAAAACAAGGGCAAAAGGGTTTGGAAAAGTAGATTCGTTGGAGACGTATCAACTCCCCCAAGCTTAAACCTTTGCTTGTCCTCAAGCAATTCAGTTGATAAACTGAAAGTGATAAAGAAAAACTTTGACAAACTCTGTCTGCTCTTGTTGTTGTAAATATGTAAGCTAGCATTCAGGTTTTCAACAAGATCATGAACTAACCACATTCACAATAACTTTCATGTCTCAAGACTACTCACATCAATGGCATAATCAACTAGCGAGCAATAATAATAAACCTCGGATGACAACACTTTCTCAAAACAATCATGATATGATATAACAAGATGGTATCTCACTAGCCCTTTCTGAGACCGCAAAACATAAATGCACATCACCTTTAAAGATCAAGGACTGACTAGACATTGTAATTCATGGTAAAAGAGATCCAGTCATGATCATACTCAATGCAAATTAATAGTAATACATGCGACGACAGAGGTGCTCTCCTACTGGTGCTCTTTGATAAGAGGATGATGACTCTGCATAAAAGTAAATAGATAGGCCCTTCGCAGAGGGAAGCAGGGATTTGTAGAGGTGCCAGAGCTCAATTTTTAAATAGAGATTGAATAACATATTGAGCGGTATACTTTCTTTGTCAACATAACAACCAAGAATCTCGATATCTCCCATGCTACGCACATTATAGGCGGTTCCCAAATAGAATGGTAAAGTTTATACTCCCCTAACCACCAACAAGCACACTCCACAGCTAGCCCGAAACAACGGGTACCGTCCAAATCAGCAACAACCCTGGGGGAGTTTTGTTTAATTATTATGATTTTGAGCATGGGACTGGGCATCCCGATTACCAGCAATTTTCTCATGAATGATGAGTGGAGTCCACTCATCGTGAGAATAACCCACCTAGCATGGAAGATATAGACAACCCTAGTTGATACATGAGCTGTTCGAGCATACAAAACAGAATTTCATTTGAAGGTTTAGAGTTTGGCACATACAAATTTACTTGGAACGGTAGGTAAATACCACATATTGGAAGGTATGGTGGACTCATATGGAATAACTTTGGGGTTTATGGAAGTGGATGCACAAGCAGTATTCCCGCTTAGTACAGGTGAAGGCTAGAAAGAGACTGGGAAGCGACCAGCTAGAGAGCAACAACGGTCATGAACATGCATTAAAATTAATCAACAATGAATGCAAGCATGAGTAGGATATAAATCACCATGAACATAAATATCATGAAGGCTATGTTGATTTGTTTCAACTAAATGCGTGAACATGTGCCAAGTCAGATCACTTAAATCGTTCAAAGGAGGATACCAACCCATCATACTACATCACAACCATTTTAATGTCATGTTGGCACGCAAGATAGACCATTATAAACTCTCAGCTAATTAAGCATGGCATAAGCAGCTATGATCTCTAATTGTCATTGCAAGCATGTTTCATTCATAACAAGGTGAATCAAGAACGATGAGCCATCATATTCACAAAAACAAAAGAGGTCGAGTTCATACCAGCTTTTTTCATCTCAATTAGTTCATCATATATCATCCTTATTGCCTTTCACTTGCACGGCCGAACAGTGTGGATAATAATAATAGTGCACGTGCATTGGACTAAGCTGGAATCTGCAGACATTTAAATACAAGAGAGAAGACAAGGTAATATGGCTCAAGGTTAAATCAACAGCAAAGCATATGAGAGCCACTAAGAATTTTCAATCATGGTCTTCTACTCTTATCCCCCAAAGAAAAGAAAAGAAACTATTTACACGGGAAAGCTCCCAACAAGCAAAAGAAGAACGATAAATCTTTTTGGGTTTTAATTTTTAACTACTACTACAAGCAAAGAAAGTAAACTAGCCAGAAGCTACAACTAATATTTTTTTGTTTTTCTGGTTTTTTCTAGCACACGAGAAAAAGACTAAGAAAAAGAAATTGAAACTAAGCATGGATGGTACAGTGAAAGCTTAGGCTTTTGGCCTAAGTTGGTCTATGGCCACAGATCAAAGCCACTCCCTCCAATGTACTGAGATGCATCCTCTGGGTGCCACTGGTTGGCGAGCTCATCCAGCTCCCACCCATAAACAGATTGACGCGAAGGATCTTGTGGTGGTTCTGGCTCAGGCTCTGAAGCTTGTGCCTAGCCTTGGTACTTGTAGAAGGCATCTGATGTAATGAGATACTTGCCTGTGGACAAATCAAACAAAGATGGTGCAGGCAAGGTAACAATTTCATAGTATATTTCATCAAATATTAATTTATAATTAAGCTGCCTATTCTAGTCTTTAACAATAAAATCATGAGCTACCATGCTCTTGTAGTCTAGATAAACAGGGGCAAGCAATTTTTCTTCCTTCTCATGATGCCTAATAGGTATATTAAAATATTCAGCAATGCGAGAAGCAAAGATGCCTCCAAAGACGGGCCCCTTTGAGCGATTCAGACTCAATCGTTGGGCAACGACGGCGCCCAAGCTAAAAGTTGTGTCTTGAAACAAAGCATGGCGTAAAATGATAATATCAGGGGCACTAAGATTCCCACTGTTTCCGCGACCAATTAAACATCTACTAGCAAATAAAGCAAAGTAGCGCAGAACAGGGAAGTGTATACTAGTGATTCTTGCCCCTGAAACTTGTCTCGTTTCCCCTACGGCTATCATGTCAATGAACCCCTCTACGTCTTCACGACGTGGTTCATCAAGTTTACCTCCAAAGGGTACTTTGCATATTTCACAAAAGTCTAAGAGTGATATCTCCTTAATCACATCATATAAATGAAACTCCACCGTAGGTGGTGTTTTCCTAGAATGAAAATGAAAGCTTTGCATGAAAATATTGGTGAGTAAGAGATACTATTCTTTCTGGTCGTGGAGGAAGTCAGTGAGGCCTGCATTATTTGCCAACCAATAAAAGTCTTCGTAAATCCCGGCGGACATCATGAACTCATTAGAAGGCCATTCGCACGGTCGAACTTCCGCCATGCGAGGAAGATTATACTTGGGCTTCTTATTTTCCTCTTTCTTCTTCTCCTATGAGCTCTTACTGGAAGAGCCTCTCAACAATCTCTTTATCATTTTCCTTTTCTGAAAATTTCTGAATTTTTTAGTAACTTCAAAATAAAAATTAACCAAACTCAATAAGATTGATAACAACAACTCCTACTAGTGCCTAGACACTATATCATGCATTAGAACTACTTGGGACCAAGAAAATTTGACATGCAAGCTCAAGAACAAGGTCACCACAACAACATAAATTTGCAACAAATAAAGCACTAGAACAAAAACTAATTGGACCAATGGAGGAGTTACATACCAAGGAACAATCTCCCCAAAACAGTTTGGTGAATGGTGCTTTGAGCAAGGAGATCGAAAATGGCAGCAAGATGAGCTAGAACTCGGGTTTGAGCTGGTTGGTGATTTTTTTGGGAGGAAGAAGAAGAGCATGGGTGCAGGAATAAGTGGAGGGGGGCCACGTGGGGCCCACGAGGCAGGGAGCGCGCCCTGGACCCTCGTGGCCACGTGCTGGCTCCCCTCACTGTGTGTTCAGTGCCATATTTCCTCAAATATTCTAGAAAAAAGTCATATTTCATTTTCATGGCATTTGGAGAACTTTTATTTTCGGGATATTTTTTTATTGCACGGATAAGTCTGGAAACAGACAGAAAATACTATTTTTGCTTTATTTGACCTAATTAATAGAAAGTAAAAAGAGGGTACAGAAGGTTTGTGCTATCTAGATTCACCTATCCCATGCTCATCAAAAGGAATCCATTAACAAGGTTGATCAGGTCTTGTTAATAAACTCTTTCCGAGTAACATGAAACCGAAGAATTTTCGAATAACACTAGGTTACCTCAATGGGGATATGTATGTCCCCAACAATAAGGATGTCATATGTCTTCTTGATAGTAGGAATAGGAAACTCAAAACCTCCAATAGTGATAGCTGAAGTTTTTCCAATATATATGATACTGTGGACCCGAGGTTGTTTCCTCGAAAAGTGTACCGTATGCTCATTACCATTGACATGAAAAGTGACATTGCCTTTGTTGCAATCAATAATAGCCCCTGCAGTATTCAAAAAGGGTCTTCCAAGAATAATAGACATACTATCGTCCTCGGAAATATCAAGGATAACAAAGTCCGTTAGAATAGTAACATTTGCAACTACAACAGGCACATCCTCACAAATACCGACAACTATAGCAGTTGATTTATCATCCATTTGCAAAGATATTTCAGTAGGTGTCAACTTACTCAAGTCAAGTCTACGATATAAAGAGAGAGGCATAACACTAACACCGGCTCCAAGATCACACAAAGCAGTTTTAACACAGTTTCTCTTAATGGAGCAAGGTATAGTAGGTACTCTTGGATCTCCTAATTTCTTAGGCATTCCACCCTCAAAAGTGTAATTAGCAAGCATGGTGGAAATTTCTACTTCAGGTATCTATCTTTTATTGGTAATAATATCTTTCATATACTTGGCATAAGGATTTGTTTTGAGCACATCAGTCAAACGCATACGCAAAAAGATAGGTCTAATCATTTCAGCAAAGCGCTCAAAATCTTCATCATCCTTTTTCTTGGATGGTTTCGGAGGAAAAGGCATGGGTTTCTGAACCCATGGTTCTCTTTCCCTACCGTGCTTCCTAGCAACAAAGTCTCTCTTATCAGAACATTGATTCTTTGATTGTGGGTTATCAAGATCAACAGCAGGTTCAATCTCTACATCATTATCATTGCTAGGTTAAGCATCAACATGAACATCATCATTAACATTATCACTAGGTTCATGTTCATTACCAGATTGTGTCTCAGCATCAGAAACAGATATATCATTGGGGTTCTCCGGTGTGTCAGCTACAGGTTCACTAGAGGCATGCAAAGTCCTATCATTTTTCTTTTTATTCTTCTTAGAAGAACTAGGTGCATCTAAATTAGCTCTCTAAGAATCTTGCTTAATTCTCTTAGGGTGGCCTTCAGGATACAGAGGTTCCTGAGTCATTTTACCACCTCTAGTTGCAACTCTAACAGCATAGTCATTATTCTTACTATTTAATTCATTGAGCAAATCATTCTGAGCCTTAAGTACTTGTTCTACTTGAGTGGTGACCATAGAAGCATGTATACTAATAAGTTTCAGTTCACCTTTATCTCTAGACAGATAATCACTCAAGCGTTCAATCATATAAGCATTGTGTTGTAATTGTCTACCAACATAAGCATTGAAGTTTTCTTGTTTCACAATAAAATTGTCAAACTCATCTAAACATTGGCTAGCAGACTTATAACGAGGAATATCACCTTCATCAAATCTATAAAGAGAATTTACCTTTACTACCTGTGTCGGGTTATCAAGACCATGTATTTCTTCAATAGGAGGCAAATTCTTAACATCTTCAACTTTAATACTTTTTTCTTTCATAGATTTCTTTGCCTCTTGCATATCTTCAGGACTGAGAAATAGAGCACCTCTTTTCTTCGGAGTTGGCTTAGGGGCTGGTTCAGGAAGTGTCCAATTATTTTCATTGGCCAGCATATTATTCAATAGTAATTCAGCTTGTTCAACTGTCCTTTCCCTGAAAACACAACCAGCACTACTATCCAGGTGGTCTCTGGAAGCATCGGCTAGTCCATTATAAAAGACATCAAGTATATCATGCATCTCAAGAGGATGATCAGGCAAAGCATTAAGTAACTGGAGAAGCCTCCCCCAAGCTTGTGGGAGACTCTCTTCTTCAGTTTGAGCAAAGTTATATATTTCCCGTAAGACAGATTGTTTCTTATGAGCGGAAAAATATTTAGCAGATAAGTAATACATCATATCCTGGGGACTACGCATAAAACCAGGATCAAGAGAATTAAACTAGGTCTTAGCATCACCCTTTAATGAGAACGGAAATAGCTTAAGGATATAGTAGTAACGAATCTTTTCATCATTGGTAAACATGGTGGCTATATCATTTAACTTAGTAAGATGTGCCACAACCGTTTCATACTCATAGCCATGGAAAGGATCAGATTCAACCAAAGTAATTAACTCAGGATCAACAGAGAATTCATAATCCTTATCAGTGACACAGATAGGTGAAGTAGCAAAATCAGGGTCATGTTTCATTCTAGCATTCAAGGACTTTTCTTTCAGCTTAGCTAATAACTTCTTAAGATCATATCTATCATTGCAAGCAAGAAAGTCTCTAGCAGTTTCTTCATCCATAACATAACCCTCAGGCACGACACACAATTCATATCTATTGGGAGTAGTTTCATCATCACTTTCATAAATATCATCAGTTTCAACATTTGCAATCTCCCTAACCTTATCAATTTGCTCATCTAGAAATTCACCTAGTGGCATAGTATCAGGCATAGAAGTAGTTTCATCATACATAGCAGAAGTGAAGCCCCGTCTCAGGGGGCTCAACCACTTTTTTCTTCTTGGTCAAGATGTGAAGCACAATCTCAGCACCTCTGACGGCAGGCTGCTTGTATTCAGTCGCATTGGGTCCTCCGGGCCGATGAAAGCCCACATCGGGCGGGAGTGACGCTGATGGGGGGCAATGCACCAATGGTGGAACTCTCTCACGACTGTGATTACTGTTACCCCGGCTTCCCTCAGGTCAGCCAAACTCTTCCACACCCTTGATTGTCTTGGGTCGGTAAGCCTTTTGTGCTCCCACCCGGAGCTCCTCACTTCTGGGGACGTTGGTATCAGCAGCAGGGGGCTGAACCGAGTTGCGTCCACATACACTCATTTCTTCATGAAGCCCTATGCCTCGTTGGAGAGCTCCATGTTGATGCCGTCGCTGGCCACATCCTCTGCTGTGTAGACCGAGACACAACTGGACTGCTATTTCGCTGTGGTCAACCGCAAGCCAAAGAAATGACGGAGCAACACCACCGAAGGAGGTAAGCGCACAAACGCCTTGCAAGGCGAAAAGAAGGAGGACGGAGGTCGGATCAAGGTGCAACGCGTGGACCTGGAAGTGGGAGTGGACATCATTGAAGAAGTCAGAGAATGGTAGGAGCAAGCCGACGAAGAGCGAATGGAGAGGGACAACGATGGAGGTGGTGTCAATATCGGTGACAGGGCGTGAAGCTGGAAACATTCTGGTGCCCCCCATTCACTGGAGGCGTCAACGGTCATCGGGAGGACCTTAGAGAGCCCCTCGACATTGATAACCATGGACCAGCCCAAGGTAGGCTCCGACGCAGTCTCTCCGGCCGTCTCCCTTGCCAACCCTCTTCTTGCTAGGAGGGGCCATGGTGACACAGCTAGGGCGATGGCGACGGAGTCCGTAGGAAGGAGCAGCAGTTGTGTGAAACAAGGAAGGCGTAAGCAGGGAAGGCAATGATGGCCTCGCACTGCGCATGGGCAGGCTTTATGTCAGCCTGGGCGGTTGCCAAGGCGTCGTGGGAGAAGTGGGGGCGTCCCCACGCTCATCGTCTGCCACGTGTCACGCCTGGCCCGCAGGCGGTTAGGGCCTGCGTTGTTTCGCCTTCCCTAGGCAGGCAGAGACGTGCACATCGTGGGCCCTGGGGCTATTGTTGGGCCTGTGGGACTGGGGGTACCCATGCCCGTTTGCCTTTAGCCCAGGGCGCAACGCAAGTTTGAGGCCTAGTAGCTAGCCCATCAGCAGGCATCGCAGGCGGATGCCTTTAGCAGGGCCAGGCCTCGAGAGGCGTTTCCCCCTTCGGAGGCGGGTGTCGTCAGCAGGCTCATGGGTTCCTCTAGGAGCCTCCCGAGGCCCTCTCGTGAGGCCGACTCCTGAGGCGCTCAAGGTAGGCATTGCCACACCTGGTCGCGTGGTCCTGAGCCATATCACGTGGGTGACCTGCGCGACGACGGATGTCTCCAAAGGCCGTGCCAACAGGCGCGGATGAGGAGGATCACCTCTTTTGTGCTAAGGGAGCAAGGCCAGCTCGATGGTTTCCAAAGCAATCCCCAAAGGTTTCCCGATCGATGAAAGAAGACCAGGAGGGTGGGCGCGCATGGCAGAGGTCATCACCGAGCCCACCGGCGCGTCATGGACGGAAGCTTTGCAGGCGAAGACTACTTTTGTCAGGATAGACCGCGCCCTTGTCCCCTTTCAAAATGGCCATTGTGTCGCAACCCTTCCAGCCAATGTTTTCGGGGGAAGAGGACCAATGCGCCTATTGAAGGGGACTCTCTGGTCTCCAACCCTTGTACTCAAGATCTCTAGCCATTACAATCCAACCACCAAGCAGGAGTTGGGTCTTACACCGCAAGGTGGCCTGAAACAGGGTAACTATCGTGTCGCCGGCCAGCTCGCGCTTGCACGCTCTCGCTGTAGCTCCGTTGTGGATAGTAGCGAACGATAATAGGGTGTAGAACCAGTGCACCCCAGTGTTTGAACCTTTGGGTCCCCGGAGCCTGATTCCGACAAAGTACGGTGAGGACTAAGTGTCCTCTTAGTCATCTCAGCTGCTTCAATCAGACGTATAGTTGATACAACAATGGGAAATGGTCTACCAAATCACAGTGTCTTCACCGAGCCTACCTGGTTTCACATTACTCACCCCATACCTTATGTATTTCCGCCGCTAAAGAATTTGTGATCTATATTCTAAAGAACTTTATATGAAGACTTTGATCATGTCGTTTTTCATTCCTTTAGTTTATCTTATTCATGCTTGTATGCTTGTAGGATTACATGTTCTTCACCTATATGTATCTCGTATGCATGCTTTCTGTTACTGTGATGATTTAGCCCCCCCACGTATCTCTCTTCACTTTGATCTTTGTCAAATTCATCAGAGTTTGACGAATTTCTAAAAATCTCCCATTCAACCCCCTTTGGGAGTAAACCTGCACTTTCAATTGGCATCAGAGCAAGGTACTGCCTTGTTCTATGTGATTTTGGTTTGACCACCTGGATTTTTAGTTATGTCAACCACATGTATGATCATGGTCTGTGCTGTGTGCCCCATCTTTGATGGCATAGACTATCCCTACCGGAAGGCTATGATGTGGAAGCATCCCCGATCGATGAACAACGAGTTGTGTACCTTCACTGAACTAGGATTGATGGACCTCTCCAAGATGGCAAACACTAATGACATTCACAAGTAGACACATCTAGCTGCTCGGTCGAAGTACATCATCTGCTCTCGCCTATTGAAAAAAGAGTTCACCCGCATCATCCATCTGAGCAATGCGAAGCTCATTTGGGATAGGATCTCTGATGTCTATGAAGGATTTCATACTCGCCAAGATCCCTGGTTTGTTGAATTCAAGAATTCCTTCAAAACACGGGAACCAGAATCCGCCTCAATATCTTCAGCAACTTGCCTCATGGCTAAAGGCACCAATGTACTTCAATGTCCTTCATCTTCCTCAAGTGAAGGTGCCTCAGATGAAAACTTGACACCTAGCTATTCCAAACTTGCAAACATTTCTACCAGGCAGCAAACTGCTATGGAAAGGATTCAAAATCTGCTGGACAAAAGTTATGATTTTTTGAATGGTGAAATGGAACGTTCTCCGACCCTAACTGATAACCTTAAGCATCTTCAGTCAAAATATGACGAGCTTGAAATTTGCCATGTGACCCTCTCAGCCGAACACGAGAAGCTATCCTATAAATTTCTTCAAAGGAACCAAGATCTCGAGAAACTTAGAGCATCTCATGATGATCTTCAGATAGAGAATGATTCATTACTCGCCCAACAGATCTTTACCACAACGGAAGAATTTGTTGCTCCATGCTTAAAATGCCTAGAACATGAAAATGCAAATTCTTCAGCTGATTTTCAAATGCTTCAGTAACTGCAATGTCTTCAAATGTTTATATGGTTTCAATCCCCTCATCTGAGGAGACCGCAAGTGTTATTGACAAAAATGCAGGATTGAAGGAATTGTATGTCACATGCAAGTACAAAAGCCTCAAAGGGTACCAAACTCTTTATGATGTGCTCAAGAAGTAGATTCCGAATAGGAACCCAAGGAAAGAGGGTATTGATTTTGAGAGAAAGCTCAATGCCGATGGATCATATTGGAACCCGAGCAATATTCCAAAACCACATGGGTTGCTGCAAAAGGACCTCTAGTTGATCCATCCACTTTATCTAGTTACAACTGTGATACTTCATATTCTTTAGATGAGTCATTTGACTCCAAGTATAAACTGTTCAAAAATCAGAATGGTGAAGTATTTGCGAGATCTGTTGGTACTAACTACAAGAATGGTCCCCCGGTGAAGAAAATCTGGGTGCCCAAATGCCTTTTGGCAAGTCTTCAGGTTAATGTCATCATGACACCACCGATGCAGAAGAAAAATCACAGCGCAAATTCTTCACATGGATCAAAGTCATCAAATGGAAGCAGAACCACCTAGCGTCGTGTTAGTGCTTTTGTTTCATAGGGAAACAAACAAAGATCTAATGAATATGTGCACTATTCTTCGAACCACAATGTTCATAAAACTTCAAAGAATTTCTTTGCATATTCATTAGAGTACTATAACCCCCATGTGAAGAAAAATACACATTGTTCAAGGCCTAAGTTCTCTATCAATGCACCGCGTTACATTGGTTCTCAGCCACCCATTCAGATGCGGATGTTTAAGAAGAATAACTAATCTCTTTTTCAGGGTCATGTCTTCATTCACGATAAAATGTGTGATCCATTTGCTAAAAACCAGGCAAGTGCTTGTTGGGATGCAAGCTAAACATGATGAAATGAATTCTTCATTTCACACATCCCCTATGATGCTTACATTTTAGTCTACTGATGAAATTCATTGACGAAATTGATTACCATATTCTTCACTCTAAAGTATATTTTGTAAGTCAGACTAATGCTTCTGTAGGATGACACACCTAAAGCCACTGAATGGGTCCTAGACAGTGGCTGCACGAATCATATGACTGGTGATAGGAATTTCATCACGAATGCTCCCCTTAGTCGGTCTCATCTGAAGCATATAATTGGCATCGAGGGTGTCAAATTCGTCAAAGATCACCATTGCAGTGCTTGTGAGTTTGGAAACATGACCAGCTACAAGCACTCAGCGAAGACAATCATGACCACTACTCATCCCTTTGAATTACTTCACACAGATCTGTTTGGTCCTACTGATTATACCACACTAACCAATGAAGCATCATTCGATGGATTCATCATAGTTGATGATCATTCTCGTTACACTTGGGTGCATATCGTTACCTTCAAGACTGAAGTGCATGATGTCTTCAGACGATTCTCCAATCGGGCCATGACAAATTATGGTATCAAGATCAAGCACATCAGAAGCGACAATGTCACCGAGTTCAAGAATACAAGCCTTGAAGACTATCATGACAAACTTGGTATCACTCATTAGCTGTCTGCTCCATATACACCTCGACATAATGGTGTTGCGGAACGCAAGAACATGACACTCATCAAGATGGCTCGCACCATGCCTGATGAATACAAGACTTCTTGTCAATGGTGGCGTGAAGCAACTGATACTGCATGTCACATCATCAATCGGGTATATCTGCACAAATTCCTCAAGAAGACCTCATATGAGCTCCTCACTGACAAGAAACCCAATGTGAGTTATTTCAAAGTCTTCGGTGCTAAATGCTGGATCAGAGATCCTCCTCCCAGTTCTAAATTTGCATCGAAAGCACATCAGGATTTTATGCTTGCTTATGGTAAGGACTCGCACATCTACAGAGTCTTCAACACCTACCACAACAAGGTTGTTGAAACTGCAGATGTGCGGTTTGATGAAACTAACGGCTCGCAAGGAGAGGCCCTGCCTCCTGTGTTAGATGAAATGACTCATGGGAATCTATCAAGCTCACGCACTGGTGAAATTGTGCCCACTAAAGAAATCGCTGATGAAGAAGTGATCATTCCCCATAGAGAAGAAACTGTTGTTCCTAGAGAAAATGGCACCGAGGAAAATGCTTAACAACAACAAGGCCCTCGTTGAGCTCATCCACGAGTGGCTAATGAAGTGAAGATTGAGAAGATCCTCAAAAGCTTCAATGAACCTGGTCTCCTCACTCGCCCAAGAGCTTCACATTTAGCTAACCTTTGTGGGCACTTTGCATTTATCTCTATAACAGAGCCCACCAAAGTTGATGAAGCATTTCTGGAGCCTAAATGGATTCAAGCTATGCATCATGAATTGCATCAATTCGAGCTCAACAACGTGAGGGAGCTTGTCAAGCATCCCGGTCCATGCAAGCACAATGTCATCGGCACTAAGTGGATCTACCGCAACAAACATGATGAAAATGGCCAAGTGGTGAGGAATAAGGCCCGTCTTGTAGCTCAAGGCTACACACAGGTTGAGGATATTGATTTTGATGAAATATTTGCACTTGTTTCTTGGCTTGAAGCAATTCGTATACTGCTTGCATATGTGAAACATCATGATATTCTCTTATATCAAATGGATGTGAAAAGGGCATTCCTCAATGGTAAGCTTGATGAAGAAGTATATGTTGCTCAACCACTAGGTGTTGAGGACCCCAAGCATCCTAACAAGGTCTTCACACTCAACAAGGCTCTCTATGGCCTCAAGAAATCCCCAAGGGCTTGGTATGATACATTGAAGGAGTTCCAGAACAAAAATCTTATGACGGTGAAGCCTCAAGCAAGCAAACCCGGTTCACTGGACCATACTATTTTCACATAATCTTATGATGGTGAACTGTTCATATGCGAAAATATATGTTGATGATATTATCTTTGGTTGCACTAACAAGCGTTTCAGTTATGAATTTGCATATATGATGCATGAGGAATATCCGATGTCTATTATGGGAGAACTGAAATTCTTCCTTGGTCTTCAAATTCGTCAATAACCTAATGGCATCTTCATTTCTAAAGAGAAATACCTCAACGATTTCCTAAAAAAATTGGCATGCAAGCCTGCAAAGGCCTAAAAAATTCCAATGCCTACAAATGGTCAACTCTGCATTGACGAAAATGGTAAAGATTTCGATCAGAATGTATAGCGGTCCATTGTTGGTTCACTGCTTTACCTATGTGCATTTAGGCCAGATATTATGCTTAGCGTTTGCATGTGTGCCCAATTTCAAGAGGCACCGAAGGAATCACACCATCAGGTTGTGAAGCGAATTCTTCGATATTTAGCTCACACACCAACGCTTGGATTATGGTATCCCAAGGGATCATCTTTTGATCTAGCTAGAGATCGTGTGGATTGCAAGTCAACACCAGGCATATGTCACTTCCTCGGATGATCTATTGTATGCTGGTCCTCAAAGAAACATAAAAATGTCTCACTTTCCACAGCTGAGGCTGAGTACATTATTGCTGGTGCCTGTTGCTCTGAGTTGCTATGGATGAAGCAGACCATCAATGACTATGGCATCAACGTGAAGAAATTCCCTCTCTATTATGACAATGAGAATGCTATCAAGATCGCCCACAACCCAGTGCAACACTAAAGGAAGAAGCACATTTAGATTCGTCACCATTTCCTTCATAATCATGCGCCGAAGGGAGACATCATCATCAATCATGTGAAGACTGAAGAACAACTTGCATCTTCACTAATCCCTTGGATGAGAGAAGGTTCTGCCTGTTGTGGTGTGAGCTAAACATCATAGAATCTTCGAATGTCCTCTAAAATGGACACACATCCTAAGCTTATGCTTTTTGATGGTTTTGATGCACAACACATGAAGTAATGTATTTCTCTATCAATGAAGACTTACCCTCTAAGTTTGAAGAAATTAATGAAGAACTTAACTCTCAGAAGCCTACGACAGTTGTACGTGGTGTCTAAAGTCATCACAGTTCTTATACGATGGGTAACACCACCACCACTTCATGACATCCTTCATATTTGAGTTTTTCGTCATTTGCAAATTTGTCAAATATTTTAGATTCGTCAGTTGAGTTTACTCTTCATTGCTTGAGCTAATATATATAAGTTTTCATGTCCTGAATAACATCCACATATTGCTAATTCTTCAAGTGAATTTCTTCATCTATATGGATGTGATTGAACCCACTCCACTCTATGCTATGGTGGTTGTCCAGATCATTACAGGTTGTTTTGTCTTTGACATATTCTATTTTCCATGCATAGATTGCTTGTTTTAGTGTTTCCATAGCTTATATTAAGTGATATAAATTGTGGAAATGATAAGGTACAGTAGGCATTGTTTGAGAACAATTATGAATCTTGTCTTTTACAATACCCAAGTGAATGATTTGCTTTATTATACTAATGCATCTCATGAAGTTCCGTTAAGTTTTGTGTGATTGAAGTTCTCAAGTTTTGGGTGAGACATCGATTAGAGGAGAATAAGGAGTGCCAAAACCCTAAGCTTGGGGATGCCCAAGTCACCCCAAGGTAATATTCAAGGAAAATCCAAGCAACTAAGCTTGGGGATGCCCCGGAAGGCATCCCCTCTTTTGTGTTCCAAATTATCGGTAACCTCACTTGGAGGTATATTTTTATTCGTCACATGATACGTGTTTTGCTTGGAGCATCATTTTATTTTGTTTTTATTTGCTTCCTATTATTTGGAATATGTTTTTATTATCTTTTATTTCAATAAAAGTGTCGAGTATAGCCTTTACCATGCTTATTTTGCAAGTATATATGTTGCTATTTGAAAACAGAAAGTTTTCTATCATTGTGTGAATTCTTCTGGAAAGTTAGAACGTGATAAAATATTGATTTTTTTAAAGTTAGCATGAATAAGTTCTGTGTAACATGGTAATTTATTAGAATTTTGAGAGCTAGGGAAGTACAATTCCACTCTTTACAGATTGTCATGTTTAGACAAATTCCTGTTATGTTTGCATTGTTTGCATATGTTCGCTTGTTTAATGATTCTATTTGAAGATAGGGGTATTAAATATCCAGAGGCATTTAGTATGAAATGTCAAATTATAATTTTATTAATTTTTTATAGTAGATAATGCTAATATTTTGAGTTGAGTTATACTAACTTATCTCACGAGTTCTTGTTGAGTTTTGTGTGGATGAAGTATTTGAGATTTAGGGAAACCGTGACATAAGAGGAATTAAGGAGACACAAGAGATCAAGCTTGGGGATGCCCAAGGCATCCCAAGATAATATTTCAAGAAGTCTCAAGCATCTAAGCTTGGTGATGCCCCGGTAGGCATCCCACCTTTCTTCATCAACAACTATTGGTTAGTATCGGTTTAGCCTAAGTTTTTGCTTCTTCACATGATATGTGCTATCCTTGCAATGTCATTTTATTATGTTTTGCTTGATATTTGAATAAAGTACTTAAGATATGATTTTTTTATGAGAGATAGTCTTCACATAGTTACATAATTATTCGACTAGTTATTGATCTTCACTTATATCTTTTTGGAGTAGTTTGTCATTTACTCTCGTGCTTCACTTATATCCTGTGAGTAAATGGTTGAAAGAATTGCATATCATAAATATGAAATAATATATGTTTCATATTCTTATGCCATGGGGAGTAATGACTTCACATATAAGAAGGATAGGTGGTAAAATTTATTGGAAGTTAGCAAACATAATATTGGTCACTTGTACAATTCATGAAGGAATATTGAAGGAAGAGAGATTTCACATATAAATATGCTATCTTGGACATCTTCTATGATTGTGAGCCCCATTAATTATTTTCAAACTTGAGCAAATTAGTTGAAGTTGGACAAGGAAGACAACGTAATGAGTTATGTTTGGGTATATTTGTATAGAAGTTATATTGTTATGGATCCTGCGACATGTGGTGCTTGCTATTTAGAATCTTTTTCTAGCCAAAATTTCTGTACTAAGCGGGAATACTGCTTGTGCATCCAAAATCCTTGAACCAAGTTTCTTCCATGAGTGTCCACCATATATACCTATATGCGGTATTTACCTACCGTTCCAAGTAAATTTGCATGTGTCAAACTCTAAACCTTCAAATAATAATATGTTTTGTATGCCCGAATCGCTCATGCAGCGACTAGGGGCTGCCAGTATCTTCCATGCTAGGTGGGCTATTCTCGCGATGAGTGTTTATTCACTTATCATTCACGAGAGAGTGGCTGGTAATTGGGATGCCCAGGCCTATGATCAAAAGATCAAAAACAAAATTTTAATTAATTAAACAAAAACCCCACGACTGTTGATGGTATGGACGGTACCCATTGTTTTGGACCAGCCGTGGAGTGTGATTGTTGGTGGAGGGGGAGTAAAAACTTTACCATTCTGTTTGGGAACCACCTATAATGTGTTTAGCATGGAAGATGGTGAGAACTCTTGGTTGTTATGTTGACAATGAAAGCATGCCTCCCAAAATTATTTTCATCTCTATTTTAAAAGCTTCGAGCTCTGCCGCTCTGGCACCTCTACAAATCCCTACTTCCCTCTGCGAAGGGCCTATCTTTTACTTTTATGCAAGAGTCAGTAGTATTCCTTCTCATTCCAACCTACTCTTTAGTTGGCAAGCGTCATGTGGTGGGGAAAGATCTAAGCATATATGGCCATTCAAATATATTTGATCATGAATTATTATTGTTGACAATTATCTATATGATAAATAAGTTGGGAGGCGAAACATTAAGCCCCTACCTTTCTTTGTGTTCAATAGATGCTATTTGTTCTAAAAATGTGCTTTGAGTGGTAGCAATCATGGAAGACTATATGATAGTTGAGTACGCGGAATTTGATAAATCAAAGCTCTTACATAGACCCTTCTTGAAAATAAGATGAATTGCAATTGTTTGATGATTGAGAACCTAGTTTGTTAGTTTTCAAGAAACTTTATGATCTATGCTTTAACATGTGAATAGCTTGCTACTTAATCGTGAGAAGTTTTACGAGATGAACTACTGTTATGATATATAATGATGCTAGAAAAAGTGATTGAAATTATCATTGAACAAACTTGTGCACTTGCTAGCATTCACACTTCATAAATTATTTCTTTTATCATTTACCTACTCGAGGACGAGCAAGAATTAAGCTTGGGGGTGCTGATACGTCTCCAATGTATCTATAATTTATGAAGTATTCATGCTATTATATTATCCATCTTGGATGTTTTATATTGATTTATATGCTATTTTATATGATTTTTGGGACTAACCTATTAACCTAGAGCCCATGCCAGTTTCTGTTTATTCCTTGTTTTTGAGTTTCGCAGAAAATAAATATCGAACGGAGTCCAATTGACCTGAAAATTTACAGTGATTTTTTATGGACTAGAAGAAGCCACCGAAGCAAAAGAGTTGGGCCAGAAGAGTCTCGAACCAACCACAAGGGTGGAGGGCACGCCCTACCCCTCGGAGGGTGCTCCATCTTTGTGGTTGACTCATGGACCCCCCTGACTTGTTCTCAACGCCAAAAATTCCTATAAATACAAAAACCCCCGAAAAGAAACCTAGATCAGGAGTTCCGCTGCCGCAAGCCTCTGTAGCCACAAAAAACCAATCGGAAGCCCGTTTCGGCACCCTCCCGGTGGGGGAAACCATCATCATTGGTGGCCATCTTCATCATCCCGACGGTCTCCATGATGAGGAGGGAGTAGTTCACCCTTGGGGTTGAGGGTATGTACCAGTAGCAATGTGTTTGATCTCTCTCTCTCTCTCTCTCTCTCTCTCTCTCTCTCTCGTGTTCTTGATTTGGCACGATCTTGATGTACCGCGAGCTTTGCTATTATAGTTGGATATTATGATTTTTCTCCCCCTCTACCTTCTTGTAATGGATTGAGGTTTCCCTTTGAAGTTATCTTATCGGGTTGAGCCTTTAAGGATATGAGAACACTTGATGTATGTCTTGCATGTGCTTATCTGTGGTGACAATGGGTTATTCACGTGATCCACTTGATGTATGTTTTTTGTGTTGCGGGGTCAGTGACCTTGTGAACTTATGCATAGGGGTTGTCACACGTTTTTGTCTAGACTCTCCGGTAGAAACTTTGGGTACTCTTTGAAGTTCTTTGTGTTGGTTTGAATAGATGAACCTGAGATTGTGTGATGCATATCATATAATCAAACCTGCGGATACTTGTGGTGACAATGTATTATCTAGGTGACATTGAGGTTTTTGTTGATGTGTGTCTTAAGGTGTTATTTTAGTACGAACTCTAGGGCTGTTTGTGACACTTATAGGAATAGCCCAATAGATTGATCAGAAAGAATAACTTTGAGGTGGTTTCGTACCCTACAATAATCTCTTTGTTTGTTCTCCGCTATTAGAGTTTGGAGTGACTCTTTGTTGCATGTTGAGGGATTGTTATATGATCCAATTATGTTATCACTGTTGCACTAATGACATATTTCTTAAATTTCAATAAATTTCATCAATTACACTTCTTTTATGTGAAGTCATCACTCTCCATGGGATTAGCATGTGATCTGTTTATTCTCTTTATTCCTTTTATTCTAAGATTGAAGCAAGAAAGCAAAACAAATCAACTCAAACTACTCTTTATTAGATTATTCTCACACTCGAGTACATAGATAGATCACAAAACAAGCACTCAAAAACTAGATCATACTAGAACTTTATTCTTCTAAATCATGAAATAACTAAGAATCGAACTAAGATAGATAATGATGATAAAAGTGATGGCGATATGATACCGGTGCACCTCCCCCAAGCTTGGAACAAGCCAAGGGTGGTGCCCATTCCCGTGTACTC
Organism: Secale cereale; assembly: GCA_902687465.1. Lineage (NCBI taxonomy): Eukaryota > Viridiplantae > Streptophyta > Magnoliopsida > Poales > Poaceae > Secale > Secale cereale. Next base: position 751,677,398 of record LR738710.1, read on the forward strand.
AAGTTTCCTTCTTCGATGGTGGTGGTGATGATGAAGTAGTAGGCTTGTCCTTTAACTACAATAAGTATTCTAAATTGCCATTGATCTTCCGAAGAGCGTGATTTTGTTCTTCCAGCATAGTAACCTCATGAGTAAGAGTTGTATTCCGGGTGTAAATTGCTTCAAAAACCTTTAGGGTATCAATTTCAGACGGGGACAGATGAGCATAAAGGGGTTGCAATATGTCTCCCTTTTCTGCAGTCTCTACTTTAGGCATGGCCTAGTCTCCTCCCCGGTCTAGCTTCCAGCAGCCTCCTCAGCCTTTTCCTGCTTGCCGGTGTCCTTCTCTCCTACCGACCATTCATAATAAACCTCCCTGAAGGGACATTTTCTAGGCAAAGGTTGCACGATCTGGTGCTTGCTACAGAGCCTTCGGGGAGCCACGGGATCTAGATCTGTTAGAAAAATAGCTCGAAAAAAACAGAGGAGAAACTTGTGATATGGTGTTCAAAACATCCAAGAGTACATATAATGAATTTGTTTCATGCAGGACAAGCAATATGGAAGAAAAATGAAGTCAGGAAAGTCCACGGGGGATCCACAAGCTCGGTAGGCACGCCCATGGGGTTGGGCGTGCCTCCATTGCTTGTCGCTCCCTCGTGCACTTTTCAGACTATTTTATTATTTTCCTATTTTTTTAGATATTCTGAAACGAACAAAAAGTGCTTTATGCAACTTTTGGAGTCGGTTTACATACTGTACCACATACCTACTCCATTTCAGGTTCTAGAGCATTCCGGAAGGTTTCCTCTATGTACTCTTCCGGTGTCATAGTCTGAATAATATTAGTTTCAAAATTAATGGGCATACATGAGATATAATGTTTAATTCTTTGTCCGCTAACCACTCTCGGATTAGTGCCCTCGGCAATGTTTGTCTTAATAACTCCGGAGCGATAAACTTCTTCGACGATATATGGTCCTTCCCATTTGGAGAGGAGTTTTCCTGCAAAGAATCTTAGACGAGAATTGTACAATAGAATTGGATCACCAATTTTAAATTCCCGATTCTAAATTATATTGTCATGCCGTTTCTTAACCTTTTCTTTAAATAACTTGGCATTTTCATAAGCTTGTATCATCCATTCATATAGGGAACTAATATCAAATAACTTCTTTTCACCGGCAAGTTTGAAATCTAATTAAGTTCTTTATATTGCCCAATAAGCTTGATATTCTAACTCAATAAGTAAATGGCATGCTTTTCCATCGACCATTTTATACGGGGACATACCCATAGGATTTTTATAAGCAGTTATGTATGCCCATAACGCGTCACCAAGTTTCTTAGACCAATTCTTTCTGGACCTATTAATGCTTTTTTTGCAAAATTAAATTTATTTCTCTATTACTCAGTTTAACTTGATCACTAGACTGAGGATGATAAGGTGATGCAATTCTATGGTTGACGTCATATTTTGCAAATAGTTTATGGAAAGCACCATCAATATAATGTGAACCACCATCTGTCGTTAAATATCTAGGGACTCCAAACCTCAGAAATATAACTATCAGGGATATTACTAGCAGGTATAAACTGGCTAGGAAGATCCGGATTACACTGACATACTTGTATTATCACAAGCCCGGTAGAATATGTACAAAGATTACAGCCCGTAGAAGTTAGGGCCCATGTGTAAAGCCCACGGTTTGTAAACCGTCATATCATGTAACTTGGGATGTAAGATAGAAAGAGAAGAGACCGAGGCAGACACGTTTATGAGCCGGCCTCGGGACTCTGTAAACCGGACCGGGCGTCGCCTCCTATATAAAGGGACGACCCGACGACGGTTCAGGGACGGGCAACAATAAGCCGAGACACAGGCAAGCGATCCGCTCCCTGTTCATTGACGCACAAGCAATACCACACCAAACTAGATGTAGGCTTTTACCTTCATCGAAGGGGCCGAACTAGTATAAACCCTCTGTGTCCTTTGTGTGCTTTTAACCCCTTTAAGCTAACCCGCGCGATGGCCTCACACCTAAGTCCCCTAAACCAGACATCTGCTATGCCAATTCCACGACAGTTGGCGCCCACCGTGGGGCTATCGCACGATGGTTTCGAGTTCTTGAAGGGCAGCTTTGAAGGACTCAAGGGTTACACGGTTGGCCGGATGAGCAAGAGTCGCCGCGGCCGGATCTACATTGACGACGCAGGCTGGGGCCCCGAGGCTGATTCAATTGAATACGGGTACCGGGTCCCCTTCGGCGGCATCCACATCTTCATCGGCAAGATTGGTGAACCGGGACCTGAGCCGGACATCTTCCCCAACATCATCGAGCCGGCTCAGCGCGCGGGATCGGCCCAGATTCAGCCCGCCGTGAAGCGTGTCTTCGTTGGAGCAATACATGGAGTCCAAGCCGAGGACGGATCGGATTCTGGTGGCGAGACAGTCGTTTATTCTGATGATGAATCTTCATCCGGAGAGACCGAATCTTCGTATCTGTTGCAGGACGGTCGATCCGCGGGTATATCCGATGGTGACAGTATTTCGGACCCCTTTGATCCGCCAAACCGGGTGGCTGTCTTCATGGCCGGGTCACAGTCTGTGCAGCAGCCCTCGGTGACTGGGGCGTTCACCTCAGAGGTAGCTGGTGTAGGGGCGGGCAGCCAAGCCCCATCACCCTCTGACATTCTATCCACCTTGGTCGAGGAATTGACAGCACACGCAACAACAGAAGTAGCTCCTGCCAACAAGGCGCAACATGATGCAGAGATCCTTCAACTGAAGGGCCGGATTGAGCGGGCTAAATGGGATCTGGACATGGAGAAGGCAAGGATGGCTGCAAGGCAGGCAGAGCCAGACTCCCAAGCTTTCCGGCTCAGAGTAGATCAGGCTTCTGCACAAGAGCTAATGTACAGAAGACAGCAAACTCATCTACCGCCCGTTTATGAGGCGAGGAATCTCTTTGGCACACCAGGAGCGGGAGCCAGTAATAACCCAGAGGTAAACCGGGGAGGAGCCCCGGGGACTGGCGCGCCGGTTCAACCACCAGCCACGGAGCGAAACCGCCAAGTTGTGACGACGCCGCACATCCCCACCCGCCCGGCCATTATTCTAACCCGTTGGACAACATTTGAAGGAAATATGCCCTAGAGGCAATAATAAAGTTGTTATTTATATTTCCTTATATCATGATAAATGTTTATTATTCATGCTAGAATTGTATTAACCGGAAACTTAGTACATGTGTGAATACATAGACAATACAGAGTGTCCCTAGTATGCCTCTACTAGACTAGCTCATTGATCAAAGATGGTTATGTTTCCTAACCATAGACATGAGTTGTCATTTGATCAACGAGATCACATCATTAGGAGAATGATGTGATGGACAAGACCCATCCATTAGCATAGCACAATGATCGTTTAGTTTTTCTGCTATTGCTTTCTTCATGACTTATACATGTTCCTATGACTATGAGATTATGCAACTCTCGAATACCGTAGGAACACCTTGTGTGCTATCAAACGTCACAACGTAACTGGGTGATCATAAAGATGCTCTACAGGTGTCTCCGAAAGTATTCGTGGTGTTGGCATAGATCAAGATTAGGATTTGTCACTCCGAGTGTCGGAGAGGTATCTCTGGGCCCTCTCGGTAACACACATCACAATAAGCCTTGCAAGCAAAAGACAAATGAGTTAGTCATGAGATAATGTGTTACGGAACGAGTAAAGAGACTTGCCGGTAACGAGATTGAACTAGGTATAGATATACCGACGATCGAATCTCGGGCAAGTAACATACCGATGACAAAAGGAACAACGTATGTTGTTATGCGGTTTTGACCGATAAAAGATCTTCGTAGAATATGTAGGAGCCAATATGAACATCCAGGTTCCGCTATTGGTTATTGACCGTAGATGAGTCTCGGTCATGTCTACATAGTTCTCGAACCCGTAGGGTCCGCACGCTTAACGTTTGATGACGATCGGTATTATGAGTTTATGAGTTTTGATGTACCGAAGGTAGTTCGGAGTCCCGGATGAGATCACGGACATGACGAGGAGTCTCGGAATGTCCGAGACATAAAGATTGATATATTGGACGACTATATTCGGACACCGGAAGTGTTCCGGAAAAGTTTCGGATTTAACGGGATTGCCGGAGGGGGTTACCGGAACCCCCTACAAGGGGGGATGGTCCATAGTGGGCCTTAAGGGAAAGGGAGAGGCAGCCCATAGGGCTGGCCGGCGCCCCACCTAGTGTTCCTAGTTGGAGTAGGATTGGGGGGGGGGCGCCACCTCTCCTTTTTCCTTTCCCTCTCTTCCTTCTTTTGGTGATTCCTACTAGGAATAGGATTGCAATCCTATTCCTAGTAGGATTGCAACCCTAGCCGCACCAAACAAGGACCGGCCGGCCTACCCCCTTGCTCCTTTATATACGGGGGCAGGGGGGCACCCAATGACACACAAGTTGAATTGTTTTAGCCGTGTGCGGTGCCCCCCTCCACAGAAACACACCTCGGTCATACCGTCGCGGTGCTTAGGCGAAGCCCTGCGCCGGTGAATACATCATATCCGTCACCACGCCGTCGTGCTGACGAAACTCTCCTGTGAAGCTCAACTGGATCAAGAGCCCGTGGGACGTCATCAAGCTGAACGTGTGCTGAACGCGGAGGTGCCGTACGTTCGGTGCTTGATCGGTTGAATCGCGAAGAAGTTTGACTACATCAACCGCGTCACTTGACGCTTCCGCTTCCGGTCTACGAGGGTACGTGGACACACTCTCCCCTCTCGTTGCTATGCATCTGGTAGATAGATCTTGCGTGATCGTAGGAAAATTTTAAAATACTACGTTCCCCAATAGTGGTATCAGAGCCAGGTCTATGCGTAGATGATATGCACGAGTAGAACACAATGAGTTGTGGGCGATACTAGTCATACTGCTTACCAGCATGTCATACTTTGCTTCGGCGGTATTGTGAGATGAAGCGGCCCAGACCGACATTACGCGTACGCTTACGCGAGACTGGTTTCACCGTTACGAGCACTCGTTGCTTAAAGGTGACTGGCGGGTGTCTGTCTCTCTCACTTTAGCTGAATCAAGTGTGGCTACGCCCGGTCCTTGTGAAGGTTAAAACAACACATACTTGACGAAACATCGTTGTGGTTTTGTATGCGTAGGTAAGAACGGTTCTTGCTAAGCCCGTAGCAGCCACGTAAAACTTGCAACAACAAAGTAGAGGACGTCTAACTTGTTTTTGCAGGGCATGTTGTGATGTGATATGGTCAAGACATGATGAGTTATACGGTTTTGTATGAGATGATCATGTTTTGTAAAGTTATCGGCAACTGGCAGGAGCCATATGGTTGTCGCTTTATTGTATGAAATGCAATCGCCATGTAATAGCTTTACTTTATCACTAAATGGTAGCGATAGTCGTAGAAGCAATAGTTGGCGAGACGACAACGATGCTACGATGGAGATCAAGGTGTCGCGCCGGTGACGAAGGTGATCATAACGGTGCTTTGAAGATGGAGATCAAAAGCACAAGATGATGATGGCCATATCATGTCACATATTTTGATTGCATGTGATGTTTATCTTATTATGCTTCTTATTTTGCTTAGAACGACGGTAGCATTATAAGATGATCCCTTACTAAATTTCAAGGTATAAGTGTTCTCCCTGAGTATGCACCGTTGCGAAAGTTCGTCGTGCCGAGACACCACGTGATGATCGGGTGTGATAAGCTCTACGTTCAAATACAACGGGTGTAAGCCAGTTTTGCACATGCAGAATACTCGGGTTAAACTTGACGAGCCTAGCATATGCAGATATGGCCTCGGAACACTGGAGACCGAAAGGTCGAGCGTGAATCATATAGTAGATATGATCAGCATAAGATGTTCACCATTGAAACTACTCCATCTCACGTGATGATCGGACATGGTTTAGTTGATTTGGATCACGTGATCATTTAGATGACCGGAGGGATGTCTATCTAAGTGGGAGTTCTTAAGTAATATGATTAATTGAACTTTAATTTATCATGAACTTAGTCCTGGTAGTATTAGCATATCTATGTTGTAGATCAATAGCTCGCGATGTTGCTCCACGTTTAATTTTTATATGTTCCTAGAGAAAACCAAGTTGAAAGATGTTAGTAGCAATGATGCGGAATTGTTCCGTGATCTGAGAATTATCCTCATTGCTGCACAGAAGAATTATGTCCTTGATGCACTGCTAGGTGACAGACCTATTGCAGGAGCAGATGTAGATGTTATGAACATTTTTGACAAAAGCTCGATATGATGACTACTTGATAGTTTAGTGCACCATGCTTTACGGCTTATAACCGGGACTTCAAAAACGTTTTTGAAACGCCACGGAGCATATGAGATGTTCCAAGAGTTGAAATTAGTATTTCATACTCATGCCCGTGTCGAGAGGTATAAGACCTCTGACAGTACTTTGCCTACAAGATGGAGGAGAATAGCTCAACCAGTGAGCATGTGCTCAGATTGTCTGGGTAGTACAATTGCTTAAATCAAGTGGGAGTTAATCTTCCAGATAAGATAGTAATTGACAAAGTTCTCTAGACACTATCACCAAGTTAATAGAACTTCGTGATGAACTATAATATGCAAGGGATGACGAAAGTAATTCCCGAGCTCTTCACGATGCTGAAATCGGCGAAGGTAGAAATCAAGAAAGAGCATCAAGTGTTGATGGTTAACCAGACCACTTGTTTCAAGTAAAGGGCAAAGGGATAGAAGGGGAACTTCAAGAAGAATGACAAGCAAGTTGTCACTCCCATGAAGAAACCCAAAGCTAAACTCAAGCCTGAAACTAAGTGCTTCTACTGCAAAGGAAATGGTCACCGGAAGTGGAACTGCCCTAGATACTTGGCGGATAAGAAGGATGGCAAAGTGAACAAAGGTATATTTGATATACAGATTATTGATGTGTATTTTACTAGTGTTCATAGCAACCCCTCGGTATTTGATACTGGTTCAGTTGCTAAAGAGTAGTAACTCGAAATGGGAGTTGCATAATGAACAGAAACTAGTTAAAGGATGAAGTGACGATGTGTATTGGAAGCAGTTCCAAGATTGATATGATCATCATCGCACACTCCCTATACTTTCGAGATTAGTGTTGAACCTAAATAAGTGTTATTTGGTGTTTGTGTTGAGCATGAATATGATTTGATCATGTTTATTGCAATACGGTTATTCATGTAAGTTAGAGAATAATTGTTGTTCTGTTTACATGAATAAAACCTTTTATGGTCATACACCCAATGAAAATGGTTTGTTGGATCTCGATCGTGTGATACACATATTCATAATATTGAAGCCAAAAGATGCAAGGTTAATAATGATAGTGCAACTTATTTGTGGCACTGCCGTTTAGGTCATATTGGTGTAAAGCGCATGAAGAAACTCCATAATGATGGACTTTTGGAATCACTTGATTATGAATCACTTGGTGCTTGCGAACCATGCCTCATGGGCAAGATGACTAAAACTCCGTTCTCCGGAACTATGGAGCGAGCAACATATTTGTTGGAAATCATACATACTGATGTATGCGGACCAATGAGTGTTGAAGCTCGCGGCGGGTATCGTTATTTTATGACCTTCACTGATGATTTGAGCAGATATAGGTATATCTACTTAATGAAGCACAAGTCTGAAACATTTGAAAAGTTCAAAGAATTTCAGAGTGAAGTAGAGAATCATCGTAACAAGAAAATAAAGTTTCTACGATCTGATCGTGGAGGAGAATATTTGAGTTACGAGTTTGGTCTTCATTTGAAACAATGTGGAATAGTTTCACAGCTCACGCCACCCAGAACACCACAGCATAATGGTGTATCCGAACGTCGTAACCGTACTTTATTGGATATGGTGCGATCTATGATGTCTCTTACCGATTTACCACTATCGTTTTGGGTCATGCATTAGAGACAACGGCATTCACGTTAAATAGGGCACCATCTAAATCCGTTGATACGACACCTTATGAACTATGGTTTGGCAAGAAACCAAAGTTGTCGTTTCTTAAAGTTTGGGGCTGCGATGCTTATGTGAAAAAACTTCAACCTGATAAGCTCGAACCCAAGTCGGAGAAATGTGTCTTCATAGGATACCCAAAAGAGACTGTTGGGTACACCTTCTATCACAGATCCGAAGGCAAGATATTCGTTGCTAAGAATGGATCCTTTCTAGAGAAGGAGTTTCTCTCGAAAGAAGTGAGTGGGAGGAAAGTAGAACTTGATGAGGTAATTGTACCTTCTCCCGGAATGGATAGTAGTACATCACAGAAAATTGTTCCAGTGATTCCTACACCAATCAGTGAGGAAGTTAATGATGATGATCATGAAACTTCGGATCAAGTTTCTGCTGAACGTCGTAGATCAACCAGAGTACATTCCGCACCAGAGTGGTACGGCAACCCAGTTCTGGAAATCATGTTACTAGACCATGATGAACCTGCGAACTATGAGGAAGCGATGATGAGCCCAGATTCCGCAAAATGGCTTGAAGCCATGAAATCTGAGATGGGATCCATGTATGAGAACAAAGTATGGACTTTGGTTGACTTGCCCGATGATCGGCAGGCCATCGAAAATAAATGGATCTTCAAGAGGAAGACCGACGCAGACGGTAATGTTACTGTTTACAAAGCTCGACTTGTTGCGAAAGGGTTTCGACAAGTTCAAGGAGTTGACTACGATGAGACTTTCTCACCTGTAGCGATGCTTAAGTCTGTCCGAATCATGTTAGCAATTGCCGCATTTTATGATTATGAAATCTGGCAAATGGATGTCAAAACTGCATTCCTGAATGGATATCTCAAAGAAGAGTTGTATATGATGCAACTAGAAGGTTTTGTCAATCCTAAAGGTGCTAACAAAATGTGCAAGCTCCAGCGATCCATCTATGGACTGGTGCAAGCATCTCGGAGTTGGAATATACGCTTTGATAAGTTGATCAAAGCATATAGATTTATACAGACTTGCTGTGAAGCCTGTATTTACAAGAAGTGAGTGGGAGCACTACAACCTTTCTGATAAGTATATGTGAATGACATATTGTCGATCGAAAATGATGTAGAAATTTCTGGAAAGCATAAAGGAGTGTTTGAAAGGAGTTTTTGAAAGAAAGACCTTGGTGAAGCTGCTTACATATTGGGCATCAAGATCTATAGAGATAGATCAAGACGCTTGATAAGACTTTCGATGAGTACATACCTTGATAAGATTTTGAAGTAGTTCAAAATGGATCAGTCAAAGAAGGAGTTCTTGCCTGACTTGTAAGGTGTGAAGTTGAGTAAGACTCAAAGCCAGACCACGGCAGAAAAATATAGAGAGAATGAAAGTCATTCCCTATGCCTCAGCCATAGGTTCTATAAAGTATGCCATGCTGTGTACAAAACATGTTGTGTACCTTGCCATGAGTTTGACAGGGAGGTACAATAGTGATCCAGGAGTAGATCACTGTACGGCGGTCAAAATTATCCTTAGTAATTGGATGACTAAGGAAATATTTCTCGATTATGGAGGTGATAAAGAGTTCGTCGTAAAGGGTTACGCCGATGCAAGCTTTGACACTAAATCCAGATGACTCTAAGTATCAATCTGGATGCGTATTGAAAGTGGGAGCAATTAGCTAGAGTAGCTCCATGCAGAGCATTGTAGACATAGAAATTTGCGAAATACATACGGATCTGAATGTGACAGACCCGTTGACTAAACTTCTCTCACAAGCAAAACATGATCACACCTTATTACTCTTGGGTATTAATCACATAGCGATGTGAACTAGATTATTGACTCTAGTAAACCCTTTGGGTGTTGGTCACATGGTGATGTGAACTATGGGTGTTATTCACATAACAATGTGAACTATCGGTATTAAATCACATGGCGATGTGAGCTAGATTATTGACTCTAGTGCAAGTGGGAGACTGAAGGAAATATGCCCTAGAGGCAATAATAAAGTTGTTATTTATATTTCCTTATATCATGATAAATGTTTATTATTCATGCTAGAATTGTATTAACCGGAAACTTAGTACATGTGTGAATACATAGACAATACAGAGTGTCCCTAGTATGCCTCTACTAGACTAGCTCATTGATCAAAGATGGTTATGTTTCCTAACCATAGACATGAGTTGTCATTTGACCAACGGGATCACATCATTAGGAGAATGATGTGATGGACAAGACCCATCCGTTAGCATAGCACAATGATCGTTTAGTTTTTCTGCTATTGCTTTCTTCATGACTTATACATGTTCCTATGACTATGAGATTATGCAACTCCCGAATACCGTAGGAACACCTTGTGTGCTATCAAACGTCACAACGTAACTGGGTGATCATAAAGATGCTCTACAGGTGTCTCCGAAAGTATTCGTGGTGTTGGCATAGATCAAGATTAGGATTTGTCACTCCGAGTGTCGGAGAGGTATCTCTGGGCCCTCTCGGTAACACACATCACAATAAGCCTTGCAAGCAAAAGACTAATGAGTTAGTCACGAGATGATGTGTTATGGAACGAGTAAAGAGACTTGCCGGTAACGAGATTGAACTAGGTATAGAGATACCGACGATCGAATCTCGGGCAAGTAACATACCGTTTGACAAAAGGAACAACGTATGTAGTTATGCGGTTCTGACCGATAAAAGATCTTCGTAGAATATGTAGGAGCCAATATGAACATCCAGGTTCCGCTATTGGTTATTGACCGGAGATGAGTCTCGGTCATGTCTACATAGTTCTCGAACCCGTAGGGTCCGCACGCTTAACGTTTGATGACGATCGGTATTATGAGTTTATGAGTATTGATGTACCGAAGGTAGTTCGGAGTCCCGGATGAGATCACGGACAGGACGAGGAGTCTCGGAATGTCCGAGACATAAAGATTGATATATTGGACGGCTATATTCGGACACCGGAAGTATACCGGAAAAGTTTCGGATTTATCGGGAATGCCGGAGGGGGTTACCGGAACCCCCTACGAGAGGGGATGGTCCATAGTGGGCCTAAAGGGTGAGAGAGAGGCAGCCCATAGGGCTGGCCGGCGCCCCCACCTAGGAATCCTAGTTGGACTAGGATTGGGGGGGGGGGGGCGCCACCTCTCCTATTCCTTTCCCCCTTCTTCCTTTCGGTGAATCCTACTAGGAATAGGATTGCAATCCTATTCCTAGTAGGAGTCCCCTCCCTAGCCGCACCATAGAGGTTGGCCGGCCCCTCCTCCCTTGCTCCTTTATATACGGGGGCAGGGGGGCACCCAAAGACACACAAGTTGAATTGTTTTAGCCGTGTGCGGTGCCCCCCTCCACAGAATCACACCTCGGTCGTACCGTCGCGGAGCTTAGGCGAAGCCCTGCGCCGGTGAACACATCATATCTGTCACCACGCCGTCGTGCTGACGAAACTCTCCCGTGAAGCTCAACTGGATCAAGAGCTCGTGGGACGTCATCAAGCTGAACGTGTGCTGAACGCGGAGGTGCCGTACGTTCGGTGCTTGATCGGTTGGATCGCGAAGAAGTTCGACAACATCAACCGCGTCACTTGACGCTTCCGCTCCCGGTCTACGAGGGTACGTAGACACACTCTCCCCTCTCGTTGCTATGCATCTGGTAGATAGATCTTGCGTGATCGTAGGAAAATTTTAAAATACTACGTTCCCCAACACGACCACTGCAGAAGATAGAGAGAAAATGAAAGTCATTCCCTATGCCTCAGCCATAGGATCTATCATGTATGCAATGCTGTGTACCAGACCTGATGTGTGCCTTGCTATAAGTCTAGCAGGGAGGTACCAAAGTAATCCAGGAGTGGATCACTGGACATCGGTCAAAAACATCCTAAAGTATCTGAAAAGAACAAAGGATATGTTTCTCGTATATGGAGGTGACAAAGAGCTCGTCGTAAACGGTTACGTCGATTCTAGCTTTGACACTGATCCGGATGACTCAAAGTCACAAACCGGATATGTATTTTTATTGAACGGTGGAGCTGTCAGTTGGTGCAGTTCCAAGCAGAGCGTCGTGGCGGGATCTACGTGTGAAGCGGAATACATAGCTGCTTCGGAAGCAGCAAATGAAGGAGTCTGGATGAAGGAGTTCATATCCGATCTAGGTGTAGTACCTAGTGCATCGGGTCCAATGAAAATCTTTTGTGACAACACTGGAGCCATAGCCTTGGCGAAGGAATCTAGGTTTCACAAGAGAACAAAGCACATCAAAAGACGCTTCAATTCCATCCGCGATCTAGTCAAGGAGGGAGACATAGAGATTTGCAAAATACATACGGATCTGAATATTGCAGACCCGTTGACTAAGCCTCTTCCACGGGCAAAACATGATCAGCACCAAGACTCCATGGGTGTGAGGATCATCACTTTGTAATCTAGATTATTGACTCTAGTTCAAGTGGGAGACTGAAGGAAATATGCCCTAGAGGCAATAATAAAGATGTTATTTGTATTTCCTTATATCATGATAAATGTCTTTTATTCATGCTAGAATTGTATTAACTGGAAACTTAGTACATGTGTGGATACATAGACAAAACAGTATGTCCCTAGTATGCCTCTACTAGACTAGCTCATTGATCAAAGATGGTTATGTTTCCTAGCCATAGACATGAGTTGTCATTTGATCAACGGGATCACATCATTAGGAGAATGATGTGATGGAAAAGACCCATCCGTTAGCATAGCACTATGATCGTTTAGTTTTACTGCTATTGCTTTCTTCATGACTTATACATGTTCCTATGACTATGAGATTATGCAACTCCCGAATACCGTAGGAACACCTTGTGTGCTATCAAACGTCACAACGTAACTGGGTGATCATAAAGATGCTCTACAGGTGTCTCCAAAAGTATTCGTGGTGTTGGCATAGATCAAGATTAGGATTTGTCACTCCGAGTGTCGGAGAGGTATCTCTGGGCCCTCTCGGTAACACACATCATAATAAGCCTTGCAAGCAAAAGACTAATGAGTTAGTCACGAGATGATGTGTTACGGAACGAGTAAAGAGACTTGCCGGTAACAAGATTGAACTAGGTATAGAGATACCGACGATCGAATCTCGGGCAAGTAACATACCGATGACAAAAGGAACAACGTATGTTGTTATGCGGTTTTGACCGATAAAAGATCTTCGTAGAATATGTAGGAGCCAATATGAACATCCAGGTTCCGCTATTGGTTATTGACCGGAGATGAGTCTCGGTCATGTCTACATAGTTCTCGAACCCGTAGGGTCCGCACGCTTAACGTTTGATGACGATCGGTATTATGAGTTTATGAGTTTTGATGTACCGAAGGTAGTTCGGAGTCCCGGATGAGATCACGGACATGACGAGGAGTCTCGGAATGTCCGAGACATAAAGATTGATATATTGGACGACTATATTCGGACACCGGAAGTGTTCCGGAAAAGTTTCGGATTTAACGGGATTGCCGGAGGGGGTTACCGGAACCCCCTACGAGGGGGGATGGTCCATAGTGGGCCTTAAGGGAAAGAGTAAGGCAGCCCATAGGGCTGGCCGGCGCCCCACCTAGGGTTCCTAGTTGGACTAGGATTGGGGGGGGGGGGCGCCACCTCTCCTTTTTCCTTTCCCTCTCTTCCTTCTTTTGGTGATTCCTACTAGGAATATGATTGCAATCCTATTCCTAGTAGGATTGCAACCCTAGCCGCACCAAACAAGGGCCGGCCGGCCTCCCCCCTTGCTCCTTTATATACGGGGACAGGGGGGCACCCAATGACACACAAGTTGAATTGTTTTAGCCGTGTGCGGTGCCCCCCTCCACAGAAACACACCTCGGTCATACCGTCGCGATGCTTAGGCGAAGCCCTGCGCCGGTGAATACATCATATCCGTCACCACGCCGTCGTGCTGACGAAACTCTCCCGTGAAGCTCAACTGTATCAAGAGCCCGTGGGACGTCATCAAGCTGAACGTGTGCTGAACGCGGAGGTGCCGTACGTTCGGTGCTTGATCGGTTGAATCGCGAAGAAGTTCGACTACATCAACCGCGTCACTTGACGCTTCCGCTTCCGGTCTACGAGGGTACGTGGACACACTCTCCCCTCTCGTTGCTATGCATCTGGTAGATAGATCTTGCGTGATCGTAGGAAAATTTTAAAATACTACGTTCCCCAACAACATTGTCGCTTTACCCATTGAGGGAACATCCCCCGTGGCGATGGAAGCACGCCGGGCTAAGGAGTTACTGGACACAGCGCTGACACAGCAGCAGGCGTACTCTTATAGCAGGGAAAGGATTCATTCAACCCCCCGCCAAAGCCGGAGTTATTCTAGGCACTGGGATGCACCGGCTGTGTCTAGCAGCGAGCGGAGACGTCACCGTCACAGGCAGGATAATCCGGCGGGAGCAGAAGCACACGCCCAAGAGGCGGTAAACCGGGCTAGGCATGCTACCCGCGAGGACACCCGTCAAGCAACGCCGGTTCATACAGCCACGGCAGAAACGAGGGTCACGGCGAGTTCCTTTGGGGTACAGTGTCTCATCCCCGCTTTACGGAGCGTAAAATTGCCCAAGGACTTCAAAGGTCCACGCAAGGTACCCAACTATACGGTAGACTTAGCTCCAGAGGCGTGGGTTGAGAGCTATGAGATGGCGATGGAGATGCTAGATGTGGATGAACCGGCATGCGCCAAATACTTCAGCATGATGCTGGAAGGCACAGCCTGGACATGGTTAAAGGGTCTACCACCTAACTCCATCGGATCATGGGGAGAACTGCGTCGCCAGTTTATCAAAAATTTCAAAGACACGTGCAAGCAGCCAATGTCAGTGGTAGATTTAGTGGTGTGTGTTCAAGGAGAGCAGGAACCTACGAGCGCCTGGGTGCGGCGAGTATCAGAAATCATGCATTCTTCCAATAGCATCAATCCTAGTACGACGATAGTGACATTGGAAAACAATTGCCGGTTTGAGTCTCTGAAGCTGAAGTTGGGACGGCTCAAGCGGGATTGTAATGACATGGGGACACTCATGAGCGCTCTGGTGAAATATGGGGATTCTGATAACACTAAGCACCCAGAGGCAGATGGAGACAAGTCCGGGAAAGCAAACAAGGCCGGTAAACCGGCGCAAGCTAATCCGGTAGGAACAGGTTACAATGGTAAGCGAAAGGTAGAGGGCAGCTCTGATTTTGTGACCAATACCAATGTTCAAGGAAACTTTCAGCGCCGCAAGGGTAGGCCACCTCCACGCAGCGAGGGAGTATCCATTAATCTAGAGCAACAGTTAAATGAGCCTTGCCCTAAACACAGTACGAAGGGACACCCGTCTAAGCATCTATGGAAGGACTGCAAGATCATGATAGAGGCCATGAGACAAGCCAAATATAACCACGGACCCCCAGGCAGCGGCTCGAGTTCCGATTTTCAGGGAGCGGGTTACCAGGGTAATGGTTCCGGATCAGGATATCATGGTGGTAACAATAACTACAACCAAGGCAACCAGCAGCACGGTCAGGGTGGTTACAACAACCAAGGCAACTAGCAGCATGGTCAGGGTGGTTACAACAACCAAGGCAATAAGCAGCGCCAGCAGCAGCAACAATTCGGATATCAGAGTAATCCGAAGGAGCTAAGTAGCGGACATTATCATGTCTTTACCACGAGTTTGTGCAAATGAGATCAAAAGATGCCAAGTTTTCTACGTTGGTCGGAACAACCTATTGTGTGGAGCAGAGAAGATCACCCGCCATGGGTCGATAATCCGGGCCAGTTGGCCCTAGTGGTGGCACCACAGGTGGGTGGCTATAAATTCACAAAGGTACTCATGGATGGCGGCAGCAGTATCAACATCTTATATTATGAGACTTTCCGTCGTATGGGGTTGACAGACAAGAAGTTGAGACAATCCAACACGGTGTTCCATGGAGTGGTTCTAGGTAAATCGGCTTACCCAGTTGGGAAAATTGATCTGGAAGTTACTTTTGGGGATGAGCAGGATTCTAGGTCAGAGACAGTGACCTTTGAGGTCGTAAAGATCCAGAGCCCATATCATGCTCTGTTTGGGAGGCCGGTTTATGCCAAGTTCATGGCTAGACCGTGCTATGTTTATCTACAACTCAAGATGCCGGGTCACAAGGGAACCATCACGGTTCACGGAAGTCGCAAGATCACATTAGAATGCGAGGAAGGAGATGCAGCCTATGCAGAGGCAGTCTATGATACGGAGGAATTGAAATTCTACAAGGACAACGTCGATCCGGCAGATATGTCCCCGTTAAAAAAGCTGACTACAGAGCATGATCCGGCGTTGAAGTTTAAATCGGCAGAGGAAACCAAGCAAGTTGACTTTGTACCAGGCGATTCATCCAAGCAGTTCACTATCAGCGCTAACCTAGACCCCAAATAGGAAAGCACGCTCATCGAGTTCATCTGTGAGAATCGGGATATCTTTGCATGGAAACCTTCTGACATGCCAGGTGTACCGAGGGAACTCGCTAAGCACAGTCTTAATATTGATCCGAAGTTTAAACCGGATAAGCAGTACCTGTGCCGCTTTAATGAGGAGAGGCGCAAGGCTATAGGTGAGGAAGTGGCCAGGCTTTTGGCCGCAGGGTTCATAGTTGAGCTGTTCCATCCGGAGTGGTTGGCTAATCTGGTTCTGGTATTAAATAAAAATGGAACATGGAGGATGTGTGTGGATTACACAGACCTAAACAAGGCTTGTCCAACTGATCCTTTTGCTCTCCCCCGTATTGATCAGATTATTGATGCTACGGCAGGATGTGAGCGGCTAAGTTTTTTGGATGCATATTCAGGGTATCATCAAATCAAGATGGCAGTTAAGGACGAGGAGAAGACATCCTTCATAACTCCCTTTGGAGCCTTCTGCTATGTATCTATGCCCTTTGGGCTCAAGAGTGCCCAAGCAACTTACCAGCGTTGCGTGCAGAACTGTCTCAAGGGGAAGATCGGAAAAAATGTCCATGCGTATGTTGATGACATTGTGGTGAAGTCAAGGAAGGAGGAGACGCTGATAGAAGACCTAAAGGAAACCTTCGACAATCTCTGGGTTTATAAGATGATGCTTAATCCAGAGAAGTGCGTTTTTGGTGTTCCGGCAGGCAAGCTCCTTTGATTCTTAGTATCAAACAGAGGAATAGAGGCCAATCCGGAGAAGATCAAGTCGATCACATCTTTGACCAAACCGGCTTGTATCAATGATGTCCAGTGCATAGCAGGCCGGATTACAACATTAAGCCGATTCATCAGCCGTTTGGGAGAGAAGGCAATTCTACTTTATCAGATGCTGAAAAAGACAGATCGGTTTATATGGAGCGATGCTGCAAACGCGGCGTTCGAGGACTTGAAGCGGCAATTAGCAGAACCGCCGGTTCTTGCTGCCCCTGTTGACAACGAGCCACTGCTGTTATACGTAGCTGCCAATGCTCGCGTAGTTAGCGTGGCGATTGTGGTGGAACGCAAGGAAGCAGACAAAGAATATCCGGTTCAGCGCCCGGTTTACTACGTCACTGAGGTTCTAATTGAGTCGAAGCAAAGGTATCCACATTGGCAAAAGCTGGTATATGGCGTGTTCATGGCAAACCGGAAGCTGAAGCACTATTTCCAGGGCCACCCCATCACTGTTGTCAGCTCAGCTCCGTTGGGGGATATAATCCAGAACAGAGAAGCTACTGGTAGAGTGGCAAAGTGGGCCATTGAACTTAGCCCACATGGATTGAAGTATGTACCCCGTACTGCTATCAAATCCCAAGCACTGGTAGATTTCATCAATGATTGGACAAAATTGCAAGCACCAGAGGAGAAGCCGGATCATACATACTGGACTATTCACTTCGACGGTTCAAGGCAATTAGAGGGCTCGGGGGCTGGAGTCATGTTAACTTCCCCATGCGGTGACAAGTTTTGTTATGTTCTCCGACTAATGTTCCCTTGCACTAATAATGCTACTGAATATGAAGCACTGCTTCACGGCCTGCGGATGGCTAAGGAGATGAACTTGAGCCGGGTCAAGTGCTTTGGTGATTCGGATCTAGTGGCGCAACAAGTGTCTGGCAAATGGGATTCTAAAGACCTTCTCATGGCAGCTTACAGGCGAGAAGTTGAAGCGGTTGCAGGGTATTTCAAAGGATATCAGGTGGATCACATAGACCGGCGGAAAAATGAAGCGGCCGACGCTCTAAGCTGGCTGGGCTCTCAGCGTAAACCAGTACCACCAAATACTTTCTTAGATGAATTACACAGTCCATCAGTTCAGGTACCATCGGAGGAGGATTTGGCTGTTCCTGATCCGGAAGCACAGCTGGTTGCAGCGCTTCATGTTATTTCAGATTGGACACTCCCTTAGTTGGCGTACCTGAGCCGAGGAGAGTTGCCAGATGATGAGGTTGAAGCTAGACAGATAATCCGGTGATCCAAATCTATGACCATTGTTAACGGAGAACTTCATCACCGCAGCGTTTCTGGGGCATTTCAGCGCTGTGTATCATCGGAAGAAGGCAGTGATATTCTTCGGGAGATACACGAAGGAGATTGTGGTCATCACGCCGGTTCAAAATCACTGGTAGCCAAGGCTTTTCGTCACGGGTTTTACTAGTTAACGGCCCATGCTGATGTGGAGGATCTAGTCCGGAGATGCGACGCTTGTCAGAAATTTTCACGGCATGCTCTTGTTCCGGCACAGGAGCTGCGGATGATTCCAATTACTTGGCCGTTTGCGACTTGGGGGCTTGATATGGTTGGAACTTTTAAACGATCCCAAGATCAGAAAACCCACCTGTTGGTGGCAGTGGACAAGTTTACAAAGTGGATTGAGGCAGATCCTGTCAGTAAGTGTGATGCAGCAACAACGGTTAAATTCATCAAAAAGGTAATTTTCCGGTTTGGCTTTCCACATAGCATTATTACTGATAATGGCACCAATCTATCTAAAGGAGAAATGGAAGAGTTTTGCCAAAGGGAACATATTCGCCTGGATGTGTCTTCAGTAGCTCACCCTCAATCCAATGGTCAAGCTGAAAGGGCCAACCAAGAGATCTTGCGGGGCATCAAGCCCCGGCTTATGACTCCCTTGCAAAGAACACCAGGGTGCTGGGTTGAGGAGTTACCTTCTGTCCTCTGGAGCATCAACACTACGCCTAACAGGTCTACAGGCTATACGCCCTTCTTCATGGTATATGGTGCTGAAGCGGTTCTCCCTAGTGATATCCGGCACGACTCACCACGGGTGGCGGCTTATGTTGAAGCGGCCAATGAGCAAGCAAGACAGGACAGCTTAGACCGGCTGGATGAGGAGGGTGACATAGCACTAGCATGATCCGCAATTTATCAGCAAGACCTGCGCAAATATCACAGCCGCCAGGTTAAGACCAGGACATTCCAGGAGGGGGACCTGGTGCTCCGGCTCATCCAGGACCAGACAGATATGCACAAATTATCCCCACCTTGGGAAGGACCCTTTGTGGTCAGCAAGAACCTACACAACGGTTCATACTACCTGGTGGACATTCGAGAACATAAAGACTCACGGACAACAGAGGAAGAGACGAAGAGGCCGTGGAACATTGCTCTTGTGTGGCCTTACTACACTTGAGCCATGGGCTCCGCTTCATGTATCATGTATATATTATGATTAATAAATAAACTGGCACCCCCGGTAAACCGGGGGATCAGCCATCTTCTTTAAATATAAGTGTCTTATGGGAGTTCACTCAGGTGATATCCATCTAAAGTTTATTTCTCTTGATATATATCATTTTCATCAAGAAAACAAGATGCTTTGATCAGTCTATTTTGATATGCAGGACAATTCTATAAGGGACCAAATAGGGTTTGCCATACAAGCACAACTCTCATATAGGTACCCTGCCTCTACGGTCACTAGGGGGCTACGTGATCGTATTCGAATCCTAGCTTAACCCCTTTTGGTCCGGTATAGATGATCGCATTCGAATCATAGCTTAAACACCGTTTGGGTCCGCCTTGGGTCGTATTCGAATCCACTGATCGGCAAAATTTCAAAGCCACTGGGGGCTACGTGATCGTATTCGAATCCTAGCTTAACCCCTTTGGTCCAGTATATATGATCGTATTCGAATCATAGCTTAAACCCCGTTTGGGTCTGCCTTGGATCGTATTCGAATCCATTGATCGGCAAAATCTCAAGGCCACTAGGGGCTACATGATCGTATTCGAATCCTAGCTTAACCCCTTTGGTCCGGTTTACTGATCGTATTCGAATCAGAAGCCTCAAATATGGAGCCTGGCAGCTCGTGAAAAGCCAAGAGCTTAAGGGCCGCTCTTAAAAAAATGCCTAGAGCTTAAAGGCCGCTCAAAAAAAGCCTGGAGCCTGGCAGCTCGCAAAAAGCCTCGACTACATGGTCTTATTTGCCAAAAATGTTTTGTTTTTTCGATTTTACAAGTTTTTGTGGTTAACCAAGTTTTTTGATCCGGAATTGAGCAACTTCAAAGTTGACCACATATCTACAAAGTTAAAAGTCTGGGTCATGAATACCAGCATGAGTTTAAAGTCTGGGTCATAAACACCAGCATGATTTAAACCGGCGTTTATCATAACCCGGAACAGTCATCAGGCAAACGCCAAGAGGGCCAAGAGCCTCATCAGAATCTACACGTTCAATTATGCCTACCGGATTAAGGACGTCAGGCACACTTAATCAAAGGTATGAGGTATTTTTGGTATAAAACAGATACTTTTTCAATATATGTCTATGGGAGCAATATAATAGGTCCGGTGGTAAACTGCGAGGACATCTTTTTAGCATTGTTTATGCAGATGCAGATAACATAGACGGATCAACCATAGTAGACAAGGGATTAAAATTGGCAGACGCCAAGTCAAGCGGTAACATCCACATTGGGACAAAGACAATGTTTCCAACTATCCTATTACAAGGCACCTGCAGGCCTGAACGGATTAAAGTTTCTGGCAAAAGTGTTCAACAGCTATGAATTAAACCGGACGGTTTACGACTCCTCTTCACGCTGTGAAGGCTGAGGATCGACGTGTTCCGGGTCTTCTTCATCTTCAGGTAGTGGCTAGAAATCGGGAACACGCCAATCAATTTTGGAGAGGGCACGGAAGTACATTTCCTCATTGATGAGATCTGACGGATCAACATCTGGAGCGAAAGTATGGCCACGAACCGGTGGGATCAGATTCTCAGTATCGTAAACCGGCCGCTCCACCCGTTCATTTTCTAAATCATAGGCCGGATGATACCTTGTGAGATCAGCTTCATCGGCAAGTTTGCTAGCAAGTGGGCGCATCTCTTTGGTTAAGGCATGAAGGTCTTCGGTAGAGAAGGTGGATCCATCCTCTTTATTGCTGGGATATCCGTTCATAGCAAGGTTGTCAGAATCGTGATTTTGAATCGGATCGGAGCTCCAATGGTAGGATCGCAAATCGTAGAATCTTCACTATCAGGATCGTAGAAACGTAGATTCTATGAACTAAAATCGTAGAATCATAGGGGCCAGTTTGGATCGTAAAGTCGTAAAATCATATAACAGAATCGCGATTTTGACAACCTTGGTTCATAGCCTCCTCCGGATCAAAATCCGGAATCCATGCCTTGGCCCAGGTCAGTGCTATAAGAGAGCCAGCCCATGCAGCAAATTTCTTCACTTCCACCAGGCGCACAGGCAAGACGGATAGCTTCTCCAAAGTACCTTGGATGGTAGTTGGGGCCGATTTCTGATGAGACATTGCACTTATGACCCTTTGAGCCCCGGAATACAGCTGCTCCACCAGGGTATAAGAGGCCTTGAGCTTCTTCCGGACATCATCTCCAAGATGAATTATGCGTCGCCCTAAATATGTTTGTCGAAGTTAAACCGAAGCAGAACAAGGATTGCAAAGACGAAAAGCATATACAATTGAGTTCTCACCAAAGATAGCAGAGGTCATAAGTTCTATTTGCTGTCTTAAACCGGTCAACTCCTGCGTAACCGGATGAAGGCAGCCTCAACATCCTTTGCTCTTTTCTCAAGAGCATTCCTCTGCACCTCCCAGGCGGACCGTTCCGCTTCAAAGTCCTTTTTCAATTTTTCCATGTTGGTTAGGTTCAGCACAAGTTCCTCCTTGGCTTTGGCAGAAGCAGTTTCAGTAACAGCCAATCTATCCCGGAGTTCAATTACCTCTGCAGCCTTCCGGGTCAAGTAAGCCTACAAGGAAATCAAATGGATTAGAAAGACAAATCAATCAAGTCTCAAGCATATAAACAAGTTATCCACTTGACACTTGGGGGCTAATGTGCAGTTGAAGTATCAAAAGAGAATTTCAAACAAGTCTCAAGCATATAAGCAAGTTATCCACTTGACACTTGGGGGCTAATGTGTAGTTGAAGTACTAAAAGAGAATTTCACACAAGTCCGAGGCGCATAAAACAAGTTATACCCCTGGCACTTGGGGGCTAATGTAAGTTCATTTTCAATACACTGGAAGTCCCGGTTCATCTACAACGAAGCTAAACCGGCACTTGGGGGCTACTATGGCCGTAAGACAGGATTACAAAGAACACAAAACAAAAATAAGTAAAGGAAAGGAAATTACCTCATACTTATCCTTCATCATGTTAACCAACCCGGATTCATAATCGTGGCTGGTAAAAAGCCGGTTCAAATACCCGGAATGAAGTTCCTGGGCACTCAACTGGGCGTAGCTGGATAAGTCCGTGCTCCACTTGCCTTTTTCTTGTTGAAGTTTTTCCTCTTTGGCAGTGTGCTTGGCCAAGATGACAGGCTCAGCAGGAGCGGTAAAGCCTAACCCGGTTATCTCAACGTCCGGGGAGGAAGCGGCAGTTGGTTGAAAAGGGGCAGCAGTAGGCGCCGGGCTAACAAGAGCCGGGCTAGCCCGAGGAGGGTTAACCCGGACAGGGATCGCCGGTTCAACTACATTCTTCGTATTAACATCCTCCAGAGCAGCAATGTCGTCACGATCCATGGGAATAGGGTCATCAAACTGAGCTGCAGGATTATCTTCTGGAGGGATAACTTCGTCCGGATCAGCGGCCGGTTCAACGGTAGTAGTTTCAGCAACGGCTTTGGTTGCTTTCGCCTTCTTGCTAGGCTTCGGCTTGCCTGGGCAAATCAAAGGAACAATGAGAATCATGAAGATACAAATATAAAGATAAACCGGGTGTTTGAGGAAAGGACTTACCCAGGCACGGTCTTCAGCACAGGGACCTGTGTAGCAGTTGACTCGCCGGAAGAGGACAAAGGAGCCTCCTGATAGTTAGGATCAGACGGTTTAAGCGGTTTACGTATGAGCCCGGCTTTTGGATAAAGAAGAGTTGGGGAAAGTAAAACCTCGGAGCGACGCCTGCGAGCCGGAGTAAGGGGTATTCCGGATGATTCCACCACGTGGCCACTATGGCGCGTGGTCCGGCGTGCTTCATGCTGCTATTTCTTCAAAAGAAATTTGGGGTCCAATTGAGCGTAAGGATGAGAAAAAGGGTATTTCCGGGACACCCGGCGGATTTTGGGGGGCAGCGGTTCAGAGTCTGAAGAGAGAGAAATTACCTCAACTTCTGCCGCTTTACTTCCTTCAGCCAGATCCTGTGGAAAGGCACTGTTAACATAAATTTGGATAAAGGGAGATTAAAACATATCAGGTTTAACTCGTACCTCGGAATCCGGATCATCTTCCTTAGGATGTGAACCGGAGGCAGCCACGGCCTTCTTCTTAATAGCATACGTTTTCCGGCGTGGTTGCTTGGCCGATTTATCTTGAGGTTTCCTCTTCCAGAAGGGGTCGTTGGCCTATGCAGAAGATAGGGAATAAAAGGGAAGACAATTGATATGGCCGGATCAGAACAAACAGAAAAGATCAGAAAGAACTTACTGCTGGTGGTTTATTGTTTTCGCAGAACGGAGCTAAACCGGTCCGGCTGCACTCCTCCAAAGTGATGTTCAACATTTTCTTTGTGGACTCAGCAACTTCTTTTTCAGGAAGTATTATGTCAATGTGGCCCAGCGGATCATCCGGTTTACCAGTGTACTCGCACATCAGGCCTGAGCACCGGCTCAGTGGAAGAATGCTCCAGGCGAGCCAACAGCGAACAAAGTCTACTCCGTTTAAACCGTTGGCAACAAAAGCCCTGAGTTTAGAAAGCTGAGGAGAAAACCGGGCACGATCTGGAGCGCTAAGGCGCTGCGGCAAGGGATGATCCGTTGGTAGACGATACGCACGGTAACCCGGCAGTGGGTTTTCTCCTTCAGGCGAAGTGTCTTTACAATAGAACCATGTTTGGTTCCATTCCTTGGGGTGCGTGTGAAGGGCAGCGTGGGGGAAGCTCACATCCTTTCTCTTTTGAATGCTGACGCCGCCCAATTCTTGATGCGACCCGTCAGTAAACTCTGTCCGCCGGTTTAAATGGAAAAAGTCTCGGAACAGATCCACTGATGGTTCTTCTTGAAGATATGCTTCTGAGAAGACTTGAAAATTACAGATATTTGATATAGAATTTGGACCTATGTCCTGAGGATGGAGCTGAAAAGCGGCTAATACGTCCCAGAAGAATTTTGAACCGGGAGGGCTAAAACCCCGGGCCAGGTGATCAAAGAAAACAATGACTTCTCCTTCTTTAGGAGTAGGTGGGCACTCATCTCCTGGGGTCCGCCAGTGCAGAACCTCCTTAGGGCCCAAAATACCGATTGAAGGGGCGTTCGTTAAGTCATCCTCCGTAATGCGGGAAGGGGCCCAGTTGCAAGAAAAGAACTGTTTGGCTGCCATCTTGAGTGAGGAAGCGCTGAAAATTACAATGCAAAATCCGGTTTACCACTTGCTAAAGTTAAACCGGAGCGTTATACAAAAATGTGGATCTAAATTGCCGGTTTACCCAAGGGACTAATGGAGTTACTAGTCCGGAAACATATAAGAGTGAGGCAGTTACCGGATTATGATGATAGATAAAGCAGAAGCTAAACCGTCAATTACAAAGATACAGGT
Source organism: Secale cereale (assembly GCA_902687465.1). NCBI lineage: Eukaryota > Viridiplantae > Streptophyta > Magnoliopsida > Poales > Poaceae > Secale > Secale cereale. The sequence goes on from LR738710.1 coordinate 751,702,402, forward strand.
TGACGTCTAGACCGTCGAAGAAAACATATGATTGGCTAAACCAGTGAAGACAAGCTACAGATCTATAGGGTGAAGAAACAGTTTCCATAGAAAGCTAAAGTAAAAATGGATCTGAGGCATAAGAGAAAGATGGAATAAATACAAGTCATATATAGGAAGAACCATGGAGGTTTTCTACACTCAAATCTAAGCTGGTAAACTAGAGGAACTAAAGACGTGAGCGTGGAGCAGGAGCGCATTCAAGACGAATCTAAATAAGGTTCGAATCTACAGCAAGGTCAAACCTACAGGGATGAACAACAAAGCTTCAAGATTTTTCATGGTGGAGCTACGGACGAAAACCTAGATCGAGATCTGGAGGGAAAAGGAAAGAGTACCTGACGAAGCAGACGACGACGGTGAAGCGTTCTGGTCACGTTCAGGGTGATGCAGCGGCCTTATTTCGAGGACGACGAGGAGCTCGAAGAGCGGCGGCGGAGCTTCGAGCGACGGAGATAGAGGAAGACAAAGGCAGAAGGGGAAAAAAGAGGCAGACCCCAGCGGTATTTATAAGACGAAGAGGTGAAACGGTAAGCGCAGGAATCGAGGAGGTCAGAGATTGGATAAAGATTGCGATGTCGCCTCGATTTTCAGGATGGCATTTAACAAAGGTAACAGACAGAGGTGAGAAATAAATGTGGAGGTGATGTCACGACGGATTAAGGCGATTCCCGGAGATGACGTCATGGCCGGTTTATGGAGCAGATAAACTGCAGAGAAGAGATTTATGCAAGACTTAGAAGACTGACATGAACAAGTTCAAATCAATCTGGGGCCTAATGTCAGGGATATTACTAGCAGGTATAAACCGGCCAGGAATATCCGGATTACACTGACATACTTGTATTATCACAAGCCCGGTAGAATATGTACAAAGATTACAGCTCGTAGAAGTTAGGGCCCATGTGTAAAGCCCACGGTTTGTAAACCGTCATATCATGTAACTTGGGATGTAAGATAGAAAGAGAAGAGACCGAGGCAGACACGTTTATGAGCCGGCCTCGGGACTCTGTAAACCGGACCGGGCGTCGCCTCCTATATAAAGGGACGACCTGGCGACGGTTCAGGGACGGGCAACAATAAGTCGAGACACAGGCAAGCGATCCGCTCCCTGTTCATCAACGCACAAGCAATACCACACCAAACTAGACGTAGGCTTTTACCTTCATCGAAGGGGCCGAACTAATATAAACTCTCTGTGTCCTTTGTGTGCTTTTAACCCCTTTAAGCTAACACGCGCGATGGCCTCACACCTAAGTCCTCTAAACCGGACATCTGCCGTGCCAATTCCACAACAATAACCTCTTTAAGCATTTTAATAGAAGTGTTATGATCAACACTACTAGTTGGAATAGCTTCTACCCACTTAGTAACACAATCAACATCAATTAAAATACATGTATATCCATTGGAGGAAGGAAAAGGTCCCATGAAATAAAAACCCAAACATCAAATGGTTCAATAACAAGTGAATAATTCAGATGCATTTATAGGAGCTAATTGCTCATTAGGAAAATTATCATTAATAGGCGGTGGGTCATCAAGAACATTTTTCATCCTAGATAAATGATCTGCTACAAGATTTCCAGCTCCCTTTCTATCAACAATATGCAGATCAAATTCTTGTAATAAGAGAAACCTCCACTACAAAAAAAACACATCTGTGACATTTTGGGCTGAACGAATTTTTTTCTGTCATACTTATGACACTTCTATGATGATAATTGTGACAAAACCCGGTATCATCATAGATGTGGTGGGGTCCTACTTCTATGACAAAAAAATCATGACATAAAATGGGCCTTTCGTCCTGGGCGGGCCGGAGACGCAGCTGCATGACATTCTTTGGGCCGTCCATGACGGAAAAAACCGTGGTAGAAGCGAGGGCGAGGAAAATATCGTGGTGTTCCCGGTTACGGTGGGTGGTCGGGGCCGAGCGATGCGCGTTTCTCTCATACATGCACGCGCGTGGGTGCGAGGCATTGGGCTCTAACTGAACCCGAGCGATTGCACTGCAGGCTACGCGTTACTGAACCTGAGCGATCGATCGATGGCTGTTAATTGAAACCGATCGAGCGGTTCCTTCACTACTGCTGCTAATTGAAGCCAATCGATGCTGCCTCTGGATGAACAGTGAGCGTTGCTGGGGGGTTTGGATTAACAGTTCCCGGTGGGGGTGGATGAACAGGACCCCATGGTGTTGCCTCTGGATGAACAGGACCCCGATCGATCGAGCCAGTTGGGTATGGATGAACAGGGCCCCGTGGAGGGCTGGATGAACAGGACCCCGATCGATCAAGCCGGTTGGGTATGGATGAATAGGGCCTCGTGGAGGGCTGGATGAACAGGACCACCCCATGGAGGGCTGGATGAGCAGTAGATGGTGGAGGGCTGGATGAACAGTAGCTCGTGGAGGGGCGGTTAAACAGGAGCCCGTGGAAAGGGCTGGTTGAATAGTAGCCGGTGGAGTAGCGCGCGGTGGAGGCTGGATGAACAGGAGCTCGTGGATGAATAGTCGCAGGTGGAGGCTGGAGGAGGTCGACGGTGGATGAACAGTAGCCCATGGAGGCTGGAGGGGGTCGACGGTGGAGATGAACACTATCCCGTGGAGTCCTGTTTTGCGGTACGAACACCCCTCCCGATGAACAGGACCCCCGTTTCGACCGTAGTGCTCCAACACAAGTCCATTTCCTCCGTTTTGCGGTACGCCACACCCCTCCCGATCAACAGGACCCCCATTCCGACTGTAGGAGGTCTGTTTCCTCCGTTTTGCGGTATGCCAGACTCCTCCCGATGAACATGATCCCGTTTCGATCGTGGCCGGTCGAACACAAGGCCGTTTCCTCCGTTCTGCGGTACGCGATGCCTCATTTGCTTCGGCTGTTCTGTCCAAGCCCTCCCGATGAAAACGACGACGCATTCTGTTTCGACCCAGCCATTTGGCTCCCCATGAACACGACGACGACGTTGTTTCTCCGTTCCGACCCAGCCATATACACGAGCCCTGGCCGTACGTATGCACGAGTAGGCGTTCGAGGCCCTGCCCGTATGTACGTACGTGGCTGTATTTTCTTTCTTACACACTTGCCGCTGTACGTACGTGTACATGCTACATGCGCGCCTCTACTACGACACGTGCGCGCCTCTACATCGACCAGTATGTACGTACACGTTCGCGACCAGAATGACAATGCTACGTACGCATCGACCAGGTGGGTCCCGACTGTCAGGCACTTCCTTGCCTGCGAAGATGTAGCTGGTGGGTCCCAACAGTCAGGGGGGCGAATTGTTTTTTTGCCCGGACGCACTTCCTTGCGTGTGAAGATGTAGCTAGTGGGTCCCAGCAGTCAGGGGGAAATGTTTTTTTCACGAAATATGGTGGCTCGTCCGATTGGTCCCCGCTATCAGGTGGAGGAATAATTATTTTGCGCGTAATAAGGAGGCACTTCCTTGCTGCGGCCGTGGACCCAGCTATCAGCCTCTCCACGTACAGTCCACGTCGACGGAAGCCGTTCCTTGACCACGTTGACCACTCCGTGCCGAGAGCACCAGGGCGGTGGACGACGACGAGGCCCAGGAAGGGGACGAAACGGAGCCGGGGAAGACGCGGCAGTGGATGCCCACACGTAGAGGAGTATGAGGGTTCACTGGTTAGCTGCGATGTGAGGCTCCCGTCACCGCAGAATAACATGGGGTGCGGGTGAGTAGAGGGATGGCCTGGCCAGCGGTGGGAGTAGTAGGGGGCGGTGAGGCATCCACCGCATCGTAGCTGGCCACGGGAGACAGGAGCACGAGGCACGACCGGCACTGGTTTGGGCGACTGGAGCAAGAAAACCAGAGGTTGAAGAAGCACTATAGACGTTGGATGGACATCGTACGGTCAATGGAGCTAGAATCGTGCATATTGACTAAGTTGACAAAGCCCTCTGTCCCTGTCAACTTAGTAGGCCCACAAGTCAGCCTGCCACTATACTGGGTCCCAGCTAGCAGGGGGAGTATTCATTTTTTGTGCGTAATAAGGAGACACTTTCTTGCGTGCGAAGATATAGCTGGTGGGTCCAAGCTGTCAGCGGCAGTATCATTTTTTCGCATAATACAGAGGCCCTTTCCGTGGGTCCCAGATGTCAGGTGGAGGAATCATTATTTTGCACGTAATAAGGAGGCATTTCCTTGCGTGCGACCGTGGACCAAGCATTGAGCCTCTCATGTATAGTCCACTTTAGATGCATGTCGGTCGTTGACCACGTTGACCAGGACGCGCTGAGAGCACCAGGGCGGTGGACGATGGCGAGGCCTAGGAAGGGAACGACACGGAGGTAGGGAAGACTCGTCATTTGTTTCCCACACAGAGGGGAGTACGATTGTACGAGGGTTTACTGGTTCGTCTACCGTCGCCGGAGAATAACAACAGGTGTGGGTGATTAGAGGGATGGCTAGGCCAGCAATGTGAGTACGGTGTGGCGGTGAGGCCAGTGCGGGAGCACAGCCGGCCGTGGGAAGGAGGGAGCAAGCAGTCCCGCCAGCGCTTGTTTGAGCGGCTGGAGCAGGTAGAGCAGAGATTGAAGACGCACGACGGCCGTTGGATGGACATCCAACAGTCACTGCTTGTGCGTCAACCTTTTTTCTAGGAAAGCCTCAAATCTGTGGAAAACATCATACAACCCATCTTCCATTATTTCTAATAATTTACAGCCCATTTGCTATTTCTTAAGGTTTTTTTGGAGCCCATATTCTTTTTGTTAGCATTACAGCCCATATTGTGGTCACGGTTAAAAAATTATACGAAATTTTGCATATTTTGGTGCGGTCCGAACTCTTTTTAATCCTGAAATTTCGAGTCACATTCAAACTGATTTCAAAAATAAATGTATATCAATATAAAATCCAACAAATTGTCCATGCATAAAAATCAATGCAATTTAAAATCTCGAAATGAAAAAAGAAAGAAATTTGAAACTAATTGCCGGTTTGATGTGTTTAAAAAATGTACAACCCATTTCTCATAACTGATAGGCCATTTTCTCGGCCAGCCGAATGAAGCTCTCCTCGTCTTGACAGATTTGCAGCTCAACAGGCCTGACAAAGCGACTTACTTGGCAAATCACAAAAAAACTGGGTTGTGGCCGTGGACCTAGCTGTCATCCTCTCCACGTACAGTACTCTTCCGATGGAAGTCGGTCGTTGACCACATTGACCACGCCGCACCGAGAGCACCAAGGCGATGGACGACGGCGAGGCCTAGGAACGAGACAACACGGAGCCGGGGAAGATGCGACAGTGGATGCCCACGCAGCGAGGAGTATGAGGGTTCACTGGTTCGGCTGCGGTGTGAGGCTGCCAACACCGCAGAATAACAGGGGGTGTGGGTGAGTGGAGCGATGGCCTGGCCAGCGGTGGGATTACTATGGGGGCGGTGAGGCCTCCGCGGCAGCAGAGCCGGCCACGGGAGGTACGAGCAGGCGGCACAACCGGCGCTGCTTTGGGCGGCTGGAGCAAGAACACCAGAGGTTGAAAAAGCACTAAGGCCGTTGGATGGACATCGTACGGTCACTGGAGCTAGAATCGTTCATATTGACTAAGTTGACAAAGCCCTCCATCCCCGCCAACTTAGTAGGCCCACAAGTCAGCCTCCCACTGTGGTGGGTCCCAGCTGGCGGGGGGGGGGGTATTCATTTTTTTGTGCGCAATAAGGAGGCACTTCCTTGCGTGCGAAGATATAGTTGGTGGGTCCGACCTGTCAGCGGAAGGAACATTTTTTTCGCGAAATACAGAGGCCCTTCCGGCGGGTCCCAGATGTCAGGTGGATGAATCATTATTTTGCGCGTAATAAGGAGGCATTTCCTTGTGTGCAGCCGTGGACCCAGCTGTCAGCCTCTCCATGTACAATCCACTTCCGATGGATGTCGTTCGTTGACCACATTGACCATGCCGCACCAAGAGCACCAGGGCGGTGGACGACGGCGAGGCCTACGAAGGGAATGACACAGAGGCAAGGAAGACACAGCAGTGGCTGCCCACGCGGTGGAGAGTACGAGGGTTGACTGGTTCGGCTACCGTCGCCGGAAAATAATAGGAGGTGTGGGTGAGTAGAGGGATAGACAGGCCATGGATGTAAGTATATGATGGGGCCGTGAGGCCTGCCCGACAGCACAGCCGGCCACGGGAGGCGGGAGCAGGTGGTTTCGACGGTGCTGGTTTGGGAGGCTGGGGCAGGAAGATCAGAGACTGAAGAAGCATGATTGCCGTTAGATTGACATCTAACGGTCTTACGCTGGTAGAGTCCATTGTTCACTAAGTTTCTTTTTTGATAAACCTTGTGTACGCATGAACTTAGTAGACCCACAAGTCAGCCTCCAAATCTGTGGCAGACAACATAGAGCCAATTTGCTATTTTTTAATAATTTGCAGCCCATTTGCTAATTCTTAAGTAATTTATTACAGCCCAGGACCACGGTCAAAAAGTTCAACCTTATTTTGCATATTTTGGTGGAGTCCGAACTTTTGTAATCCCGAAATGATAAACATTTTTTGAAGAACTTATTGATTTGCGAAAAAAAATCATTTTGTTTTTGTAAGCAAATAATACCTGGGACAATTGAGTTGGCTTAAGGGAAAACCAGTGGTAAAAAAATCAGCGCTGGGAGGGAAAACAAGAACAAAGATAAGGATGTATGAAAAGTGAATTTTATGTATTTTCAATATAATGATACGTGTATATGAACTAGTAAAACTATAGGTAGAGATTAGAAAACGGATGTAGGACATGCGTTTCAAGAGGAAAATAGAACTAGGTTGTGAGTTTGATTCAGTAAAAAAAGTGCATGCGGATGTTGTAAGACAAAATATAACTAACGCTGGCGGGCCAGAGGCCAGTAGATACCTGTTGGATCTTTGTGCCCCGTTGTCGTCATGGTCTGGGCCTGTTAAAAATAAAATCAAGCCTGGGCAATCTACAGCCTAGTTGAAACTTGCTCGACCTGAAAAAACAATATACACGCTCAATAAACGAGAGAATTCTGCAAGTACAGACTGATAACTGGGATGCAACAAGGATATTGTTTTTTCATCGTGATAATAAGAGCATGCACTTGTTTCGAAATATTTGGAGAACTGGGAATTCGAACGATAGGTGCTTATGCTACCCATCAAATAGAAATCAGGTGCCTGAAAATTCGTTTCAAAACAAATGATTCAAGTTTATATCCACGTCGACCCTCGGCATAACAACAATACCAACTTGCGAATGACAAGGTATTACAAGTACCAATACCAAACTAACTTATAATCTTTTTACTCCTGGCCCTAGTGTTCGTCTGGTAGAAAATCTTGCACAGGACCAGCTCCCGCTCCTTCTCTTGCTCCAGGTCCCCGAGGTGGTACTGGTACATCACCCAGTTGGTCCCCTGTTGGTCGAAGTTCTTGTTGGTGTGTAGCACCAGAACCTTTTTGCTGCCCGTATGCCGACCGTTGACCATCACCGGCAAGGTATTGCTGGTGTTGTGCCACATCGCGTGCATGCCGCAATCCAACTGTATCTTGCGATGCGTCCACGTGCCCCTTTTGAACGCCCTGGAATTGCGCTGGAACAAATGCTTTCTTAGGCCACTCAGTGTGATACCTGCAGTATTGTCGAATACAGGTTTTAGTGTACGTAGTTGGCATTTTCATAACATCTTTGGCATGTTGCAGTCACTTGTTTCACTTTTTATTAACTGTCAAATTGTAATTGCTTCACCAGGTCTGCATCTAAAAAGAAAAATAGAGCTATAAACAAAGGAATATGTTTGTGCAAGTAGACGACCGATTGATGTCTTACCTGGAAGTTTCTTAGGATGGGTGTAGCATATGCCATGCTCATTGTCGATGGTTGGTATGAACAAATCGATGAGAGGGTGAGATTTCGCGCTGTTAGCACTCACTTTGGCCTCAAGGTGCTCGATCAGCTCTTGATCTGTGGGATCGAACTTGACGCCAGCCGGCAGCACCGGCCAATCCTTCTTCAACTTGCATGGGTTAATTCTAGTTATATGGTACTCAATGTATGATCAATTGACTGTTTTAAGTGAATGATGAAAGATTTCGACAGATAAGTGGTACTCCAAATCTGAAGTCCAAAATACCCGAACACGCCGCCGGGATTCTTGTGTCACCTCATGCGTAGCGTGTTGTCATGTCAATTCAATGTGTGGCCATGATGAATAATTTGACCGATGTATACTAGTACTGCTACTGTACTACTTACTAGTCGTATTTAGTGTCACATTTTAACCATAGGTTGAACTAACAAATAAGCACTTGAAGCCTAAGTGATATATATATATATATACTGCATAGCATCTCCATCATCATTATCAGTACATCCTACACAGGTGTGTTAGGATGCACTTGATCCCAGAAAGGTATCTATCCTTCAAACTAGAGGAGTGCTTCAAACTAACAACAATACATAATATCCAACAAAAGAGGGTCGTGCTACAGCAGCAGAATACATGGGTTAGTCTACATATCAGTACGAATCAAATTGTGCATATTTGTTGTTGGCATGAACCACATCGCTGCATGTCGGGTTTGCAAAAGCCATCCATCGCATGGAAGCTTGATGCCTTTCACACACTGAAGATTATCTGGCAACAAGATGTGTCGACGAATCTTTGGATATGGTGATTCATGAAACCCATGGTATGATGTGTAAACACAGTCCCCCCTGGTGAATGGAAGTTGCATAGCACGGTAATCATCGCCGGTGATCTGATCGATGACTGGTTGGATGATCGGATAATTGAGACCGAGGAACATGGAGTGGTTGCAGAGGTTGTAAACCCGCCTCCAGTTGAATACGCCTGGCCCAACGGAGCTGGGATCTTTCTCGAACATGAAGTAGCGATAGCCATCAATGTCACGAACGCCCCAGGCATTGTACTGCATGCGGTTTGATGGAATGGTTTGGTCAATTTGGTATGTGCAAATGAGCATCAAATGACCACCGTCAGCTGAACGAGTGATAAACCACCACCCTTCGGCTGGTATGATTCCAGGTCCTAGAATCATGAAGGCCAGCACATTTGCGTCAGCTGCAACAATTCAAAATGGAACCAAACAGACAAAAATAAACAATCATGTTCAGAGTATGTGTGGAATTAAGATTATTATAACAGTGACACATATCATAGACAGAGAATTGCAATCCCATGGTCATAATCATACCCCAAGTAAAAACAATAAGCCAATGGCTTTCATATTCTAGCAATATATCATGGTTCAAACATCATGTAACAATGAGAGGAAAACAGATATGACAGGGCCTACTCATATTCTACCATAGCACTTACTATAGTTATCATATCAACTCTAAGCAATAACATACATTGTTGTAAAAATCCTGGAAATGAGAGTAACATAGAGCAATCACGAGGTTATACTCATAATATCTATTCTAACAATCATTAGATACCAATTGTTCTCATATCAACTCTAACAATAACATGTGTGGTCATAAAAATCTAGGAAATGAGAGGAACATATAGCAATGATGTGGTTATAGACATATTATATATTCTAAATTTGTAACAATGAACAGGCAGTCGTATTCTTAAGGTAAAGATGAGATGAGATAGAACAATTACCTGACAATAGATTCCACCACTATAGGCAGCCAATTTGTGCATTGACCGCATAAACGATGCCATCGTGCACTATAGCATCAGACAGAAGTGTTAGGTAAAGAGGATCGACGATGAGCCATAACCATGTATGGCGACCGGATTCCAGATAGAGTAATCCCATGTTGAACACGACAATGAGCTTGTATTCCATGTAGTCTTCTGATGGTGTGGGCACTTCGCAGATTACAACCTTCAGCAAACAGAGGTCGAGCCAAAATCTTGATGCGTCTCGTGCGTAGTAGGCAGGAGTGTCTGGCGAACCGCGATGCTCGATGGCGGCGGTATCCAAAGATGGAAGGGTGATCTCTCGCTGGGTGTAGATATCCATGAGACGCCACGGACTACCGGCTTGGTGGATGAGGACGATCCACTTGACCTTCATGCCCGTCCAGTAGTGGCCGCGCACGAAGGACAGGTGGACGAGTAGTGGTAGAATATCGAGGGGCACCACGACAACCTCCGCAGGATCGTCAAGTCGGTGTCTGGGCCACCTACGAGGATCAGGCATCAGCAAGCACTTTGTCTTGAAAAGAGCCGGCCGGTTGCAAACGAGTAGACGGTACCAAGACACCGAGCATGCGGCCAGACGGACGGTACTGAGTAGGTCCATACGATTACAGATCTGCTCCAAAAGAACATCGGGGAGGGAATTCCAATCGCGGCTCTGCGTGTCAGTCAGTTCTGCCATTGGGGTTTTCGGTGCCTGCGAGCCAGCGGGGAAGTGGATTCGGGCGGGCGAGCGAAGAAGATTCTCCTCGTGTGGCCGAGCAGTGAGCGGGGGGATATGGTACGCGCGAGCTACCAAGGAAGATAGCGCGGGCGGGCGAGCAGAGAGCGGGGGGAAATGGTGTGCGGCCGACGATGGGGAAGAGAGGAGGAAGAAGAAGAGAGGAGGAAGAAGAGTGGAAGACGGGGAAGAAAGTGCATTAAATCTCAATTCTACTAATACTACCAGGATATACCGTCCTTCAAAGTGTAAATAGTTACACCGATGACATATGTGTCTACCACAAGAGGGTCCATATGTTAGTTAATGGAGGACAGAAGCGTGCTCTACTGGCAAACATGATGGCAGTACTGGGTAAGGCTGATTTAGTAACACAAACACGCTAGTTCAGCTTATTAATTAAGTGTCCCATCTGCTGCAGCGTGTATTGTCACTTCACCGCGAAGACTAGTTGAATAGTTCTCTCTGGCCGAGATGGGGAATAATGGACCGCGAAGACTTCCTTTCTACATTATCCCTATGCCTCTACGCTCACTTCACTCACTTTGCTCTGTACGTAGTCACTTGTTGAAATCTCTAGAAAGACAAATACTCCATATTTGAGAACAGAGGGAGGATTTTACTCCGTATTAGGGAACAGAGGGAGGATTTTACTCCGTATTTGGGAACAAAGGGAGTATCACCATATGGAGGGAACATAGGAAGCTTGAAATATGAACATGTCAATGGGAGGGAGTAAGCCCCATGCATGCATGCATGCATGCAACATGCAACACTCACACGTACCCATGGACGCACGCAACACTCACGCACCCATGCGGCACACATCACACGACGCAACACACACGCTCATGCTCAAGTGCTCAACCTACTCCCTACGTCCGTGAAAGACTGTACATTTAGAGATTTACACATTGACCAGGGCATAATTAATGCCCCAAAGTAGCAGACTTATGTGTGCATGCGACCATTTAGAGAAGAAGATTAAATGAAGGTCGTTGCATGCTGTAAATAAGGATAGACATGTAGCCTATACCTAGAGCACAAGTTGGTGCATTAGTCAATGAATATTGATTTAGATTAAATGCTAAATGCATTGGAAGTGTAGATGTACTACACTCTTTGTATTTAGCTGATTTTTTTGCTCTGCCAACTGATAGGTGGGACCCAGAAACCAGGTGAAAATTTAACCAGTCAACAAAGTGCCACGTCAACTATGTGGCAGGTCAGTAGGGTGCAATACGGTGCTCTACAATGAGCTAGTGATCGTATAATCACCACAAAACTATATATAGTACCCGTAAAGAGCGTATTGTTACATACGTTGACCGCGAGTGTATTTTTCTTGTTTCAAATTAAGGCATATTAACCGGAAAGGACGCAGTATGGACTAGTACTAGTACTGCTTTCATGTGTCCCGTCAACTCACCGAGCGAGGAGAAGCTTGCTTAGAGCATGGATAATAGTATAGCTAGCTGCTGGCTATAAGCCAGCGCCATGTCATCTATAGTCCATCTTATAGCCAACAAGTACAATAGTAGTTCAAAAGAGTGTACTACTTTTTTATTATGTGGCCCACCTTTCATTCTCATAGAGTGCCTATGAGCATGTGCAAGAGCTGGCTCTTCATGAAGAGCCCACTTATCTTCTCTCTCCTCTTCTCTTTCCTCCAACTAAGCAGAAATATACTAGTTTATTCCTTATAGCCCGCTGACTCAGCTCTATTGTACTTGCTCTTACTACGCCTCTCCCTCGCCTATGCGCGCGGTGGTTCGCTGGACAAGGAGAGGGTTTTGACTACAACGCCCTCTCCCTCTCCCTCGACCTCGCCCTCGCGGTGGACGTGCAGCAGTTCAATTGATGTCAGATTGCCAGAAGCATAATGTGTACTGTAGTATCATCATTGTTGGACCTTCCAAAGAGGCGAAGAGCCAAGTGCAAGGTTCACACGAGTACAAACTGTTGAACCTCCCAAAGAGACAAAGAGCCAAGAGCAAGGTTTTGTAGGAGTTGTCGTCCTAGTAGGAGCGTACTACAACTATAGCGAACGATGCTACTGTATGATGCCGCCACGTCACGTATATCCAAAGCTGTGCCACCTTTTTTTTTCTCAAAGAGCGTGTTGGAGCCCGTGCAACAACCACACAAGTTGCACGTACACATAACACATTTACTAGTAATATATAATAAAGGACAAATTCCAGTATGCCACACAAGTTCATCTCCAATTCATGTGATATATTTTTGCATGACTAGTCTACATATATTCACAGCACTACCGTTCACAATTTACCTTACTCCACTTACATGTTATAGATGGGCTACATGTCCTCCTCCAGGTGTTCTTCATGTATGGCACAATCCATAGCGGTGGGCAATGGGAATCATTGTTGCAGCTTTCTAGTCCGGTTCCACATGGTGGAGACTCATCCAAGCTAAAGCGACATAAATCAGGGATAGCTGCTACCTCTTGAGCTTGCGTTGTATTCCCTCGAAGAGGAAAGGGAGATGCAGCATAGTAGCGTAAGTATTTCCCTCAGTTTTTGAGAACCAAGGTATCAATGCAGTAGGAGACCACGCGCGAGTCCCTCGCACCTGCACAAAAAAATAAGAACTTCGCAGCCAACGCGATAAGGGGTTGTCAATCCCTTTACGGCCACTTACGGAAGTGAGATCTGATAGAGATGATAGTTTATATTTTTGGTATTTTTAGTTTAATAAAATAGCAAATAAAAGCGGTAAAAGAAAATTAGATGTAGATTGATATGTTGAGAATAGACCCGGGAGCCATAGTTTTCTCTAGTGGCTTCTCTCATGATAGCAATATTCTACGGCGGGTAAACAAATTACAATCGAGCAATTGATAGAAAAGCTAATAATTATGAGACTATCTAGGCATGATCATTGTATATAGGCATCACGTCCGAGACAAGTAGACCGACTCCTGCCTGCATCTACTACTATTACTCCACACATCGACCGCTATCCAGCATGCATCTAGTGTATTGAGTTCATAAGAACAGAGTAACGCCTTAAGCAAGATGACATGATGTAGAGGGATAAACTCAAGAAATATGATATAAACCCCATCTTTTTATCCTCGATGGCAACAATACAATACGTGCCTTGCTGCCCCTACTGTCACTGGGAAAGGACACTACAAGATTGAACCCAAAGCCAAGCACTTCTCCCATTGCAAGAACTATAGATCTAGTAGGCCAAACCAACCAATAATTCGAAGAGACTTGCAAGGATATTATGAGCACACATAAAAAGTGTAGATAAGAACCAAATATCTTTCATAGATAACCTTGATCATAAACTCACAATTCATTAGATCTCGACAAACACACCGCAAAAAGAGATTACATCGAATAGATCTCCTTGAAGACCGAGGAGAACTTTCTATTGAGATCCGGAGAGAGAGAAGAAGCCATCTAGATACTAGCTATGGACCCGAAGGTCTATGGTAAACTACTCACAACTCATGGTGAGGGCGTTGATGATGATGATGAAGGCCTCCGTGATGGACCCCCCTCCGGTAGAGCTCCAGAACAGGCTCCAAGATGGGATCTCCACGGGAACGGAAGGTACGGCGGTGGAATTAGGGTTTTCTCTCTGTCCTCGTAGTTTCTGGGGTACGTGGACTTATATAGGAAGAAGGAGGGCATCTGGGGACGCTCGAGGGGGCCTCGAGGCAGGGGGGCGCGCCCTGGGAAGGGGACGTGCCCCCACCCTCGAGGGCCAGCCCTCTGTCCCCTGTCGTGGTTCTCAAGCTCCGCGTGCGTGATTTTCTCCAAAAATGTCTCTCGTGAAGGTTTCATTCCGTTTGGACTCCATTTGATATTCTATTTCTGCAAAACCCTGAAATAGGCAAAAAACAGCAATCTAGACTGGGCCTTTGAGTTAGTAGGTTAGTCCCAAAAATGATATAAAAGTGAATGATAAAGCCCATTAAACATCCAAGACTTCATAAATAATAGCATGGAACAATAAAAAATTATAGATACGTTGGAGACGTATCAAGCATCCCCAAGCTTAATTCCTGCTCGTCCTCGAGTAGGTAAAAGATAAAGAAAGAATTTTTGACGTGGAATGCTAACCAATATAGTTTTTCAATGTAATTCTCTTAATTATGGCATGAATGTTCATATCTGAAAGATTCAAGATAAAAGTCTATATTGACATAAGAAATAATAATACTTCAAGCAATACTAACAAAGCAATTATGTATTCTCAAAATACTATGGCTAAAGAAAGTTATCCCTACAAAATCATACAGTGTTGGCTATGCTCCCTCGTTATCACACAAAAATATTCATATCATGCACAACCCCGATTTCAGCCAAGCATTTGTTTTCATACTCTATCTTTTCAAACCTTTCAACTTTCACGCAATACATGAGCATGATCCATGGATATAGCACTATGGATGGAATAGAGGTGGTTGTGGAGAAGACAAAAAGGAGGGAGATAGTCTCACATCGACTAGGCATATCAACGGGCTATGGAGATGCCCATCAATAGATATCAATGTGAGTGAGTAGGGATTGCCATGCAACGGATGCACTAGAGCTAAATATGAATGAAAGCTTAACAAAAAAAACTAGTGAGTGTGCATCCAACTTGCTTGCTCACGAAGACCTAGGGCATTTGAGGAAGCCCATCGTTGGAATATACAAGCCAAGTTCTATAACGAAAATTCCCACTAGTATATGAAAGTGACTAAACATGAGACTCTCTACAATGAAGAACATGGTGCTACTTTGAAGCACAAGTGTGGAAAAAGATAGTAGCAATTGTCCCTTTTTTTTTCTTTTTTTGGGCCTTTCTTTTTTTCTTTGGCATTTTTTTTCTTTTTTTGCGGAGGGGCTTTATAGATTCAGCCTTTCCTCCCATGGGACAATGCTCTAATAATGATGATCATCACACTTTCATTAAAACTCGATATTACAACTCGAGACTACAACAACAAAGTATGACTCTATATGAATGCCTTCGGCGGTGTACCGATATGTGCAATGAAACAAGAGTGACATGTATGAAAAGTTATGCATGGTGGCCTTGCAACAAATACGATGTCAACTACATGATCATGCAATGGCGATATGACAATATGATGCGTGTCATATGAATGGAGCGGTGGAAAGTTGCTTGACAATATATCTCAGAATGGCTATGGAAATGCCATGATAGGTAGGTATGGTGGATGTTTTGAGGAACAATATGGTGGCTTTTTTGAGGAAGGATATATAGTGGGTTTATGGCATCGACGAAAGTTGCGCGGTACAGGAGAGGCTAGCAATGGTCGAAGGGTGAGAGTGCGTATAATCCATGGACTCAACATTAGTCATAAGAACTCATATACTTATTGCAAAAATATACGAGTCATCAAAACAAAGCAATCAACGCATGCTCCTAGGGGGGAGGTTGGTAGGAGTTAACCATCGCGCACCCCCGACCTCCACACAAAGATTGACACTCTACAAATACCTCATGTTCTAACTCCGTCACATATCGGTTCACCATACGTGCATGCTATGGGAATCACTAACCTTAACACACGTATTTATCCATTTCATAATAACTCCACTAGCATGACTATAATATCCCTATCCTCATGTCTCAAAACAATTATCAAGCATTCAACATCTCATTCTATTCAATGCACTTGGTGTGATTTTTTTTACTACATTGACATTGGATGTCTATCATGTGAAGACTAGTTTCTTTAGCCTAAACACATTACCATGATGTTCTAATAGACTCTCAAATAGATATAAGTGAAGCATGTGAAGACTAGTTTCTTTAGCCTAAACACATTACCATGATGTTTTAATAGACTCTCAAATAGATATAAGTGAATCATGAGAGTTCAACAATTTCTACAAAATATTACCACCACCGTGCTCTAAAAGATATAAGTGAAGCATTAGAGCAAAAACTATTCAACTCAAAAGATATAAATGAAGCGCATAGAGTGTTCTAACAATTTCTAGGCCATATTTAACTCTCTAAAATAGGTGTGTCCAGCAAGGATGATTGTGGCAAACTAACAAGCAAAGACTCAAATTATACAGGACGCTCCAAGCAAAACACATAATATGTTGCGAATAAAAATATAGCTCCGAGTATAGTTACCGATGGATGAAGACGAAAGAGGGGATGCCTTCCCAGGGCATCCCCAAGCTTAGGCTTTTGATTATCTTGAATTTACTTCGAGTGCCATGGGCATCCCCAAGCTTAGGCCTTTGCTACTCCTTGTTCCATAGTCCATCAAAGAAATAATCAAAACTTGAAAACTTCACAACACAAAACTTAGACAAAAATTCTCGTGAGCTCCGTTAGTATAAGAAAGCAAACCACTACTCAAAGGTATAGCAATGAATTCATTCTTTTTTTATATTGGTGTTAATCCTACTGTACTCCAACTTCTCTATGGTTCATATCCTCCAATACTACTCATAGATGCATCCCAATAAGCAAACAACACACGAAACACAGAATCTGTCAAAGACAGAACAGTCTGTAGTAATCTGCAGGTTTCGCCTACTTCTGGAACTCCAAAAAATTCAAACTAAATTGGTAAATTTGAGGAATTTGTCTGCCAATCATCTTCAAAAAGAATCGACTAAAAATCGCACTCCAGTAAAATCTCACGACTACGTTAGCAGGCGCTAACGATTCTGTTTTTCATAACAAGATCACATAAACTTCACACAAGTCTTCCCAAAGGTTCTACTTGGCACAAACACTAAACAAAACATGAAACCACATCTAATCAGAGGCTAGATGCAATATTTATTCCCTAACAGCAACAAAAACAAAAAAACAAAAAAATGGGTTGCCTCCCAACAAGCGCTATCGTTTTACGCCCCTAGCTAGGCACGATACAAGATAGATCTAGGTATTGCCATCTTTGGAATGCAATTCTTTGATTAAGCACTTATGGTTCTTGGGCACTTATTTGTGCCTATGAATAATCAAACTCTTGGGCAAGAAATCAAGAAATTCTAAAGTGTCAAAAGGGTCTCTTGCAAAAGTAAGAAAATTAGGGTGAACACTTATGGATTTGAGATCCGCAATTCTAGAAGTTTCACCCTTGTCTTTAGGGACATACATGAACTTAGATAATTTAGTAGAGGTATTTGGAGTAGTTTTTATACCGGAAAGAGTAGAACTCACATTAGTGATAACATCCTCAAGTTTATTGATTCTAGTAGAATCCTGATCTAGCTTTTCTTTCACTATGGGCTACTTTTCCTTAAGATTTTTCAGAACAACTCCTACTGTGGATCCATATTGGGTGATTTCGTTATGAATTTTTCTATCCAAGTTTTCTACCAATTCTACCATAGCAACTTTGTTTTAAATGATTTCTAACCTTTGCATAACATGATCCAAATTAAAACGGTCCCATTAACCATAAGAGGTGGTGAGCCAAATAATTCAGTCATAGCTTTAGAATTTCCCTCCGGTAATGGTATCTAAGATAAATCTATTCCACGGAGTTATGCCAACATAAAAATTGCGAAGAAGCACGGAAGTGGAAAGCTTCCTATTAGATCTATCTTGAGCATTTCAAATTCTATACCAGGCATCTTTTAAGTTTTCTTCCTCCCTTTGTTTAAAGTTGAGGACCTCTCTCTCGGGAGTGGTGATAATGATAGGTGTGCTAGACATGATGACAAGCAAGCAAGCAGCACACGGGCAAACAAGAAGCAAGCGAACGATAAACACACGGCGGAAGAAGGGGAAAATAAAACGGCAAGGGTGAAGTGGGGGAGAGGAAAACGAGAGGCAAAAATATAATGCGAAGGATAAGGGTTTGTGATAGGTACTTGGTATATGACTTTTGCGCAAGCCTCCCCGGCAACGGCGCCAGAAATTCTTCTTCCTACGTATTGAGCTTGCGTTGTATTCCCTCGAAGAGGAAAGGGAGATGCAGCACAGTAGCGTAAGTATTTCCCTTAGTTTTTGAGAACCAAGGTATCAATCCAGTAGGAGACCACGCGCGAGTCCGTCGCACCTGCACAAACAAATAAGAATTTCGCGGCCAACGTGATAAGGGGTTGTCTATCCCTTTATGGTCACTTACGGAAGCGAGATCTGATAGAGATGATAGTTTATATTTTTGGTATTTTTTGTTTAATAAAACAACAAATAAAAGCGGTAAAAGTAAGTAGATGTAGACTGATATGTTGAGAATAGACCCGTGGGCCATAGTTTTCACTAGTGGCTTCTCTCATGATAGCGATATTCTACGGCGGGTAAACAAATTACCGTCGAGCAATTGATAGAAAAGCGAATAATTATGAGACTATCTAGGCATGATCATTGTATATAGGCATCACGTCCGAGACAAGTAGACCGACTCCTGCCTGCATCTACTACTATTACTCCACACAGCGATCACTATCCAGCATGCATCTAGTGTATTGAGTTCATAAGAACAGAGTAACGCCTTAAGCAAGATGACATGATGTAGAGGGATAAACTCAAGCAATATGATATAAACCCCATCTTTTTATCCTCGATGGCAACAATACAATACGTGCCTTGCTGCCCCTACTGTCACTGGGAAAGGACACCGCAAGATTGAACCCAAAGCCAAGCACTTCTCCCATTGCAAGACCTATAGATCTAGTAGGCCAAACCAAACCAATAATTCGAAGAGACTTGCAAGGATATTATGAGCACACATAAAAAGTTCAGAGAAGAACCAAATATCTTTCATAGATAACCTTGATCATAAACTCACAATTCATCGGATCTCGACAAACACACCGCAAAAAGAGATTACATAGAATAGATCTCCTCGAAGACCGAGGAGAACTTTGCATTGAGATCCGAAGAAAGAGAAGAAGCCATCTAGATACTAGCTATGGACCCGAAGATCTGTGGTAAACTACTCACAACTCATGGTGAGGGCGATGATGAAGGCCTCCGTGATGGATCCCCCTCCGGTAGAGCTCCGGAACAGGCTCCAAGATGGGATATCCACAGGAACAGAAGGTACTACAGTGGAATTAGGGTTTTCTCTCTGTCCTCGGAGTTTCTGGGGTACGTGGACTTATATAGGAAGAAGGAGGGCACCAGAGGACGCTCGAGGGGGCCTCGAGGCAGGGGGGCGCGCCCTTGGAAGGGGGGCGCACCCCCACCCTCGAGGGCTAGCCCTCTGTCCCCTGACGTGGTTCTCAAGCTCCGCGTGCGTGATTTTCTCCAAAAATATCTCTCGCGAAGGTTTCATTCCGTTTGGACTCCGTTTGATATTCTTTTTCTGCAAAACCCTGAAATAGGCAAAAAACAGCAATCTGGACTGGGCCTTTGGGTTAGTAGGTTAGTCTCAAAAATGATATAAAAGTGAATGATAAAGCCCATTAAACATCTAATACTTCATAAATAATAGCATGGAACAATCAAAAATTATAGATACGTTGGAGACGTATCAATAGCGTGTCCCAGCATGTCGTTCATCCGACGATGCGCACTAAAGACACAACCATGCTTCATGAACGGTAGGCCTTCCGTGTCGTGCACAGAAGGTGGCATCCGCTTCACAATGGGGTAGCTGTCCCCAATGAAAAGCGAGTACTCTCCAAGAGTGTTCCTCGGCACCCACGTAGCATCACGGGGGTCGAACTCGGCGCCGTTCATCTGGTACACGCGGCATCTCAGATCTGGACACATGGTGACGTACATAGTCAAGGTCCATGCATAATAATGTTGTGCTCAAATATGGCGGTCATTAATACTGTGCAAAAAATAGTACTACTCCAGTATAGAGGAAGTAAAATAACCATCTTATTATATATAGCCACTCTTGGCTACATGGATGAGATAGTAAGACATGGAAAAACAAAAATGGTGGCAGCTAGTGGGTTCAAGTCTTCAAGGGCCTAGCTAGCTATATGCGTCCTCCAAGGTAAAAAGTAATCCTACTAGTACGTAAGTAGAGTACTAGTACAACAATGAAAGAGAAGGCGAGAGGGTTAAAAAATGGAATACCTGGGTAGATGGTGACGGTCCGATCGTGGTAGATTGTGTGACCATGTTGCACATCAGTGGTACCATGGGTAACGACTGCTAAGATAGTTGATCCCAATATGCCAAAGTCAACTACAAGGTTCCAGGTTAGACCGAATCGCGGAAGCAAATGCACATTCAGGATCGGCGATCTTATTTTGATCGCGGGATGACTGAGTACCGTTAGGGATGCAAATGATGGTTTGTGCATTCCATTTGTAATCTTCCGTACCGTAGGATGGCAACCAGATGAAACAAGTCCCCTAGCTTGTCACCGCGAAGATGCGGCCTAGATGGCGACGGCGGCTTCGAACGTGTAGAGGTACAAATCTGCCGTCGCCAACATGCACCAGCCTCTGCTGTTACTGCCTCTTGCATTGATGGCAATCCTTATGTAGAACACCGCGATGAGATAGTAATCATCATAGCCGCCTCGCTTTGTCGGCGGGTTCGCAATTGCTATCTTCTTCAATCTCATGTAGGCATCATCTTACGTATTCAAGCCCAGCTAGTCCGGTAGGCCGATCCCAATGGTGGAGAAGGGGTCTACCGGAACGGCCGCACTGCTGTGGATGTTGTGCAAAATGATGGCGGTATCGGTCCGGAGGTATGCAAGTCAATCTTCGTTGGCACCGACCCAGATGTGACGCCCGGGTAATTAAGATACAGTAACCCTCTGGTAATGATGCCACGTCACCACGATTAATGTTGCTAAACTCGCGTTAGTTCGAAACTAATTCAAAATCCAAATTCAAAAAAAAAACAATTCAAACAATTAAAGTTTTCAAAAGTCAAAACTAAAATGTTCTTAATGTGACAAATAAATCATGGATAATATTTGTGGAGAAACAACATCTTTATACAATAATTAAATACCCTAAAGTGATTAAAACAGCAGCAAAAACAATTAATTATATACCCAGTATATTTTATAAAATACTAAACTATTTTATTTAGGTGTCAAAGTTATTGTGGCAGTGGTATAATTAATGTTACTATTTTATGTGCTAATTGAATATTTTACAAAACTAACACAATTTGGAAAATAAAATTTAAATAGAAAAGCAATAAAAAAATAATGGAATTAGAAAACAGTAAATAAGCAAAAACTAAAAGGGAAGATAAATACCCCCCTCTTCCCTGGGCCAAGTGGCCCAGCTGGACACGGCCAGCCCATTTCCCCCCACTCCCTCGGCCTATATGGCCTCCACACCCCCAACCCCTAGCCACCGATAGCCCACCCCTCCCACTCGTCTCTCCTCCCCCTCCCGATCCAGTTTTGGATCGGGCGACGACCACGCACACCGTCCCCTCGCCAACGTCACCGGAGCCGCGCGCGCCGTCAACCTGTCACCACGGCCGTCGCCATCGCGTCCCCGACCTCCTCCTCAACGGCGCCAACGCGCCTCGCCGCCCTCTTCTCAGCAAATGCCGGTGAGGCCCCGGCCTCCTCTCCCCCTAGCCTCGCTCTCAACACGACCCCGCCGCCACCGTGCCTCTCGCCAGTCCCTGCACGCCCGTGCGAGGCCGCGCCCGCCGGACGGCGCCCACGGCCGCCGCGTGCTTCTGCTGCTCTGGCCGCCATGCGCCTCCGCTGCCTCCCCGTTGCGTCCACGCAGCCGCACGGCTACCCCGCAGCCACTGGCTCACTCGCGCGCCCACGCTCGGGCATCGCCGCTCCGGCCAGCGCCCGGGTAGCGCCTCGCCCCGCCGATGCCATCTCCCGGGGTCTGCCCTGCTTCCCCCTCTGCCCGCCTTGCCACGCAGCCGGCTGGCCGCGCGCGCCGCCGATCGCTGCTCATGGCAGCTGCGGCCGGTCCCGGCCTCCGGCCTCGCGCCGCGGCCGCCCCATCGGGCGCCCCTCCGCTGCTTGCCCCCGCCCTTGCCCCGCGTGGCTTAGCCACCGCCGCCTCCGGCGACCGGCCTCACCTCGCCCGTGGCCGGCGCCCCGCCCCTGCCGGTCCGTCGATCTGGGTTGTCGCCCAGTCGGGCGTCGGGCGCCAGCGCCCGTACCCCATCGCTTCGTGCCCGATCCGCCAAGCTCTCTGGCCCACTGGCAAACGGGCCCCCATGGCCAGAACGTTATAAAAAAAATAATAAGTAAAAATAATAATAATAATAATAATTATATAATATTAATAATTAAAACAATTAATTAATTAATTAATTAATTAGTGAATTAATTAAGTTTATTAATCATGTTTAATTAATCTAATTAATTAGTTGGTTTAACTAAATAGTAATTGGATTAGGTAATTCCTAATTACACTAATTAGTGTATGACAGGTGGGACCCACTGGTCAGTTTGACCAGTCAACCATGATGACGTCAGCATGATGTCATGCTGATGTCATAAACCTTTTTCGAATTAATTTAATTAATATTAAATTCCTGAAATTAATAAAAACTTTAGAAAATCATATCTTTTAAACCATAACTCGGATGAAAATACTTTGTACATGAAAGTTGCTTAGAACGACGAGACGAACCCGAATACGCGGTCCGTTCGTCCGCCACACATCTCTATCATACCGAACGTGCAACATTCCCCCTCCGTTTCATCTGCCCGAAAATGCCTAACTCCGGGAATACTTCTCGGATGTTATTCCTCTTCGCCTGTATCACCGAGCACCGCGTTAGGTCACACGTAGCACCGCCGTTTGCCTTGTTATGCTTTGTGATGCTATTGTTTGCTCTGTTATTTATTTGTTTCCCCCTTCGTTGCTTATTTTCGGTAGACTCCGATACTGTGTTAGACTCCGGGACCATTGATGCTTCGGTGTTCGACTACGGCTACGCTTTCGAAGATTCCTTTCGTCTGCAGAGCTTCCAGGCAAGCCCCCCCTTTTGATCACCAGATATCGCTTATTCTTCTCTCTACTGCTTGCATTAGAGTAGTGTAGCATGTTACTGTTCGGTTGCTCCTATTCTGTTGCATAGCCTGTCATTGACGCTACAACTGTTGATACATGTACCTGCCATCCTAATGCTTAGTGTAGGATGCTAGTATTCCATCAGTGGCCCCACATCCTTGTCCGTCTGCCATGCTATACTATCGGGCCGTGATCACCTCGGGTGGTGATCACGGGTATATACTATATACATACTTTACATGATACTTGATGTGACTAAAGTCGGGTCGGCTCATTGAGTACCCGCAAGTGATTTGATGTGGGGGCTGAAAGGACAGGTGGCTCCATCCAGGTAGTGGTGAGCCTGAGTTCCTGACGGCCCCCAAGTGGATCGTTGTGGCGGAGCGACAGGGCAGGTTGAGACACCCAGTGGAGAGGTGTCCTGGCCCTGGTCGTTGTCCGCGGTTATTTCATAATAACACGCTTAACGAGTTTGGATATTTGATCTGAGTCTGGCCATTTGGTCTATACACACTAACCAGCTATGTGGGAATAGTTATGGGTACTCGACGTCGTGGTATCAGCCAAAGCCTTCTTGACGTCAGCGGTTTAGTGGCGCGCGCCGGGTTGGACCGCGTAACGCAACTTCCTTAGTAATGGAGGTTGCTAGGTCTGCTCACCGGCCGCCCTCGCAACATGCAGGTGTGCATTGGGCGATGGGCCCAGACCCCTGTGTGCTTAGGACTTAGACCGACGTGCTGACCTCTCTGCTGTGCTTAGGTAGGGCTGCGACGTGTTGATCTTCCGAGGCCGGGCATGACCCTGGAAAGTGTGTCCGGCCAAATGGGATCGAGCGTGCTGGGATATGTGGTGCACCCCCGCAGGGAAGTAATCTATTCGAATAGCCGTGTCCCTCGGTAAAATGACGACCCGGAGTTGTATTCCGACCTCATGACAACTAGAACCGGATACTTAATAAAACACACCCTTACAAGTGCCAGAGATAACTCGGTGGTTGCTCTCTCACAGGGTGATGTGCGGGAGGATAGCCGAGTAGGATTATGCTATACGATGTTACTTGGTGAACTCTTCAGCTACTCAAGACGGAGGCTGCCAGAAGCTTCGACGCTTGTTACTATTCCATCTACTCTCTTCTACTGCTGCAAGATGGAGGTTGCCAGAAGCGTAGTCTTCGTTTGGATTAGCTATCCCCCTCTTATTCTGGCATTCTGCAGTTTAACCCACATATATTACCCACTTTACACAGATACCATTGCATTTGTAGTATAGATCCTTGCTTGCGAGTACTTTGGATGAGTACTCACGGTTGCTTTTCTCCCCCTTTTCCCCTCTTGTTCCTTCTTCTCGGATGATGCAACCAGACTGATGGAGTCCAGGAGCCAGAAGATCCCGATGATGTTTCTACGTGGAGTTCGGCTTCGGGGAGTAGTTAGGAGGTCCCAACAAGGTTGTCAGAATCGTGATTCTGTTATACGATTCTATGACTTTACGATCCAAACTAATCGCTATGATTCTACGATTTTAGTTCTTAGAATCTACGTTTCTACGATCCTGGTAGTGAAGATTCTACTATTTGCGATCCTACCATCGAAGCTCCGATCCGATTCAAAATCGCGATTCTGACAACCTTGGGTCCCAGGCAGGAGGCCTTGCCTTTTCGATTGTTGTTAATTTTGTGCTAACCTTCTTAAGGCAAACTTGTTTAACTTATGTCTGTACTCAGATATTATTGCTTCCGCCGACTCTTGTGTTTTCGAGCTATGTATTCGATCCCTCGAGGCCCCTGGCTTGTAATATAAAGCTTGTATTATTTTAATTTGTGTCTAGAGTTGTGTTGTGATATCTTCCAGTGAGTCCCTGATCTTGGTCGTACACATTTGCGTGCATGATTATTGTACGGACAAATCGGGGGCGTCACACCAGACCTATATATAAGACGGTGGGCAGCGGAGAAATTACGGGATGGAAATGGAATAACTAAGTACTACATGATCAAACTCCATTACGAACCTGCTCATCGGACAAAATCTGACTACCTCTCAACGGCGGCAACTCTAGCGGAGTCAACGTGCAACCATGGCCAGGAAGTGGTGGATTGTTCGAAGGATTGTCCCATAGAAGAACCTTCTCGAGGACGCACGGAAGACCAACAAGCATGGCCTTTTCCCAAGCCATTTTAAGCATCGTCTTGAAAAAGTTGGTGCAGGAAGCACCGAGTCTTGCAACGGTGAGGACATCGGAGCGGCGTGCGATTTATCCTAGAGGATTGTCGTGCAAGGTCTCCCAGCCCCGACGAGGAGGAGAACCGCCTGGCGAATCCATGGGAGCAGCGACGAACTGCCTTCTCTTCGGGGGAGGGGAACTGGCGATGAGGAGATACAAGCGTAGTAACTGCAGAGCCTCGTCCCTTCCAACTGTAGATCGTTCCTTCCAACTGTAGCGAAGGGGCGAGGCTATTATTTACTACTTGTACTAGCATTATGGGACGTTATGGGATTGCATTATACTATAAATAATAGCACTAGTAAGAAATTTTTGGCACTAGCTAGTAGTTTTTGGCGTGGATTAAGAAATTTTGGTTATGTTTTTGCTATTTTTTGTATACGCCAACTAGTGTCAAAAAACGTCTTACATTATGTGACGAAGGAGTACGTACTCGTACTATAGCAGTACTAGTACTACTTTCTCAACTAATAGTGCGAGGGTACTACTACTGCTATGTACTGTACTTCTAGTATAGTGCACCAGTTTTGAACTCTTGAATCTCATGGCCAAGGAGCTACAATTGGAAGTGGAGGGTACTACTATTCTCTAGAACCATCGCTGTACTATCAATGCAGGGAAAGTACACCTGCGTAGTGGCCTAGTGGGTACTCTCGGTGCTCTATTCAGCCGCTCCTCTCATGTAGTTGGCCTACTCAGCCGCTCCTCTCACGCACACATTAGCAGCCTGTTTATCAGCGACGGTTACTGCGGGGGCAGAACATTTGAGTTATTTGATACAGCGAGACTAGGCTTTTCGCTTCCATTTGTGGAGGTGTAATGGATCTCGCCGAACTTTGTTCGTAGTTCCTTCTTTATGAATGGGATGAAGCAAAGCTTTTGCCTCCGTTTTAAAAAAAAACACGTCAAGAGGAATTTCTTTTATATTAGAGCCGATAATGGAGTGAAGTCCATGCGTACAACGCCACAAGCTATAGAGTAGTAGTAGAGCACTTTACGTATAGAGCCATATTGCACAGTTTCCAATGCCCCGCCAGGCTTTTTCGGCTCCTCGGGCTTAATTGGGAGGCGCAAGTTTAAATATCTTATATCTTATATTTACTAATTGGAAGCACCATACGAGCCTCCACGTTAATCGTTAAAAACTGTTTACAAATAACCGTTAGATCTTAATTTTGCGTCTAAGATTTAAGAGATATTTTTTCAAGGAAGGATTAGTGAGATATGGTTTTGTCATGTTGTACGTACATTTACAACACAAATCCAATCAGCCAAGAGTCCATGCTTGGTACGCTGGATGGAAACGTGGAAACCAAAAGCACCTAACAAACTATTTTTTTTCTTTTCCATCTAGGATTAAAGAGATAGGTTCCCTCATGTTTAGCAGCATACGTAGATTTACAAGGGAGATCCAATCACGCCAAGAGTCTATGCCAGGTACTCTTGGAAGGAAGCGTGGAACTCAAAAAGAAAATATCATAGGTGCAGGCATGACGTAGCTAGCAATATATATGTATCATGAAAACTCAAAAAAAAAAAATGGAGCAACGTGACTCACCTAGCTAGCTGAAATCTGCATGCTGCAAAAAAAAAATGATGGATCAACATTGCTCATCTAGCTAGCTGAAAATCTGAAAAAGTGCAATTGGTACATCTAGGTATAGAAACGTGCACTATTTTTTTTCTCATTCAGAAAGCACCATGCACACAACCAAAATGTATATATGGTTGTACTATACCAGTTCCATCCATAAATCACACTTAATTAAATATATACTCCCGAATTTGTAAGTGACAACACACATAGTATTTTCTGAAAATATAAAGAAATTAATGTTGAAAACATATAAATCCAGGATTATAATTAAAAATAAAAAAATCTACCCACTAATTCAGATGTCAGGGAATGTAGTGTAAGTTTTCCTTTTGCGGAAAGACATACGTTCCATATGTTAGATATTTAAGGTATAAGCGCACAAAAATATGAGTCCATTTAATTAATAAAAATATGTATAGTGAGAGTAGTCAAAAGGGAGATGCAGTCCAAGTAAATGTAATGTAATGGCATATGTGTCTGCCAGTTAAAGCTATATATCACGGGCTAGTGGTCATAGCTTGAAAACTGTGTTGTCATTGTTTTTCTTGATGACTCAGTTTGGATATTAGAAAGATCTATTTTCAAAACGTACACACTAAATATTAAAAAAAAGTTATAGGCGGGCATAAATTAATTTAGTGGGATTTTCACACAGCAGAAGTCTGAGCTTCTAGAGAATTACATGATAAATTCAAAATATGCAAGAAAATTTGTAAATGCTAACTTTACAATTTAGAAAATATAACGATGGCTTCTAGAACGTTATAGTCGAAGAAAAAAAGAAAGCTTCGGTGAGAATACCACAAAGTTTACGGAATTATTGAAAAGACATAGAAGGTTGCATGACCTAAAATGAACTTTAATAAGTTTAACAATCTTCCAAACATTTAAAAGTAAGAGGATAAGCTTTAACCGAGCTTCTCCTAGAAAAAAGCTTTAACTGGGTTGTGTCTCATAGCAAGGCGTACATGCTGAACATATGAGCAATTGGAAAAACTGCTTGCAGAATGATTTTTGGTCACACGCAAGTTATTGTTGGAACATTTTAATCTGTTGTTTGCATGGGCAAGCATGGAATAAACCTGGGAATAGTAATCCGTAAAGAGTAAAATCATGGATGCTACATATATAATAATGATAAAAATAAAAAGTCATTTTCATATGTATTTAGTCAATGATCATGTATTGAATAAAATGTTTTATATACTTTTAAAATAGAGAATAAAATATATTTATAAATATTTTGTATATCAAATTTCTATAAGATTTGAATAAAATAATGCGTATAGAGAATTTCTATGTACAATATTATAAACTTTAAAAAAAATCTAGCCCGTGCAGGAGCACGGGTTGACGACTAGTGCTACTAGCTGATAAGGAAGCTGCAAGCGAGGTGCGGCTAGGGCGAGCACGCGAGCCACGAGATGCTGGGAAGGAAAACCCGTTCACGTGGCTAGGTTATCCAGTGCACCCAGATTGTGGTGCCGCACGTCTGTTTGACTTCAAAACTCAAACTATCCGTGTAAAATATTGGCTCGCAGCAAAGTTACTATTTAAAAAAAGGCTGCCGTGCGTTCGGCCGGGATCGAACCCACAAAACGAGGTATACACTCCCGCAACCACTAGTAGTATTCGTTGGAGTACAACGCAACCTAGAATCGCCTTTTGTCGCTAGTAGTACATTGTTCCTTACAAGAAAACCCTAATAATGCAAGAAACCACTAATAATGCCAAGAAACTACTACCACTTGCATACGTGGCAGACTTAAGATAAGACTACCTTATCAACCATTGTATATGCTCTTACCAACCAGCCCTACCAAGAAACGACTACTCTACAAAGTGCCGTTATAGGCACGTTTCAACCCATGGCCCCGTTTGGATACATTTGTTGTCAGTCTAACCCTGCCATCCAAACACCACTTTGGTTAGAGTTAGTTCAGCGTTAGAATCTAACCTCTGACTTAGAGTATCCAAATAGGGCCCATGTCGCCCATTAAGTCAACGCCTTCTATTCGACCGGGCGTTATGACTTATGGGACCTACATGTCAGTCTGCACAAAAATCCCCGAGTGACCTCCTACCTCCGGCCAGTCCACCTAGTCATCCTCGGCCATGGGACGCAGCTACCGCCGCCGGCAGATGGCAAGGTCAAAACCGCCGGCGGTGTGGAGCCCATCTTGCGGCAGCCTGGATGCCAGCTCCGTCCAGCCCTCGCGACCGCTTGCTAGCCAAGATAGCTCCGTCCAGCTGCTTGTCTGCAAGGTTTGCTAGCTAGATTGGCACGGCGGCGCGGCGGCTTGGTCGCGCACGCCGCGCTAAGGCCAGCCATCTGGCTTGAGCGAAGGCCAGCGCGGCGGCTTGCTCGCTCGTGAGTCATGCTCGGGCCAGCCTACCAACCCGTGCGGAGGCCAGCGCGACATCCGGCCCGTCCGGCGGAGCGGCGGCCAACTAGCTCATCACCGGCGCCACCGACGAACACGCATCTGTACTGTTTCAAGTAATGTTCAGGAAAAATAATGATTTGAGGGGGAATAACAGGATAGAAGGTCAGATGTGGGTCCCTCGTGTCAACGGTCAAACAAAATGTGTTGGTTTAAGCTGCCTCGTCAGCACGGACGTATGGCCAACCCTATCATAAATGAGTTTAAACTAACCTAATCAATAGGTTGTAGTTTTTGGCATGGATTAAGAAATTTTGGGTATGTTGCTATTTTTTGTACAATAGATTCTTCCTAGGGCCGGTTGAAAGTGGTAGTTTTTTGTTAAATACTCTACATATTGTAAGTAGGAGTGGAAGTTAAGCTTTGGAACCCAGTAAGCAGGGCTAGTTACATAGTGCATATGTGTACATGATTGAAAGTAAATATCAACCATGAGTGACTAATATCTTGATGGAAAACTCGAAACTATGGAATACTAGGGAAAAAATTGCATGGTTGGAAATACTAGCAATGTTCATGTGTGTTGCAACGAATCATAATTAGAATAATACTTAATCACAAACTTGACACAAAACACTCTAATTTTGATATACATATATCACTAGAGATATATTATGTTTCAATTAGAATATATTCCTTGGGCTGTTTTGGTGAGGTCAGGGAGGGATGTGGTTGGTTTTAAGATACTAATTATGGGTTTTTCTGCAAATTGGTAGACAAGTGGGATGTTCTTGAGAAAAGGCAACAACTTACCTCACAGTCGTTAGATGTAGATCTAATGGTCACAAACGATGGATGGCAGACACACCATCATCACCAACTTAGTCTTCTGTAGGAGTACTAGCAAGATCCGTGCATTGCACGGAACATCAAGATGCAGTTTTTTAAATAAAAACACTCGTTGTGATTGACCCATGCGGGAGTAATCCCATGTGAAAAACTAATGATATCTCAAGAAATATGAGATAAGGTGAAGAGGAATGGGGCATGGTGGTGATTGGTGGTCGGACTGAGCGGAGGCATGGGGATTGACGACGCCGGCAGCGGCCACCGGGCCAGTTTGTTCCAGAGGCTTCCTTTATTAATTGCTCAACAGTGAGGTTGTTGGATATAAGGGTGAACGAGGGAAGGCCTTGTATTCAAATGTGGAGAGGGGTGCGGGTATCTTTTAGTTTAATTTCCACCAGTCAGATATAGATCGAACGGTCCATATTGCAAGATGGCACACGTACAATCATCACCAACTCGGTTTTTTATAAGAGAAGAAATATAAGTATGGAGATACAAACGTATTATCGATACTTGTTTCCGTAAACTAGCATCTACATTCTATTCAATGCCTCAGCACGTGAGGCCTTAGCACAATGACTTCTCGACTGTGTAAAACAAAGGTTTTCTCGTCGCCGATAAGGAAGCGTGACGGCGACGCGCTTTTTGGCTTGCTCTAGTCCTAGTAGTCATACTAGGTGGTCTAACCACGTGTAGATTTATTATTTTTCACGTCTCGTGTTTGCCGTACTGCCACAACTGTTGATGAATAGACGGTAAGTTATTCACAGGGAAACCCTTGTTGAGCGTGTTTGCGAGAGAGAGAGAGAGACAGTGTGCGTGTGTGATATGTCTAGAGACCGAGGCAATGATAACAAATTCTTTTTGTCTATGTGTGTGGAGGATAGAGAGAGACATGTACATGGGGCTTTGTGTTGTGTAACGTGGAGACACATATACATAATTAGAGAGTGAGTGTGCGAGATACACATGCGGACATGGGGAGAGATGAGGATCCAGATTAATGGGTGTTTGTGCGTGTCTGTGTGTGTTTGTGCGCGCGTTTGTGTGTGAGAGGGAGTGTGTGTATGTGGAGTAGAGAGACCACTAATGATGTAAACCCAGTATAAGGGAATGGGGAATGGTGTGACATGTGTAGTAGCGGGATAGCATGGGTGCGGGCAGGGGAAGCAGAGTATTTGGAAGAGACATCGATTGTGTGTGGGAGAGGGGTGTGAGAGCGAGAGCGAGAGAGAGAGCTAGCGGCGGAGAGAGAGAGAGAGAGCTAGCGGCGGAGAGAG
>LR738710.1:751735099-751776084 GCA_902687465.1 Secale cereale
TTCACATAAAGAGTGAGGTGTCTATATTTGAGGGACATTAGCGTAATTGAGATATACATGGTCAATACGGTGTCTACTCAAGGTTGATCAATTTGTTTCACAGTTTGGACTATGAGATAACGATACTTTTGAACATGCGTGATATACTTTGATGTACCAAAATTACAAACCTAAGATCGGAATGTTGGAATTCGACTCCATCATTAGCTTTTGTAATTCATTTAAACAGAGGTACATTTTTAAGCCAGGATTTCGCGATTTCAAATTCATATATAAAACCTAGAGATATACACATACGGGCATGTTCAAACTTTATAATCATCCACTTTATTCATACACATACACATTTTTGCTTTTGTCATCATATTTAGGATAAAAACATTTGGAATTTCACTTGAATTGGACCATATGATGGCATTTGCTTGTAGTATCTCAATGATCCATATTTGAATTGAATGGACAATCTAAGTTTCGAGTTGGAGACATTGATTTTCAAAACTTGCACTTTTTTGCATGCAAAACAAACAAATTCTAGGCCATGATATCATAGTCGGCCGTACAAGAGCAGAATATAATTTCAGACACCAAAAGCTTTCAAACTTCCTGCTCACATCAAAATATCTCGCTCCCGAAAGTTTAGCCCTGCGATAGTCCTATTTTACCCCTGCCACATGAACGGAAAAGGGCTGCTTTAGTAACTCCATTGTTTTCCCCTCTTTGCCCCCAACATTCTTCCCATGAGCCCCTCCCCTTCCCCTCCCTGACCCCCCATAACCACTGCAAGCCGCCGAATCTAGTCCTCCGCCGAAGCGGTGGACCTCACACCCCGACGGATCTACCTTCCGCACCTTGGAACCCCCAACTGCCAACTCACCACTTCACCGGAGCCGCTTCAGCGACTGGCTTGTACACCGCTCCAGATCTCCTTGACCGCCATCATGGTCCACCACACCGGATCGGCTTAACCGGTGCCCTCGTCCACCATAGTGTAGGCCCTTCACTGACTTCCTCGTCCGTCCCTTCGCTAGCCCTTCATACAAGCCCTCGTCCGCCGCAATAGATCCGCCTCACTGAAAGCACTGTACAACGTGCCCGCCGAAGCCTTCGTCCACTACACCGGACCCGCTCCACGGACGCGATATTCAATTCCATCGGCCCTGCTTTGCCGACGCCGCAGCCTCATCAGGTTATTTCAATATGTACTCCTTCAGTTTTTCTCTTTATCGTGCAACTGTTCACTTACCACAGATGAGCTTTCTTGTATGTCGACAGG
Source organism: Secale cereale (assembly GCA_902687465.1). NCBI lineage: Eukaryota > Viridiplantae > Streptophyta > Magnoliopsida > Poales > Poaceae > Secale > Secale cereale. Next base: position 751,736,373 of record LR738710.1, read on the forward strand.
CGCCGCAACCGTAGCACCGGAGCCGCTTCAGCGTCGGCGACAGCTGGCCCAAACTCAACCGTAACACGAACACCATCGACGATCCTTAGCTATCAAGTATGCCAATGATACCCATACGCCGCCGAGATTCAGGTACTAATATCCAACAGCCGGCGCCTACGTTCATTTTCTTTGCATAAGCACCGCACCTTTGAATTTCTTCAGGGCATCATTCAGTTTTTCATGAGACGCGTTATTCTGCTTGCACCTGTAGGGCCATACTTCTGGCAGTGAACATGTTACATGTGCTAAATTACATACCGGTGCACATATAGTTAATATGCTTTAGTTTTGTCCTAAGTATTACTGTACTTCCTAGATATCACTGCCTACTATTTTACTTCTTGCATGCTATATTTATTATAATGGTGTTGTTCTGATGCTACCTGTTGGTTCCATCAGACTGCTTCATGTTCTCTATGCTTAATTACACATCAGCAAACTAGCATGTGGTTCCGCTGGTTTTTGTTCGTTTTACCCAACATTTTCTGATGCTAGCTATTACATCACTGCTATGAGCCTCTGTTCATTACTTCTTTGTGTGTTCTTGATCTTCCCAAGTTGCATGACTAATTTGATGCTTCTATTAATTATGGAGCTGCCAACTCCATCAAGCAAAATATTTGTTCTTTTGGGGCTGACACCTCAAACAAGCATAAAAATAGAGGGAAGCAGATATATTGTCGTGTATGCACACACCCTTCTTTCATTAGTTTAGATGAACCATTGATGATCAATTCGAACCAGTGCATGCGATTAAAATTAATTTTACCTAAATAGAGGGTGCAGAATAAACTACAACAAGTAGATTTGCAACCAAGGGATGCTGACGATATCTTCAAAGAACATTGCAACAGTAGCGAGGCTTCACAGCAACATATGGTAAGCCAGTGTGTTTTAGTACATGTGAAATGTAATGCGTGTGGGCTGCTTTCTTGGCTTGTGCCCTCAACCTGTAATCCAACAGAATAACAAATAGTTCAGTTGTCTGCTTTGTTGTATTGCTTGATTCGAATGCTTGTTTGTTACTTGTTACGCTATACCTGAGTTGGCCAATATGTCAGCAGTGCCTGCTGTACTATCGTAAAGAAATGCATGCCTAGTTCATTTGAGTCCTTAACTTTTCCTCTGAACTTCATCACAAGACTGTCTTCGTAGTTTATACGAGGCCACACTATTAAGTGCTTTCTCAGATTATTTCAACTGCTTAGATGCCTTGGCAACTTAAATATAGCGGTGGTACACTCCCTTTCAACTAGGGATGTCAACTGGGTCCTGTTTGATCCTGATTAAAGTCCACTAGTGGTATGATAGTTCAAAAGAGTTTTTGTTTTCTGAGGAAAATGAACCAGGGAGCTAGCAAAAACTAACTAGATGGGACTGGCGGATGTCGTTTATTTGCCACTTACATCCCTAGTTTCATCTTACCATTTTAATTTCTTTTCGGCTGATGCTGCTTCGAACCATTTAAATATAGCTTGCCATGCTCGACAATAATTCGTATGTCGTTTACCATGTAAGCTTACTGCCTGGATCATGCGATAACTATCTCTTACTTATGTCCAGCGGAAACTTTTCAGGATGCCGTTCACACTAGGACACAATGTACAACCCTAGAATCTATTTGTGGAGGCAGTGTGCCATCCATGTTACCAGATGGTAGTACTTCAGAGGCAACACCGCCAGAGAGCAGTCTAAGCACATATATTATAGTTCTTGAGGCTCTACTAGAGGCAGAAAGAGATGGTGTGGCTACAATGAATGATGTAATCTCGATCTTGTAGCTGGAAATTATGCAATTAGCTGCATGCATTATGCAAGCAACCCAAGAATTGGAGGAAGTAAGAATGTTGCATTTGAAGACGGAGGAGGTCCTGCTGCTTCTGCTATCTGAAGCCCAGGGTAATCCCAGTTCTTCTTTAGATAGCAGTTGAAATTTTCATTAGATATTGTACTTGCATGTTGTGTCATGTCTCTGAATGGATTATGTTGTAAGACCCCCTATGTTGTCCATGTGTTGTAATGATCCGAATTTTTTAGGTGAGGTAATCCTCAGTACTTGTATGATTGACATAAGGTGAACTGTTTTTCATGTGAGCATATTGTATTGGATGAAATAACTGTTTGACTCAAAGTGTATCCAACCTATTGAATTCGAAGATCACTCATTTCTAAATCATAATCATATATAAAGGTGGAATAAATCTTTGTTGTGGTTTTGAAGAAACAAATAACAAAACGCAAAATTATCTTTGGATGTTCGTAATCGAATAAAAATTGGATTTGGATTTAGTTGCCAGGGCCTAGGGCAAACATGAATGCTAATTCTCCCAAGTTTTGAACGAAGCGGCTAAACACCCACTATCATTTGTTGGCTGCCCGAAGCAAGTGTTTGCGAGATGGAAATTAATGTCTACCCCTGACACTTGACATCCTTATCGACCGGATTTACACTGCTGCCGATAAGGGCAGACTAGTAACTTCAATCAGACGTGACACGACGGCGTCTGAGCCCATTCAGACATCATGGGCGCCAAACATGGGCGGCAAAACACATTTGCTTCAAGCTCGTCTGAAAGACACGTGTCTCTCCCTCCATTTCCCCATTCATCCACGGTGGGCGGCAAAACAAACTCTCCTCGTCCCGAATCGATGTAGGCAAATATTTTAAATAGGGGCAGATGTGTAACTTCCCTCAGATGTGACACAACCGCCCTACCTGTCAGTCCCGTTCATACACCACGGGCGCCAACCGTGGGCGGAAAAATACCCTCTCATCGCCCGAAATCATTACCGGCAAATATTTGGGAGATGCGAGATTACCATCCAATCCCCAACCGATGTGATGTCCGAAATTTTAAACGGGGGATTAATTCGTAACTTTGCCACATTTCAGACAAGCGCATCCCGAAGTTTGAGATCCCCCTCCCCCTCCATTTCCCCATTCATACACCGTCGGCGCCACGACAACCTCCCCACTGCGGCCAGCCTCGTTAGTCCGCCACCCCATCCTCCACCTTGCCGAAGCCGCTACCCCTACCCCTTCGTCCACTTGAAGAGATGGACGTCTCTCATCCACAACGCCGGACCAGGATCCTTTCATCGCTTCGTCTCGCTTCATCGGCGCCATCTTCCACTTCGCCGTTGCCGCTCCTACGACCGCCTCGTCCACGGCAACATGATTTATCCCCCAACCCGGCCGTCTGCCATCTAAAGTCTTCTTCCCCGCCGCCGACAGCCATCACACCCACAACACCCTAAACGTATCAGCAGGGGCCTACACAGCGTTGGAAGAGAGGTGGTACTCTTCCATATGTGCTTAAGTTATTGATCTCACCTGGAAAATAGATCTAAACTGTTTACTGTAGTTTTCTTGTCTGTACCAAATCGTAGTGGCTAGTTGAATGCAAACATTGGTTGCGAAGTAGCTTTGTCCGGTTTGCACCTTCAGATCCGCCATGTCACGGTCACTATACTTGTAAAGCTTATGGTTTCCCCCCTTTATATTCACTACCATCATTGTAGGTGCTTCACTGCTTCGTGTCGTGCTAGCACTGCTCCTCAAGACCTCAACCAATCAAGCGAAACAACATGCCACTCATAATTCCAAAGCTTACGCGTTGAAATACGAATCTGATATGATGTTCATATTACTAAAACAGAGAACGTTTAATTGGTCACCTAATGTTCCTATGTTCGTTTCAAAAAGCATGTGCGCCACCCACTGGTCCAGCTAGTTCCACTTTCCTGATTTTACTCTTGATGCTTAGGGTTTTCCCCTTTTATCTACTCTACTATGATCTGCGTAGGTGCTTTCTGTCATACTAGCATTACTCCACCCTTCAAGCTAAACAACACAACACTCAAAATTCCAAAACTTAGTTGTTCAAATATGATTGTGATATGATACTGATATTAGTTAACAGACACATTTAATTGGTTAGCTAAAGGTCCCACTTGAGTTTCCAAGTGCATGTCGCGACATATAGAGAGACATCAGAATTGCATTTTTTTGTCACTTGTTGACTACACTTTCTTGTCCATACCAATTCTTAGTTGTTATTTCAAAGCAAATATCGGATGCTAACTACCCTTCGCGTGGTTTGCAGCTTCAGATCTGCCATCCCACTGCCACGGTCAACACTATACTCATCATGCTTACGGTTTCCCCATTTTATGATGACCACGATCAGCCTACGTGGTCCGTGTCGTAATAGCACTGCTCCACCCATCGAGCTAAACAAGCTTAGTTATACAAATTCAAATATGATATTATGCTGATATTAGTAAAACTGAGTGATGTTTAATTGGTCAGCTAAATGTTCCTACTTTAGTTTCGAAATGCATGTGAGCCACATATGGAGAGACCGGAAGGAATAGTATTTCTCTGTGCGCTCTGGTTCATCATGGGTGGCCAACCGACATTGTATAGAAAGACCTGTAATATCTTCAATCTGCTTGCTCTTCTACTCTTCTTTAAGATGGTCCTCTTCTCTTGCGGTTGACTGGCCAGGTCGAGTTATTCTCCCTTAGTATATTTCGAATCAGTCAGGTCAGGTCGACTTGTTCTTCTTTACTATATGTTGAAGTTGTCACCTGTGAAGTATCATCACTTCTGGAGCTCTCATATTTTGAGTAGTAGGCCACATTATATTAATGCACACACCAAATTACAGCATGCATGGCACCTCTTAGAAGAATTGCAGAGATAGCACAAAGGGGTTTAGAGGGAGGAAGTATTGGATTAGAATCACTTCTGCATTACAAAGATAATCTCACTTGTTTTTATGTTTTCATGCATGTCAGGTATTGAACATTATCAATATTGCGGAACAATCCACTGGCTCACAAACTTGGCATGGTGGAGGATGGCCTATCTTATTCACCCATCAAGGTGCATGCTCTAACTTGGCAAGGTTGTATTGGCCGCACATATTTTCCATCTGACCTCTTGCATTACTTCTACTTTGTTACACCATCTGCTTAGTTTGAGCATCAGATATGAGTTTATGCCATTCCTATCCATTTTCTGTACCTATTCCATGTGTCGTCATACTATATTTTTTCAGTCAAATGTTGTTCTTTTGTAATAGATGTCCAAAAGGAAGAGGGTGATTGCAGATCCTCAAGGAGTACAAACTAGGTATTTGGAAAAGGTAGTGATACCTGTTAAATCAGATAGATCAGCAGCCACAAAAAACACATGCCCAACTATAACAGACTTTACCCCTACTCCAGTGGCGAAACCCCTATTAGAAATGCTGACAGCCCAGCGTCACGTACTGTCTATGATATCAATTCAAAATTTGAACTCCTAAATTTTTGCATGTGCCTTACCTTCTCTCTTGTATGAAAACTAATTTCAGATGAATCTCCTTGCTCAAAGGATCATAGGATCTCACGACAATACTGGGCTCTACATTGCTCTTATTAGTACCTCTTGCCCTTTGTCAGCATACTTACACTCATTGCTGTTTGATTATGTAGCATTACTGTAAATGTTCGCTTCTTTATCCTCCCTTTGCTTGAAATTATAAGATCTATATTTACTCTTAGATAAATGTAGAATTTGCCCAATGGTTATGAAGTTTTGGATTGCTCATGTAAGTATCTGTTGTCATGTACTCCTCCTGTATCGAATTAATTGTTGATCAATTGGATGTATTTAGAACTTAATAGTGCTAGATACATCCATTTGAGCGACAACTAATAACGGACGGTGGTGGTATTACTGTACATGCATCGCGAGATAGTTGATTGTCTAGCATTACTCTGCATCTTATTTGCCCTGCCCTCCACTTTCTCCAAATTATCATATCGACATTTACTCTTACCAAAATGTTGAATAAAGCCAATGCCACTTCACACGTTGATGTGTGCATTCCTCTTGTCAGTACCTTTTGCCTTGTAACGTTGTACTTAATTAATTGCTAGTTGATTATGTATCATCAGTCTGCACCTGAGCTTCATTATCCTCTATTTCTTCCAATATTAATTGATCTATATTTACTCTTTGCAAAATGTAGAATAATGGCAACGCTTATACAGAATTTTCTTTCGGGAAACCATTGAATTATCTTTCCATCAACATGGAGAAGGGCTTTGTCCAGCCCGTGTTAACATGTAATGTAAGTTCATCCTTCTCAAGCCTTCAAACTTTGTTCTAGTATAGATTTGGATAGGCATCCTTTCCTCCACTGCCGTTTACATCTGATTGGATGTTTGCAACAACTACCAGTTTTAAATTGTAGTTGTAAAACATGTTCCTCATGCAGAACATATCCATTTATTTGCTTATATAATTGTGAAACCTGTTACGTGTCTCCTTGTTTCTCTTTCAGAGTCGTATCTCTTATGCCAGGCAGAACTTTAGGAAAGATAGTGAGACAAACCATCTTGAGGACAGCGAGATGACCCCAAGGTCCTGTCTTGATGAAGACAGTGAGTTTAAGCTACTCACCAGCAGGTGTGAGACAACCTCTATGCAGTCACTGCCTCAATCAGTTCGACTTCTTCAGTCTCAACTTAAAGCGGAAAGGCTTGCTTCAGCTCAGCTCCGACTTGAAGTCAAAGATGTAATGAAGATGTCAGGGGACTGCCTTACGCAGTATGGTGCCATACAGCTAGGGATGAAGCATCTATCGTTGACACAACTAAGGTCTCATCAGCTTGTTCGACTGCTTGCGGGGCCCGAGCTTGCCAGGTCTAGTGCCTTCCGAAGTGCTATCAGTTTTGTCAATTCTTTTGTCAGCGCGTTTATATGCACTAGTGGCAACCTTTGATGCCCAGTGTATGTAATCCGGGGTCATGTTGCGCTTTATTATCACCGGTAGCGAACTTTGATTCCCAGTGGATGTAATATGCCGTAATTTCTTTGTTTTATAGTCTAGGTTTATTCTTTGGTCGGTATGCTATAATTTAGGCCGGAAGGTTCAGTGGATCTCATTGTTGTCGGTCTTCAGGCTGGCCCGTTTCTTATATGGCCAAAACGTGGGCCTATAATCATCACGGGCCATTAGCGGGTCTAAACCTATAGTAGTTTCCCGCCTTTAACAGGCCATGGGTTACATATTTACTACAGTGACACTGGGCTTCCTACGGGCCATAGAAAGAATGGGCCTTCTACGGTTCGTAGAAACAATGGGCTTTCTATGGGCCATAGAAACAATGGGCCTTCTACGAGTTGTATCATCGATGGGCCTTAGACGGGCCGTATGATCGATGGGCCAAACATGGGCCAAAAATAGACCACATTATGGCCTTAAATGGGCTAGAGTTGGAGTCGTCCTTTCATGGGCCGACCATAACGGGCCATCATTAATAGGCCGTATTTGATGACGCTATGAAAACGACCCAACGTATTAACGGGCCACAAACGGGCCGACTGTAACCACGGGCTGAATTTGGCCCACAAGCAGAAAATGGCAGTAACGGGCCATAAGTAACCGAATGCTGGAAATGAGCCCAAGAATAAATGGGCCCTGAGAAGGCCGAAAGATAACATGGGCTGCAAATGGCCCAATGGATTAATGGGTCGTTAATGGGTATAAAGTGATACACTGTTCATTACGGGCCAATTTCACCATGGGCCGTTAATGGGCCAAGAATAAATGGGCCCTGAGAAGGCCGAAAGATAACATGGGCTGCAAATGGCCCAATGGATTAATGGGCCGTTAATGGGTATAAAGTGATACACTGTTCATTACGGGCCAGTTTCACCACGGGCCGTTAATGGGCCAAGAGTTACAAAGGGCCTCATATGGGCCGAAATACGTCATGGGCCGCAACTTAAATGGGGCTGGAATCATATTGGACGACCCAGATGACGCTACTGGGCCTAATTCGGATAGGTCGTAACGGCCCCTGGGTTAGCGAGCAGTAAATGGGCTATATGCGAATAGGCCGTTAACAGGCTTTCCGTGGGCCCGCCCTCCACCTTTTGACCAAGTCAAATGGGCCGGCCTTTTCACAGGAATATGCCTCTGTTCGGCCGTGCCACATGTCGTTGTATCATAGGCGCTTTGGGTCCAATGACTGGATGACATCTATCCAAACAGTGAGCCGACACGTGTTTCCTCCAGCCAGTGATGATTTTACACATGGAAAATCCCCATTGGTCGGGGCTATTAACAAGTTATCGGATCCAAAACCGGACCCGATAGCTTAACGGCGTTCCGTTACGGTGGATGCCACGTGTCGGTCACCCTTGACGAAAGCACTTCTGTGACGCGCGATTTATCGTCATGGAAGTGGACACTCCCGTGATGATAATTTTGGTAATGTCATGGAACACTTCTACGACAACACAGGTATGACTATCTTGATTCTGTCATAAATTTTTCATGATTGTACATGCATGACAGAAAACGTGACCTACTGTGACAAACATGTATCGTCACGGAAGTGTATTTTTTTGTAGTGCTCCTAATCAGTCTAGGTTTAGCATATTTCTTTTTTCGTAAGGTATTCAATAGCAGCATGATCAGTGTGAACTTTGACTTTGGAATCAACAATATAAGATCTAAATTTATCGTGTGTTCCTAAAAATTGTCCGCAAATTCAAAAAAATAATCATTTGGAGTTATGATCAGCACTACTAGTCCCTTGGTGGTATTTCTTCCACCAATATTTTTTATATATTCCAAAATAATTCTCCGTGATTTCCAGTCATTTTGAGTTGTGCAGAATAACCGTCTCCATTGTAGCCCTTTCCGGTACTGAATTCTAGTTGCCGACAATCTCCGTCTTCATGTGAAAGTTGCAAAATAAGAGAGAAAAGGCATAAGAATTGTGTCATAAAGTGGAATAATTACCTAAACAATAATGAATAACAGTAATAAAATATGATGCGAAATGGATGTATCACGTGGCATGTCTCACTTTGATGCATAATGCCAGGGGCTTACCCGTCCAAAATCTTGTATGGGGCGGTTTTCCGGAACATAAATTTCCAGCAAAAGACCCTTGTGTCATCACCAGCCCCAGGATTAATGTTGCTGATGGACACGTCCTTGACTTAGAATTCCAAGCAGTTACAAGAATTTGAACAAGACCATAAAGGTCCATTAAGTATAACAATGAGTTCTAGTGGTGGATGACGAAAGCGACTCGTGGGTCTCCAACATTGATGGGACTCCATTCCCATAGGAACAGCTGACCTGGCTAATTTCTATCTCACGTGGCTGCTATCTCCAATTCCTAGGTTATGGGGGTGTCTTCATAGTGCTCCTCTCTGAATCGTAAATCTTGCCAAGACAATAGCCGGGGACAAGCAAGTGAGTACGTTTGAATGTACTCGGAAACATCATGAACAAAAGATATAGCAAAAGTAGGTAGAATGTATGCAACTAACATTAAGTATATTCTACCATGTCCTGACAAGAATTTAATGCTATAATGTGAAGTATATATATGCACAATTAATAAAGGTTGTCAACTAATATTAGTAAGGTATAAGTAAATCATAATGTTGCATAGAAATTTAAATTCGGGCCTCAGGAGGTAGAACCGTCCCGAAGGAACCCAAGAGAAAAAGGTAAAAGAGTGCCACAGTTGGGTGTCTTCGCGACGCCACGCAAAGGGCTTCACTTCAAAGGAAATCAAAGGCAAAGGGAATTCTGGGCGATAGAACCGCCTGGTGAATTCCAAAAGAAAATAACATATGCGCCAGTCGGTTGTCTGAAGCGACGCCTCGAGAGGTCTTGAAAATAAATGACACAGTCGGGTGTCTGAAGTGACGCCACATCAAGGGTTTATCAGAAAATAAAAATATGAGTATCCAGGTGGTAAAACCTACCCTAAGATACTCAACATCTAACATAAAAAGGTTAGTCCATAATAACATTAGTGACAATAATCTTTCATCCTAAATCACAATCAGTTTCTGATTTACTTATTTTCCTCCGAAGACCGACACTTGACCCATCCCAGACTGTAGTCCTTAACCACAGACACAGCTATTTGAATTTATACTCTGCAGAGGTTGTACTCTTTACCCACAAGTAAATGATTTCTTTAAACAACACCTAGATGTGACTAATTCCCATTACGGATTTTGGGATGAAAACACACCTGACCAGCACACACCAGTTTCAACTCACCGACGCCAGGAATCACCCAAGGCAATGATAGAGTAAGACTCTAAGTGGGAAGGATTCTCACCTCCAATAGCATGGAATCACAATACTTATACTGCACACAACTAGGGGTGCTACCCCTCTCTAGCCTCAGCTGAATACACCGATGCCCCCGGACCAAGTGACATGCCTACCATGGGCCAATGGTATCTTTCACTATGGCCCCTTTGTACGGTGTGTGCACGGAAAGGGGTTAACAACTTACTGAACCGTACCCTACATGTGGCAGGTACAAGTGGCAGCACGAATCAAGTATGGGGGTTACCCGAACAAGACTCGGTCTATGGCTGACGTAGGAGGTTTATATTTTCCTACAATGATTATCACAATATACTTCCTTGGTGGTACCCAACAGGTTCACCACCTGGCATGTCCTAACATGCCCTCAATGTTCATTCTCGTCACAACGAGATTCCGGTCTCACAGGCACTTTCACTGGTGACAGATTCCTTCCTGCATCTTAGTCAGAACAAATATAACCATGTGTGTCATGAGGCAATAATCACATCCACGTGTGTTCATGTTCAATTGAAACAATAATATCAAAAAATCATTATATTCCTAAATATCACCATGCAAAGTTTTATTTGAATTATCATACACAGGATAAAATTATTCTAGCAAGCAAACAACCAAACTTTCACCATATCAAGTGTTCAAGATGCTTGCCTTCAGCATGCAGGAGGGTTGAGTGCACTCAAAAAGTTTTGAAATTTCTCTTCCCTCCATTTTATAAAATTGTACAAAAAGTTGTTTGGAATTTTTTACATAAATATTAAAATAAACTAGATAAAATTTGAGGGATAACAGCAAAAGACAAAGTCATTTGGAGTTGTGGTTTAAAAACTGGAGGCAGTCAAAGTCTAGTCAAATTTATGTTTTTAAAATAAAACTTATATAAGAAAACAGTTCGCTAGTATTACGCTTCAGAGCAGAGAAGGCGTACTCTCAGAAATACGCTTCACTTAGGACGAGCTGGCACAATGCTGGGTCACTAACTGTGGGTCCTGCATGGCCCACTGGTCATGTTTGACCAATCCACCTCGCGCCTCTCTCCCGCGACAGAACAAGGGCGTAGCAACGGTGCTCCTCATCGGCGAATGGCGGTGAACCACGGGAAGCTGAGTATATGGGCCTGTTCAGGAGGTTGAGTCGGTCCCGTGGAGGTGCGCTATGGTCGCTGTGATGGACGAAGTCGCTGGTGGCAAGGTCTCCCAAAGATCTCTGACCGTGGTGGGAGAGGTCCTTTGCCCATGGTGCATCTCCAGGGAAATTGAGAGGTGGAACTGATTTGTGGGGTCAAGAGTGGGATATTGTAGAAGAAAACAAAGAGAGGGGGCACTGGTTGAGTCTGAATCAACCAGAAGGCAATGGTGGCCGAGGTTGCCGAAGGGGAAAAAGAAGACTGCATCCTGTCGTTTGACTACTCTAGGTGGCTTACAGAGAGTATATGATTGATGATGATGATCGAGAGTGGCTCGGGCGGGGCTTTATAGCACGAGGGAGGTCGGTTCTGCTGTTTCCAGAGATGGACACGACGGCGATCACCATTAGTGAGGTAGAGGGGGTGGTTAAGGCAGTGGTTGTGGTCAGTGTGAATGGAGGAGTGTCGCAGTGATGACAGGATGTGCTAGTTGGCTAAGAGTGGTGCCCGGTGGTTTGGGCGGCGGCGGCCACTAATGACAGATGAGGGCGGTGGCGAGGTTAGCGGGGGTCGGTGTGGCCTTTGTGCGGCCGGTGAGCTGCGGATGAGCTCGAGCCGTTGGCAATTCAACGGGAGGGTCCCTAGCAGAGACGTGGCTGGGGAGGATTTGTCGGGCGATGGCTCTGGACGGTGGAGAATAGCGGTGGCCGACACTAGTAGACAATAGGAGGTGTCGGCAAACTTCTAGGTGGCTGAGCTGATGCATAGGAGGATCAGGACGACATAGGGAGGCAGCAGAGCGACGGCGAAGCTCGGTGCCGACGCGTGCAAAACACTCGCTCTGGCCGTGCTCTGTGCACGGACGCAACATGTTCGACCAAATGCTAGGGTGGGCTACAGTTGTCCAGTCAAGCTAAATTTGGTATGGTGCTGAAACTAAGGATTACGGAGATGATTGATACGTCTCCAACGTATCTATAATTTTTGATTGTTCCATGCTATTATATATTATGTTTTGGATGTTTAATGGGCTTTATTATACACTTCTATATTATTTTTGGGACTAACCTATTAACCCAAAGGCCCAGTGCAGATTGCTGTTTTTTTGCCTATTTCAAGGTTTCGCAGAAAAGGAATATCAAACGGAGTCCAAACGGAATGAAACCTTTGCGAGAGTTATTTTTGGAACAATATCAACACAGAAGACTTGGAGTACACGCGAGGGAACAAAGGAGGAAGCCACGAGGGTCCAGAGTGCGACCCCTCCTACAGGGCGTGCCCCCACCCTCGTGGGCCCCCTCTGGCTCCCCCGATGCCCTCCTTCCTCCTGTATATACCCATGTACCCTAAAAACATTGAGGCAACAGAATAAACCCTAATTCCACCACCGCAACCTTCTGTTCCCATGAGATCCCATCTTGGGGCCTGTTCTGGAGCTCCACCAGAGGGGGGATCTTCCACGGAGTGCTTCTATATCAACACCATCGCCTCACCATGAGTTGTGAGTAGTTTACCACAGACCTTCGGGTCCATAATTATTAGCTAGATGGCTTCTTCTCTCTTTTTGGATCTCAATACCAAGTTCTCCTCGGTCTTTGAGGAGATCTATTCGATGTAATCTTTTTGTGATGTGTTTGTCGAGATCTGATGAATTGTGGGTTTATGATCAAGATTATCTATGAGAAATATTTGGTTCTTTTCTGAATTCTTTTTTGTATGATTATAATATCCTTGCAAGTCTCTTCGAATTATTGGTTTGGTTTGGCCTACTAGATCTATAGTTCTTGCAATGGGAGAAGTGCTTGGCTTTGGGTTCAATCTTGCAGTGTCCTTTCCCAGTGACAGCAGGGGCAACAAGGCACATACTGTATTGTTGCCATCGAGGATAAAAAGATGGGGTTTATATCATATTGCTTGAGTTTATCCCTCTACATCATGTCATCTTGCTTAAAGCATTATTCTGTTCTTATGAACTTAATACTCTAGATGCATGCTGGATAGTGGTCGATGTGTGGAGTAATAGTAGTAGATGAAAAATCATTTCGGTCTACTTGTCACGGACGTGATGCCTATATATAATGATCATGCCTAGATATTCTCATAACTATGCACTTTTCTATCAATTGCTCGATAGTAATTTGTTCACCCACCGTAGAATTCTGCTATCATGAGAGAAGCTACTAGTGAAACCTATGGCCCCTGGGTCTATTCTCAACATATTAATCTCCAATCTACTTTACTTTGCTTTATTTACTTTCTGTTCTTATATCCAAAAATACCAAAAATATCAAACTATCCTATCTATCAGATCTCACTTTCGTAAGTGACCGTAAAGGGATTGACAACCCCTTATCGCATTGGCTGCGAAGTTCTTTTTTGTTTGTGAAGGTGTGAGGGACTCGCACGTTGTCTCCTACTGGATTGATACCTTGGTTCTCAAAAACTGAGGGAAATACTTATGCTATTGTGATGCATCACCCTTTCCTCTTCGAGGGAATACAATGCAAGGTCGAGAAGTAGCAATGATGGACAAGGTGGTTTGGCAAAATGTGCAAGTGCCCAATGCAAGTTTATGAACTTGCAGATTTCTGTCATGTACATGAGCAGTTCGATAGAATGCTAGGGTGACCTAGGAGGTTTTGTTGAGGATGGAAATTGGCATAATGATGCCTCACTAAAGGATAGAGATGATGGTGGAGTTTTTTTTAAGAAAAGTGGTAGGGGAAGCCCCCCCCCCCACAGCGAGTATTTTTAAATAATAAGAACCCGAATTCGCGCCCGCGAGGACTTGAATCTGGGTGGCTCTGTTGTACATCCACTCCTTGATGATGGTGGAGTTGGTTTGCTAAAAAGAGAAACTTGTCAGTGCAACTTTTGGAGAAAATGAGTTATGGGCAGAAACTACACAGGGATATTTGGTGGACTTGGATGCAAATGGAGTTGATCTTCTGGACTTAAGAGTTTAGATGGAAGTACTATAAGATGGCCGAATTTCAGAATTGTAAGAGCTCGGAAAATTAGTTGTAGTTGTAACTCAAGAATGGGACAGAATTGAAAAGATGATGTTTTTCTCAAAATTTCCAAAACACCAAGTTGGGTTTTTGCATGAAAGTGATCCATAGGCATCAGGAGATCCCTAAAAATCATGTGGAATTTCTAAAAGAATTATTTGAAATAATTATAGTGCAACAGAGACACTTCAAAGTCTGAAAATGCTATTAAAAGAATTATATTGGGCAAGTTTTAATTTTAAAATATTTCCTACTGTTATTTAAATTATAAATAGAAATATTTAAGAAAACTACCAAAGCCCATAATATTTTACAAAATTCTATATGAAGGGAAGAATTTTGGCAAACAGAAATAAAAAAAATACTCTAAAATTACTAGAAGACCTAATATAATTCAAAATTTTATTACTAGCCAAAATTTACTTAATAAAATTATGGTTAAATTTTTTGGGGTGTTAAAAATCTTTGGACCTCTTGGTTTTCACCGTGGCTATAAATAGGCTTGATCCCGTTAACCAAAATTCACTTCGCTCACTCGCCCCTGTCGCTCTCACTTCCGAACCCTAGCTCCGCTGCTAGAATTCATCGTCACCGGAGAAGAAAAGCTTCAGTGCCTTGACTTCTTCATCGACATACTCACTCTTGCTGCAGATTTCTTCACTGACGATTTCCTTTGGTTCGTCTCCCAATTCACCGAGTTCATCCTTGGGGTAATTAAAAAGTTTATTTTTACTATCAGTTTGATCTCTTCACTACCTAAAATCTTCAAGTGATGTTTTTACCTCACTTTCGATTTCATCAGCTCTTCATTTTGCCAGTCTTGAGTATTTCAACTAAGTTATGCTTAACATTTAGATTCCTCTGTAATGCAATTGCTTCAATCTGTACAACTCTAGAACCTAATTCAAGAACACTTTGTGAATTTCTTCAAGACAATAAGGGTCAATTTCCTCAACTTGTTTATTTTAAAAAACATCTGAGAACGGATGTGACTCTTCCCAATTTCCTCGCGATTATACTCTTTTCAGTTTTCACAGATACACATGTCTGCTGACAAATCTCTAGGTTCTCATCAAGTTAGTTCAATTGCAGCGTTGCTTGAGGAAAACCTTCAAACATATTCACAGTCCTCAAGAGTCAAAAACCTCAGTTGAAGAAAATGGCTGATGGAAAAAAGCCTCAGAAGGGAGGCAAGAGGAGGGAGGAACACACTGCTTTCAATATGCTGAGTAACATTTACTCAGGATATTGTACTCCCGATGAAGAAATTCATGGGAAGGAGACTGAAAAGTAGCACAAAATGCGCATGCAAAAGATCAAAAGGTACTGGACATATGAGTGGAGGGATTAACACTATGTTACTCCCAAGTACATGAAGGATTTTGTTGTGACGACTTCTTGCAATAGTCCACCGCTTGCTCCTGCTTAGACTACTGATCCCACAAGCATCAAAAGGGGTGAAGAATTCCCAATGAATGGAAAAAGTGTCAAGCAAAATTGCAGAAGCAGGCTCAGAAGTCTATTGAAGAAGTCAATGGGGCCTCAAAGACTTGCTACTTCTCAAGCTTGCGTTGTATTCCCTCGAAGAGAAAAGTGTGATGCAGCACAGTAGCGTAAGTATTTCCCTCAGTTTTTGAGAACCAAGGTATCAATCCAGTAGGAGACCACGAGCGAGTCCCTCGCACATGCACAAACAAATAAGAACTTCGCAGCCAACGTGATAAGGGGTTGCCAATCCCTTTATTGTCACTTACGAAAGTGAGATCTGATAGAAAAGATAGTACAATATTTTTGGTATAAGAATAGAAAGTAAATAACGCAAAGTAAAGTAGATGGAAGATTAATATGTTGAGAATAGACCCGGGGGCCATAGGTTTCACTAGTGGCTTCTCTCATGATAGCAGAATTCTACGATGGGTGAACAAATTACTGTCAAGCAATTGATAGAAAAGCGCATAGTTATGAGAATATATAGGCATGATTATTATATATAGGCATCACGTCCGTGACAAGTAGACCGAAACGATTCTGCATCTACTACTATTACTCCACACATCAACCGCTATCCAGCATGCATCTAGAGTATTAAGTTCATAAGAATAGAGTAATGCTTTAAGAAAGATGACATGATGTAGAGGGATAAACTCAAGCAATATGATATAAACCCCATCTTTTTATCCTCGATGGCAACAATACAATACGTGCCTTGCTGCCCCTGCTGTCATTGGGAAAGGACACCGCAAGATTGAACCCAAAGGCAAGCACTTCTCCCATTGCAATAACTATAGATCTAGTAGGCCAAACCAAACCAATAATTCGAAGAGACTTGCAAGGATATAATAATCATACATAAAAGATTTCAGAAAAGAATCAAATATTGTTCATATATAATCTTGATCATAAACTCACAATTCATCGGATCTCGACAAACGCACCGCGAAAAGATTACATCGAATAGATCTCCTCGAAGATCGAGGAGAACTTTGTATTAAGATCCAAAAAAGAGAGAAGAAGCCATCTAGCTAATAATTATGGACCCGAAGGTCTGTGGTAAACTACTCACAACTCATTGGTGAGGCTATGTCGTTGATGTAGAAGCACTCCATGGTAGACCCCCCCTCCGGTGGAGCTCCGGAATAGGCCCCAAGATGGGATCTCACGGGAACAGAAGGTTGCGGCAGTGGAATTAGGGTTTTGTTTGTTGCTTCGATGTTTTCAGGGTACATGGATATATGTAGGAGGAAGGAGGACATCGGGGGAGCCAAAGGGGGCCTATGAGGGTGGGGGCGCACCCAGGGGGAGGGGGTGCGCCCTGGACCCTCGTGGCCACCTCCTTCGTTCCCTCGCATGTACTCCAAGTCTTCCGGGTATATACGGTTCCAAAAATAACTCTCCCGAAGGTTTCATTCCGTTTGGACTCCGTTTGATATCCCTTTTCTGTGAAACTCTGAAATAGGCAAAAAAAACAGCAATTTGCAGTGGGCCTTGGTTTATTAGGTTAGTCCCAAAAATAATATAAAAGTGTATGATAAAGCCCATTAAACATCGAAAACAGAATATATAATAGCATGTAACAATCAAAAATTATAGATACGTTGGAGATGTATCAAGCATCCCCAAGCTTAATTCATGCTCGTCCTCGAGTAGGTAAATGATAAAAACATAATTTTTGATGTGGAATGCTAATAACATAATTCTCAATGTAATTCTCTTTGTTGTGGCATGAATGTTCAGATCCGAAAGATTCAAGATAAAAGTTCATATTGACATAAGAATAGTAACACTTCAAGCATACTAACAAAGCAATCATGTCTTCTCAAAAGAACATGGCCAAAGAAAGTTCATCCCTACAAAATCATATAGTTAGGCTATGCTCCATCTTCGTCACACAAAATATTCCAATCATGCATAACCCCGGTTTCAGCCAATCACTTGTTTCATACTTTAATATTTTCAAACTCTTTCAAGTTTCACGCAATATAAGAGCGTGAGCCATGGACATAGCACTATGCGGAATAGAGTGGTGGTTGTGGAGAAGACAAAAAGAGGAACATAAACTAGACGTATCTATGGGCTATGGAGATGCCCATCAATAGATATCAATGTGAGTGAGTAGGGATTGCCATGCAACGGATGCACTAGAGCTATAAATGTATGAAAGCTCAACAAAAGAAACTAAGTGGGTGTGCATCCAACTTGCTTGCTCACGAAGACCTAGGGCATTTGAGGAAGCCCATCGTTGGAATATACAAGCCAAGTTCTATAATGAAAATTCCCACTAGTATATGAAAGTGGCTAAACAAGAGACTCTCTATTATGAAGATCATGGTGCTACTTTGAAGCACAAGTGTGGAAAAAGATGGTAGCATTGTCCCTTTTTTTTCTTTTTTTTTCTTTTTTTGGGCCTTTCTTTTTTCTTTGGCATTTCCTTTTTTTTCTTTTTTTTTCTTTGGGGCAATGCTCTAATAATGATGATCATCACACTTATAATGATTTACAACTCGATATTACAACTCGATACTAGAACAAAGTATGAATCTATATGAATGCCTCCGGCGGTGTACCGGGATGTGCAATGAATCAAGAGTGACATGTATGAAAAATTATGCATGGTGGCCTAGCCACAAATACGATGTCAACTACATGATCATGCATGGCAATATGACAATGATGTAGTGTGTCATAACAAATGGAACGGTGGAAAGTTGCATGGCAATATATCTCGGAATGGCTATGGAAATGCCATGATAGGTAGGTATGGTGGCTGTTTTGAGGAAGGTATATGGTACCGGCGAAAGTTGCGCGGTACAAGAGAGGCTAGCAATGGTGGAAGGGTGAGAGTGCGTATAATCCGGACTCAACATTAGTCATAAAGAACTCACATACTTATTGCAAAAATCTACAAGTCATCAAAACAAAGTACTACACGCATGCTCCCAGGGGAAGGGTTGGTAGGAGTTAACCGTCGCGCGATCCCGACCTCCACACAAAGGATGACACTCAATGAAATACCTCATGCTTCAAATTTGTCACACAACGGTTACCATACGTGCATGCTATGGGACTTGCAAACCTCAACACAAGTATTTCTCAAATTCACAATTAATCTGAAAACAATCATCAAGTATCAAACTTCTCATAGTATTCAAGCACTTTATGTGAAAGTTTTTACTATGACCATCTTGGATGCCTATCATATTAGGACTAGTTTTATAACCAAAGCACATTACCATGTTGTTCTAAACGACTCTCAAATAGATATAAGTGAAGCATGAGAGATCAACAATTTCTACAAAATAAAACCACCACCGTGATCTAAAAGATATAAGTGAAGCACTAGAGCAAAACTATCTAGCTCAAAAGATATAAGTGAAGCACATAGAGTATTCTAATAAATTCTAAATCATATTTATCTCTCTTAAAATGTGTGTCCCGCAAGGATGATTGTGGCAAACTCAAATGCAAAGACTCAAATCATACATGTTGCTCCAAGCAAAACACATATCATGTGGTGAATAAAAATATAGTCTCAAGTATAGTTACAGATAGATGAAGACGAAAGAGGGGATGCCTTCCCGGGGCATCCCCAAGCTTAGGCTTTTGGTTGTCCTTGAATTTTACCTTGGGGTGCCTTGGGAATCCCCATGCTTAGGCTCTTGACACTCTTTGTTCCATAGTCCATCAAAGCCATACTCAAAACTTGAAAACTTCACAACACAAAACTTAGCCAAAAATCTCATGAGCTCCGTTAGTATAAGAAAACAAACCACCACTCAAAGGTACTATAATGAACCCATTCTTTGTTTATATTGGTGTTAAACCTACTGTATTCCAACTTCTCTACGATTCATACTCCCCAATACTACTCATAGATTCATCAAAATAAGCAAACAACACACGAAAAATAGAATCTGTCAAAAACAGAACGGTCTATAGTAATCTGTAACTTTCGAATTCTGTAAATCAATTTTTTTAGAAATAAACTGGTAAACGTGAGGAATTTGTCTATTAATCATCTGAAAAAATAATCAACTAAATAGCACTCTCCAGTAAAAAATTAAACCAATCTTGTGAGCGCTAAAGTTTCTCTTTTTTTTACAACATGATCATATAAACTTCACACAAGTCTTCCCAAAGGTTCTACTTGGCACAAACACTAATTAAAACACAAAACCACATCTAAACAGAAGCTAGATGCAATATTTATTCCTAAACAGAAGCAAAAACAAAGAAAATAAAATTGGGTTGCCTCCCAACAAGCGCTATCGTTTAACGCCCCTAGCTAGGCACGATACAAGAATAGATCTAGGTATTGCCATCTTTGGTAGGCAATTCTTCGATTAATCATTTATAATCCTTAGGAACTTCATAGTATGTAAAGTGGTAGTTTCATCCGGAGGATCAACATAGACGTTGCCCTCAACATTACTACCCTTTTCGTTGAAATCTTCCCCCATCTCAGACATGAAAGCAAGCGGACGATAAACACAAAGAAGAAGAAGGGCAAATAAAACGGCAAGGGTGAAGTGGGGGAGAGGAAACGAGAGGCAAATAATATAGTGCGAAGGATAAGGGTTTGTGGTAGGTACTTGGTATATGACTTTTGCGTAAGCCTCCTCGGAAACGGCGCTAGAAATTCTTCTTGCTACTTCTCGACCTTGTGTTGTATTCCCTCGAAGAGGATAGGGTGATGTAGCACAGTACGTAAGTATTTCCCTCAGTTTTTGAGAACCAAGGTATCAATACAGTAGGAGACCACACACGAGTCACTAGCACCTTCACAAACAAATAAGAACTTCGCAGCCAACGCGATAAGGGGTTGTCAATCCCTTTACGGTCACTTACGAAAGTGAGATCTGATAGATAGGATAGTATAATATTTTTGGTATTTTTGGTATAAGAACAGAAAGTATATAATGCAAAGTAAAGTCGATGGAAGATTAATATGTTGAGAATAGACCCGGGAGCCATAGGTTTCACTAGTGGCTTCTCTCATGGTAGCAGAATTCTACGGTGGGTGAACAAATTATTGTCGAGCAATTGATAGAAAAGCGCATAGTCATGAGAATATCTAGGCATGATCATTATATATAGGCATCACGTCCGTGACAAGTAGACCGAAACGATTCTGCATCTACTAATATTACTCCACACATCGACCGCTATCCAGCATGCATCTAGAGTATTAAGTTCATAAGAACAGAGTAATGCTTTAAGAAAAATGACATGATGTAGAGGGATAAACTTAAGCAATATGATATAAACTCCATCTTTTTATCCTCGATGGCAACAATACAATACGTGCCTTGCTGCCCCTGCTGTCACTGGGAAAGGACACCACAAGATTAAAACCAAAGCCAAGCACTTCTCCCATTGGAAGAACTATAGATCTAGTAGGCCAGACCAAACCAATAATTCGAAGAGACCCGCAAGGATATTATAATCATACATAAAAGATTTCAAAAAAGAATCAAATATTGTTCATAGATAATCTTGATCATAAACCCACAATTCATCGAATCTCGATAAACACACCGCAAAAAGATTACATCGAATAGATCTCCTCGAAGATCGAGGAGAACTTTGTATTGAGATCCAAAAAAGATAGAAGAAGCCATCTAGCTAATAACTATGGACCCGAAGGTCTGTGGTAAACTACTCACAACTCATTGGTGAGGCTATGGCGTTGATGTAGAAGCACTCTATGGTAGATCCCACCTCCGGCGGAGCTCCGGAACTGGCCCCAAGATGGGATCTCAAGGGAACAGAAGGTTGCAGCGGTGGAATTAGGGTTTTCTCTGTTGCTTCGATGTTTTCAGGGTACAAGGATATATATAGGAGGAAGGAGGGCATCGGGGGAGCCACAGGGGGCCCATGAGGGTGGGGGCACGCCCAGGGGGAGGGGCTCACCCTGTACCCTCGTGGCCACCTCCTTCGTTCCCTCGCGTGTACTCCAAGTTTCTGGGTAGATACTGTTCCAAAAATAACTCTCCCGGAGGTTTTATTCCGTTTGGACTCCGTTTGAAATCCCTTTTCTGCGAAACTCTGACATAGGCAAAAAAAGTAGCAATTTGCACTAGGCCTTGGGTTAGTAGGTTAGTCCCAATAATAATATAAAAGTGTATGATAAAGCCCATTAAACATCCAAAACAGAATATATAATAGCATGGAACAATCAAAAATTATAGATACGTTGGAGACGTATCACACCTGTCCAGTCAATAACCAATAGCGGAACCTGGATGCTCATATTGGTTCCTACATATTCTATGAAGATCTTTATCGGTCGAACCGTAATGACAACATACGTTATTCCCTTTGTCTTCGGTATGTTACTTGCCCAAGATTCGATCGTCGGTATCTTCATCCTAGTTCAATCTCGTTATCAACAAGTCTCTTTACTCATTCTGTAATACATCATCCCGTAACTAACTCATTAGTCACTTTGCTTGCAAGGCTTCTTATGATGTGTATTACCGAGAGGACCCAAATATACGTCTCCGATACTCAGAGTGACAAATCCTAAACTCGATCTATGCCTACTCAACAAAAACCTTCGGATATGCGTGTAGAGCATCTTTATAATCACACAGTTACATTGTGAGGTTTGATAGCACGCAAGGCATTCCTCCGGTATCCGGGAGTTGCATAATCTCATAGTCGGAGGAATATGTATTTGACGTGAAGAAAGCAATAGCAGTAAAACTGAACGATCATTATGCTAAGCTAACGGGTGGGTCATGTCCATCACATCATTCTCCTAATGATGTGATCCCATTATCAAATGACAAATCATGTCCATGGTTAGGAAACCTTAACCATCTTTGATCAATGAGATAGTCTAGTAGAGGCTCACTAGGGACACATTGTTTATCTATGTATACACACATGTATCAAGATTTCCGATTAATACAATTCTAGCATGAATAATAAACATTTATCATGAATAAGGAAATAGAAAATAACAACTTTATTATTGCCTCTAGGGCATATTTCCTTTAGTCTCCCACTTGCACTAGAGTCAATAATCTAGTTCACACCGCCATGTGATTAACACCAATAGTTCACATCGCCATGTGATTAACACCAATAGTTCACATTGCCAAGTGACCAACACTCAAAGTGTTTACTAGAGTCAATAATCTAGTTCACATCGCCATGTGATTAACACCCAAAAAAGTACTAAGGTGTGGTCATGTTTTTCTTATGAGAGTGGTTTATACAATGGGTCTGCAACATTCATGTCCTTGTGTACTTTGCAAATTTCTATGTCTACAATGCTCTGCATAGAGCTACTCAAGCTAATAGCACCTACATTCAATACGCATCCAAATTGATACTCAGAGTTATCTGGTTAAGTGTCAAAGCTTGCATCGGTGTAACCATTTACGACGAGCTCTTTGTCACCTCCATAAACGAGAAACATATTCTTGGTCCTTTTAGGTACTTTAGGATGTTCTTGACCGCTGTCCAGTGATCCACTCCTGGATTACTTTGGTACCTCCCTGTAAGACTTATGGCAAGGCACACATCAGGTCTGGTACACAACATAGCATACATGATAGATCCTATGGCTGAGGCATAGGGAATGGCTTTCATTTGCTCTCTATCTTCTGCAGTGGTCACGCATTGAATCTGACTCAACTTCACACCTTGTAACACAGGCAAGAACCCTTTATTTGACTGATCGATTTTGAACTTCTTCAAAACTTTATCAAGGTATGTGCTTTGTGAAATTCCTATCAAGCTTCTTGATCTATCTCTATATATCTTGATGCCTAATATATAAGCAGCTTCACCGAGGTCTTTCATTGAATTCTTATTCAAGTATCCTTTTATGATATCCAAAAATTCTACATCATTTCCGATCAACAATATGTCATCCACATATAATATAAGAAATGCTACAAAGATTCCACTCACTTTCTTGTAAATACAGGGTTCTCTAAAAGTTTGTATAAAACCATATGCTTTGATCACTTCATCAAAGCGTATATTCCAACTCCGAGATGCTTGCACTAGTCCATAGATGGATCGCTGGAGCTTGCACACTTTGTTAGCACCCTTAGGATTGACAAAATCTTCTGGTTGCATCATATATAACTCTTCTTTAAGAAATCCATTAAGGAATGCAGTTTTGACATCCAGTTGCCAGATTTCATAACATGCAGTAATTGCTAACATGATCCGGACAGACTTAAGTATCGATACGGGTGAGAAAGTCTCATCGTAGTCAACTGATTGAACTTGTCAAAAACCTTTTGCAACAAGTTGAGCTTTGTTGGTAGTAACATTACCAACAGCGTCAGTCTTCTTCTTGAAGATCCATTTATTCTCTATGGCTCGCCGATCATCGGGCAAGTCCACCAAAGTCCATACTTTGTTCTCATACATGGATCCTATCTCAGATTTCATGGCCTCAAGCCATTTATCGGAATCTGGGCTCATTATAGCTTCTTCATTGTTCATAGGTTCATCATGGTCTAGTAACATGACTTCCAGAACAGGATTGCCGTACCACTCTGGTGCGGATCGTGCTCTGGTTGACCTATGTGGATCATTAGTAACTTGATCTGAAGTTTCATGATCATCATCATTAGCTTCCTCTCTAGTTGGTGTCGGCATCATGAGAACTATTTTATGTGATGAGATGCTTTCCAATTCGAGAGAAGGTACAATTACTTCATCAATTTCTACTTTCCTCCCACTCACTTCTTTGAAGAGAAACTCCGTCTCTAGAAATGTTCCATTCTTGGCAACAAAATTCTTGCCTTCGGATCTGTGGTAGAAGGTGTGCCCAATTGTTTTCTTAGGGTATCCTATGAAGACACACTTCTCCGATTTGGGCTCGAGCTTATCAGGCTAAAGCTTTTTCACGTAAGCATCGAAACCCCAAACTTTAAGAAACGACAGCTTTGGTTTCTTGCCAAACCATAGTTCATACGGTGTTATCTCAACGGATTAAGATGGTGCCTTATTTACTGTGAATACATCTGTCTCTAATGCATAACTCCAAAATGATAAAAGCAAATCGATAAGAGACATCATAGAATGCACCATATCTAATAGAGTACGGTTACGACGTTCGGACACACCTTTACACTGTGGTGTTCCAGGTGGCGTGAGCTATGAAACTATTCCACATTGTTTCAAATGAAGACCAAACTCGTAACTCAAATATTCGCCTCCGCAATCAGATTATAGAAACTTTGTTTTCCTGTTCCGATGATTCCCTACTCACTCTGAAATTCTTTGAACTTTTAAAATGTTTCAGACTTATGTTTCATTAAGTAGATATACCCATATTCACTCAAATCATCTGTGAAGGTGAGAAAATAATGATACCCGCCGCGTGCTTCAACACTCATCGGACCACATACATCGGTATGTATTATTTCCAATAAGTCATTAGCTCGCTCCATTGTTCCGGAGAACAGAGTCTTAGTCATCCTACCCATGAGGCATGGTTCGCAAGTATCAAATGATTCATAATCAAGTGATTCCAAAAGTCCATCAACATGGAGTTTCTTCATGCGCTTTACACCAATATGACCTAGACGGCAGTGCCACAAGTATGTTGCACTATCATTATAACCTCTGCATATTTTGGCTTCAATATTATGAATATGTGTATTACTACGATCGAGATTTAATAAACCATTCTCCTTGGGTATGACCATAGAAGGTTTTATTCATGTAAATAGAATAACAATTATTCTCTGACTTAAATGAATAACTATATTGCAATAAACACGACCCAATCTTGTTCATGCTCAACGCAAACACCAAATAAAATTTATTTAGGTTTAACACTAATCTCGATAGTATAGGGAGTGTGCGATGATTATCATATCAATCTTGGAACTAGTTCCAACACACATCATCACCTCACCCTCAACTAATCTCCGTTTATTCTTCAACTCTAGTTTCGAGTTACTAATCTTAGCAACCGAACAAGTATCAAATACCCAGGGGGTTACTAGCTATGAGCACAAGTAAGGTACACATCAATAACATCTATATCAAATATACCTTTGTTCACTTTGCCATCCTTCTTATCTGCCAAATATTTGGGGCAGTTCCGCTTCTAGTGACCATCTCCTTTGCAGTAGAAGTACTTAGTTTCAGGCTTAGCTCTTGCTTTGGGCTTCTTCACGGGAGTGACAACTTGCTTTCCAGTCTTCTTGAAGTTCCCTTTCTTTCCCTTTACCCTTTTTCTTGAAACTAGTGGTCTTGTTAACCATCAACACTTGATGCTCTTTCTTGATTTCTACCTTCACTGATTCCATCGTCGCGAAGAGCTCGGGAATCATTTTGATTATCGCTTGCATATTATAGTTCATCATGAATTTCTAGTAGCTTGGTGATAGTGTCTAGAGAACTATGTCAATCACTATTTTATCTGATAGATTAACTCCCACTTGATTCAAGTGATTGTAGTACTCAGACATTTTGAGCACATGCTCACTAGCTAAGCTATTATCCTCCATCTTGTAGGCAAAGTACTTGTCAGAGGTCTCATACCTCTCGACATGGGCATGGGTCTGAAATACTAATTTCAGCTCTTGAAACATCTCATATACTCCGTAGTATTCAAAACATTTTTGAAGTCCCAGTTCTAAGCCGTAAAGCATGGCGCACTAAACTATTAAGTAGTCATCATATCGAGCTTTGCTAAACATTCATGACGTCTACATCTGCTCTTGCAATAGGTTTGTCACCTAGCGGTGCATCAAGGGCATAATTCTTCCGTGCAGCAATGAGGATAATCCTCATACCACGGACCCAGTACACATCATTGCTACCAACATCTTTCAACTCAATTTTCTCTAGGAACATATAAAAAACATAGGGGAGCTACAATGCGAGCTATTGATCTACAACATAATTTGCAAATACTATCAGGACTAAGTTCATGATAAATTAAGTTTAATTAATCAAATTACTAAAGAACTTCCACTTTGATAGACATCCCTCAAGTCATCTAAATGATACGTGATCCAAATCAACTAAACCATGTCCGATCATCATGTGAGGTGCAGTAGTCATCAATGGTGAACATCTCTATGTTGATCATATCTACTATATGATTCACGTTCGACCTTTCGGTCTCCAGTGTTCTGAGGCCATGTCTGTACATGCTAGGCTTGTCAAGTTTAACCCGAATATTCCGCATGTGCAAAACTATCTTGCACCCGCTGTATATGAATGTAGAGTCTATCACACCCGATCATCACGACTCGGGGAGAACACTTTTACCTTGAAATTTAGTTAATGGATCATCTTATAAAGCTACCACCATACTAAGCAAAATAAGATGCATAAAAGATAAACATCACATGCAATCAAAAATATGTGACATGATATGGCCATCATCATCTTGTGCTTTTCATCTCCATCTCCAAAGCATCATCACCGGCTTAACACCTTGATCTCCATCATAGCGTCGTGGTCGTCTCGCCAACTATTGCTTCTACGACTATCGCTAACTCATAGCGATAATGTAAAGCAATTAAATAGTGTTTGCATTTCATACAATAAAGAGACAACCATAAGGCTCCTGTCGGTTGTCAGATATCTTACAAAACATGATCATCTCATACAATAATGTATAACTCATCACGTCTTGACCATATCATATCACAACATGCCCTGCAAAAACAAGTTAGACGTCCTCTACTTTGTTGTTGCAAGTTTTACGTGGCTGCTACGGGCTTCTAGCAAGAACCATTCTTACCTACGGCACAAAACCACAACGATGTTTCGTCTAGTTTTTTGTTTTAACCTTCTTTAAGGACCGACCGCAGTCAAATTTGATTCAACTAAAGTAGGAGAAACAGACACCTGCCATCCACCTTTATGCAAAACTAGTTGCATGTATGTTGGTGGAACCGGTCTCATGAACGTGATCATATAAGGTTGGTCTGGGCCGATTCATCCCACAATACCGCCGAATCAAAATAAGATGTTGGTGGTAAGCAGTATGACTATCACTGCTCACAACTCTTTGTGTTCTAGTCGTGCATATCATCTACACATAGACTTGGCTCATGATGCCACTGTTGGGGAACGTAGCATGCAATTTCAAAAAAAATCTATGCTCACGCAAGATCTATGTAGGAGATGCATAGCAACGAGAGGGGTAGAGTGTCTCTATGTACCCTCGTAGACCGAAAGCAGAAACATTTGACAACGCGGTTGATGTAGTCGAACTTCTTCTTGTTCCGACTGACCAAGCACCGAACGTACGGCACCTCCGAGTTCTACACCCGTTCAGCTCGATGACGTCCCTCGAGCTCTTGATCTAGCAAAGTGTTGAGGAAGTAGATGAGTTCCTTCAGCACGATGGTGTGGTGACGGTGATGGTGAAATGATCTGTGTAGGGCGTCGCCTAAGCACTACAAAGATATGACTATGGGAGTAAACTGTGGAGAGGGCGCCACACACGGCTAACAATTGTTGGTTTTTGTTCTAGGCGCCCGCTCCCCATGTATATATAGGTTGAAGGGAAGGAGATGCAGCCAAGGGGGCGCCCCAAGTAGGAGGAATCCTACTAGGGGTGCTCTCCAATTCGGCCAACCCCCCTCTCCTATTTCTAGTTGGAGTAGGAAGGGAAAAGGAAGAGATGGGAGAGGAAAGGAAGGGTGAGGCCGAACCCCCCCCCCCCGTTCCTTCTCCCACTTGGAAGGAGGCCCAAGAGGGGTGCGCTATCCCCTTGTGGGCTAGTGTGCCCCTTCCCCTTTGGCCCATGTGGCCCATTAACCTCCTGAGGGTTCCGGTAACCCACCCCCGGTACTCGGAAATGTACCTGGTACCCCTCGGAACACTTCCGGTGTTCGAATACTACCATCCTATATATCAATATCTACCTCTGGACCATTTCGAGACTCCTTGTCGTGTCCGTGATCTCATCCGGGACTCACAAAAACATTCGTTCACCAAATCACATAACTATGTAGACATGATAAGCGTGCATACCCTACGGGTTCAAGAACAATGCAAACATGACCGAGACACCTCTCTGGTCAATATCGTCATCGAACATTAAGCGTGGAGACCCTACGGGTTCAAGAACTATGTAGACATGACCGAGACACCTCTCCGATCAATAACCAATAGCGGAACCTGGATGCTCATATTGGTTCCTACAAACTCTACGAAGATCTTTATCGGTCGAACCGTAATGACAACATATGTTATTCCCTTTGTCACCGGTATGTTAGTTTCCCAAGATTCGATCGTCGGTATCTTCATACCTATTTCAATCTTGTTATCGGCAAGTCTCTTTACTGGTTCCGTAATACATCATCCCATACCTAACTCATTAGTGACTTTGCTTGCAAGGCCTCTTATGATGTGTATTACCGAGAGGGCCCAGAGATACCTCTCTGATACTCGGAGTGACAAATCCTAATCTCGATCTATGCAAACTCAACAAACACCTTCGGATACACCTATAGAGCATCTTTATAATCACCAAGTTACGTTGTGACGTTTGATAGCACACAAGGCATTCCTCCGGTATCCGGGAGTTGCATAATCTCATAGTTGGAGGAATATGTATTTGACATGAAGAAAGCAATAGCAGTAAAACTGAACAATCATTATGCTAAGCTAACGGGTGGGTCATGTCCATCACATCATTCTCCTAATGATGTGATCCTGTTATCAAATGACAACTCATGTCCATGGTTAAGAAACCTTAACCATCTTTGATCAACGAGCTAGTCTAGTAGAGGCTCACTAGGGACCCAATGTTTGTCTATGTACTCACACATGTATCAAGGTTTTCGATTAATACAATTCTAGCATGAATAATAAAAATTTATCATGAATAAGGAAATATAAAATAACAACTTTGTTATTGCCTCTAGGGCATATTTCCTTCACCTCAGTCCCATCAAAGGCCACACTTCTGATTCTGAAGAAGTTGTTGGGATCATGAAGTATCTGCTCTTTAACATCATTCATGGGATTCCTGAAGGAATTATGCCCTAGAGGCAATAATAAAGTTGTTATTTATATTTCC
The DNA here is from genome assembly GCA_902687465.1 of Secale cereale. Classification (NCBI taxonomy): domain Eukaryota; kingdom Viridiplantae; phylum Streptophyta; class Magnoliopsida; order Poales; family Poaceae; genus Secale; species Secale cereale. Next base: position 751,766,232 of record LR738710.1, read on the forward strand.
TTATATCATGATAAATTTTTATTATTCATGCTAGAATTTTATTGACCGGAAACTTGATACATGTGTGGATACATAGACAAAACACAGCATCCCTAGTAAGCATCTACTAGACTAGCTCGTTAATCAAAGATGGTTAAGTTTCCTAACCATAGACATGTGTTGTCATTTGATGAACAGGATCACATCATTAGGAGAATGATGTGATGGACAAGACCCATCCGTTAGCTTAGCATAATAATCATTTATTTTTGTTGCTATTGCTTTCTTCATGACTTATACATGTTCCTCTGACTATGAGATTATGCAACTCCCGAATTCTGGAGGAACACCTTGTGTGCTATCAAACATCACAATGTAACTGGGTGATTATAAAGATGCTCTACAGGTGTCTCCGAAGGTGTTTGTTGGGTTGGCATGGATCGAGATTAGAATTTGTCACTCCAAGTATCAGAGAGGTATCTCTGGGCCCTCTCGGTAATACACATCATAATAACGCTTGCAAGCAATGTGATTAATGTGTTAGTTGCGGGATGATGTATTACAGAACGGGTAAAGAGACTTGCCGGTAACGAGATTGAACTAGGCATAGAGATACCGAGGATCGAATCTCGGGCAAGTAACATACCGACGGATAAAGGGAATTGTGTGTGTTGTCATAACAGTTTGACCGATAAAGATCTTCATAGAATATGTAGGAGCCAATATGGGCATCCAGGTTCCACTATTGGTTATTGACCAAAGAGGTGTTTCGGTCATATCTACATAGTTCTCGAACCCGTAGGGTCCGCATGCTTAATGTCCGTTGACGATATAGTATTGAATGAGTTATGTATGTTGGTGAGCAAATGTTGTTCGAAGTCCCAGATATGATCACAGACATGACATGGAACTCCGGAATGGTCCAGAGATAAAGATTGATATATGGGATAATAGTGTGTAGTCTCCGGAAGGGTTCCGGAATTCACCAGAAGGGGTGCCGGATGTTTCCCGAAATGTTTGGGTACGAGAACACTTTATTTGGGCCAAAGGGGAAAGCCCACAAGGTTTTTGGAGAGCGCAAAAGGAAGTTTTGCGGAGTCCAGGGGCCAGACGCCAGGGTCCCTAGCGTCTAGGTCCAGATGTCAGGAACCCTGGCCTCTGGCCCTGCAGTCCGAGAAGGACTCTTGCCTTTCGGGTGAAACCGACTTTGTGGAGGCTTTTACTCCAAGTTTCGACCCCAAGGCTCAACATATAAATAGAGAGGTAGGGCTAGCACCCAAGACACATCAAGATACACCAAGCCGTGTGCCGACAACCCCGACCCTCTAGTTTATCCTCCGTCTAGTTTCTGTAGTGCTTGGCGAAGCCCTGCGGAGATTGTTCTTCATCACCAACCATCACCACGCCGTCGTGTTGCCGGAACTCCTCTACTACTTCGCCCGTCTTGCTGGATCAAGAAGGCGAGGACGTCATCGAGCTGAACGTGTGTTGAACGCGGAGGTGCCGTCTGTTCGGTACTAGATCAGGACGGATCGTGAAGGTGTACGACTACATCAACCGTGTTGTCAAACGCTTCCGCTTCGATCTAAAAGAATATGTAGACACACTCTCCTCCTCTCGTTGCTATGCATCTCCTAGATAGATCTTGCGTGAGCATTGGATTTTTTTGAAATTTCATGCTACATTCCCCAACAATGGCATCATGATCCAGGTCTATGCGTAGATGATATGCACAAGTAGAACACAAAGAGTTGTGGGTGATAATAGTCATACTACTTACCACCAATGTCTTACTTTGATTCGGCGGTATTGTTCGATGAAGCGGCCCGAACCGACATTACATGACCGCATTCATGAGACTGGTTCTACCGACGTGCTTTGCACACAGGTGGTTGGCGGGTGTCTGTTTCTCCAACTTTAGTTGAATCGAGTGTGACTACGGCCAGTCCTTGTTAAAGGTTCAAATAGCACACTTGACGAAAAATCGTTGTAGTTTTTCATGCATAGGTAAAAATGGTTCTTGCTAGAAGCCCTTAGCAGCCACGTAAAATTTGCAACAACAAAGTAGAGGACGTCTAACTTGTTTTTGCAGGGCATGTTGTGATGTGATATGGTCAAGACATAATGAGTTATATGTTATTGTATGAGATGATCATGTTTTGTAAATTATCGGCAATCGGCAGGAGCCTTATGGTTGTCTCTTTATTGTATGAATTGCGAACGCCATGTAATTGCTTTACTTTATCACTACGAGTTAGCGATAGTAGTAGAAGCAATAGTTGGCGAGACGACCATGACGCTACGATGAAGATCATGGTGTCAAGCCGGTGACGATTGAGATCATGATGATGCTTTGGAGATGGGGATCAAAATCACAAGATGATGATGGCCATATCATGTCACATATTTTGATTGCATGTGATGTTTATCTTTTTATACATCTTATTTTGCTTAGAACGACGGTTGCATTATAAGATGATCCCTTACTAAAATTTCAAGGTGCAAGTGTTCTCCCTGAGTATGCACCCTTGCGACAGTCGTGCCGAGACACCACGTGATGATCGGGTGTGATAAGCTGTACGTTCAGATACAACGGGTATAAGACAATTTTGCACGTGCAGAATACTTGGGTTAAACTTGACGAGCCTAGCATGTACAGACATGGCCTCAGAACACTAGAGACCGAAAGGTCGAGCCTGAATCATATAGTATATATGATCAACATAAGATGTTCACCATTGAAAACTACTCCATCTCACATGATGATCGAACATGGTTTAGTTGATTCGGATCACGTGATCATTTAGATGACTTGAGGGATGTCTATCTCAGTGGGAGTTCTTATGTAATATCACTAATTGAACTTTAATTTATCATGAACTTAGTACCTGATAGTTTTTTGCATATCTATGTTGTTGTAGATCAATGGCCCGTGCTACCATTCCCTTGAACTTTAATGCGTCCCTAGAGAAAGCTAAGTTGAAAGATGATGGTAGCAACTACACGGACTGGGTCCATAACTTGAGGATTATCCTCATTGCTGCACAGAAGAATTATGTCCTTGAAGCACCGCTAGGTGAAAGGCCTGCTGCAGGAGCAACGCCTGATGTTATGGATGTCTGGCAAGCTCGATCTGATGACTACTCGATAGATTGTGCCATGCTTTACGGCTGAGAATCGGGACTTCAAAGACATTTTGAACGTCATGGAGCATATGAGATGTTCCAAGAGATGACGTTAATATTTCAAGCAAATGCCCGAGTTGAGAGATATGAAGTTTCCAACAATTTCTATAGTTGCAAGATGGAGGAGAATAGTTCTGTCAGTGAACACTTACTCAGAATGTCTGGGTACCATAACCACATGACTCCGCTTGGAGTTAAAGTTGATGATGATAGTGTTATTGACAGAGTTCTTCAATCACTGCCACCAAGCTATAAAGTCTTTATGATGAACTATAATATGCAAGGGATGGAGAAGACTATTCTCGAGCTTTTCGCAATGCTCAAAGCCGTAGAGGTAGAAATCAACAAGGAGCATCAAGTGTTGATGGTTAACAAAACCACTAGTTTCAAGAAAAATGGCAAGGTAAAGAAGGGGAAATTCAAGAGGAATTGCAAGCGAGTTGCTACTCCCGGGAAGAAACCCAACTCTGGAGCCAAGCCTGAAACTAAGTGCTTCTACTACAAAGGGCCTGGTCACTGGAAGCGGAACCGCCCCAAGTATTTGACGGATAAGAAGGATGGCAAAGTGAACAAAGGTATATTTGATATACATGCTATTGATGTGTACCTTACTAATGCTCGTAGTAGCGCCTGGGTAATTGATACTGGTTCGGTTGCTCATATTTGTAACTCGAAACAGGGGCTACGGATTAAATGAAGATTGGCATGGGAAATGGTTCCAAAGTCGATGTGATCACCGTCGGCATGCTACCTCTACATCTACCTTCGGGATTAGTTTTAGACCTAAATAATTGTTATTTGGTGCCAGCGTTGAGCATGAACATTATATCTGGATCTTGTTTGCTGCGAGACGGTTATTCATTTAATTCATAGAATAATGGTTTTTCTATTTATATGAGTAATATCTTGTATGGTCATGCACCCTTAAAGAGTGGTCTATTTTTTTAATCTCGATCGTGGTGATACACATATTCATAATATTGAAGCCAAAAGATGCAAAGTTAATAATGATAGTGCAACTTATTTGTGGCACTGCCATTTATGTCATATTGGTGTAAAACACATGAAGAAACTCCATGTTGATGGGCTTTTGGATTCACTTGATTATGAATCACTTGATACTTGCGAACCATGCATCATGGGCAAGAAGACTAAGACTCCGTTCTCCGGAACAATGGAGCAAGTAGCTGACTTATTGGAAATAATACATACCAATGTATGCGGTCCAATGAGTGTTGAGGCTCATGGCGGGTATCGTTATTTTGACCTTCACAGATGATTTGAGAAGATATGGGTATATCTACTTAATGAAACATAGGTATAAAAAATTTGAAAAGCTCAATGAATATAGGAGTGAAGTAGAGAATCATCGTCACAAGAAAATAAAGTTTCTATGATCTGATCACGGAGGCAAATATTTGGTCACGAGTTTGGTCTTCATTTGAAACAATGTGGAATAGTTTCATAGCTCAGGCCACCTGGAACACCACAGCGCAATGATGTGTCCGAAGGTTGTAACCGTACTTTATTAGATATGGTGCGATCTATGATGTCTCTTACCGATTTACCACTATCATTTTGGGGTTATGCTTTAGAGACGGCTGCATTCACATTAAATAGGGCACCATCTAAATCCGTTGAGACGACACCTTATGAACTGTGGTTTGGCAAGAAACCCAAGTTGTCGTTTCTTAAAATTTGGGGTTGCGATGCTTATGTTAAAAAGCTTCAAACTGATAAGCTCGAACCCAAATCGTAGAAATGTGTCTTCATGGGATACCCAAAGGAAAATGTTGGGTACACCTTCTATAACATATCAGAATGCAAGATATTCGTTGCTAAGACTAGATCCTTTCTAGAGAAGGAGTTTCTCTTGAAAGAAGTGAGCGGGAGGAAGGTGGAACTTGATGAGATAATTGTACCTTCTCCTGAATTGGAAAGTAGTTCATCACAGAAATTAGTTTCAGTGATGCCTACACCAATTAGTGAGGAAGTTAATGATGAAGATCATGGATCTTCGGATCAAGTTACTACCAAACCTCGTAGGTCAACCAGAGTATGTTCTGCACCATTGCAGGACGGCAATCCTATTCTAGAAGTCATGTTACTAGACCATGACGAACCTACGAACTATGAGGAAGCGATGATGAGCCTAGATTCCACAAAATGGCTTGAGGCCATGAAATCTGAGATGGGATCCATGTATTAGAATAAAGTGTGGACTTTGGTTGACTTGCCCGATGATTGGCAAGCCATAGAAAATAAATGGATCTTCAAGAAGAAGACTAACGTTGATGGTAATGTTACTGTCTACAAAGCTGGACTTGTTACAAAAGATTTTCGACAAGTTCAAGGAGTTGACTACGATGATACCTTCTCACCCGTAACGATGCTTAAGTATGTTCGAATCATGTTAGCAATTGCCGCGTTTTATGATTATGAAATCTGGCAAATGGATGTCAAAACTGCATTCCTTAATGGATTCCTCAAAGAAGAGTTGTATATGATGCAATCAGAAGGTTTTGTCCAGCCTAAATGTGCTAACAAAGTGTGCAAGCTCCAGCAATCCATCTATGGACTGATGCAAGTATCTCGGAGTTGGAATATATGCTTTGATGAGGTGATCAGAGCATATGGTTTTATACAGACTTTTGGAGAAGCCTGTATTTACAAGAAAGTGAGTGGAGCTCTATAGCATTTCTGATATTATATGTAGATGACATATTGTTGATTGGAAATGATGTAGAGTTTCTGGATAGCATAAAAGGTTACTTGAATAAGAATTTTTCAATGAAAGACCTCGGTGAAGCTGCTTATATATTGGGCAACAAGATCTATAGAGATAGATCAAGATGCTTAATTGTACTTTCACAAAGCAATAACCTTGCTAAAGTTTTGAAGAAGTTCAAAATGGATCAATCAAAGAAGGGGTTCTTGCCTGTGTTACAAGGTGTGAAGCTGAATCAGACTCAATGCTCGACCACAGTAGAAGATAAAGAGAAAATGCAAGTTATTCCCTATGCTTCAGCCATAGGTTCTATCATGTATGCAATGTTTTGTACCAAACATTATGTGTGCCTTGCTATAAGTCTAGCAGGGAGGTACCAAAGTAATCCAGGAGTGGATCATTCGACAGCGGTCAAGAACATCCTGAAGTACCTAAACATGACTAAGGATATGTTTCTCGCTTATGGAGGTGACAAAGATGTCGTCGTAAACGGTTACGTCGATGCAAGCTTTGGCACTGATCTGGATGACTCTAAGTCACAAACCGTATACATATTTTTGTTGAACGGTGGAGCTGTCAGTTGGTGCAGTTCCAATTAGAGCGTCGTGGTGGGATCGACGTGTGAAGCGGAGTACATAGCTTCTTCAGAAGAAGCAAATGAAGGAGTCTGGATGAAGTAGTTCATATCCGATCTAGGTGAAATACCTAGTGCATCGGGTCCAATGAAAATCTTTTGTGACAATACTGGAGCAGTAACCTTGGCGAAGGAATCCAGGTTTCACAACAGAACCAAGCACATCCAGAGACGCTTCAACTCTATCCGCGATCAAGTCAAGGAGGGAGACATAGAGATTTGTAAAATACATACGGATCAGAATGTTTCAAGCCCGTTGACTAAGCGTCTTCCACGAGCAAAACATGATCAGCAGCAAGACTCCAAGGGTGTTAGAATCATTACTATGTAATCTAGATTATTGACTCTAGTGCAAGTGGGAGACCGAAGGAAATATGCCTAGAGGAAATAATAAAGTTGTTATTTATATTTCCTAATATCAAGATAAATGTTTATTATTCATGCTAGAGTTGTATTAACCGGAAACTTGATACATGTGTGGATATATAGACAAAACATAGTGTCCCTAGTAAGCCTCTACTAGACTAGCTCATTAATAAAAAAAGGTTATGTTTCCTAACCATAGACATGTTTTGTCATTTGATGAACGGGGTCACATCATTAGGATAATGATGTGATGGACAAGACCCATCCGTTAGCTTAGCATAATGATCGTTTAGTTTTGTTGCTATTGCTTTCTTCATGACTTATACATGTTCCTCTGACTATGAGATTAAGCAACTCCTGAATACGAGAGGAACACCTTGCGTGCTATCAAACGTCACAACATGATGAGGTGATTGTAAAGATGCTCTATAGGTGTCTCCGAAGGTGTTTGTTGGGTTGGCATGGATCGAGATTAGAATTTATCACTCCAAGTATTGGAGAGGTATCTCTGGGCCCTCTCGATAATACACATCATAATTAGCCTTGCAAGCAATGTGAGTAATGAGTTAGTTGCGGGATGTTGTATTACGGAACGAGTAAAGATAATTGCCGGTAACGAGATTGAACTAGGTATAGAGATACCGACGATCGAATCTCGAGCAAGAAATAGAGGGGCAGGGCTAGCACCCAAGACACATCAAAATACACCAAGCCGTCTGTCGGCAACCCCGACCCTCTAGTTTATCCTTCGTCTAGTTTCTGTAGTGCTTAGTGAAGCCCTTGAGAGATTGTTCTTCATCACCAACCGTCACCACGCCGTCGTGCTGCCGAAACTCATCTACTACTTCGCCCGTCTTGCTGGATCAAGAAGGCGAGTGTAACATCCCAAAATTCTAAATTTTGGAATGTTATATTAAATAGATAGTTTTGATTGATTGTGTGATGTGCTATGTGACATTGAGTGAAATTTGAAACTTTTGAAAGTTTTAATGAGAGGGAATAAAAGGACTTTCCGAAACTTTCACTTTGCATTTATGATCTCCATGAATTCAAATTCATTTCATCACGAAACCCTAGAGTGAAGATGATATGACTTCTTCATTTTAAAATAAATGAAAAGGGTTTTGAAAAGATTTGAATTTAATTTGGAAATATTACAAATTCAGAAACTTTATGCAACTCAATGATTTTCTCGAGAGAATCTAAAATGACTTCTTTAAATTATAACAAATATGAGTTGGAAGTTCCTTTCAAATATATTTTTTAAACTCATTTTAAAATTTGAGTTATTTGGTTTTTATTCAAATTCTTTTTCTCCAAAAATAAAATATATGGAAAATAGGGTAAAATGATTCCCTACAATGGAAAATTGGAGAGAAATGAATTTGAAATAATTTTTATGTTTAAAAAATATTTATTTGATTTTGAAATAGAATAGAAGCACAATTTGATTTGTTTAAATTTGTGTGGATTTTATTTGACTCTAGAAAAATGTTCATATTGTAGAGAATATTTTTCTGAAAATTTTGATATATAACATGCCTATATTATTTTATTATTTTACTTGTTATTTTATTTTTCTACTGTGTGTTTTTTTTAAACTCCTTCCGCCGACTGGGCCGGCCCAGCCACCAGCGAGGCCATGGCCCAGCCGCCCCACCGGCTCGTCCCCGAGCTCCCGACGTACTCCAGAGGAGTCCGCCCGCCGTCGTGGCCACCCCGGCAACCTCCTGCCCCCTACTCCAAGCAAGTCGCCGCCCGTCCTATTTATACGCCACCCCGGGTCGCCTCTTCTCCTCCTCAGCAGCAACAGCGCCGCAACAGCACCGCCGCCATCGCCGGACTTCGCCGCCGCCGCAGTGATAACCCTCAACCGTAAGGGATCGAGATAGTCTTTGCGGGTAAGAATAACCCAATTTATTGATTCGACACACGGGGAGCCAAAGAGTATTTATAAGCTTTAACAGTTGAGTTGTCAATTCAACTGCACCTGAAATATACTAACTTGCAACAAAAGATAAGTGGTAACAGTGATATGATAGTGATGATAGTAATAGTAAAAATAAACAGCAAAAGTAAATAGCAGTAGTAAATGGCAAAAGTAGCAACTAGTGACAGGCAATACTGTAGGCTAGGGAGATGGATGGTTGGGTGTTGCATGGATGAGATAGTTTCTAACTCGGGGCACGGCACACGGAAAAGTAATGATCATCTAGGCAAATATCAAACATTAGATATGTATCCCGTAGGTAGTTGTACGTGCTTGCAATAAGAACTTGCACAACATCTTTTGTCCTACCATCCCGCTACGAACGGGGCCAAAAGGAACTAATGGATATTAAGGTGCTCCTGTCAAAGAGCACCGGAACAAAGCAATGAACTCAATGGATACATGTAATCCTCAAATTACGGGCCATCCCCTTTGGTGTCCCAAGCTGTCACTTTTGGGATCGCCGGTTCCGAACCGTAATAGGTGCATACAACTCATAGATAGGATCAAGAACACAAATATATTCATGCAAACACATATGGTTCAGATCTGAAATCATGGCACTCGGACCCTAAGTGTCAAGCATTAAGAATAACAAGTTGTAGCAAAGATGATAAACACCATACTAGATGATAGGCAACATGCCCCCAACAATCTGACGAATTATTACATGATCTAACTCATCCAATCCCTACCATCCCCTTCGCCTACAGCAAGGGAATTACTCACACATGAAGGGGGGAGTCATGGAGGGATGATGGAGTGGTGATGATGATGACGATGGCGACGATCTCCCCTCTCCGGTGGCCAAATCAGCCTCCAGATTAGCCCTCCCGAAGAAGAACAGAGGGTGGCGGCGGCTCCGCGAAGAAAAACAGCGAAAGGACTTCCGATCTGGGGTTTCTGTCTCGGAGGAAAAAATACGGGCTAAAGTAGGGCACCAGGGGGTGTGGGCCCCACCCAGCCGCCCC